>VDFB02358134.1:203134688-203208226 GCA_007258455.2 Sequoia sempervirens
GGTAAGTTGGAGCATTGGAGGAGATTCTAGTTTTTTGATTCACAACCATTTTTGATGTTGTATCTCTTTACATTTTAGACATCAGTGTATACTTGACATTATGATTTTTGAGATCTATATGATATGTGGCTGATTGATCAATCTATATGTGTTCTATATAATTCTATGATGGATGCATTTAATTTCCTGTTCTATATGCCATGTGATGATTTATATGATGATGTTATAGATGTAATTTATGATCATGATGACATGTTATGATTTACATATGATGTTATACATGATAATGCTTATATTGATGATGTATGGATGCATGATGATAGTTGTATGATAATGTATATATATAAATAATATGGTAATGTAACTATATGCATGATTTTGGATGTGTTGTTTTAATGATTTATGACATAATGAAATATGATGCATTTTTATTTTTGTTATTTCAAATGCAAATATATGATGTAATAAATGGATGAATGAATGATTAATATGATGATACTTCTAATGTGTGATGTATGATATGATAATGTTAATGAAAATGCAATTATGTAGATGATTTGTTTTTTGATATTTTTCTTATGCAATTTAGATGATGTGATGATTTGAAAAATATGATAGGATGCAAAATAAATGATGGAATGTATGAATGATGAAATGAAATGATAAATGCTCTGTAATGCATATAATGAAAATGATTATGCAATTAAATGATAATGATGATTTTTTTGTTAATGTCAAGTATACTCAATCCATTAATGAGAATAGATAACATTGTTTTTGAATCTTCACTAGTTTTTTGTAACAAAATACTCTATAGATACAAAACTAACATGAATGTAATATAATTTTACCAAGAAAATCTATATGCAAGCATTGCCACCATAATAGTCCATTTATCATGCTTTTATTAATCATTGAGCTTTTAAAATGTTGAAAGTGAGTACAAGCATCAATGGTGTAATTTATACCAATGATGACCTGAGTACTACTTTCATGATTTTTGATATTGCAAGTTAACAAAAGCATCTAGGTATAATTAAACCAAGATGACCTGAGCATTTCTTGCGTAAACAAACAAGAATCAATCATTTTACTATGTGAATTCAGAATGTCATCAGTGATACTTTGTAGAGCACGCCTCATGATAATTTACATAATAATAATGATTAACTCACAGATAGTAGACAAATAAAATACCATTCTCCTTCCTAGCTTCTCTAGTTCAATACATCATCGAGTTGCTCTAAAGAAATGATAACAAAAATCAAAGTACAAAATTTGAACATTCAAGCTGAAAGTGATAAAATCATATTCAAAAGAGTATCATCCATCTATAGTTGTTTGGATTGATTTGATTTCAGCTGTTTGATATGGATGATTGATTTCTAAAATATTCTTATGTTCAATGTATGTTCAATGTTGTGTTTCACTGTGATCATTGTGTTTGTTATGTTGTCATACTGTTGTTTGTCTATTTGTTTAAGCTCAATTTTATTTTCCCCAGTGAGTTCAGTATTTTCCCCCCAAGCTAGGGTGAGACACGACCATGTTGCCAAGATATGTACAAGAGGTCCTTCTACAAAAGATAAATGGAATGATGGTGAAAGTGTAAGATCAACACATGTCTCAAATAGATGGAAAAGCTAGTTTAAATCACAAGTAGTGCCTATTTCTAGGTTTTCACTACATGTTTTTATCACACTTTTTCAGACTTTATGACTTTTTTGGTATTTTTCTCTTTTTCATTTTTTTTTATATTTTTTTGTTTTTCAATTTTTTGTATTTTTCTGTCACCATGATGCCTATTTGCTAGGTTTTCATCAAGGCGACCATTTTCCCATGCACTAGATGATTCAAATATAGAATTTCCTAAGATGGATACTATTAATAGGTTCATCAAACAAATCACCTTCAAGTGTAGACAACTGATAGGATCCAGATCCATAGATGGATATGATTACAAAGGGACCTAGCCAGCTAGGTTCAAAATTCCCTTTCTTTTCTGTGTCTTGTTGATTCCAAGGGTTTTCTTTTAGGACCAAATCACCAACCTGAAGTTTTCTAGGTTTTACCCTATGATTGTAACTTCTAGACATTCTTTGTTGATATTCCTTCAAATGGTTCATAGCATGTTGACGACGTTCATCCAACAATTCCATTTCTTGAAGTCTAGACACTCTATAATCCTCATCTGAAATAATTCCCTTTAGTGACACACAAAGTGATGTTATTTCAACCTCAATAGGTACTATGGTCTTTGATCCATATACCAAGGAATATGGTGTAGCTCCTATAGGTGTTCTAATGCTGGTTTGGTATGCCCAGAGAGTAGGATTTAATTAAACATGCCAATCACGTCCAACATCATTGACAGTCTTCTTCAGGATTTTTAGAATAGTTTTGTTTGAGGCCTCTACTTGGCCATTTCCTTGAGGATAGTATGGTGTTGAAAAATGGTGTTGGATATGAAACCTCTCACACAATTCTTGCACATCTTGATTCCTAAAAGTTTACCATTGTCTATGAAAATGGATTGTGGAATACCATACCAACAGATGAGGTAATTTACTATGAAAGAAGTTTTTTTTTACAATGATTGTTGTTAAGGGAACTGCTTCTATCCACTTTGTAAATTACTTTGTTGTTGTGATTATAAATTTGTGTCCATTGGATGAAGAGGGATTAATCTTTCCTACTAGGTCCAATCCTCACTAACAAAAATCCCATGTTGAAGTGAATGGGTTCAATTCTTGTGCCGGTGCATGGATTAGGTTACCATTTATTTGAAATTTTTCACACTTCTTCACAAACTGAAAATACTCCTCCATGTTTGGCTAGTAATATCCCAAACAGAGGAGTTTCTTCACTAGGGTTAGTCTGCTTGAATGAGTTCCACAAATACCTTCATGGAACTCACGTAAAGCTATCTCAAACTTGTTATGTTCTAGACACCGAAGAAGAGTACCATCTAGACCTCGATGGTAAAGTATGTCAACAACTAAGGTATGTCGTGTGGTTTGGAAAATGAAGTTGTGTTTCTAGTTTCTAGAAAGATTGGGAGGGAGGATATTATCTCTTAGGTAAGTGTTTTCCATAAATTGAGGATTCAATGTCAACTAATTGGCATATGGTTTGAGATTTTGGATTATCATTTAAGTAGGGTTAGACACTTGTTCCACCATAAACTCATAATGACCTCACTTTTCTGGCAACTATAATAGAGAACCAATCGTGGCCATAACATCTACAACTTTGTTTTATGCCCTTGGAATCTATTCAAACTTGATATCCACAAAGTAATTTTTGAGATCATCTACCATTTTCTCATACAACATCAACTTCTCATCTTTTTTTTGATATTCATCATTTACTTGATAAATGACTAGTTGTGAATCTCCATATACTTGTAGCTCTATGACTTTCCATTCAATTTCCACTTTGATGCCAATAATTAATGCCTCATATTCAACTACATTATTTGTACATGGAAACATGAGTCTATAGAACTTTGGGATGGTATGTCCTTGAGGTGTAACAAACAAAATTCTCACACCTGACCCATGTTGTGTGTATGACCCATCAAAATAAAGCTTTCATGGTTCTGTTGTCACAGTAAGAATGTTTGCATCAGGAAACTCAATGTTCATCAGATGATCATCCGGTAATGGAGCTTCAACTAACTGATTGGCTATCACTTGACCCTTGATGGCTCTTCGATCCACATACTGGATATCAAATTCACTCAAAATTATGACCTACTTGGCTAGTCTTCCTATTAGAGCTGCCTTACTGAGTAAATACTTTAACGAATCAATCTTTGCTATGAGTTTGATTATGTGGGTTAACATATAATGCCACAACTATTGAGTAGCAAATACCACCGACAAACAAGCTTTTTTGATGAATGTGTAATTTATCTCATAACCATTCAAAGTCATATTGATATAATAGATAGTCTATTCCCTTCCCTCAGGATCTTCTTGTGCTAATAGAGCTCCAAAAAAAATCTCAGTTGTTGCAATGTATAGTAATAAGGGTCTCTCTTCTATAGGTGGCATCAATATGGGGGGTGACATTAGATATTTCTTTATTTTATTGAAAGTTGTTTCACATCATTGATCCCATTTGAAAGAAACATTCTTATGTAGCAAGTGATTGAAGGGATGAATTTTTTCTGCTAATTGGGAGATGAAACTCCTAATAGATTGTAGTTTGTCTTGTAGAGATCATAGTTGACAGATATTCTTTGGTGGTGGAATTTCCATTATTTCCTTGACCTTGGCGGGGTCTACTTCGATGCCCTTTTCTAAAACTATGTATCCTAAAAGCTTTGCTGATGTAACACCAAACACACATTTCTTAGGATTTAATTTGACATTGAACTTCTCTAATCTAGTAAATATTTTTCCCAGGATCTCTAGATGTCCTTCTATGGTATATGAATTTTCTAATATATCATCCACATAATATTCCATAAAAGTATGCATCATGTCATGGAAAATTGTGGTCATTGCTCGCTGATATGTAGCTCCTATGTTTTTCAAACCAAAAGGCATGACATTCTAGTAGAATGTTCCCCATGGACACATGAATGTTGTTTTCTCCTGATCCTCTGGTGCTATTTTGATTTGGTTATACTCTGAGAAGTCATCCATTAGTGATAACATGGCATGTCCTATTGTTAAGTCAACAACAATGTCAATGTTTGGTAAAGGAAAATCATCCTTTGGACATGCCTTGTTGAGATCTCTAAAGTTAGTACATATTCTGATACTATTATCCAGTTTAGAAATAGGTATAGTATTAGAAATCCACTTGGCATAATCAATAGATTTGATGAATCCTGGATCTAACAACTTTTTCAACTCAGCCTTTACCATCAAGGCAATATGCGGATGCATTTTCCTTAGTTTTTGTTTCATAGGTTTTATCCCAGATGGTAGAGATAAATGATGCATTAGAAGATCTATATCTAAACCTAGCATATCAGAGTAAGACCAAGAAAAGTTAATGTTTCTTTCTTCAAAGAACTTGGTGAATTATGGATTTTCTTGTTCAGTCATAGATGTTGCCAGATGTAGTCTTTTCTTTTACTATTGTGCCAATATTGATAGACCATGTAGGCTCCACCAATATTGATTATCTTTCATTATAGTGTTCTGGAAGGGTGTCAAATTTCCCATCTTTTGGTGCCTCAAAGAGGTTTTCACCATCAGATGTGTTCTTTATTTTTACTTTTTCAAGATTTAATGCTGCCATTAAATGGTTTTCACCATTAGATTCATTATTCTTTTTCTCAATTTTGCAACTGAAATATTTGACGCCCTCTTGACTTGAAGTGTTGTTATGAGAATTATGATTATAAATTGTGTCACATTCATCACAACAAAGGAAATCTATGATAGCATCGTCATTCACAAAGATAGGAATATAGATTGGTCCAGTTGGTTCCTAGTTGATTAGCTTGGGATGCATTAAGGGTAAAACGTCATTAGATTGGCTAAGGTCAATGGAAGTAAGGGTTTAAATAGAAATGTTGTCAAAGTTTTCAGTGGTGATGTCAAGATCTATGATATTACTCTCCTCCAAGTCATCTATCTCACTCGATATATGTCCATCCTCACTTGAGTCATCAATATTTTTTTATCCAAATACAGGGGGTCTAGGCCCTGAGATTTGTCCTTCCTCGGGTGTGGGTGCATATTACTTTATGAAATTAATTGGTATGTCCTTGTATGATGCTTCAGATAAATAATCCCACTCATATTCAGTGGAATCTATTTTAGAACTATCCCGCATTTGAAGGATTCTTTCTACAACTCTATGAGTGTTTTCTTCTTTTGTTTCCCCTGTATAACCTAGTCCTATCTTGTCCTTTGGCTGAAGTGTGAGAGGTTGGATGGGTTCTAAAATTATTTCTTTTCTTTTTTCAATAGGCCCTTTTCCTTCATACCCCATTTTATCTAATATTGTTTTTCCCTTTCTGTATTGATCTATCTTTATATTGATATTTGTCAATGTAGATGCTTCCTCATCTTTGTAGAGCCAATTGAGGATGGCCTTATCTTTAGATTCATCCTCTAAAGTATCTACCTTTACAAATTGATCAATTAAAACCATAGTAGGTTGTAATGATTGTTGTGTTGATGTTGATGGCTTCCCATATGATCTTGGAGATGGCAACAACTATGAAAAACACAAAGATTGTTCAATGGAATACTCTCCCATGCCTTTGTCTTTTAACTAGATCTTTTCTTTGAATTTTTGTGATAGAGAATCCAATTGAGCTTCATTGTTTTATGGAATTGAGTTGGCAACACTTGTCTCTTTTGACTTGTCCTTTTTCTCAACCCATTTAGATACAATTTTTAGTTTCCTTTCACCGTTGGATGAACTAGAAGTGGTTGCTTCCCTATTATCGGGCACAAAAGCATCTTGAGCTGTTTAAGAGTGCTACAATATTGGGGATTGTTGTAGTCAGTTGAAATAGTGATTTATTATCCATTGACAAGAAACTTTAAACACTGATGACAAGTTGAAGGTATTGCTTGCATTTCATGAATCTAGGGATGTCCCAACAGTATGTTATAAGTCAACTCTTTGTCTAATACTTGGAAAACAATATTCTTCACAATTGGTCCCACTTGAATAGGCAACACAATCAATCCCTTGGAGGATCTGTCTTCTTCGTCATAGGCTTTTATTGTTATTTTCCTTCTAGCATCAATAGCATTATCAGAATATCTGAGTGCACAAATCAATTTTAAAGTGCAAATGTTTAAACCAACTCCACCATCTATTGGGACATGTTTTACCCAGTGTTTTTGGATTAAGACTTCAATATGAAGGGTAGCATTGTGCGGATGAGTAAGTGATACATCATCTTGTTCAAAAAATGATAGGTAGTGAGGCATGGTTAAGTGTCCCACCATAGCTTGGAATTGACAAACATCCAGATTATTGGGTACTATTGTGGCCACAAGAGCTTGTTCTGAAACCTCCTTATGAGATGGTGAGATTTTAAGGAGTTCCAAAATTGATATTTGTGTTGGTATTTTTTGTAGTTGATCGACTATGTTGTACGAATTCGAAGGAGTAGAAATGGTTTTAGATGAAACTCCTTTCAATATTACCTTGGATTTCCCACTTGTTCTCACATTGACTGGTTAATGATCTTGGTTTTCCCTAATTTTTACAACATTGATCTAATTGTTGGATGTATCCATTTTCAGGATCAGATTTAATGGTATGATGTCATTGATTCCAATGTTATTAGTTTGATTATTAGTGGTATCATTCTTCTCAACTATAGAAATACAATGAATAGTGTTGTCATAAATGTGTTTACAGTTTTACCTTTACTGTTTGCAGAAGAAGATTCTCCCTTTTCATAATTTGGTAAAGGATTTTTAAATGCATTATGATCATTGTTCATTTGATGTCCTTCTACATATACCTTCCTATTGTCAATCAAATCTTGTACTAGATGTTTCAACTGCATACAATCATTCATTTTACATCTTTTTTTCTTATGAAAGTCACAATAGTCTACGTCATTCCACCATCATGGTTTTACTTTTGGTTCCCAATTTCTTGCTTCAGGTAATGTGATAAGTCCATATGTAAGAAGTTCTCTCATTGTTGATTGTAGTGTTTTCCCAAATGGTGTGAATCTTCTTTGATTTGATGGTTTTTTATATGATTGTGGTTTAGATTCTCCATTGTTCGGATTGTTGTTTTGATTGACATTTTGATTGATGTTTTGGTCATTGTTTTGATTAGTCTTTACAGTTGTTTCCATCAAGTTAAATAGCAGTTTCACATTTTTTGTTTCATTTGTAGTATCATTGTTATTAGTATTTCTATTCTTTTGCCAAAACTTGGATTTATCATTGTTGTTGCAGTGATTTGAGGAGTTTGTATTGTTTGATCTATCATTGTAATGTATTATTACTCCTCTTTTGACCAAGGCTTCTTCGATCTTGAGCCCGTTTTCAATTAATTTCTCGAATGTTGGGGGGAATTGTAATTCAAGCCTATAGCTCATGTCATTAGTTAGGTTGTCAATAAATAGTTCCATCTTTTCCTCTTCAAGTATGGAACGAGGATACCTAGCAAACAACCTTCGCCATCATTGTAGAAATGAGAGGAATGTTTCACCTTTCTTTTGTTTCATATTGTAAAGGTCTTTTATGGTTATCTCATGTTGAATATTATAGGAGAATTGTGAGATAAACTTGTTGACTAGTTCTTCAAAATATCAAATTCCTAGTTGTAGTTTGGAGAACCATTCCATAAATTGACCTCCTAAGCTTCTTGGAAATAACCTCATTAGATAATTTTCTTCTTGTGTAAATTCTAAACTCATGGTTCTAAATTCCCTCACATGATCAATTGGATCCATTTTACCATTGTACTTGTATTTTGGGAATTCACAATGTCTAGGAAATGGTATCATGTCCACACTTGGACCAAAAGGATAAGGAAAAATTTCTTGTAATGAGTACCTTTTCATGGTTCCTTTTTGCATATCTTGAAGTTTTTGTAATTTTTGAATTTGATGTGTTAGGGAAACCACTTGATCTGTGTTTTGTGTGGTGTGGTTCAGTTTCAGTCACTTTAGATGCTTCTTTTAGTCAATTAACATCAAGGTCCTTTGGAAGTTTTTCTCCTAGTTCAACTAGCATCAAAATGTATTTTTCCATATCTTGTTCTAAATTTTTTTCCATGAATTTGTGAAAATTAGGATCTTGTTGTGTAGTTTGAATATCCTCTTGAGTTGTCTCATTGGCATCATTTTTGTGGAATTTGTGAAAGGGATTTTCTTCAACCATGGTATTTGGTGTTTCAATTTCTTTTTCTCTAAGTTTTTGTCTTTGTAACCTTGTCAAAATTGGCATACAAGTGTTATTTTCACTAAAATTTGATATTTTTGTTTGGAATGAGTGCCAATGGTATTAACTTAAGTTGAATAGAATGATATATTCTATTGATGAAACTAAGTTAAAAATATGATTATTGTGTTTCATTTTATGGTTGTAGGATGATGATCCTGATAATGAAACTTAACGTAATAATCAAGAGTTGTGTTTGGTGATTAGGCACTTTAAAATTGTAAGATCTTGGTTTCACTTAAAATAATTTAACTTACAAGGTCCTATTTTTCTAAGTTTAAGACATTGGTTTGACTGAGAAAATGTTTTTGTTAGAACTGATAAAAATCTAGATTTTGATGTTAACTGTCTAAATGATGGGAAAAAATAACTCTATGGTTTTTCATTTTTTGGATGCGCTAAAATAGACTGTGGATGCATTGGAACATAGGGTGAATGTTTTGTCAAATAGGGTATATGCGCTAAAAAAGAGGTTGGTTGTGCCAGGATACTAGTAAATTATGGTGACAGACTACACAAATGTGTTGTAAGATAAGACAAATGCACTGAAATAGTGTTTGTATATGCTATTTGGTTGATAGATGCGCTAAAAGACTAGGTGTATGCACTAAACTGGAAGTTGTCAGTATGTTCACAATTTTCTCTCTTTGTTTTGGTCTTTCTTAGTAAAAGGATTGATTCTAGGATGTAATTTTCTAACCAAATGAATATTTTGGAAGGGTTTTTTGCTTGAAAATCCTCGAGTTTGATGATCTAAATGGATGATACCTTTGAAAAAAATAACTTCACACATAAAAGCTAGATTGTAAACAATTGTTTTAGATTCTATGTATTAAACATGTAGTGAGTGTTCTAAAATTAGGTCTGATTCTTTCAATTTCCATAGGTTTGACATAAATAAAGATAGTTCAAGAACTTTTCTAATTTTCAAGTAGGTCACTTAGAATATCATAGCCCACAACTTGCAACTATTTCAAATCACATAGCCCTGTCACCCCCTAGAGCGTGCTCGTTCTTTTTCCTTTCCTGAGTCTTAACCAAAGTTGAATCCTCCACTTTTGGCTAGGGTCTCTGATAGTTATATGGTGAGTGTCTTGGGGGAAAATTATTCCCTCCCCTTGCACCATGATATAAAAAGTGTTGAGAAACTAACATGGTTGGATTCTACAATAAAGTTCATAGATAGGGTATCCGTTCAGAGTGGCAAATGATAAAATCCCTCAGGATACCTCCCAATCTTTAGAAAAAATATTTTTGAGATGGTTATGTTGCACACTTTTGTTGAATTGTGGGTTTCCCAAAATTCACTTTTGATTATAGTGGGTTGGAAAACCTGGCTTTTATTTTTCCCACTTAGGTCATTCCTATAGGGTGAGTACTTTTTCCCACTACAGTAGGCCTTCTAAAGGATTTAATAAAGCAGGATAGAAAGTCTAGAATTTTGATCACCTAGTTAAGGGGAGAGCATAAGCCTATTGCTTTCGAAACACAAAGAACATTGGGTTCAAAGTAGTTGATTAATTAACCTAGATTCACTATCTTAACCAAAGGAAAAAAAATAATCAAATTAAAATTCCTACAAACATTATTAGTAATTTGCAAAATTTTGTCTTTTACCAATGTAAGTTTTTCCCACAATTGTCTTTGACCAGGGTGTTTGGTACCTGCACCCAATAAAACAATTATTAATCCTCAATTTTTTGAAAATATGCAAAGATATATTGATGCACTACAATAGTCATTAAATGTGCTAAAATAGAATTTAAAAGCTCTAAAACAAAAGGTATATGTGCTACAAAATTTGATGAAAGCACTAAAAGAAAGGGTCAATGTGCCAAAAGAAAACCCCTTGGCTGATGAAACAAAAACTTAGATGTGCTAGAACAGGGGTTCTATGTGCTGGAATATTCTGTGGATGCACTAGAATAGTGCTTAGATGCACTAAAATATCTATTGTATGTGCCACAAAAACTCTTGATCACACTAAAACAAAATAAATCCGAAGCCTACAAGCGTACTTTTCAAAAAAAGATGTTAAAAATGGGTTTTTCGGCCCCACGGTGGGTTCCAATTTATGTGTGAGTAAATGATAATCAACACAATCAATAAGACATTATATCAATAGATCTAAACACTAATTAATCTAATTTAAGCAAGAATCTATTGGCAGCATCATATTTCTCTCTATCTCCAAAGATTTATTAAGTCACAGGGCTCTAAGATTTTGTAAGCATTGTGATTGTTAAAATGACAATCTAGAGAATGATAATGATAAGCTATATGATTGCTATATGATATGCAAGCTATATGATGTAAAAAAAATATGATACTGATTACCAATAATAAAAGCTATATATTGTGATATGATAATGGAAACTATATTAAGATGTAATCTATGATGAAAGACATGATTATAAACTAATATGCTTATTTTCTATTGCTATTTGCTAAAATGATTTATTGATCAATTGATTATTTTGCAGAGTGTGTTTGCACAAAGTTGGGATCCCTTTCCTATAGATAGAGGTTGTATCTATAGATTCCTGACAACACATTTGTAAAGGGGCAGCAAAGCAAAGGTCTGGATTTGATTGGAAGGATTGAATGGTGAACAATGAAGAAGCCTGAGATGACTATGGAGATTGTTCCTCCCCACAAAAACACTCAGCCAGAAGATAAGAAGAATCAATGGAAGAAGATGAAGAAGTTTGCTTGCAAATTTGTCTCCAATTTGTCTTCAAATTTTCCCATGAAGGTTGAGATGAATTAAATTAGACATATAATATCTAATTTGGTAGGTAGATATGATTAGTTGTAGAAACATACTTCAATTGAATATTTAGATTTATCCAATTTAGGAAAAGAAGATATTTAATTTAATAAAGCAAACTATAGTAAGTTGTTTATTAAATAAATATGATGGAAGAAATAGATAACTAAATAAAACAAAGTATGAAACTTGTTTATTTAATTTAGATGAAATGATGTGATTAAGATGAAAGATATTTATAGAAGAATTCGATAAATAAACAAAACAAAGTATTAAATTCATTTATTTAATTAAGATGAAATAATATAATAAAGATGGAAGAATTAGAAGTGAACTATATAAATAAATATTTCTATCTATTTAATAGTAGAGGAATTAAAGGTTAATTAATCAAATAAATCATATTTAATTAATTAAATTATCTAGACCATTTTTAGGTGTATACAATAGCTTTCACCACAAAGTGGGGAACTTTTTCTTACAGAATGATGCCATTTGGATTGATAAATGCTAGAGCTACATTCCAGAGAGCCATGGACTATGCTTTTCGAGAATTGATAGGAAAATGTATCATTATTTACATGGATGACCTTAGAGTATTTTCTAAAGACATAAAATATCACATTCAAGATCTCAAAGTGATATTACAGAAGTGCGAAACTTATGGAGTTTCAGTAAATCCAAAAAAATGTATTTTCATTGTGACTAAAGGAAAGTTACTAGGACATAATAAACATGGTATTTCAATTGACCCAGACAGAGTGAATGCATTACTCAAATTATAGCCCCTAAGAAGTAGAAAAGAATTGAAGTCATATTTCGGTAAGATTAACTTTGTTCAAAAATTTATTATAGGATTTTCCGAAATAGTGAAGCCACTCAATGATATGTTAAAGAAAGATTCCAAAATAGAGTGGGAAAATGAAGCTAAGATCGCCTTCAAGAATATAAATACTACAATCACAGAAGCACCAGTATTGGTAAGCCCAGATTATATTAAACCTTTTTATATTTACTCATTTGATTCTTGTCACACTTGTGCAGTAGTATTAACACATAAAGGCGAAAATAAAGAAGAAAAACCAATTGCTTTTATGAGTGCTCCATTCAAGGAAGCAAAATTGAGATACACATATGTTGGGAAACAAGCCTTTTCTTTGGTCAAAGTTGTATGCAAGTTTAGACATTACATCCTTAGAAGTATAGTTAAAGCCATTGTCCCAATTCAACTGTCAAAATGTTGCTAACATAGAGTGAGCTGAGAGAAAAGAGAGCTAAATAGCTTACCATTTTACAAGAATATGATTTAGACTTCATACCCATGAGGTTAGTCTGAGGACAAGCTTTGGTTAAATCTATTGTAGAAATAGATCCACAAATCTCAAGTCAACAATACACATTGGATGAAAAGGATCAAGAAGATTGGTATTCAAAAATTTGGCATTATTTGGTCAGTCACACTTGCCCTGATCATATGAAAAGAAATCAAAGAAGAACCCTCAAGATAAAACCATAGAGTTACATGATTAAGGGAGGAGTTCTATTCAAAATAAATCATGAAGGAATCTATTTAAGATGCTTAAATAGAACAGAAGCTGATAAAGTGGTGGAGGAACTACATGATAGATTTGGAATAGCTCATGGAGCACCTTTAGCTACTGCACACCTCATTTTAAGAGTGGGTTACTACTAGAACACGATCTTTAAAGATACTTATGAACATATTAAACACTATTATACATGTCAAATAGCATTAGATAAAGGAAGATTCAATGCTCAACTGTTGCAGTTAGTGATGGAGATGTGTCCCTTTTCACAATGGGGACTAGACTTTATTGGAACCATCAATCTTCCATCTTCTACTAGTAATCAATTCATATTGACCGCTACAGACTATTGTACATGATGGACAGAGGCATGCCCTAACAAGAAATGCACTACAAACGTGGTCATAAAATTTTTGGAAGAAAACATTATCACTAGGTTTGGAATGTCATATGCATTGGTATGTGATAATGGACCTACTTTTGCTTCATTGAAATTTTCTAATTGGGCATTTGAATATGGCATAACATTAAAATTTTCATCTAATTATTATCCACAGGGAAATGGATTAGTTGAATCATCAAATAAGAATTTGTTGGACATAATAAGAAAATTTATTGAAAAGAACCCTAGGGAATGGCATTCTTTGTTAAAATTTTCCCTTTGGGTAGATCGTACTAGGATGAAAGTTTCATTAGGGAATTCTCCTTATCATTTAGTCTATGTGTAGATCCTATACTACCAATAAACTTAAAAATCCCTACCTAGTAGTTTGCACAAGAATATATTAGATTAGATGATCAAACAAAAGCCTAATTGTTGCAATTGATGCATTTAGATGAGAAACGTACTGAAGCCATAGATAAATCATCAATCTATAGTGAAAAGATGGTTTGATAAGCGATCCAAATTAAAGAATTTTAGAATATCTGATTTGGTCCTATATTGGAATAGAGCTCATGAACGTAAAAGTGAACATGTTAAGTTTGACAAATTATGGACAGGCCCATACCAAATTTCTGAAATCTTGGGTGATAGCACTTATAGATTAAAGTCTTTGATTGGCGAAGATATCCCATTTCCTGTGAATAGGCAGTTTCTAAAGCATTATTTCTAGTGATAGGTAAATAGTTTTGTACATAGTCTCTTTTGTTTGTTTTTTTTTTTTCTTTTTTTTTGGGGGGGGGGGTGTTGCGTCATTTGAATTTACATTAATTGGAAACCTTTTAAGGTCTACAAGTTAATAGAATGTCAAATCCAAAACTTTAATCTCTACTCTAATTAGAAATAGTTTTCCATTTATAAATTGTTCAAGAATTATTCAATTTTATATATTGTGATTAGCACAAATCATTCAGTTGATGTTGAGCTACAAATGAATACATTTAAATCATTCTACTAAAATTTGGGATAATATTTTTTTGCATTAATTGAAAACTCAAAATACTACCTTTCCTACCACTATAATTCCCAACGTAATAGTAGGCTTCAATGCTTGCAAGTTGATAAAAGAGCTATTATTGCAATATCAAAAGTAAAAAATGAGTTATCATTGTTGTATTTTATAAAAAAAGAAAAGTGATATATACTCTTTAGGCTATCCAAATAACTCTATCAGGGCTATGGATGCCTAACCAACAGTAGAGCTATGTTTGGGGGAATTACAGAGATTTCCTTGTTGGAGTTATGGATGCTTGACTGGTAGCAAGGCTCTATCCCTGGTTGGCTTAAAAGGAATTGTCATATTATGTAGATTAATGCAAACGGTTGCTATTTGTAAGTTTACTATAGTAAAAATAATCAATTGCACACATGTGAACTTAGTAATACTTAATTTTGCATGCTAACCAAATTAAAATTTGAATATGGAATAAGGGTCCCATGATTTATAACTAGAATACTAAAGAAAGTTGGAACATTGATGTTAGATTTGGAATTGAATTTCTATTATTTTTTTATTTTTTTTGGTTTCTAGTTGTTGTGTGGTCTCACAACACGCCCCATTTTGCCTCTTGGAAAAATGTGGACCCCCTTTTTTTTCTTTCCTTGCTCTTTTTTTTTTGCTTGCTTCAACGTTGTTTTGCTGCTTGGATGGTTGTTGGTTTTCCTCTCTCATTTTCACTTGGCCTCTTTGTTGTTATATAACCTTTTTGTTTTCTCAATTTTTGTGTTTTGGTATGCTCTTAATGCTTAGTTTGTTACTGGAAACTGGAATCCTAGAATCCTACATTGAACCAAAAGATTTTGTATCTTCATAAGATTCTAGCTCTGCTCGGTATTTCATTGATCAAAAAATTCTAATTCCAGTAATTTCCTCTTTTACTATAGTCTGGTGTTTTATTGTTTTTTTTTTTTTCAAAAGTCGGGAAACAAAGAGTCTGCTTTGAAATTTCGTCAAATTTATCTTTCAATTTCAGTTTCCGGTCTTTCTTTCATTTCTGTTTTTCTCTTTCCTCAAAAGGTATTTCTTGAATCCTAGTGTTGTTTGATCCTTTCGAAAGTAATACCAAAATCCTTAATCTTGGTGATCACCAATCAATCACATATCTTTAATGACATATACCTTTCAAAGAATTAGTGTGACATATAATTGCCACATATAATGAACACACCATATTTCTTCTCAAATAGCGAGCCAACACAGAAATCTAGGTGTTCATGATTTGAACTATAATCAGTAATGATTGCACCTTTATTCTAGGAATTAATGTTCAAAATAACAAGTAATTAATGAAGGTGGTGAACTACCTATGTACTTGGCACCACCTCAAGCATGCAGTTTCTTTTACAACACTCCACTTTGCATCATATTGCAAATTTTCTAAAAACATTCAATTAACAAAATGACATCGGCACACAAAGAGGTAAAATTTTGAGAAACTAAGACATAGGTACCAAGGGTTTTGAAGTTGCATTCCAAAGAATCACCATTTTAACCAAAACTAGGTATGTTCCAAATAAATGATACTTTGCTAAGAGTTTCTCAAGCTAAAAATCTCAACAATGGTATTTGTGTGTGGGAAATGTTAGTATCAAAATAAGATAATAAAAACACACCAATGCAACAGTAAACTAAAGAAAGCTTTAAATAAAATGAAATCAAAGATCAAACAGAGCTTCTTCAGAATTGTTCCATTGTCCTCTATCCCCAGTGATTTGCTTGAAGCTGTTGCTCTCAAGTTTTTTAAGCAAAGCTTCTCAGAATGGCAACCTGCAGAATGAGTATACAAAGGGAGAGTACTTCTCTATCCTATATGCTGGTAGAGTGAAAATGTTAATGCGGATATGCATAGGGGTTGTAGATTATGCACAGGGGCTATGGATTATGGATGCTATTAAAACTATGCTATGCTATGATATAGCATGATATGGACTGCTAAATATGCTAAACTATGCTATGCTATGATTCTAAAGGCTATGGATGCTGAAAGACTGATTGACTATAGTTTTTCTGTATGAAAGCTTCTCCTATTTTTGAAAACCCGGTAGTCCTTTTTATAGCTTTTTGCAGGAAAGAGCCTGGTTGGAAAAGATCAATGGCTGTGAGATTGTCTGGTAATTTTGAATGGTGAGAGATGGAGAGGTTGAGAGGAAGATGGAAGATGTTGGGAGGTTGGAGAGAAGAATGGAGATTTGTCTTCAACCCACGGGAACAATTTTGCACAGAAATAGAGAAATTAATTTTATGTTTTGGAAGTTGTTTCATGGTTGTTGCAGATAATCCAATATTAAATAAATAAATTTATTTAATATTATGTGAGTTTGATTTTTGATTTTAGGACTATAGAAGACTTAATTAAATATTTAGAATATTTAATTGTGAATAGACTTTAGAAGAATTAATTAAAATTGTGAATGGAATTTGGAAGATTTAATTAAATATTTGGAATATTTAATTGTGAATGGACTTTAGAAGAATTAATTAAAATTGTGAATGAACTTTAGAAGAAAATAATATTTAATCTTTATTTGAATAAAATATTCAAGCCAAGATTATATGATAATTAATATAAATAAATCGTAATGTTTATTTAATTAATTAAGAAATGGATAAGAAAAGTGATTAAATAAACTTATTTATTTAATCAAAATGAAAGAATGAACAATATAAATAAATTATTTAGATTTATTTAAATGCAGATTGAATTCAAAGATTTAATTAAATATTAAAAATATTTAATTAATTACGACTATTGTGATGTGACCATTTTAGATGTATACATTTTGCCCCTCTTTGAAGTGATGTGTTTTACGCATTGCTTCAAAGAATTTTTGAAATTTTCCAGGATGTTGATTGTCGCATGTTGATAGGTATATGCTCCCGTGAACGATGAATCGATAAGATTTTGATTTTTTTGAAATTTTATGAATTTTTTAGATTTTTTTGAAATTTTTTATGATTTGTAAGATGTCGATTCATTGTTCGAAAATGATGATGTGAAAAAATTTTCATGGAAAGATGTGAGATGAAACATTGATGACCTAAATTGCCCCTGCTATCTTTGTATTGATTGTTTGTGTATTACAATGCCCTGATTTGATAATGTTTGTCTAGTAAATTTGTTCCCAAGGTTGTTGGAAAACAAATAGTAGCTGATAAATTTGCTTTCAAGTTAATGAAAAACAAATAGTTGTTTGATAAGTTTTCTTCTAAAGTTGTTAAAAACAAATAGGATTTTGATAAATTTGTTTTCATGATGATGAAAAACAAATATTTTGTTGATAAGTTTGCTTCTAAAGTTTTAAAAAATAGGATTTTGATAAATTTATTTTCCATGATGATGAAAAACAAATACTTGATAAGTTTTTTTCCAAAGTTGTTAAAAACAAACAAGATTCTGATAAATGTGCTTTTCATGATGATGAAAAACAAATAGTTGATAAGTTTGTTTCTAAAGTTGTTAAAAACAAATAGGATTCTGATAAATGTGATTTTCATGATGATGAAAAACAAATAGTTGATAATTTTGCTTCTAAAGTTGTTAAAAACAAACAGGATTCTGATAAATGTGCTTTTCATGATGATGAAAAACAAATAGTTGATATTCAAATTTGATTGATTTGTTTTGATGATTCGATATTGATGTTGCTTTGACTTGATGATTATTCCTATTCAACAAGAGAGATTGAGCATCTTGCAGTTATGGGAGCGATTCTAGAAGATATGAAATGTTTGATACTTTGCCAGCTTTTGGGAAAATCTATGAAATGCAAAATGCAGAATGTAACTTGAATGTAATCTTATACTAATCCATGTAGATTTATCCATGCAACATTGCCATTCTAAGAGCTTATTTGTGCTTTTTGTGTCATCATAGAGCTTTGAAATGTTGAAAGTTAATACAAGCATCAAAGGGTATGTTATCACCAATGATGACCTGAGTATTGCTTTCATGATTTTTGATATAGCAATATAATACAAGCATCTAGGTATAATTGAACCGAGATGACCTGAGTATCACTTGCATAAACAGACAAGAGTTAACCCGTTTCCCATGAAAATTCTAAAATGTGATCAATGATACGTAGTAGAGCATGTCTCGTGACCAATTTGCATAGTACTAATGATTCACTCACAAACAACAGACAAAGAAAAATCATACTCCTTCCTTGCTTTTCTAGTTCAGAAAATCATTGAATTGCTCCAGAAATATGATAGAAAATCAACCAATAATTCAAATTTTTCTTAAAGTATTCCCAACATTATTCAGATTAAGATCATCCAACTTGGTTATCAACATTGATGTTTTTGTTTTGATTAACGTTGTTTTGACCATGTTTTTTTATTTCATTGGCATTGAGTGATTGTTTTTGGTGTTGTAGCTAATTTGATGTGTCAATGTATGTTATGCTTTTTTCAAGCTGTCATTTGTCCGTTTGTGATGTTCTAAAAGCTCGTTGCCCCTCTCTTGTTTAGTCTTTGTTTCTTCCCCCAATGTAAACACAACCTGATTGTTATGGATATGTACAAATTTCATCAAGCCATGATGAAACAGAAGGATTCCCATTGCATGATATGGATATGATAGATATGTACAAATGATAGATATGGATAGATGATGCTATTATGTGAATACAAGACATAAGCTAATAGATAGAGGAGCCCATTTTGATCACAAGTAGCGCTTGTTTGCCAAGTTTTCACCACTTGTTTTTATTGCACATTTTCAAGACTTTTTTTGATTTTTTATGATTTTTTCAGGACTTTTTCTAATTTTTATGTATTTTTTGATGATTCAAACATAGAACTTCTTCAAATGAATGTTGTTGATTGGTTCTTCAAACAGGTCCCCTTCTGACGTAGATAACTAATATGCTCCAGAACCGTACGCTACAATGATGACAAATGGACCAAGCCAATTTGGTTCAAATTTTCCTTTCTTTTCTCTGTCTTGTTGATTACATGGATTTTCTTTCAAGACTAAGTCACCTACTTGAAATGTTTGTGGTTTAACTCTATGATTGTAGCTACGAGACATAACTTGTTGATAACCCTTCAAATGATCAACTGCATGTTGACGTCTTTCATCTAACAGTTCTAGCTCTTGCAGACAAGATACTCGGTAGTCTTCATCATTTATCGATCCTTTAAGTGAGACCTTGAAGAAAGGTATTTCAACCTCTAATGGTAAAATCACTTCTGCTCCATATACCAAGGCATATGGGGTAGCTCCTATTAGTGTACGAATGCTGGTTCTGTATGCCCACAAAGTTGGATTTAACTGGACATTCCAATCACGACCAGCATCATTTACCGTCTTCTTCAAGATCTTCAAGATTGTTTTGTTTGAAGCTTCTGCTTGACCATTTCCTTGTGGATAGTAAGGTGTAGAGAACCTGTGTTTGATGTGAAATCTTTCACAAAGTTCGTCAACATCCTGATTCTTAAAAAGCCTCCCATTATCAGTAATGATAGAATTAGGAATTCCATATCAGCAGATGATGTAATTCAAGATAAATGAAGAGATTTGTTTACCAGTCATAGTTGTCAAAGGAATGGCTTTGATCCATTTTGTAAAATATTATGTAGCCATGATGATGAATTTATGCCCATTTGATGATGAAGGATGAATTTTTCCCACAAGATCTAGTCCCCACTAAGAAAAAGGCCATGTCGGAGTGAAAGGATGTAGTTCCTGTGCAGGTGCATGAATAAGATTCCCATGGATCTAGCATTTAGAACATTTCTTGACAAAAGTAAAAGATTCTCTCTCCATGGTAGGCCAATAATATCCCATTCTAACAAGTTTCTTGGCTAAGGTTAAACCACTTGAATGAGTTCCACAAATACCACCATGAACCTCTTGTAAAGCTTTTTCAGATTCATCACATTCAAGACATCGAAGGAGCATACCATCAAGACCACATCGGTAAAGGATATCAGAAATCAAGGTATAGTGGGATGATTGGTGTATGAAATTACTTTTTTGGTTTCGGGATAAATTCGAAGGTAAGATGCTATCTTTCAGGTAGGTATAAGTCTTGCCATATAAAGGTGAATCAGAACTGGTTAAATGGCATATGACTTGGGTCTCAGGATTATCATAGGCAGGAGAAAACAATTGTTCCACCAAGAATTCGTACTATTTTTTATTTTCTGGTAATTGGAACAAGGAAGCAATTGTAGCCATTGCATCTGCAGCTTTATTATCAATCCTTAGGATTTTTGAAAACTTAATTGCCACAAAATACTTTTTAAAATCGTCCACCATGTTCTTGTAAGGTAGCAACTTATCATATTTTGTCTGATAATCATCATTGATTTGATTAGTGACAAGTTGTGAATCACCGTAGACTTGCAACTCTGTAATCTGCCATTCCAATGCTATCTTCATCCCTGTGAGCAATGCTTCATATTCAGCTATGTTATTTGTGCAGGGAAACATCAACTGATATTATTTTGGAATGGTATGTCCTTCAGGTGTGAAAAAAAAATCCCTTCCCCCGAGCCATGTTGCGTGTAAGATCCATCAAAGTACAATGTCCATGATTTCTTAATTATTGTTGTGAAGACATCTACATCAGGAAATTCAATGTGCATTGGGTTTTCTTCTTGTAAAGGTGCTTCGGCCAACTGATCTACTATGACCTGTCCTTTTATAGCTCTTCGATCTACATAGTGAATGAAAAACTCACTTAAGATCATTACTCATTTTGCAAGTCTTCCTATTAAGGTAGCTTTGCTTAAGAGGTATTTTAGTGGATCAATTTTGGTGATCAGCTTAACTGTATGAGCCAACATATAGTGTCACAACTTTTGGGAAGCAAACACTACTGCTAAGCAAGCTTTTCAATAAAAGTGTAGTTTAGTTCACGACTTGTTAAAGTTTTTCTGATATAGTATATGGCCCTTTCTTTGCCTGTAGAATCCTCCTGTGCTAGTAACGCTCCCAAAGATACTTTTGTTGCTGAAATATAGAGTATAAGTGGCTCTCCTAGAACTAGTGGAATTAGGACCGGTGGATTCATAAGATATTGCTTGATCTGATTGAATGCTGCTTCACACTTTTTCTCCCATTTGAATGGGACATTTTTATGCAATAAATGTGTAAATGGTAAGCTTTTGTCTACCAGTTGAGCTATAAACCTCTTGATGGATTGTAATCATCCTTGCAGTGACTAGAGCTAACTAATATTTCATGGTGGTGGCATGTCCATTATAGCTTGTACTTTTTTTGGATCAACCTCTATGCCCTTTTTTGAAACAATATATCCCAAGAGTTTTCCAGATTTAACACCGAAGACACATTTATTTGGATTGAGTCAAACATTGAACTTCTCCATTCTGATAAAGATTTTTAACAAAATTTCTAGATGTCCTTCTCTTGTGTTAGATTTGGCCAATAAGTCATCCACATAATCTTCCATGAAGGTGTGCACCATGTCATAAAAAATGGTGGTCATTGCTCTTTGATAAGTCGCTCTTGGATTTTTAAGCCCAAATGGCATGACATTCCAACAATAGGTACCCCAAGGGCATGTGAATGTTGTTTTAACTTGATCCTCTGGTGCAATATTTATCTGGTTGTATCCTAAAAATCCATCCATTAATGAATACATTGCATGACCAGCAGTTAAATCCACAATCATATCTATGTTTGGTAAAGGAAAATCATCTTTGGGACATGCTTTTTTCAAATCCTTGAAATCTTTACAAATTCTAATCCTTCCATCCAAATTTGAAATAGGTACAATGTTGGAGATCCATTCTGCATAATCAATAGACCGAATGAATCCAACATCTAAAAGTTTCTTTAACTCTTCTTTAACTAATAATGCCACATGCGTATGTATTTTTTTGAGTTTTTGCTTCATAGGTTTTGCCCCTGCGTTTATAGATAGATGATGCATTATCAAATTAGGATCCAATCCTAGCATATCATCATATGACCAAGCGAAGTTGATTTGATTCTCCTTCAAGAACTCTGTGAATTTCAGTACTTCTTCCACTTTTAATGATGCTGCAAGTTGCAAGATTCTTGACTGCTCTGTTGTACTTATGTTGATTGATTCTGTGGGCTCAATCAAAATAGAAGATCTTTCTTGATAATGTTTTGGAAGAGTGTCAAGTTTCTCATCCTTTAGTGCCTCAAAAAGGTTTTCACCATCGGATTTTCTCTTTATTTTTCTCTTATTGTGATCTACCACTGTCGTTTTTTGGTTTTCACCAATAGATCCATCTTTTATTTCATTTATTTTGCAGCTAAGATACTTGACACCCTCCCTATCAAAATCTTTAGTATGAGATTCTTCGATGGAACAATTGTTTTCTTGATTAGATGAACAAATGAAATCTACAATATCCTCATCATAATGGAATGTAGGGATATGAATAGGTGCATCGTTGTCCCAATCAATAAGTTCCAGATAGACTAAAGGCATGGAATCATTAGGTTGGGCAAGGTCTTGAGTGGTCAAAGTCATGACATGGTTGTCATTTTCATGATGGACAAGATCTATGATGGTATTCTCCTGTCGATTATCAATCTCGTTAAAATCTAAATCGTCCTCACTTGAGTCATGATCGCTTTGTAAAACATAATCAAGTGGAGGCCTTGAGCCCTCCCCTTGTAAGAACATGGGCGCGAATTTTTGTATGACATCCACCCTTTTCTCCGTTAAGAATGTATCATCAGAGACATCATCCCATTCATATTCATTGGAATCAATGTCTGAACTATTCTGCAATTGGAAAATTGATCCATAAATTTTTTGTAGAGTGACATTTTCATGGGATTTATCTGAAATTGATTCTCCTTCATGAGTTTTTTGTGGTTCCTATGAAGTTGACTCTTCTGTATTCTTACCATATCCAAGTCCCGTTTTATCTTTTGGATACATTGAAATAGGTTGAATTGGCTCAATGATTCCTTCTTTTCTTTTTCCTATAGGACCATTTCCTTCATAGCCCATTCTTTGCATGATAGTATACCCTTTACCATATTGTTCGGTAGGTAACTTGATGTGCAAGAGAGATTCATCTTCATCTTTGTATAGCCAGCTTAGGATGTCCCTATCTTCGGCTTCTTCCTCGGTGGTTTTTGCTTTAATGAATTGTCCATCAAACTTTGTGATTGGCACAGAAGCTTGGGATGTAGAGGCTATTGTGATCTTTTGATTTGATAGGGTCGGCTGACCATGTGACCTCAGAGAAAGAGGTAAACTCGAAAGGGATAGCAAATATTCGCCTACTCCTTTGTCTTTTAAATGTAGCTTGGTGTCAAAATTCTTTGTCAATTCTTGCACTTGGCCTTGAAAATTGGAAGAAGAAGCAGAAAGAGCCTCCCTATTGTGTGGCACAAAGGTGTCTTGAGTTGCTCGGAGATTTGAACAAATTTGGGTCCTATTGTAGTCATCTTGTATAGTTATTTCCTGTCCATCATATGGAAACTTGAGGCATTGATGATATGTTGATGGTACCTCCTGCATATCATGAATCCATGGATGACCCAAAAGTATGTTATAGGAAAGATCACGATCTAGAACCTGACAAAAGGTATTTTTCACAACAGGTCCCACTCTGATAGGTAGCATTATTAGTCCTTTAGAAGCTCTTTCTTCATCATCATATGATTTGATAGTTATTTTTCTTCATGGATCAATGGAATTTTCTAATATTCCTAAGGCATGTATTAGCTTTAAGGTAAAAATTTTTAAACCGGCTCCTCCATCTATCAAGACACGTTTGATTCGGTGTTTATGGATCATGACTTCAAGATAAAGCGATGAATTATGCGGATGTGTCATGGAGGCATCATCTTTTTCAGAGAATGAAAGACAAGTGGGGGAAGACAAATGTCCCACCATGGTTTGAAATTTTTTTACATCCAGATCAGTGTTGACAGTTGTGTTTACAAGAGCTTCTTCTAAAATATTCTTATGTACAAGAGATATTTTGAGAAGTTCAAGGATAGAAATTTGAGCTTATGTTTTTCTCAATTGATCAACTAGATTATAATGACTTGGAGGAATAGTTTTCTTAGATGAACTTCCTTTTAAAACAACTTTTTCTTGTCCTCTCGTAGTCACATTAACTTGTTGATATTCTTGTTTTTCCTTGATTTTGATAACATTAACCTGTTGATCATCTCTATAGATGTGACGAATTATGTTGTCTTCAACATTATTTATGCTTTTTGCTTTGGTATCTGATGTTTCCCCCTTTTGATAGTTTGGTAAAGGATCCTTGAATGCTTGATGATCGTCATTGGTATGATGTCCTTCAATTGTGATGGTGCCATTGTCAATTAAATCTTGTACTAGATTTCGCAAGGCTTGACGGTTATTTATTCTATGACCTTTACATCAATGATAATTGCAATAATACAAGTAATTCCATGATGGTAGTTGACTTGTGGCTCAAAATGTCTTTGTGGAGGTAAGGTGATAACCTTATTATCAAGAAGCTCCTTGAGAGAAAACTCAAGAGATTGACCCAAAGTGGTAAAATTCCATCGATTTGAAAAGAATGGAGGTCTTGGTAGATTTGATGTTTGGGTATTGCCAAGATTTTTATTGAAATTACCACGATTATCCTTGGTGTTCTAATTGGTCATGCTTTCTTGATTGGAGTTTTGTCCTTGTTGATTGTTGTTTCCTTGTTGGTTGGTATTTCCTTGTTGGTTGTTTCGTGGAGCACTTGATAGGTTAAAGATAGATGGTCTAGTTCATAAATTGTTTGCATCCACTATGCCATCATTGACAACATTTTTGTTTCTATTCCAAAACCTTTTGTTTATCATTGTTGTTATTGTTGAATGAACTTGGATTATCAAGTTTTATCACTCCTCTTTTGACCAAGGCCCCTTCAATGGTAATTGCATTTTCAATCAATTTTTTAAAGTTATGAGGACAATGAAGATTAAGCTTGTAGCTTAATTATTGATCTAGGCTATTGATGAAGATATCCATCTTTTCCTTTTCAAGAATAGGGCAGGAATATCATGCAAACAATCTTCTCCATCTTTGCAAAAATGTAGTGAAAGATTCACCTACTTTTTGTTTCACTTTACAAAGATCAAGCATGGTTATCTAGTGTTGGATGTTGTAAGCGTATTGTGATATAAACTGATTTATTAACTCCTCAAAGGTTTTGATGGGGGGAGTGATCTTGGAAAGCCACTCCATGGATTGTCCACCCAAACTTCATGGAAACAATCGCATTAAGTAGGTATCTTGATAAGCGAATTCGAGACTCATATTTCAGAAATCCCTCACATATTTTATGGGGTCAATTTTTCCATTGTACCTATCAAATTTAGGGATTTCACAATGTTTTGGAAAAGGGATCATTTGAAGACTCCTATCAAATGGATAAGGAGATATGTCATCCAAAACATATTTCTTTGTTGCACCCCCTTGCATTTCCTTTATTTGCCCTTGTAATTCTTTTATCTGTTGAGTAAGGGCACTAAAGTCATTAGGAGTTTTAGGATTCTTTTTAATCCCTTCTATATCAAAATCGGAAGGTAATTTAGCTCCTTGATTAGCTAATGAAAGAAAATATCTTTCTTTTTTTTGTTCTAAAATTCTTTCCATAAGAGTATGGAATCGAGGATATTGCTCTGCTTCTTGAATCTTTTCTTTTGTTAACTCTTCAGTATGAAATGTATTCTCTTCTTTATCACTATTATCACCCATTTTGCTTGTGGTACCTTCTCTTTCATCTTTTTCTATGTGCTTCGAGATCTTGTGACAACAGGCATAAGCTTTGTCCCAAATTCTACTAGCTTTTGATCAAAAGAATGAAATAGTGCAAATTTTGATGGTTATGTAAGTCAGGATAGAATGAAGATTCTATGACTTAAAAGATTTCTAGTCTTTAGCTTGTGTTTTTCCCTGATTGAAAGGATGAAAATCCTGTTGGCGGGAAATTAAGCAAAAGATCAAGAAGAAATGATTTTTGCACTTTATGACGTTTGATCGTAACTTCATAAAAAGATGGATTTTGTGATAAATGCCTAATGCAATTGAGTTCTCTATTGTAGAAATTGGTTGGGACGAGTAGAATATTCAATTGTAGGTTGGGGAATATAAGAAGGATGAATACACTGACTGTGATTGTGCCTTTGAGAAAGGGCTCTTCTTTGAAAGAAAGCTTGTGAGTATAATGGTTCTACAACATAATCATCAATGAAACCTCTAACACAGTCATGATATCGATGGATAAAAAAAACCTTTCAACTTTGGTACAAGAATCATCTTTTCTTCAATAGTTTCTTATAGCTAAGTGGTTTCTTTGGATTTTTGATTCGTTTGAGAATGGATTTCTTGACAAAGGTTGTGGATTTCCAATCTCTTAACATGAGGGTAATCAATGTAATTGTGAATTTTGGATGATCTTTACTGAATTAATGTTTCGAAGACACATCAAGCAAATTGTAGAATGGTTGTTTTTAAGTCCTATACTAAACATCAAGTGTATGATCAAAATATTTTTCAAAAATTGTTTTTACAGGTTTTACACATGACATATAGTTCAAGCAGACTCACTCTTAGTACTCAAGTAGGTCACCATAGTAATCAATAGCCCACATCTTAAAACTGCGTCGACTCACATAGCCATGTCACCCCTGAAGGGGCGCCCGTGTTTTTGTCTTTTCCAGGCGCGTACTCAGAGTGACGGAAGTGGATACCGGATCCCCTGAGCAAACAATCCTTGGCAGTTATATGGTGAGTATCTTGGGGGTAGATTCTTCACTCCCCTGCACTGTGATTATTATGATGTTCGGAAAATGACTTCAGTTGGATACTACACTAAGTTTGTATTAAGGGTTTCCATTCGGTGCGACAAATGATATACTCCCTCAAGAGACCTCCCAACCTTTAGAACAAAGGCTTTGGGGATGGTTATCTTGCACACTACTGTCAAATGGGATTTTCATCAACCATCCACATTTGATTAAAGTGGGTTGGAAAACTTGGCTTTAGTTGTTCCCACTTAGGTCATTCCCGTAGGGTGAGTACTTTTTCCCACTACGGCAGGCCTTCTAAAAGGTTGTAATAAAAACAAAAAAATTGCATGAAATTGGAAAGGAAAGTCTAGTATTTTGATCACCCAGTTAAGGGGAGAGCATAGACCTATTGCCACAAACAAAGCAAACAAATGTTCTTTTTAAAACCCAAATCACAATGATCTACTCTAAGTGAAGATATTGCTTCACAAAGACATGGTGTTATTTTTAGTCCAAAATAAAAATGAAGTGACTATCCTAGGATTGCTTCATTCCAATTAAGTGACTACCCTAGGATTGATTCATTCTCATTAAGTGACTATCCTAGGATTGATTCATTCTCTTAAGTGACTATCCTAGGATTGGTTCATTCTCTTAAAGCTCTTACTGGCCGCAGTCACGTCGGATCCATTCAAATCCTACTTAAGTTACAGATTACAATTGTAGATTGAGAAAAACTATGCTGAAATAAAAAAAAATGTGCTAAGATAGACATTAAGGGCGCTGCAGGATCAATCAAGAGCGTTGCAGAATCAGTCAAGGGCGTTGCAGGATCAGTCAAGGGCACTGTAGGATAAATCAAGGGTGTTGCAGAATTAGTTAAGGGAACTGCAGGATCAATCAAGGGTGCTGCAAAATTAGTCAAGGGAACTGCAGGATCAGTCAAGGGTGCTAAACTAGGTGTGAACTGCGCTGAAGCGTGTTTAATGCGCTAATACACTCTTTAGCCGTAACTTGTCAGAAAGACCTATAAAAAGATGTTAAAATTGGGGAAAGATCCCCACGATGGGTGCCAAAAATGTGTATGGGAAATTTTAGTATCAAAATAAGATTATAAAAACACACCAATGCGACATTAAACTAAAGAAAGCTTTAAATAAAATGAAATCAAAGATCAAACAGAGCTTAGACTTCATAATTGTTCCATTGTCCTCTATCTCTAGTGATTTTATTGAAGCTGTCGCTCTCAGATTGTGTAAGCAAAGCTTCTCAGAATGGCAACTTGTAGAACAAGTATACAAAGGGAGAGTACTTCTCTATCCTATATGTTGGTGGAGTGAAAATGTTGATGCGGATATGCACAGGGGCTGTAGATTATGCACAGGGGCTATGGATTATGGATGCTATTAAAATTATGCTATGCTATGATATGGCATGATATGGACTGCTAAATATGCTAAACTATGCTATGCTATGATTCTACAGGCTATGGATGCTAAAAGACTGATTGACTATAGTTTTCCTGTATGAAAGCTTCTCCTATTTTTGAAGACCCGACAATCCTTTTTATAGCTTTTTGCAGGAAAGAGCTTGGCTGGAAAAGATCAATGGCTGTGAGATTTTTTGGTAATTTTGAATGGTGAGAGATGGAGAGGTTGGAGAGAAGAATGGAGATTTTTCTTCAACCCACGAGAACAATTTTGCACAGAAACAGAGAAATTAATTTTATGTTTTGGAAGTTGTTTCACAGTTGTTGCAGATAATCCAATATTAAATAAATAAATTTATTTAATATTATGTGAGTTTGATTTTTGATTTTAGGATTATAGAAGACTTAATTAAATATTTAGAATATTTAATTGTGAATAGACTTTAGAAGAATTAATTAAAATTGTGAATGGAATTTGGAAGATTTAATTAAATATTTGGAATATTTAATTGTGAATGGACTTTAGAAGAATTAATTAAAATTGTGAATGAACTTTAGAAGAAAATAATATTTAATCTTTATTTGAATAAAATATTCAAGCCAAGATTATATGATAATTAATATAAATAAATTGTAATGTGTATTTAATTAATTAAGAAATGGATAAGAAAAGTGATTAAATAAACTTATTTATTTAATCGAAATGAAAGAATGAACAATATAAATAAATTCTTTAGATTTATTTATACGCAGATTGAATTCAGAGATTTAATTAAATATTAAAAATATTTAATTAATTTCTAGACTATTGTGATGTGATCATTTTTAGATGTATACAGTATTTTCCCATTCTGAAATTGAAATGTTAATTTTTCTCTGAGTTGTTAAATTTAATCAAAAAATGAATTAAATTTTTTATAAAATGTAATTTTTGGTTAAATTTAACCCTAACTCACACACAAGACACATATTATGAAAATTACAAAGCACATTATATACAAAATGAGCACTTATGACACAAGGGTAGAAGATGAATTCAAGTATTGCAATTCACAAGCAATACCCATCAATGTAGTGGCTACAGATACCCACATGGGATGGTTTTTTGAAATTGAAATCCATTCATGACTGTTGCAAGAGAATGCTACCCAATGTACCAAAAATGTTGTGGAAAATGGGTTACTTCCTATAGGAGGGTTTCCACTAGCAATGGAAGCTCCTAAATTAGTTATGCAATGCATAAATCATTACAACCCAGCCAAGAGGATTGTTGAGAAAGAGGGAAGAATTTATGCAGACCTGTTGCAAAAAGGAATCATCTATACATTTGGTCTCCTCACCTACACACAAATGTTCAATGTCGACTTAAAGGCCAAGACCAAGAAATATCAAAGTGCCGAGGAGCGTAATAGAGAAATTATGAGCACCCAATGGTGCCAACAACCAATTACACCATAGACCAAAGTAATTCAGAGGACTATGTTTAAACAAGAAATGCAAGACATTATAACTTTGTTGAGTAGAGTAGTTGGTTTGAGAAATGCAAGCAAATTTGAACGCTCAATGTTTGTGATAATACCCCACATGATAGAGGGTCCTGTGGAGTTGCATTGGGGAAATTTGATAAGTGACAAACTACATGAACAAATTACTATCTTCCCCAAAACCAAATGCTTCTATATGTCATCATATGTTATTTACTCCTGTGCTATGAGATCCAGTAAACAAGGATTAAAACACATTGGTGCTCTAGGAACACAAGTTGGAAATAGTTTGATATATGCACATTTACCCCAAATCACTATCCACAGGTATAAAGATGATTACAAAAAATTTAATGATTTGTTCTCCATGAAATTGGTGAGACCAATGGAAGGTGATAAATCTAAAATACTATCCCTGGAAGCACAAAGTGTCATTCGGCCCATGGGAGGTTGGTACATATAGTTCCCAACTTACTCCTACATTAGAGTGGAGGGATTTGATGGACACCCATTCATGCTACCTAGGTAACCTATAGATAAAATTGTTTTAATGGAATTAGTGAGACAGTTAAAACCATCTCAGGCTCTTTATAGCCATGCTCACAAAAAGGCCTCTTTTAAATTTCCTATCACAATAGGAAACCATAAGTGCAGTGCAATTAGAGTAACTGATTTATGTGAAGAAGAACTAAGGACCTAACATTTTGAAGAATTCCCAGTCCAGAGAATGTACTATGATATTGAAGGAAATATTGCTAAAAATATAGCTAATTTTCATGCTCATGTGCCTCATTTAGAAGATTATTGGCTTAACTGTGAAGACGACCATGTGGTAAGAAGAAGAAAGTATGAAAGAATGACATTAATATTTTCTCAAATGCTCAAGATTTATGAAATCCTAGACCAATTTGAAGAAGATGATGGTCAGGTGTTGCACCAGTTTGATAATGATGACAAGGTATATGATGAACCCATTCTAGATCTCGGTGTTGATGATGAAGACATGGCATCGATTGATGACTTTAATAGACCAGTCTTAAGATATACTCAACACTGGATTAATGATTTTTGAAAAATTTTGAGAGAAAGAGGAATTGAATCAATCTTCTCAGAAGATAAAAGAAGAAAACAAAGAGATGAAACTTATTTTGAAAGTGGAGAGCCTACCAAGAAGAAAAGAAAGACTAGTAAGGCTACTCTGAGTGTTAGAATTGAAGAAAGAACCCCTGAAGCAATAAGACAGGATGTTCCCATAAAACCATTTGACAAATAGAAAGATGCAGAGATAGGTAAAGATAAATCAAAAGTGAGACCTAAAGGTGCATCTTCTTCTACAACTAGACTTAGAACAAGAGTAACTATTGATGAAGGAACAAGAGCAAAAGGGAATGTTGGTGCAAAAACTAAGTCTACATCTCAAAGGGCTATAGTATTATTTACCTCTCCTCCTTTTGTTAATATGGATTGTATGAAACAAGCACTGGGAGGGACTCCTATAGCTTTAGAAGAAATTTCTAAACAAGATGAAGCCAAAATTAAGGAACAAGTGGACAAATGGGGTGATATGTGGGAGAAAGTGCAAGAAAAGAAGTCTAAAGACAAACCCATGGTACACCCAGTGATAGAAGAAATTCAAGATACAAGCTCTAACCCCATAAATGTTGATGAAGAAGAGTTTATTCAAGGAATTCTTGCCTCAAAGGCAGGAAACCCTAGCTTACTTGAAATGGAAACAAGGGAAATTGTAGAGCAAAATCCTATTGATGAAAGAATTTTTGAAGATACTCTTGATTCCCAACCTTCTCTTGGGAATGTGCAAAATGTTAATGAATACTCACAGGTCTTTGAAGAATCAAAGAAAGGCCATGTTGAAACTAAAATTCTAGAAGAAGAAGCTACACAATTTGCAGGAGATGGAACTGAAAATGAAGAGAATCCTAGTGTAGCAGTAAATGAAGAAGATAATGTTCAAAGAGATGAAATAGAATATTTGGATAGATAGGAAAATATAAGTCTCCAAACAAAGGAGGTAGTGTCGGAACCTATTAATCCTGAATCTATACCAGATGTTGCTAAAGAAATCCCCATTTCAGAAAATGTGGCAAGTCAAAGAGAAGAAGTTTCTAAAATAAGTGGTAAAGATGGACAAGGAAATGTTGCAGAGGTACAACAAGATGATGATACACCTTATTGGTTAATTAGGGAATTAGCTTCTCCAATGGAAGTGGAAATATTACCTTTGAATCTTAATAATTTTATATAAGAAGTAAGTACTCCTAAACCTAGGTGAAGAGAAAAGACAAATCATGTCATACAAAGAAATGCAGATGGAAATAGAACTATTCAGATAGCCACTCCAAAAATTGATAAGGATAGACATAAAATAACACCTACAGAGTATAAGATTACAGATGCAATAAGAAAGTACAAGTATATCATCACTTGCTAATGGATTGAATATTGGGTAAAGCAGGGAGATGAATTTATGACAGATGCAATAAGAAAGTACAAGTATATCATCGTTTAGAGAAATTGAAAAGATTTGAAGATGAATGTAAATTTTTCTAGGAGCAGGTCATCGATGAAAGGAGAAACATTGAAATTCTCATGTATTCAGACATCTAAGAGTTAATACAGAATAATGTAATATCAAGACATGAAATTTCATTGCCAGGAAAATGGAAGAAATAACTGAAATGGGAAGGCCACATGATAATACAATGTATTGAAGGATTTAAAAGAGTCACTGTTGAGTACAAAAGATTGATTAGTGAAAATCAAGAATTTATTGAGATATTGACACGTCAAGGTTTTGATCCTCAAACATTGGGACAGGAGGGAAAGGAAGCTAAGTATTTCAAGGAATGGATAGAAATGATAAATAAAGATCCAGTTCAATTGCTGATGCTAGAGGTAGTTGATGAAATAATACAGTGCATAAATGTTATTGTCAAATATGAAGCAAACAAAGCACATAAAAATGACATCATACTTCGAGTAATTGAAGAATATACTAGGCTCAAGCTCACTTGGAGAGCAATATAAAAAATTTCAAAAGAGTGCCTACATCAAGTATTAAGGGCTTTCCAAGAGTATCAACTATAGAAAGAAGGAAGAATCCCAGAGCTTGAGTCATAAGCAAAAATGGAAAGAACTGGATACTGGATATCAGAAATATAATGAAGTTTATTTGTTGTTTCAATTTTAAATTTACAAGTTGATCTCGGTCCCAAGAGGTGTTTCTCATTTCGATGTTTTGAAAGGAAGCTAGTAGCCTTGATGGATACAAAGTGTTCGTGTTGAAGTATGAAGAGAAGTGTTGTTGTGGACAAAGTCAAAGCTTTGACTTATTCTAGAATGTTCTTGATGATAGTTGGTAGATGCCACATGATGCATTTTAATTTGTTGTTTTTGATTCTCTTGATAGAATTTTAGGTTGAACATTTGGGTGCCTTGTTTCTATGAAAGGCCATCTCCTCCCACATTTTTATTTTAAGTTCAGAATTTGTGGATGTCGGAGGAGCATAAACTTCTTTTAAGTTTTGTTCTTTTTCCCATTTTTTGAACCATTATGGCGTAAAAATTTGTATGCACATAGATATTAATTGATATTAGAGCTTTATGGAGAATAACTAGGAGAAAATTTTATTTTTTAGTGTTTTTAATACTTTATTTTAGAATAGATGTTTAATATTTTGAAAATGTTCCAAAAAACATAAATGAATGTAAATAATTTTTTTGAAAATCTTTTATTTTCCATGAAGTTGTTGAATGCTTAATACTAAATCTACTTCAGTGATAGCAAATAATTTGTGATGTTCATGAAATATTATGTTTAATCTTTTGATTTCATGATGTTATTTGATGATGAAATGAAATTTGATGTGAAATGTTTGTAATTCTTAGCAAAACTAGAAATAATCATAGTCCCTTTGAGATTAACAACAAATATCACATCATTACCCAAGAGCATCCCTAGTGCAACCATGACCTGGTTATCAAAGAATTGGGATTGAATGAAATTCAATCTTTTCTCTATGAATGCAAAATTTCCCCTTAGGTTGTCTTTGTTCCATATCTTTCAAGAAGGATAGGCTCTTCACAATCTTGTCTGTGGAGATTTTATTTGACCCATTTACTACAAGTAAAACCATCATCAACAATATCCATATCTATCATATGTCCTTAAACCATGTATATAATTGATATACAAAGGAATACATCAAAATAGCAACCACATTGTTATATTAATATATTGATTGTGTGTATATATATATATTCACATATATATGCCTCTATGTACATGTATGCGTATGTATACATGTATCAATACATTTGTATGGGCATGTCCATTTGCTACCATATGCATATATGGATACATATATACATATTGATATATGTATACACACATTCAATTCTCACACCAAATCATACACAATTACTATGGTATTGATAAGAGACTATGGTTGTTATGTCTATATGTATACATATGCATGTCATTGGTTCCATCAAATTGTTCCATGTGAATAAGCAACTCATGCATGAGTGTGCATAGATACATGTACTTATGTATCCCTATGTATGCGTTCCTTTGTGTGTATGGTCTATCATCATCGTGAATGTATGTACGCATGCACATACCTTGTATGTTTCATATATCAATGCAAGCATCTAGTAACAAGGAAAAGAACTCTCAAGCTCAAATAGATAAACATCACCCAATAATATACTCAAAAGTAAACTAGAATCTCACTAAAGTAGACATATTTACTAGGGATGACTTACCAATTTCCCACTTAATAACCTGACTCAATTATTCAATTGTGGTGTGTGTAAGCTTAGATTGGTTACATTACTGGTTACTTGACCAAGACCTTCTCTTGAGTGATACTTCCCCTCTGCTTGGAGGAATTGAACATATGCCTAAAACCACTAACACATGCACATGGCAATCAATTGTTCACAAAATATGCAATATACTTATTACATGTCCAAAGTTAGAATATATGCACAATATTCATCTATTCACATAAATGCATTCCTTCATATAACATTAAATGAGATGACATTCACTCATTAAGTAGTGATAACAAATTGCACACACAATTTATTCATCCATTGAATTCACATTTCACCCTACATAGTAATAGTAAATAGTAATTGCACAATTGGGGTGTAACAAGTCACTTTAGAGTCCCTTCAAAATAGCAATGGCAGCTTGATCACTTCAGATCATTGCTATGAAGTGAAGAGATAGGATGGTTCTCATGATGTGCAATGAACATAAGAAGGAAGTGGATGGTGATGTTAGCATAGCCAAGTGTCAAGATATGATTGCATTGTGAAGGATGTTCTCATCACTATAGTAAAGCAAGGTGAATGAAATATTTATGCGATGAGTGATGAATGGTCAATATCATCTGAAAAAGATTGAATGGATATCACTATGTCTCTTCACTTCATGAAAATAAATGTGGATTCCCCAATTGAAGTAGCAATATGTGATGGCTATGGTTCCAAAGGGAAAGTGATCAACGATGAAAATTTAAAGAAGATCAATCCAATGGCAATATTTTAAAGATGCTAAGATGAACAAAGATTTTAGGATCATGGAGTGAAGACTGAAGATTAATGGCCAAAATTCAAACTTGAAGATATTCAACAACTGTGATAGTGTAAACATGGTTTCAATGGGTAGCTGTCACAATGAATGATTTTAATCAGTCCAACTACACTTGCGACCAATGTTAGTGAAGATTTTATCTACTAAGTGGTAGCATAGATAGCCATGTTGATGAAGATCAAAATCAAATCGAATAAAAAAAGAATGAATTAAATGCAGATCTAATCTTAGGGTTTTGTAGATTTCTACTCTTAGAAAGTTCTCTTGTACTAAAATTAATGTGGGTGTGGCTCGATGTAGATGGTGTATGACAAAGAAGATACTCTGTAAACCCTAGTAGAAATTTTTGGACATTTAGAACACGTGTGAGAATCTTGAGGCAAGCTCAACAAGTCAATGAAAAATATACCAAATAGAAGTAAATTTTTGACCAAGGTTGGAATAGGGAGAGATTAGTAGTTTGTGTAGAGAAAGGAGTTGTAGAGACAACAATAGAGGATTGAGCAGTTGCAAATAGGTTGCAACATAGGATTGTAATCAAATTGTTATATCTTTTATTGTAAATCTGATTGGTGGGTACCATCAAATATCTAGGTAGGTGTTAGATTAGGGAGTGGGTGTTTCCTTGTTGTAGGTGCTCCTAAAACTAGAGGATTGGTGTCTCCTTAGGGTTGGTGCCCATAAAGAATTGTAATTGAATATTGGATTGTGAGGCTAGATTAGGATAGTAGGTCCTAGCAACATTTCTCACTATAGGTTTTCCCATCTTGGGTTTTCCACGTACATCTTGTGCTATGTGATGCTTGTGTGTGTGCATGTTCATGTATGTGCATACTAATTCATAATTTACACATTAAAGGCTCAAAGAATTAATCTCCACAAAGTTTTTAATTGATGAAAATTTTAAGATCTACTAATTCACCCCCTCTTAGGAGATTGTTGTGCTCCAAAAATTGGTATTAGAGCCCCTAGGTTCCCTAGGAGAAGCTTAATCAGCTTAGGTAGGTCCTTAGATTTGTGAACACAATGGCCAATCAAGAAGGCTCTTTTGCAAACAAGCCACCGAATCTTTAGGGTATGATGTGTGGATGTCTTTTGTGAATGGATACACCCCACCAACCACACCTCCTACTGATGCTATAGGAGAAAAGGACTATGAGAACAATGAAAAAGTATGGTTTTCTATTATGAATAGTTTGTTTAGATTTGTGCATAGCAAGGTTATGTATTGTAAGAATGCACAGGATGTTTGGGATGCATTAAAAAGATCTATGAAGGAGATGACAAGGTAAAATTGGCAAAGATTCAAATACTAAGAGCTAGATTTGAAGGCCTAAAAATGATAGAAGAGAAGATTGCAGACTATCTTTTGAGGGTTAATGATATAGTGAACTCTATTAAAGGATATGGAGAAGATGTAAAAGAAGATTTCATTGTTGTAAAAGTTTTAAGTTCAATGACAAAAAAATATGATCCTAAGATCTCTGCAATAGAGGAAGAAATAGAAATAAACAAACTTACTCTTAATGAGCTACATGGTATATTCACTGCATATGAAATGAGAATGAGAGATGTCTAACCTTCTAGGAGAGAATTTTTATTGAAGGTTGTAACAAAGGAAAATGATGAAGTAGATAAGTAAGACAACACTCTAGCCATTTGTATCAAACCATGAAGAGACTGATGTGGAAGAAGCAAACTTCATAAGAAGACTGAGGAGAGGATCTGGAAAGTATAAAGGTAAGTTAACTTTCAAGTGTTTTAACTTTGGAAGAATAGGTCACTTTTCTTCTAAGTGCCCTTATGATAAGGAGGATAACTTTGAGAAATAAGGAGAGAAAAAAGAAGAAATCTTATTGTCCTAAAAAGAAGAGTTTGTACATTCAAGAAGAAAGTGACTCATTCAATGCTAGTGATAGTTCATATGATGAATAAGATTGTGCTCTTGTAATGAAGGAAGATGAGGAAGAATTCCTCTTCATGGCCAAATAATTTAAGGATTAGAAGGATGGACAAGTTAAGGACTCTTATGAAAAAGAAGAGGAAGCAATTTTTTATCTTGAGGGGGAATTGATTAGTGTTCTTGAAGATCTTGATGATTTAAGGGATAATTTTGATGATATTAAAAGGGAAAACAAGAAATTGAAATTTTTTTCTCAAAAGAAGACTGGAAAAGTAACCCAAGATCTTGAGAAATCTACTCAAATGGTAGAAAGTCTAAAACTTCAAGTGGAGGAAGCCAAAAGAAGGGAAGAAGTGATGAAATCCAAATTAGAATCTGAAATGGATAGATCCTTGAAGCTTGAGGTAGAAGTAGTTTCCTTAAGAAAAGAATTGAAGAATGTCAAGGAGTAGATCAATAAGGGTTTGAAGTTGAAGGGTGGTTCTGACATTCAAGATGAGTTGTTAAGTGCAAAAAAGCTAGCTAATAAGGATAAATTAGGCTTAAGATTGGGAAAAGGAAAGAGCTCCTTTATTGATGCTTTTGCAAAAATCTATGTAAGATTAGGCTTAAGATTGGGAAAAGGAAAGAGCTCCTTTATTGATGCTTTTACAAAAATCTATGTAAGATTTAGGGTAGAAGAAAGATTAGTCTCTAGTGGTAAAAACTCTTAAAAAAGGGAAGTCTCTAAAGATGAAAATAAGTTTGCTAAGGTAGAGAAATTTGATGAAGAGAAGAAGCCAAGTGTAGACAAGGAGGACAACCAGTTAGTCCGTGTTAAACAAAAGGATTAAAACATAAAAAAGAACATGTTGATAGTCCAAGTGGCACAAAAACAGTTAAAGAGAATATTACTATCCTACTCTCCTGAAAGAGAAAGATGATCGCATGGATATATTAGCTCCCAAGGTCTTTGTAATCGGTTCTCGACTATGCTGGTTTCACTCAGTGATTGATGTGAACTATAATGTTCAAGGGGCCTGCTAGTGTTGAGCTTTTGGATTATTCTAAGATCAAGCATGAATTCAAACCTATTTTTACTAGGATGTTAAAGAAATAGAAAAAGATAGATCAAAGCTTGGGACTGGAAAGAATAATAATTCATCCAACTTAACCAATAGGGATACACATTTAATATAGAATCAACTTTATCAAAAGATCTAAGGGCTGACCCTCCTGCAACCAACAAATATTTTGTAAAACCCTAAAAATAGGGGGCTAGCGCATTCTTTTGGGCACGTCCTATATATATGGATTTTTTTGCCTCTTTGGGAAGAGGATGCGAGTTTGAGAGGAGAGACATAGAGATATAGATTTTAAGAATAGTAGTAACCTTCTAAGTAGTAGTAGACAAAAGTTTAGAAATAGCAATAGAATAGGAGTTAGATCCAGCATAGACAGTAATGTATACTTCTAGTTCTCTTAGTATAGATGGAAGCAATCTGAAGACATAGGTTTTTCTGTACACTGGTGATTGTGCCAGATTTGTAAATGTTGCTTACCTGTTGCACTAACAGTAGAAGAAACTAGATATAAAATCTATTTCATATTGTGTTCCAGAATGGTGTTCATCTTAACTTAATCATTTCACTTGAAAATATTTCAAGGAAGGAAGTTTTGTTTTATGTTTTGTTTAAATAGTGATTTACAATCTGTTGTTAAAATTAGCATTGTGAATGAACGAAGTTGTGTGTCAATCACAAGTTGATTTTGTTCTCCAGTTTCAATTAGAAATTTCTTGAAAGGTAACAAGTCTGGTTAAGTTGGATGAATTATTGGCTCAACACCAGCAGGCCCCTTGAACATTATAGTTCACATCAATCACTGAGTGAAACCAGCATAGTTGAGAACCAATTACAAAGACCTTGGGAGCTAAGATATCCATGTGATCATCTTTATCTTTCAGGAGAGTAGGATAGTAATATTCTGTTTAACTGTTGTTGTGCCACTTGGACCATCAATAGGGAACTGGCGCTAGAGGGAGGGCCTAAAAGGGAAAGTTAGATAATATTGGGTTTTTCTCACCAGAAAGGTCCTGTAGAGTTCTTCGATCAGCTAAAAATCCACCACCTTTGATAGAACTTAAGACCCCAATAAGACACAAGAGTCATAAGACTGGCTAAACCATCATACCACCATTGTCAGCCCCGCTCACTCCACTAGGATTTTCACCTATACCCCAATGGGTACCCATTAATCCACCACCACATCCATCTCAAGTACCACCACAACTGGTTCAACCCATCCAATAGCTGGCTCAACCACCACCACCACTACCAATGGCATTTTTTTAGAATAATCCCTCTCCATTAGGGACTATTCCGGGAGGTTTTCACGATATGCCTAAGAATCTTGAGAAATTTTGTTCCAAATACATTCATGGCGAATCAAGGAGTGTTGAAGAGCACATACAATCTTTTAAGGACGCTTGTACCAGAGCTCAGATAGCTCACCATGATGTAGTTTGTAGGTTGTTCCCTTATTCCTTAGAAGACATGGCGTACAACTGGTATCTTAATCTTCTGCAAGGTTCCATTCTGACTTGGATGCACTTGGAGAATGCTTTCATCAATCAGTTCAGGGTTTATGTAGATCCAACCCTTCTGTACCACCAATTCGCTACCATCAGGAAGGAGCCAGGTGAATCCTTTCCTTTATTCAATACCAAGTTTCAACGAATGTATAGGAGACTACAAGACCCCTATCTAGTTACTGAGAATAGTGTCATTCAAGCATACTTTAGGGTTATAGACCCTTTACTTTGCTTGTTCCTACAAAGGACTTATCAGCTCGTAGACATAGATTCCTTGTCTAAAGTCTATCATCTAGCTATCAAGCTGCAACAACAAATTAGTTCTCAACAGGGAAGTTTGGGAGGGGGTTTTCCTTCAATGGGGTATCAGAGGCATAGCCCAACCCCTTTATTCAATACTATCCTAGGTATGTCTCCTTCCCATTATGGGCCTATGTTTGAATTGCAAACTCAACCACCTATTTCATTCTTTGCTAATGGAACTCCTGACTTCTTTCAACAATCACAGGTTCCTCAAAGTCCCCATGGTCATCATAACCAAATTGGAACACCAAATCATGGTGGTCAGCCACCTGTTGCTAAGAGGGTTGAAAGTGAAAGGATAGTTCAACTCACAAATGAGGTAGATACCTTAAATAAAACATTGTCCCAAGTCACAAATGACATGGCTCAGCTTCGATTGAACCCCTCCCACAACCAAGGTAACTACCCTAATCAAAACAACAACAATCAGGGTAATTATCAGAATAACAATAATCACAGCCAGAGGGGTTATCAAGGCCAAAACTCCCTTAACCAAGGTTATCAAAATCAAAATAGAGGTTATAACTAGAGGCCAAATAACAATCGACAATGGAATACCGGGCCAAACAATGGTGGAGTTTCTCATAATTATCAAGCTAATGAGGAGAGGTCACATACTGCAAGTGTGGCTGACCTCAATTTTATGACTAACTGGTGCAGGTTGCATGATACTGCAACCCATTCTGAGGTAAACTACCCTGAAATGGAAAAGATGGTCAAGATGGCATAGGAAGATGCCCAAACATTCCAAGGGAATTCAAACAAAGGAGGTGACTCAGTAGATACATCAATGACTTATGATCTCTTCAAGGAAGAACCTTCATTCCCAAGGCAAGATGAGAATGAACCAAAGGAAGATATGTATGACACCCAAGCTTTTCAGACAAAGGGAGGACACTTCCTAAGAAATTATAATAAGGGTCCATTTAACACATTAGCACCACCTAATCACATGGTGCCTCCGAATCAAAGTGCTGATAACAATCCTCCTCCACCAAAAGGCCCACCTGACTTCCATAATAGAGGTAATTCACTTGGGGTTGTCAAAAGTAATGCAAGTTATAATACATAATTTGATATTGTTTTTGAGATGTAGAAACAAAAAACCTCTTTGTCATACTTCAACATCCTAAAGTGGTGCCCTGCCCAACGGGAGATAGTGCTGAAAGCTTTGGAGCAAGCTAATAAATCAAAAGAAAAGAACAAGGTGGCACCTACTGCAGACATGAACAAAACCTTGTACAGAAGCAAGGTAGGTACTCCACCATTTCTTTTAAGTTTAAGAATTTGTGGGAAGAACCTACATAATTTTCTGTTAGATTCAGGGGCTTCTGGCAATGTTATGCCATTTTCTATATGCAAGAAGTTGGGATTGAACCCTGTCCAAACAAACAAGAAGGTCATCCAACTTGACAAGATAGAGGCTAATGTAGTGGGAGAGTTGAGAAACATACATGTGCAAGTAGGGTCAAACCCTAGGATTCAAACCAATATAGATGCTCAAGTGGCAAACATTCCCGAGACTTATGGTATGCTGTTGAGTAGAGATTTGATGAAAGGTATAGGGGGATATCTCTCCCTTGATTTTTCACATATGTGGCTACCATGGAGGGGAGATCCTACGTAGATTAGGGTTGAAAGTGAACCTCACCTCAAGCATGTCATCATTGAGTATGATTTCCCTAATGAGGTATCTTACTTTGAAACTAGGATAGGGGTTTATAAAAGAGAGGAAATTTTAACATTTTATGTTCTTGATCCTAAAGAACTGCCAATACAAAAGTTCCCTGATTCTGTGATTAATGAAAACCAACAAGCATTGATCAGGAAGCTACAACAAGATTAGTTGGTCTTAGGGGAAGATACCGATCTGCAGAGTCTTCTACTCCCTAATTGGTGTAGGGTACATTACCAAAATCATTCTGAATTGACTTGCCAACCCTGCATTGACATTTTAAATCATGTTTCCCAAGCTGAGGAAACTAGCTTAAGTCACCCTGACACCATTGCAGATCACTTCTCATTTGACTCCAAGGAAGCAATAATGTTAACCAAGGATAAGATACCTTCAAAGGAAGTTCCTTCTCAAATTGAACTTACCCCAGACACATTTCTGAATCAACATATTAATGAAGAGCAATCCCAAGCTTTTTTCGACACCCCTGCACTCATGAGTATACCAAAACCCAAGGGGTTAACCAAGGACACAAGTGACTGTCAGAAGGATAGCCACATATTATATGATATAGCTGTGTAGGAATTGGAAAGTGTACCTAAAGAACCTATTGAACACCTGTTCCCTATATCTGATGCAAAAGATCAAGCAGCCCCACCTCTGGCTCATCCTATCCAAAGGCCCACAATAACCTCCAAAGGATCAACCCCAGCTCATGATCAGCTATGGACCCTTACATTTGATGGATCCAAATCCAAAATAGGTTGTGGTGTTGGAATTGAACTAACCAACCCGAAATGGAAAAAATTATTTGCTTCTTACAGGTTGCAGTTCGGATGCACTAACAACGTAGCAAAATATGAAGCTCTAACTCAGGGGCTGATGTTCACACATAAGAAGAAAGTCATAGCCTTGATGGTCAAAGGAGATTCAAAAATTTTTATCAAGCAAGTGCACAACCAATACACATGTCACAATAGAAGGTTGGCGGCTTATAGAAATTGGGTATGGAACTTGATTGAAGACTTCAATGCTTTTGGGATTAGCTTAATCCCAAGAGAGGAGAATCAGATAGTTGATTCATTAGTTGTTGCTGCAAGGACCTTGGAACCTATGCAAGGTTCCAAGCTTAAGAGATTCTTAGTGGAATTGATTTCCACCCCTGCAGTTCTTGATAATGTCAGGAACTTTCAAGTCTTTGATGATGATCGACATATTCTTGCTTTTCTAGCAAGCTCGGATGTTTTCGAAGGATAGATCATTGATGAGTCCAACAAGGATCAAGGAGATTGGAACCTTGAAGATTGTGATACCGAATGGGTCCTCAACTTAAAAAGCGATAGCATTCCCAAGGGAACGGTGGCCTTGGAAATAATTTTTGATTTAGACCCAAGGGCTCGAGAGAAGATATCAATTGAAGATAAAGGAGGAAAATATGAAACTGTTAACCTAGATGATTTTGGCCCTGAAAGAAATGTTTACATAGGGAAAGCTTTCCCTAAAGCAATCAAAAAAGATATACTGAGGAAACTGAAGAAGGATATTGCTGCGATAGCCTGGGGATATGATGATCTAAAGACATTTGATGCTTCTGTAATGACTCATACTATCCCTCTGAAGCTTGAAGCTAAACCATTCCAATAGAAGTAGCGCCCTATCAACACCCTAATAGAACCATTGATCCTTAAAGAAGTTCAGAAATTTCTTTCTACAAGAATAATCTTCCCTATACGACATTCAACATGGGTGGCTAACTTGGTACCAGTTCGTAAGAAAAATGGAGAGATCAGGCTATGTGTGGACTTAAAAAATCTGAATAGAGCATCAGAAAAGGACAATTACCCACTCCCTTCTCTGGATGAAGTCTTGAAAACTATCAATGGATCTCAGATGATATCATTCCTGGATGGTTACTCTAGATACAATTAGGTAATGGTTAACTGTGAAGATAGAATAAAGATAGCCTTCACTACAAAGTGGGGAACATTTGCATACAGAAGGATTCCATTCGGTTGGATAAACGCTGGAGAAAATTTTTAGTGTGCCATGGACGTAGCATTCAAGGACTTAAACGGTAAATGCATTATTTTTTACATGGATGTCCTGACAGTGTTCTCCAAGGATAGACTGAACCACGCTACATACTTAGCCAAATTTCTTAAAAGATGTATCCAGTATGGCATCTCCTTGAATCCTAAAAAGTGTGTGTTCGGGGTTTCTAAAGGGAAGCTTTTGGGACACGTAATCTCTGAAAGAGGAATATCAATCAATCCAGATCGAGTTGAGTCCATTCTGAAGATCACCAGGCCAGGAAGCAAGAAAGAAATGAGGTCTTTCTTTAGAAAGATCAACTTTGTGAGAAAGTTTATCAAAGACTCTGCAGAAATCGTAAAACCACTGAATGAAATGATGAAGAAAGATGCCAAGGTAGAGTGGAGTAATGAGGCGAAGGCCACATTTTCACAAGTCAAGTGATCCATTTCAGAAGCACTAGTCCTCACCAGCCCTGACTACTTGAGGCCATTTTATATTTACTCTTTTGTCTCTGAACATTCTTGTGCAGCTATCTTAACTCAATGAAGAGAGGAGGGAGAGGAGAGGCCAATCACCTTCATGAGCTCTCTGTTTAAGAATGTTGAGATTAAATACCCACCTCTTGAGAAACAAGATTTTGCGCTGGTCAGAGCTGTCAAAAAGTTCAGGCACTACATTCTCCAAAGCCAAATCATTGTTGTAGTTCTTGACGCTGCTGTGAAGTCTCTACTTATGTAGAGCGAGTTGGGAGAAAAAAGAGGGAAATGAATGGCCATCTTGCAAGAGTTTGATTTGGAGATACGCCCTATGAAACTTGTTAGGGGCACTGGCCTATCTAAATCCATGGCGAATGCCATTGAGAACATTATTTTCCAGTAATACACTACTCGGTCCTTTTCCAACGACCCTTGGTATGCCGATATCATCTATTTCATCCTCAATAATTGATGTCCAGAGGGAATGAACGCCACTCAAAGGAGAGCGCTAAGAATGAAGAGCTCTCATTATATGCTCAAAGGAGGATTACTATACAGGAAGAATTTCAAGGGAGTGTACCTATGATGCCTTGATCAACAAGAGGCTAAACACGTGATCACTGAATTTCATGGGAAACATGGCACAGGTCATGGTTCTGCAGACTCATTGGCACACCAGATCCTCAGATCTAGTTATTACTAGCTATGTTTGTTGAAAGATGCCCATCAGTATGCAAGAACATGTCACATATGTCAGATCTCTACATCAAAAGAATGCCATTCAGCCATGCCATTGCAACTTGTCTACGAGGTAAGACCATTTTCCCAATGGGTGCTGGACTTTATTAGGGTCATTAACCCAAATTCTTCAGCAGGACACAAATTTATTTTGACTGCTACTAACTACTGCACAATATCAACAAAGGCTATACCCTGCAAGAATAGCACAATAGAGGTTGTGATCAAGTTCCTCACCGAATGCATCACAACTAGGTTTGGGGTACCCTTCGCATTGGTATGTGATAATGGCTCTTCCTTCTCTTCTACTGAGTTTATCTCATGGGCTTATGATCACAAAGTTGTCTTGAAATATTCTTCAAACTATTACCCACAAGGCAATGGAGTTGCAGAATCAACCAATAATAATCTCTTAGGGGTAATTAAAAAACTGTTAGAGAACAACCCTAGGGACTAGAATACCTAGCTAAGATTTGTGTTATGGGAAGATAGGACTAGGATTAAAGCTGCTTTAAAGACCTCACCATTTAAGTTAGTATATAGCCAAGAACCTATGTTCCCTATCCATCTGCAAATACCTATCCTTGAGTTCATGCAAAAATTCTACTCTAGTGATGATAGGATAGAAGTAAGATTAGCTGCCTTGTTGAAATTAGAAGAGCAAAGGGATGCTTCCTTGTAGCAATTCTTTAGACACTGGGCTATTGTCAAATGCTGGTTTGACAAAAGAGCCAAAATTAAAGCTTTTAGAATATCAAACCTTGTGTTGTTATGGGATAAAGCTAGTGAAAAGAAGGGCAGTCACTAGAAATTTGATAAGCTCTTGTTGGGTCCCTATTAGATTGTTGAGATCGTAGGAGAAAATGCTTTTTGATTGAGTAGTTTAACTGGAGAACCTGTTCCCTTGCCTGTCAATGGGTAGTTTCTTAATCATTATTTCGAGTCATAAGACTTGCTAATTTTGTTTTGTATGTAAATAGTTTGTTGTTCTTTATGTAAATAATTTGTTTATTTCCTGTTTGTAAATAATGTGCTTTTTTTGTTTGTAAATAGTTCTGCTGTTGTTTGTTGGTTCTTTCTTTTTGTCATTTCATTTCCTTTGTTGTTTGGTCTCTGTCTTGTTGTTCTTTGGGGTTTCCTTTGTTCTTTACTTCTTTATGTAGTGGGTTGTTATCTAAAGTATCCTTTGGTTATTAGGATGTAAGTGGTTTAGATATTTTCAAGTTTGCTGATTGGGTGATTTTGTCCTAAACGTTTTGCTCTATGCCCATTGTCAATAAGAGTTGTGGAAAGTCTTGAAAACAAGGTACAAAGTAAATAATCTTCATCAACTCCCTTTGAATCTATCACAAATCATCAAGATCATCTCCTCTTGTAATGGTATATTTGTCCTAGGACTATGGTATTGTAAGATTTGAGTGAAAAATTTGATCTCCAAGGTGCTGTTATGAGGTCCATGGTAGTTTTCAACGCAAAATAGATGTTAAACATCTGACATATTGAAAAAAAAAAAGACTTAATGAAATATCTGAAACTCTATGAAAAAAAAGGGGGAAAAGAACTATTTAAAGAGAAAAGAAGACTCATTATGAATGGGTGATTCCAGTATCTCTACCAGGGCTATGGACGCCTGGCTTGCAATAGAGCAATGCTTTGAGAAAACTAGAGGTATCTCCATCGTGGCTATGGATGCCTGACAGGCAGCGAAGCAATGCCCAGGACGTCATTGCACGACAGCTAAAGGGAATCAACTCATGTAGCTCAAATCTTGCACATCATTGTTCGAAAGATGAAAATTTATAAAAGAGTGATGCACAATCAAGCACACACATAGATTCAGGGGTAGCCATTGTTGATTTACATTTGAGATTCTAGCTCAGCCTTGGTTGTTAAAAATGACCCAACTGGAGTTGTGATATTCATAAACCATGAGTTCTGGGTAGTTGAATCCTTCGGTTTCTTGAAAATGGTTAAACCATTTTCCCAGCCAAGTCGCCATTTGTTATGCCTTGCATAACCACCCCATTTTATTCTAGAAGAAAATGGGTCCCCCTTCTCTTTTTGCTTTTGTTGCCTTAGTTTATTGGCTTTGGTCTTGGGAATTTCTTTTGTTTTCCTCCAGGGTTTGTATTTTGTTTTATCAGATTCTGGTTCTGTCTCACCTTGAGTTGGTTTTCTTCTTGCTTAATATTGAATGAAATAATCATAAGCAATAGTGGATTTTATGATAATGTATTTTATGCTCTAAGGACTAACTAGGGAGTTTTTTTTGTAGGATTGAATCACTCATCTAAAGATATCTCTCAAAGAAGTCAGCTATAAAGCATGCCTCAGTCCCATTCAGCATAAAACTCCTCAAGGAAACAGTCGCTGAGACCCTCCTGATGTCTTGCCGATTGGTAGTTTGGTTCTATTCATTTGAAATCCAAAGGGTCGCTGAGACATTTCAGTCGCTATGAGTTTCTATGTGTCTCGTCGATCGGTATGAGGTCTTGGCGACAAGGTGAGTTGTGGTTTCAGCGAAAGGTCCCACCGACCAAGCAAGGTCTCCCCAAAGTAAGAATGAGCTCTCGGCGAACGGGGAGACTGCGGTGTAGTGTCTCGGCGAAAGAAGAAAGTCTTGCCAACATAAGATAATATTGACACAAGGTCTCGTCGATGGTCACTGGTCTCGACGAAAGGATTTGAGTTCAGGGAGAAGTCTTCCCAACAAGTGGAAGTCTCGGTGACAGTGGGGTGGCTTCGGCAAGATGTCTCACCAACCCCGTGGTGTCTTGCCAAAGTAAAAGGGGCTCAGGCTCGGGGAATTAGAATGAGCTCAGAGAAGCTCCGAGTGGATGATTAGGGCTCAGGGAGATGTCTTCCTGAATGCGATGGTGTCGCCGAAAGTGTTGTAGTTTCGGTGAAAGGTCTTACCAACCAATCAAGGTCTTCCCGACTAAAATGAGTTCATCGCCGAAATAGGTCGGCTTCGCTATGAGGTCCTGTCGACCTGAAAGAGTCTCGCCGATACAAAATGGGTTTGGGGAGAGTGGAGGGGTTCGACATAGGGTCATGCCAACTAGCGGTGGTCTTGCCAAAATGTTTTCTCCCTTCGATGTAATGGAATGTGCTCACCAAAGATAGACAGGCTCGATGTGAGGTCTTGGCGACTATCTCATGCTACGCCGATAACTACTATGAGGAATAATCACATCAAGGAGACACGATTAGTGTCTCACCGACATACGATTCCATTCGAAGGGCCTTTGACCACCCAAGAATCTTATGTGGCATGGGTTTGACCAATCAGAGAGAATTAAAGATGAACCCTAGATGTTTGACTGGTTGACTACCCCTGTGAAGGAAAATAACAAAATGTAACTGATGTGGATCTGATATGTGAATGGGCTGATGGAACAGCTCGATGAGCAATGGTGTGGAGATCTAACATGAATCTAGTGTTGCTTCCAGAAGATGGCCATTTTTCAGAAAGGTCTAGAGCAAGAAGGTGGCCGAATGAAAAAAAATAGCCACGAGTCTCAGGAATAGTTGGGGTCTACTGGCATAGCTGGGGTCTACTGGTAGAAAAAAAAGGGGCGGATTGTTATTAATGGTAATAATTTGGAGCATTCAAGGCAAGCTCTGTGAAGGAGTTCGAAGATGGACACAAAGGCATGAAGTTAATGTTGTAGCTGCAAAAGATCTGAGATCACCCCCAGAATAATCCTCCACCAACATGGATAGCAGGGATACACATTTAATACATAATCAACTTTATCAAAAGATCTGAGGGTTGACCCTCTTGCAACCAATAGATATTTTGTAAAACCCTAAAAATAGGGGGCCAACGCATTCTTTTGGGCACGTCCTGTATAAATGGCATTTTTTGCCTCTTTGGGAAGAGGATGTGAGTTTGAGAGGAGAGACATATAGATATAGATTTTAAGAATAGTAGTAACCTTCTAAGTAGTAGTAGACAAAAGTTTAGAAATAGCAATATAATAGTAGTTAGATCTAGCATAGATAGTAATGTATACTTCTGGTTCTCTTAGTATAGATGGAAGCAATCTGAAGACATAGGTTTTTCTGTACACTGATGATTGTGCCAGATTTGTAAATGTTGCTTACCTATTGCACTAACAGTAGAAGCAACCAGATATAAAATCTATTTCATATTGTGTTCCAGAATGATGTTCATCTTCACTTAATCATTTGACTTGAAAAGCTTTCAAGGAAGGAAGTTTTTTTTTATGTTTTGTTTAAATAGTGATTTACAATCTATTGTTAAAATTAACACTGTGAATGAACAAAGCTGCGTGTCAATCACAAGTTGATTTTGTTCTCTAGTTTCAGTTAGAAATTCCTTGAAAGGTAACAAGTCTAGTTAAGTTGGATGAATTATTATTCTTTTTAGTCCCAAGCTTTGATCTATCTTTTTCTGTTTCTTTAAAATCCTAGTTAAAATAGGCTTGAATTCATGCTTGATCTTAGAACAATCTAGAAGCTCAACACCAGTAGGCCCCTTGAACATTATAGTTCACATCAATCACTGAGTGAAACCAACACAGTCGAGAACCGATTACAAAGACCTTGGGAGCTAAGATATCCATGCGATCATCTTTCTCTTTCAGGAGAGTAGGATAGTAATATTCTGTTTAACTGTTGCTATGCCACTTGGACCATCAACAGAACATATGATGATGGATTCACAAGAATGCATTATCCAAGGAAGCCAAGACAAAGAAGATACCCTCATCCAACTCAAGGAAATTTTATGACTAGGTACTCATCACACTTCTATGGGTATTGCTATACTTGTAATCATTTTGGTCATAGGGATAGAGAATGTAGAGTCATTCCAAGGAGAAATAAAAATTTTGTAAACAAAAATCTATTGGCTCCCTTGGTTGACATGAATATAGTTTTTTACAATTGCAATAATTTTGCTCATGTAGCTAGAGATTGTAGAACAAAATTTGTAAGATCGAATGTTCATTCTGAGAAGAAGAAAAACTCACCTCCCAAAATGGAATAGGAAACTAAGGTTTTTGACAAAAAGGAAGAGAAATTTGAAAAGAAACCTATGAAGGTGTGGAAGGAGAAAGAGAAAAGTTCCACCCAATCTATGATTTCTCAAACAACACTGCATGCAAAGAAATAAAATTTGTGGGTAATTGATAGTGGCTACTATAACCATATGACTAGAGATAAAAGAAAATTCATTGAACTCAAGAAGTGTAAAGAAGGATCACTAATCTTAGGTGATAATACTTCTACCAAAATTCATGGTAAGCGAATTTTGAGCATAGATGGGAATAATAAGACAAAAGATGTCCTCTATGTTGAGGGTTTGAAACATAACCTTCTGAGTGTCAGCTAGATGTGTTATAATGAGTATAAAATTGTATTTAACTCTGAAGGTTGCAAGATAAGAAAGAATGGTAAGAAAATTGCACAAGGAGTAAGGATTGATAGTAATATCTACAACCTTTGTGAATTAAAAAGCCAAAATTGTCTAATTAGCCAAGCAGATGAGAGTTGGTTGTGGCATAGAAGATTAGTGAATGTGAACTTTGATAAATTGGTAAAGATAAGTTTAAAATGACTGGTTAGAAACATGCATAAGATAGTGAAGCCTACAAATACAATCTGCAAGGGATTCTAGAAAGGAAAGCAATCAAGGTTTAAGTTTCCAACAAAGGATTATTCAACCACAAATCACTTGCAAATATGTGGTCCCACAAGGACAAGAGGGTTGCAAGGTGAAAGAGGTTTTATACTACTAATTGATGATTATACTAGAATGGTATGGGTAACATTTCTAAAGGAAAAAGGCTAAGGCATTTGAGAAGTTTACAATTTTTAGGAAGCTAGTGGAGAAGGAGATTGAGAGAAGAATTAAGTGACTTGAGTTCAGATAGAGATGGAGAATTGACATCCATTGAGTTCAAGGAGTATTGTGAAAATCATGGAATCAAGTGTTTGTATTCTACACCAAGAACTCCATGATAGAATGGAGTGGTAGAAAGAAGAAACATCATTTTCATAGATATGGATAGAGCTATGCTAAATGAGGAAAATTTGGTAGATACTTTTTGGAAGGAAGAAATTCATACTGTAGTGTACATCTAGAATAGAGCTCTTCTAAGATAAAATAGTGGCAAGACTCCATATGAACTATGGTATGGCAAGCCTACATGTGTCAAGTATTTTAGGGTGTTTGGTAGCAAATCTTACATTAAAAGAGAAGATGAATACTTGGGAAGCTTTGATTCAAGATGCAATGAAGGAATATTCTTAGGATATTCCAGTCAAAGAAAATATTACAAGTATTACAACAAGAGGATACATAAGATTGTGAAAAGCATCAATGTCAATATTGATGAAAACACAAGTCAGGGTAAACCTAGCAAAAATAATTTTGAGATTTAATTAGAAGATGATGATGTAGGTGCAATAGTTGAAGAAGAACAAGAGGAAGAGAATGAAGAAGAGGTTGAATGAGCCCCTATAAAATATGTGTAAAAGGATCATCCTATAGATCAAATAATTGGAAACAAAAATGAAGGTGTTTAGGCCAAGAGAGGACTTTCAAAGAATAAGGAACAAGTAAATTTTTCTCTCATGTCTCAGATTGAACTACAGAGCTTTATTGAAGCTAGTAAGAATGAGAATTGGATAAGATCCATGGAAGAGGATCTCAATTAGATTGAGAATAATAAGACATGGGAATTGGTTCCTAGACCATCAAGCAAAATTGTAATAGGCACCAAATGGGTATTCAAAAATAAGCTAAATGAAGATGGAGCTATGGTTAGGAACAAGGAAAGATTAATGTGCAAAGGATATGCACAAGTTGAAGGCATTGAATTTGAAGAAACATTTGTACTAGTGGTGAGATTAGAAGCAATTAGAATGTTTATTTCATTTTCAGTTTACAAGGAATTCAAAGTATATCATATGGATGCTAAATCTGCATTCTTAATTGGAAACCTACAAGAGGAAGTTTACATTGAAAAGCTAGAAGGTTTTCATCTTTCAGAAGAATAGGATTATGTTTGCAGATTGAGGAAGGCGTTGCATGGTCTAAAACAAGCACCTAAAGCATGGTATTTCAGATTAGACTAATATCTTCAACAATAAGGATTCAAAAAGGGATGTACCAACAACAATTTGTATTTCAAATCAGAAGGTGAGCACATAATTATTGTTGTTTTTTATGTAGATGACATAATATTTGGAGGTAGCAATGATAAAATGTGTCAAATATTTTCTACACATATTTAAGATGAATTTGAAATGTCAATGTTAGGAGAGTTGTCATTTTTTCTTGGTCTACAAATTGTACAAACTGATAATGGGATATTCATATCTCAAACTGAGTATGCTAAGGAAATGCTCAAGAAATTTGGAATGAAGGTCAGTAGAACGGGAAGTACCACCATGATAATTGGCTACAAATTGAGCAAATCAAATGAACCTCCAAATGCAAATAAGACAATGTATAGGTCAATGATTGGTATCTTGTTGTACTTAACCACATCAAGGCTATATATTATGTAAGCAGTATGTTTGGTTGCAAGGTTTCAGCTTGCATCAAAAGAATCTCATGTCAACACTATGAAAATAATTTTCAAATGTATCAAAAGAATTGTTGATTATGGGTTGTGGTATCCCAAGAGAAAGGATTTTTCTTTGAAAAAAAACATAGATGCAAATTGGGCAGGAAGTGTAGATGACAAGAAGAGAAACAATGGTGGAGTATTCTTTTTTGGAAACAAATTGGTTTCCTAGATGAGCAAAAAGCAAGAATTTTTTACTCTTTCCACAACAAAAGTAGAGTATGTAGTAGTAGAAGCATGTTGTACTCAAGTCCTATGGATGAAGTAGAAACTTAAGTACCTTAAGGTAAAATAGAGTGAACTTATCTCTATTCTTTGTGATAATTCAAGTGCACAGGTGGCATTAACCCATATTGAGGAGACTTTTAGACATCAGAGAGTGAATTTAGAGTCCCTTCAACACTATGATGGTGTTTCAAATTGACATTTGTTGACATATCGTTCGATTGCTTCACATTATTGTTGTGAAGTGAAGAGATAGGATGGTTCTCACAAAGAGCAATGAATGTAAGAAGGAAGTGGATGGTGTTGCCAGCATAGCTAGGTGTCAAGACATGATTGCATCATGAAGGATGTTCTCATCATTGTAATAAAGCAAGGTGGAGGAAATATTTAAACAATGAGAGATGAACAGTCAAGATCATCTGATGAAGATTGAACAAATATCGCTATATCTCTTCACATCATGAAAATAGATGTGGATTATGTAAGTGAAGTAGCGATATGCGATGGCCATGGTTCCAAAGATAAAGTGATCAATGGTAGCAGCTTAAAGAAGATCAATCCAATGGCCATGTTTTAAATATTCCAATATGAATGAAGATTGTAGGATCATGGTACGAAGACTGAAGATCGATGGCCAGAATTCAAACTTGAAGATCTTCAATGAGTACAAAAGTGTAAATAGGGTTTCAATGGGTAGCTATCACAATGAATGAATTTAATCAATCTAACTAGACTTGTGACCAATGTCACTAAATATTTTATCTACTAAGCAACAACATAGATAGCCATGTTGATGAAAATCAATATCAAATTGAATTGGTGCAGGTGCACCATGTAGATCCAATTTTGCAAGTTTGATTATGTGATAAGTCTCTAGATTTTTGAGTTTTTGTCATCAAATAAGGTCAATATAAAATATTTTTGATGTTTAAGTTAACTAGGAGGGTCATTTGGGTTCATTGGGTAAAATTTGTAAAGTTTCCAAAAGTTGTCACTTAAAAAATGCAAAATTGCTAAAATTGTAAAAAAATGTTATTGTCAAAAGTTGCAAAAAGGAAGATTTGGAATGTAAACTATTAGTTATTTCAAAAAGTAATTTTTGTAGGTTGGGGAAATTGGTTTTGGAGGGAAAAAGTATAAATATTTGAAAAATCTCATTGTAAAGCTCTCTTGACAGTTTGGAAGCAAAGAATCAATAAAACTTACCCATGTTTTTGTGATTTTCTATGTAATTTTGCTATTTCCTGGCCTATATAGTACCATACAAAAGAAAGCTTATTCTTAAATATTTTGAAATTGTTTGAGACATGAGTTGACTTTGATTTTCATTTTTTTTGAGAACTTTTTATTGAATTTGGAGGGTGTTTGATTCACTTTTCTAAAATAGGTCAGAATAACCATGCTTCAGGGTTTGAAAGTATTTAAATGTATTGAAAGGTCATTCCACTAACTATACCCATTGTATCTAAGTGGAATGAAACCTATGTAGTAGGAATTAGGAATGTGCATGGTTGAGAGAGAAAGGGTGGACATTTGAGGATTCGAGCTTGATGCCCTAGTTAATAATTTTGTGTATTTTGGATTGAAAATGGTGATTTAGGGTGAGTGTTTGATGAAATAGTGTTGCCAAAGGGTAGGTAATGGATTTTTTAGCATGCGCAAGTATATTTTGGTGTGATTGAAGTAGTTTAAGGTTGAGAGAAGGTCTAGAGAATTGGTTTTCAATAACCCTCCTTGTTCCTAGCCTAAAAGGGCCTAAAGCTAGGGTTTGGTGGATCAGAGCGTTAGGGAGAGTTCCAATTCTTAGGATTTGGTGATATGATAGTTTTGAGACTTGAAAAATTTTTGTCAATAGTTTTTCTGACTTGTTAGAAGGTTTAGAGGGGTGGTCGTTTGTAAAAGAGACCTAATTTGGGGTATAGACAACGTAGAAACCTAATTTTGGTGGAGTTGGTCTAAAGGGACCTATTGAGTTTTTGAGTTATGTTTTGTGAGAGAAAAATGGGGGTTTGAAAAGGTGGGGAGTTTGATGACTAAGGACCTTCTCTAAAATATATTTGTGAAAACATCAATTTGGAGACCTACAAGGAAACTAGGTTGAATAGTGAAGAGTGGATGAAATATAGTTGTAAGGGAAGGAGGTTGGTTGGAGTTTTATCAAATTGTGTTTGTAATTGGTTTAACTCCATGTCACTACATCATGAATAAATAAAGAATGAATTAAATATAGATCTAATCTTAGGGTTTTGCAAATTGCTACTCTTAGAAAATTCTCTACTACTAAAATTAATATGGGTGTGGCTCGATGCAGATGGTGTATGACAAAGAAGATACCAGATAAACCCTAGTAGAAAGTTATAGATATTTAGAACATATGTGAGAATATTGAGGCAAGCTCAACAAGTTGGTGAAAAAGATACAAAATAGAAGATCAATTTTGGACTAAGGGTTGAATAGGGAGAGAGTAGTAGTGTGTGTAGAGAAAGAAGTTGTAGAGACAACAACAAATGATTGAGAAGTTGCAAATAAGTTGCAACATATGATTGTAATCAAATTTTTATATCTTTGATTGTAAATTTGATTGTTAGGTTGCATCATATATCTAGGTAGTGTTGAAAAAGACAACTGAGAGGGGGGGTGAATCAGTTTTCATAGATTTAAACCTAATTCATTCACCAAAACTAATTCTTAACACTGCTTAAATGATTAAACATTAAATACTAGTGCAGAAACTAAAATCCATCATAAAAAACTATAACACCACATATACATGGAAAACCCAATAAGGGAAAAAACACGATGAGGATTAACTCACGCTATCTAAAATATGAAAACTGATTACAAGAGGCTCATTGCCTAAGAAACAAGGCTCACTACAAAAACAAGGAATGACTATCCAGATTAGGACTCACTATCTAACAGAGCTAATAACCTAGAGGGTTGACTACCATAGAGATACAAAGAAGATAGAAAAGATATGTTATAGAGATAAGACAATCTCAATGCAACAAAGAAATCCACCACAATTCGCTCAACCACTTGCATAAATGCATGAATGATAGAGTACACCTTTTTCTTAGTACATCCAAAAACTCAACATTTAGGCTTCTCATTGATTTGTCACACTGACATCACACACACTCACTGGTTCACATCAATCTCGCATCTATCTACTTTATTTATTTATAGTTATCTCTCTCTCCTTCCCCTTTTCTTGCTGCTAGATTTCACCACTAATTCATCCTGTATTTATAGAATCTTCAACTTTAGAACATATGCAATTCAGCCATCCAAATTCAAATTCAAATTAATTCAATGCCAAAACATCCTAGGGTGGAATTAGAATCAGGGAAACCCAAACACACACTTCATAAGGACCTAAATATATCCAACAAGCTTCATCAATTACAAAGGTAGCATTTAACACAAGGTTGACCAAACTAGTGTAAAACACATAGAACCATTAAGTAAAAATCTTCTAGATATTGAAATTATCTTTAGTACAATCAAAACAACTCAACTCTAGAACCACATGTCATAATACTTTACGAAAGAGAAATCTGGATCAATAACATTTCTCCTCAAGCTCAACTAGAAACATAGAAAACCATAGTCCATAACTGGTGAGCACAACTTGCACTATATAATGAATCAATAGCCACAAATATAAATATAGCATCTTTTAACAACCATGATCAACATATTTGAATCACACAAATATAGGAGAAAATCCCATAGCAAAACCTAGAGCAACCACTGAACACCTGCAATCTTCCTTCAATACAATTTTCTCAATATCCTCATCATATATAGCCAATAACTTGCAACCATGACACTAATGATAACAATAACTAGTTGATAACCAATTGACTAGTTGACATCAATGACAACACCTTGATAATTTCCATTTTTGAAACAATCTTCCCCTTTGTCATTGATGGCAATACATGATGTGAAAAGCCATCAAATACACCATACTTGTTGGAGTATGATACCACTGATAGGGGGGGTGAATCAGTGGTATGAAAAATTTCAAACAACCTTGAATTAATAATTTAAAGCTTTGACCTTCTAAAATGCAAGATTAGAATAGTTCAACTATCAATTGTAGCACCATGTATATAAAGCTTTCAAACTTGAATCATCACAAAGAGTATACATAGATCTTCATTTTTACTTGATCAACTTGCACCTATTTATGCTCATGTTATTTCAATGATACAAACATTCATCTATTGAATGTAACAACATAAAATTTAAATGTCAATTACTTGAACAAATTCAATGATAATCAAAATAAAGCAATCACACCATAACACGGTTGTTTTTCATGAGTGGAAAACCCTCATTAGGATGAAAAACCACTCGATAAAATGCCTCAGTAGCTTAATCAAAATGCCTCACTAGCTACAATTTATTCCTCACTAGTAAAAACTCATTGGCTACAAAATGCCTCATCGGAAACACAACTACCTCACTCACAAAAGGGTCATCTTTGTCTCACTGACTTGACCTTACACAACAAAATTTCAAACATGAATAAATTAAATACATAGGTTTACTCTATTTCACTGCATAACATTTCTACTTTCCATCTTAACAAATTCAATGTCCTAAAGATTCATTAAACTAGAATCTTCAAAACACAAAATGTGTTAGATTATACACTTCATCATTTCGTATACAGTTTACAAGATATTCATTTCAGAATTTTTATTTTCAACCTTCAAAAAGTTATGTCTCTATAAAACATTGACGCCATTTACGGTGATCAAGTCACTTCCATATATTGATCAAGACCCTGACAATTTTTCATCAAACAACTATGTATGCAACTGCTTCCAAGAGCTATCCTCATAACTAGTAAATCATCGCTCAAAAATATGGTTTGATAACTAGTCAAAATGTATCAATGTGGAGCAACTTTGATAAATGTTTAATCAATTGCTAAACATGTAACAACATACCCTTTGCAACATTAATGCATTAAGCACAAAAATGTATATATGTAAAGTCAACATGCTGCCCTAGAAATAGGGTAACCAAACTATACACAAAGAATACATATATTCTTCAACAAAAATCCCTATTGTCAATGCACATAAACCTTTATGCACATTCAAATTTTTTTATCACATCCTTTCACAACCGGTCAACCTTTTAACTTGATCAAGATAAAAACCATTTCCAATTGAAACAATAACCATAGTGAGAAAGAGATCGAGTTACCATAGAACTTGCCATTGAAAATCCCTTAACTACTCATGCACTGGAAACCATTTTTAGAACAACCACTATACCACCATGTTCTTCATCTTTCATCAAGCACCAAAAACCTAAAATGACTGAGAGTAGAATGATTAGTATTTTGGAACATCAATAAATTTTAGGGCACACTCATTATGTCGATTAATTCCACATGTTTTCCTTTGAAACAACATTATGTTGTCAATGTTGAAAACAATAAACTTTTGAAATGGTAGACATTATAAGCATCAAACAATATGTGTCGATGACCAAAACCATGAATAATATGCATATAAGTATAATACTCATCATAATGAACATGAGTGTAATACTCATTAAAATACCTTGAGTCAGTCTAGTAAAATATATGCTAAGAGAGAACCAACCACCACATGAATATAATAAACACCATCATGCCTTGTATCCATATAATGGTAGAAATGTGCTGAGTGATAACCTAATTCAATGTATAAGACCAATATGTTGATCAATGATAAACTAATGTAATCCAAATATACCAATATATCAACTCCATATAAACCAAGTATGTTGTTCCTATATGTTGTATGAATATGTATGTTGCTTGTAGATATGTGCCAAACCAATCATGTAGCCAACCCAACCTTAAACATGATAATCATTAAAATGCACAAAATCTGAGTCATATGCCAACATTGTAAGTGCCAAAACAACCCTTGAAATCAATGCCAAAATCAATGTCAAAGGGGTCAATAAACTCCCCCTTTGGAATTGATGTCAAACCTGCAACATAATGCAACCCATATGATCACCAATGCATTGTCAATGCATCAACATATGAGCACCATGTACCTTGTACCAACATCTATGCAAAATTTGAAAAAAAAAAATCAACCTGTATAATGTAATCATGTACCTTGTATGAAAAATTTGAATGCAAAAATCAACCTGTATAATATAGCCTATATAATACTTGGAAAGGAAACTCAAATTTTCTCCCCATTTTGATAACAATTCCAAAGGTGTAACGGGTGAAAATCACCGAAATATTACCAAGAACCTACCCATTTAAAACCAATTTTCTTGCACATGATCACAAAACATCATATTTGAAGAAATAAAACTAAAAGGAGCTCTACATAATGCAAGACAAATCTTCCAAACATGAAAACTAAGCCAAACTGCTATGCAACTGAAAGAATCTACTTGAAACATAACCCAAGGGTGTTGAATACACATGAAAACTCAACCTAACACCATACAGTCAAAGAGATTAGTTGTTCCTCCCAAGAATAACACTATACTAGCACAATTCATCACACATTTTCATGTCTAATCACCAAGAATAACCATTTGATAATGAAATGAAAATGCATCAAGTTGCATCAAGTATCAAGCTAAACCTGAATTGTTGAAACTTCAATGCAATCCATTAACAATTCAAACAATATTTCCAACTCGTTCTTGTAAGAATGTTTACACCTTAGAAGATGAATGAAGAAACACCAGAAAAATCCATATAGACTGCAACATACTATCATAAATTGAGAAATCATTGTGAAGAGATAACCCTAATAATAAGCAACAAAAAGATAGGCAAGGAGAACCAATGACCATGTAAATACTATAAGACACATGAATCTCCATCATATAATTAGGGAAACTTATAAAATCTAAATATTGTTTGATTGAATAAGCATCAGTAGCTAAGATGATTATCATTGCAAGATATCACTTGTTCCAAGGCACCTTCAACTTGTTATGGCCTTTGGCCTCTTGAAGCCTAAACATGATCAGATCAAAACTTAATTCCACAATACTTACTCTACTATCCTGGTTGTCATGAAAGTTCCTATCATTGGAAGAATGCTCTGTATACACAAAGGTCCTGAAACATACAATCACACATAACTGACACATTTGTACCGTGCACTCTACCACTTATAAATCCTGTCACATCAATGTATCAAGTGTCATTTAAGTCTACAAATGTCACCAACAATCAGTGTCACCATCACTACACCATGCTACTGACATATTGGATGTCAAAGGCTACTGATATATAGTTTTTCAAAGGTCTCTATATCACAAAGATCACTTAGTGTTCCTTAATAAACATATATTAGATCACTACACTAGGGCTTGTTACTTTGTCCAACAATGCCATATAGATTGTCTCTCTTCTTATTTTCATATATGGTTATTAGGGTACTTGAAACCTCAAAAAGACTCTATCTTTTATCACATTGATGGAAGCCACACCCTCCTACATTAAACACCAAGCTTGACAACCACACATTAAGATAATAAAATGCTCCAACACCAACAAGAAAGCTAAGACACATAATACTATCATGTCTTAAAATCAATTTTTTCATTCAATGAAAGTCTGATAAGGTCTGTCACACCATAATAATCTACACCACAAATAAATAAAGGTTTGTTGCTCTGTTTTACATATCAACTACAACAAACAATCATGAAAACTAATGAAATTCATTGCTATCCTTGGTGAAAATCAGTATTAAGAGTCACTATCAAGGTCAACATAGAGGCATTTCCCTTTCCTCAAAATGCATACAAGTCACCTTGATGTCACTACAACTACACACTATCAAAGATTGTTCCAACAAGGAAACATCCTAACAAATATGAATGCACTTTTTGAGATACCTCTTTAGCAACCAAAATCCACATTCATCATGCATATTACTGCAAACGATGAATGAGATCATTGTTTCAACCTTATCAATGAAAATCAATGTCTCCTTCCACACCACTTCCTAGCACTTTACTAGACATAAGATTCTCTTGATAAAATATATACTCACTTGTCATTAGTGAAAAGAAAACATTGTACCAAATGAACCAAATAACAAATAAAGATCACTTATGACTACACAAACAACCTCACTATCATAAATTCATTGTTCCTACAAGATAATTGTTGCACCATACAATCTCCAATTCCAATCAACAATCTCAAACAATTTTTTTTTCTCATGCACTCATTGCTACAAATCTCTACATACCTCACTCAAATACAAAACACTTTGAGCCACTTTAATAAGAGAATCAAATGGATTTCCAATCTTTCTACATTATACAACATGTTTTTCTAAGTGCATTTATGGCTACTGGGACTCTTTGAAACTATGATGCACATTTGGCTACAACCTTACACTTGAATGAATACCATATCCTAATCACTTTGATATAGACTACAAGAGTAGTGGTAAGGGTAGCAATATTTATTTATACACTTTGTTAATTATATCACTTAATGAAATCAACAATGATGACACTCCTCCAACACATAAAAGCAAAATTACTATTACCAAGGAAAGATCATTGAAGGAATTAAAATCACTACACCAAACCAAGAACATACTAACAAAACTTGAAATAATGTCCTCTCCTTGGCATGAAACATATCAAACACATACTAAAAATTTATATAAAAGTCAGGACAAATAACTCAAGATCTCTTTATCTTTTTCATGGGGATGAGATATAAACTATAAGCAACCTCCCCCGACTTTAAGCTGGTTCTCATGCAGTCGGTAATGTCTTTTGAGTAACATGCATTGGTTTTGATTTTTCATCTCCTGGATCTTGTTTTCTTCTCCAAACTTGTATAGGTTTTTTCTTTTCTTTGATCAAGGTGTCTTCTCTAGGTGCCTTTAATTTATTCCTACAAAACTGTGCCTTATGCCCAAAATTATGACACTTGAAACAAGTGATATTATTCCCAACAAGAGAGTTAATTGTAACATGTCTTCTTGAAAAACTAGGAATATCATTTCTTGTATAAGTTTTATAATCTCTAGCTCTATGACCATAAATATGACAGGAATAGCAATAGCTATGAAACTGAGAATAGTTGTACCTTATTGAATGGTATTTCCTAAAAGGTGGAGGCCTTGAGGTCTTGTTTGTTCTTCTCCTTCCAACATCAACAAATTTATCTTTTTCCTTATCTTCAGGAGTAGTAGAATAATGACCCAAATCTATATTCTTCCTAGGTGTATTCTTGACTTTAGAAGTTTTCCCTTCTTCATATCCTAGGCCTATAGTGTCCTTATGACATTTTTATTTGCTTAACATTTCATTTAAATATTCAATAATCTTTTCAAATAGCAGATTCTTGTGCAACTTAGAAGATGCCATTTCCAATTCCTTTCTCAAAGAAACTATTTCTAACTCTAGTTTTAGGCATTCATTAGTTTTTACTTACAGATCATATTTTGTAAAATCAACTACTCTTTTTGCTTCTTTTATCTCTATCTTTAGACTGATAATAAGTTTTTTAGACTCTTCAAGGTCTAAAGAAACTTTTGCAAGATATAAAAGCACCTTGTCCTTGGAGTCCTTTTCTTGTTTAAGTTGATCTTCTAGTCTCCAATTCTCTCTTCTGAGTTGCTTGATCATATGTAGAGCACACAAAAATTCACCTTCAATATCAACCTAACACTTGTGTTCATCATACTCTTGTTTAGAATCATCTTCTCGTACAAAGAGGTCTCCTTCATCATCAATCTCAACAACAAAATCATTATCTTTATCACACTTTGTGCCAACTTTCAAGGGTGACTTATACAAAAACTCATTACTTGACTTGACTGGGGCTTGATTTACACTCTTTTGCTTGGCATCTTTCCTTCCTCTATTTCGTTTAGACTTTCCTATAGTACTCCACTATCAGGAACCCTTAAGTTGGTTAAAATTTGTAGAAGGGTTTGGCTCTAATACCACTTGTTAGAGTACGATACCACTGAGGAGGGGGGGTGAATCAGTGGTATGAAAAATTTCAAACAACCTTGAATTAATCTTGTAAAAGTTTGACCTTATAAAATGCAAGATTAGAACAATTCAACTATCAAGTGCATCATTATGTATGTAAAGCTTTCAAACTTCACTCACCACAAAGAGTATACATAGATCTTTATTTTGACTTGATCAATTTGCACCTATTTATGCTCATGTTATTTCAATGATACAAACATTCATCTATTGATGTAACAACATAACATTTAAATGGGAAATACTTCAGAAAACTCAAAGATAATCAAAAGAAAGAAATCACACCATAACACAGTTATTTTCATGAGTGGAAAACCTTGATAGGGATGAAAAACAACTTGATAAAATTCCTCACTAGCTTAATCAAAATGCCTCACTGGCTACAATTTATGCCTCACTAGCAACATAAGCCTCACTGGAAACACAACTACCTCAATGGAAAAAAGGTCATCTTTGTCTCACTAACTTGACCTTACATAACATATTTTCAAACATGAATAAATTAATTACAAAGGGTTACTCTATTTCACTGCATAACGTTTTTGCTTTCCATCTTCACACATTCAATGTCCTAAAGATTCATTAAACTAGAATCTTCAAAGCACAAAATGTGTTAGATTATACATGTAGATGTCTAAATTTGGACAATTAATTTATCCAAATTCATCCCCTTTCGTCTTATTTTCGTTAATTAAGTAATACTATTATTATTTAATTAATATCTTTAATTCTGCCAAATCCCTAAGGTATTTAATCAAAAATACCTTATCTCTTTAATCCTCCTTCCATCAAATAAATTAAGTAAATATTCCATTTATTTAATTCCCTTCATGTCACATCCTCCATCATTTTTATCGTATCTTAATCCTTCTTCTAATCCCATCATTAAGGTGTGCACATGCCTAATCCTTGATTAGGATGTGTCACATCCTCCAACTTTTGCAAGTTGGCCTCTAATCTCTCTTAGCCACCTAACCATCCTCTAATCCTTCACTAACTAGCCTAATCAACCTCTCAAGGAATTTTTAATTCCTTTTATCCTTCCAAGGAATATTAAATTCCTTGTTCTCTTCCCGATGTGATCCGGTGGACATTTTTCAGTGAAAATTGAAGTGTCTCGTTTCTCTCCAGAATCTGCACCACCAGAAATATCTCAGCGTCCTGGTTCCAACGCAACTCGAACAGAGCAAAAAGGAGTCCGTTTGCGCAAGTTATGGCCAGTCAAACCTTCGATCAAACTGGGAACAGAGGGCGTCCAGGAAGCAAAAAAATGATTGTTTCATAAATCAACCAAAGCAGCGTCAAGTCGAAGAGCTCATCGAGACAATTCTGACGATGTTCGTTTCGTCGAAATCCGACATCGGAGGCTCAAGATACAGCTGGTCATAGTTTTAGGTTTGACTTGTGGACTGAATGTACAGTGATGACGTCATCATCCGTACAGCTGATGTCAGCACATGGTATGGAATCTGATGTGGAAAAATCAGAGTGTGACATGTGGCATTTGTACGGACCAATCATAGAGTGACACGTGGCAGTCTGTACGCACAGTCAGCGGGTCTAGTCATCATCCACGTCATCACATGAATCAGCATCCTCGTTGGCATCCACATCAGCATCCTAGTCAGCTTTTTCAGTGAATTGCATTCTGCCACGTGGCACCTCCTCGGCATGCCACGTGGCCTTGGTCAACTCTGGTGGTTTTCGAATTTGTTAGCGGTTTGATTTGAAAGTTTGTTTTGTTTTAACAAAATGTTTGTTGGGGGATTCGATCCCCCAACCTCCTGCAAATAGCACGCGCCTCCAACCAATCCGCCTACAAACGTGGCTCTAAATATGGGCGGTGACAGTTTTGTTTTGTTGTTTTAAAATTAGCGAATGGCTGTTTAAAAGCCAGCGGCCGGGAGTGGAACCCGGAACCGCCGGCCTCACAAAACATTTAGCCACCACTATGCAATCCGACGGTTTTGATATACATATGGCATCGGATCTATTTTTTAAGTGTTTCAAGCCGAATGCCCTATAAAAATTAAAACAAACTCCTAAAATTTGAAATTTAAAAACAATAATCTCCCAAATTTCTAAAAAGCCCGATTCAAGAAAATAAGAGGCTAAGATATTATTAAAGAAAAAAAAGATTATTAAATATTTATTATGTATAAATGGGGGATTTGGGAGAATAAGTTGTTTTTTTTAGGAGATATGGAGGATTTTCAAAAATATGATTTGTATTTTGGAGAGATAAGGTGGATTTGGGAAATATTTTCAAATCAATTGGTTAGTAGCCAAATTGAGAAAATTTTATGTATAAAAGGAGGGTGTGAGGTGAGAGTGGGGATCAAGTTTTTTTTCAGGTAATGAAGTCTTGATGCTGAGGTGACGAAAGAGAGGTCTTGTTGAAGAGTTTTCAAGTCATTCTTGTATGCCAGAGCACTGTTATGTTGCCGAAGTGCTTGGAGAATGGCTATGGTGCTGTTGTAATTGATTTTTGGAGTTAATTGGATCGGTCTCTCTATTGGAGTGGACCCGGAGACGTAGTCACGTTTTGTGACGAACTCCGTTATCAACTTTTTGCACTTCTCTTCTTCTCTCTCTTTCTTTCTCTCATTTCCTTCCTTTCTGTTATAATCACCTTGTTATTACTTTCATTTTGTTATTTCCATAAGTTAATTTTGATTTAATTAACTTGGAATAATCATTGTAAAAGCATTGTAAAAGTTAAGCATTTAAATAGTGCAATCTAGTCTAGATCCTATACAGATCAAGTTGGTATCAGAGCACAGTTGACTATTATTGCAGTTATTTGTTTTTTGAATGCTAACGAGATCCAAGATTCAGAAGGGTGAAGGCAAGCTCGAAGACTTTGATCCTGAGATCGGGAAGCGTAGAACATTTCTGAAGATGTCAGTTTCTGGAATGGAGGTTCCTGAAGAAATCAGTGAGCAAGAATTTCGAAGAGCATTCCTCGAGATGAAGGCTAAGGTGGACATTCTTTTTCAAGAGAGACAAGAACGGAAGGAACGTGAAGAAGGTTCGTCGAAGCAAGAAGATCGCAAAGACAAGAAAGAAAAGCAACATGGAGATGGTGGCAAGCAACCAAATCACCCCTTTTCTTCTTCTCCTCCCTCTTCTCCTTCTCCTTCTTCTCCATCTTCTCCTCATTCTTTTTCTTCTAATCCTTTCAAGAGTGGGTATAAACCTAAAATTAAACTGGATGTAAAATTTGATTTACCAAAGTATTCTGGAGAACTTAATGCTGAAAAATTGGATGATTGGATTCAACAAATAGAGGTCTACTGTAGAGTCCAGAACCTATTAGATGATGTTGATAGGATCCAATTAGCTACTCTTCATTTAGGAGGTACAGCCTTAACCTGGTGGGAGAGTAAATCTAAGGCAGAAGTTTCACAACATGGTAGAGTCAGTTTAACTTGGGCAGAATTTATTAATGCACTTAAGAAACAATTTTATCCCCTAGGACATATGCAGCAGTTAATGATGGATTGGCAAATGTTTAGACAAGGGAAAGCTCAAACTGTCCAAGAGTACACCCATGAATTTAGGAAGAAGGCTATTGCTTTGAATGTTCCTTTGTACACTCAAGACACATTGTTGAAGTACATAGGAGGTTTGCATTCCTACCTTAGGCATTCCATTTTGGTATTGAACCCTTGTAATTTAGATGAAGTGTCTGTTCAAGCTACACGCTTAGAGTCAAGGGGTAAAGGATCTTTCATTGACAAGTTTGATAATGATGTAAAGAAATCTTCCAAGAATGCAGAGACAGGGAAAGGAAAGAAGGCAGCTACAGTTAAGAAGGATGAGAAACTTTCTTGCACTCATTGTGACAAGGAAGGTCATGATGAAGATCACTGTTGGAAGTTACATCGCGAACTAAGGCCTAAGTGGGCTCAGAGACGTAATCAGAAATAGAAAGGTAAGGAGAAAGCCATGAATGTTGTTATGGATCTTGGTTCAGATTCAGATGATGAGACTAAGATAACAGCTATGGGTCTAAAAGGTAAAGCTCCTATTTCTAGTGTTTCTGTTGCTAGTTGTGCTTCTTCATCTACAGTTAATGATTTCTCTGAAGATGTGAAAAGGAATGAGCTATTTCATTTAAGGGTTGTTGCTAAGAACAGTAAAATTGATGCACTCATAGATAGTGGTTCTCAAGTTAACTTGATTTCTGAAAATGTTGTAAAGAACTTGGGATTAAAAACTACACAACATAAGAAACCTTATCCACTAGGCTGGATTTGTGAAAATGATAAGTTGCAAGTAACAAGACAATGCACCTTAAGGTTCGCAATCACTAGTAAGTTTGTGGATGAAGTACAGTTTGATGTGGTTCCACTGGATATCTTTGGGATAGTGCTTGGTAGCCCTTATCTTTATGACAGAAAAGCTATTTTCTATAGGGAAAAGAATCATTATCACTTGTTTAAAGATGGCATTCAATATATTGTACATTCTCACAAGATTAAGACTAAACGTTCTTTTGCAAATACAGGGCAATTAAAGAGGGTAATTAATGCAAGTAAAGAGTTAACTCTTATGTCTGTCAGTATAGGTGATTCTAAACTTGAACTTGGAGTAGCTAACCAGGGTCAGATGTTGCAGGATGCACTTGCTGTACAGCATGAGAAAAGGATGCTTGAAAGCATTAATGAATCCTTGGGTAAAAATGTTCTTGTTGTAAAGGATCGAATTGTTGTTGACTTATTCTCTTTCATTTCTGCATTGTTGTTCAGCTTGATGCTAGTCAATTTCTGTTGGTTAGTGGCTACGACATTGGATGTAGATGCTTATGGAAGTGATAAAGTTATGTTTATGATCAACAATATTTCTGCAGTCTTTATTGTGCTTGTGAGCCAGGTATTCAGATGTACAGAGGATACAGGACAAGTGGGGAGGCCAAGTCCTCACTTATTGTCAAAGTAAATGTCACTTTTGGAGGTCCAAAAGGTCTTCAGTGGGGAGGCCTAATCCGGTGGACATTTTTCAGTGAAAATTGAAGTGTCTCGTTTCTCTCCAGAATCTACACCATCAGAAATATCTCAGCGTCCTGGTTCCAACGCAACTCGAACGGAGCAAAAAGGAGTTCGTTTGCGCAAGTTATGGCCAGTCAAACCTTCGGTCAAACTGGGAATAGAGGGCATTCAAGAAGTGAAAAAAATGATTGTTTCATAAATCAACTGAAGCAGCATCAAGTCGAAGAGCTTGTCGAGACGATTCCGACGATGTTCATTTCATCGAAATCCGACATCGGAGGCTCAAGATACAGCTGGTCAAAGTTTTAGGTTTGACTTGTGGACTGAAGGTACAGTGATGATGTCATCATCCGTACAGCTGACATCAGCACGTGGTACGGAATCTGATGTGGACAAATCAGAGTGTGACATGTGGCATTTGTATGGACCAATCATAGAGTGACACGTGGCATTCCGTACGCACAGTCAACAGGTCTAGTCATCGTCCACGTCATCACATGAATCAGCATCCTCGTTGGCATCCACATCAGCATCCTAGTCAGCTTTTTCAGCGAATTGCATTCTGCCATGTGGCACCTCCTCAGCATGCCACGTGGCCTTGGTCAACTCCAGCGGTTTTCGAATTTGTTAGCGGTTTGATTTGAAAGTTTTTTTTGTTTTAACAAAATGTTTGTTGGGGGATTTGATCCCCCAACCTCCTACAAATAGCACGCGCCTCCAACCAATCCGCCTACAAACGTGGCTCTAAATATGGGCGGTGACAGTTTTGTTTTGTTGTTTTAAAATTAGCGAATGGCTGTTTAAAAGCCAGCGGCCGAGAGTGGAACCCGGAACCGCCGGCCTCACAAAACATTTAGCCACCACTATGCCATCCGACGGTTTTGATATACATATGGCATCGGATCTATTTGTTAAGTGTTTCAAGCCGAATGCCCTATAAAAATTAAAACAAACTCCTAAAATTTGAAATTTAAAAACAATAATCTCCCAAATTTCTAAAAAGCCCGATTCAAGAAAATAAGGGGCTAAGATATTATTAAAGAAAAAAAAGATTATTAAATATTTATTATGTATAAATGGGGGATGTGGGAGAATAAGTTGTTTTTTTAGGAGATATGGAGGACTTTTAAAAATATGATTTGTATTTTGGAGAGATAAAGTGGATTTGGGAAATATTTTCAAATCAATTGGTTAGTATCCAAATTGAGAAAATTTTATGTATAAAAGGAGGGTGTGAGGTGAGAGTGGGGATCAAGTTTTTTTTTCAGGTAATGAAGTCTTGATGCTGAGGTGACGAAAGAGAGGTCTTGTTGAAGAGTTTTCAAGTCATTCTTGTATGCCAGAGCGCTGTTATGCTGCCGAAGTGCTTGGAGAATGGCTATGGTGCTGTTGTAATTGATTTTTGGAGTTAATTGGATCGGTCTCTCTATTGGAGTGGACCCGGAGACGTAGTCACGTTTTGTGATGAACTCCGTTATCAACTGTTTGCACTTCTCTTCTTCTCTCTCTTTCTTTCTCTCATTTCCTTCCTTTCTGTTATAATCACCTTGTTATTACTTTCATTTTGTTATTTCCATAAGTTAATTTTTATTTAATTAACTTGGAATAATCATTGTAAAAGCATTGTAAAAATTAAGCATTCATTTCTGCAATTTAGTCTAGATCCTATACGGATCACCATGTGATCTTTGACTTGTCAGCATCAAGTCACATGTGAGATCTAACCCTCTTCTAATCTTCAATAATTAATCTAATCAAGTACTTGCACAATCCTAATCACCCCTTTTAGTCAACTCTCCCCATCCCCCAAGGAATTTTTAATTCCTTTTTATTTATCCTAGGCTCCTCTCTTCCCCATGTGAATTTTTAATTCACCTTTTAATCCCCCCTAAGACACCTAAAAAGGAATTTTAATTCCTCTACTTCTCCCCACATGTCCCTCTATTCATTCTTATTCTTTCTCTCATCCCCATGAGAATATTTGAGGAATTTTAATCTCTAATTCTTGTCCCTCTCTCCTCACATGGGGACAAGTACCTCCTTTTATGAGGAGATCTTGTCCAATCCCCAAGGTACTTTGTACCCCTCTCCATGTCAAGTGTCCTTTCCCTCCTTCCACCCATGTCCACTTCACCTTTAGGGCTATATCACATGTTACACATGTCAAGATGTGAGGGCTTGTGAGTTCTCAACTCACCTCAGCCCTACATCTTGATATTTGGTGGATCAATATTGACCGTCCATTTCCCCTAGGATTTCCCAAAAATCCTATAAATACCCCCTCTTTTCTCTCATTTTAGGGGAGATCATTTTTTGCTAGCCAAACTCTTGCAGTTTTGTTTCTCAACCTCTACTTAGCCATTTTCACATTTTCATCCACTTGCATCCATCCTCACATCCTCATCTAGCTTGCATCTTGCCATCCAAGGAGCATACACGTCAAAGATCGAAGGGCCAACCAAAGGATCGACTCAACGCAAGGTATAAAGTTCCATTTCGTTGCTTTGTCTTGCATTGTTTCCAACTTAGGATAATCTTGAAGTGTAGGTTGTTTTAAGTTGTTTATTTGCACTCTTTTACTTATTGCTTGCTTTCTAACACTCTATTTTCACCTATCACATTTCTGGCACGCCCGGTGGGACCCACAAATGGGTCTATTTTCTTCACGTTTGCTATTTTTTGCATTTTTCAAGGTCCAGGTTACAGAGTGGCAGACTGGTCCTAATTCAGTTTCAGATTGGTCCTGGAGTGGCAGATTGGTCCTGGAGTGGAAGACTGGTCCTAATTCAGTGGCAGATTGGTCCTGGAGTGGTGGATTGGTCCTGGAGTGGCAGATTGGTCCTAATTCAGTGGCGGATTAGTCCTAATTTAGTGGCAGATTGGTCCTAATTCAGTGGCAGACTGGTCCTAATTCAGTGGTGGATTAGTCCTGGAGTGGCGGATTTGTCCCAATGCAGTGGTGGACTGGTCCTAATTCAGTGGCGGACTGGTCCTAATTCAGTGGTGGATCTGTCCTCACAGAGTGGCAGACCTGTCCTCCAGAAGGTAAAAATGTCAAGTTTTCCCGAATTGTCTTTTGGTAAAATAGGAACATAGTTTAATTAAAGGGGTGTCAATAAACCTTGCTTGGCGTGTTTGGGAAGGCTATTTGACGTATCCAATCCCCTTGTGCCATTTGGCGATCCTGGGTGATGAGAAATCATAGCTTTCCAAGTCCTTTTGAGTCACCCTTTTTCAATTGCTTAGTGGGACCTGCTTGGGGATTTCATCACCCCAAGGAACGATTCCAACCACGCGTACCGGCAGGGTATATAAAGGGGGGAGAGTGAAAGTTGTACCTCAATCCAACCACGTTGTAATTGGCGAAGCGTCGGGATGACGTGAAGAGTTGGTCCGAGCCTCTAGTATCTCGCTAAGGTTCCCGACTCACGCTTGTAACGGGTTGGTGTTCACGGTTTGGGCCTCACGTACCGTGCGTATATCGAGGACTCCTTAGCAACCATGTTTATCCTAGAGTAGAAGACTTTGTTGGCCATAACCATCTCTACTAATCTTAGGGTTGTGTTGTCTGAATTGTCTTTCTCGTGCAAAACCAGTCATTATTAGTGTTTGCTATATTTTGGGTCCTTTACCTAACCCATCCATCAAAACATCAAGCCTAAACTTATCCTTTGGGCGGACTTGTCCTTATCCTTTGGCAGACCTGTCCCTGTGCAGTGGCGGATTTGTCCCAGTGTAGTGGCGGATCTGTCCCAGTGCAGTGGCGGATCTGTCCTAGTACAGTGGCGGACCTGTCCCAGTGCAGTGGCGGATTTGTCCTACTGCAGTGGCGGATCTGTCCTAGTTCAATGGCAGACCTGTCCTAGTGCAGTGGCGGACCTATCCCTGTGCAGTGGCGGACCTATCCCAGTGCAGTGGCGGACCTGTCCTTATGTAGTGGCGGATTTGACCTTCTGCTCCTTCTTCCCGGGGCCGCCATTTCCACACTGTTTGTCCGATTGACTCTGTTCAAAAGCAATTCTTCTCATTTTTTCTTGCTCTTTCCGATGATATATACCACTTCATACTTTTGAGAAGTTGGCCGGGGCACCCTTTTCTCCACCATCTGCCTCCTTGAGGGGGGGTATACCCTACCATTCTCATCTATTTATTCGTTCTAAGTAAACATTCATCCATTCGACATATCCCTTTATCATTCTGAACTCTCGTTCTATCATTTCGCTCATCCGTTTACTCGTTCCGAGTAAACGTTCATCCATTTGACATATCCCTTTATCATTCTAAACTCTCGTTCTATCATTTCGCTCATTCGTTTACTCGTTCTGAGTAAACGGTCATCCATTTCACATATCCTTTCATCATTCCGAACTCTCGTTCTATCATTTCGATCATCCGTTTACTCGTTCCGAGTAAACATTCATACATTTCAAACCTCCTTTCATCATTCTGAACTCTCGTTCTATCGTTATGATCATTCATTTACTTGTTCCGAGTAATCGTTCATCCATCCCAATCAACCGCTTGCTCATTTTGAGTATTTGTTCATCCATTTCTATCATCCAGTTCTCCAATCAAATAATCGTTTTCCCCATCCAAATCCCCTGAACTTCATCTCGGGTTATTACCCAATTTGACTGAAGTGTCTGATCTGATCGTCATCAGTAGCATCCTCTTAGGATTGTCATCCATCCTAAGTTAATCATCATCATTGGCCCAATCAATTCACCTTCAATCTCAAGGTAGATTCGGTGCTGCAATCATCCATTTATCCTTTAATCCGATCAATCAGTATCCTAAGTCATCTAAGATAATCTTTGAACGGGATTTGTAGTCTCTTTCATCATCCATCAGTCGATCTTATCAATCAATCAATCGATCAATCTTATCCAACCCAATCCAATCACATCCCTATCCAATCACCTTTGACCCAATCAATCTACTTCCATCTCGAAGCATATTCGGTGTCGTAATCATCCTTTGATCATCCAATCCAATTGTCAGAATCAATCCCATCCAATCATCCAATCATCCTAATCTGAGCTTTAATCCAATCCCAATCTGAGCTT
>VDFB02358134.1:203208326-203422120 GCA_007258455.2 Sequoia sempervirens
CAAAATTTTCATAGCACTGGTAAATTTTTCTTTGAAGTGATTCATAAACACATCAATTCAAAGAGGGGAAAAATGTATACATCCAAGATTGGTCTGGAGAATATTAATTAAATACTGGTTATTTAATTAATAAAAAAATATTTATTTCCTCTATTGTATAAATAAATTGCAATGTTTATTTATATAGTTCGCATTTCTTAATTCTTCCAACTTAAACCACTTTCTTCATGATTTAATTAAATAAACAAATTTAACTAATTTGTTTTATTTGATTAATTCCCTCTCATTAAATTTGAATTTTTAATTCAAATGTTGTCACATTTCTCCATATTCTTCTAACCTCCTTCCACATCATCTTCCATCTCACCATGTGTCACATGAAGATAATTATTCCTAATTTCTAAAATGGGTATTTACCCTCAATAATCTCAACAAACTCAGAGACACATGGCCTCTCCTTTCCATTTATTTTTTCTACACTTGGCAAGATTGTTCTATTAAAGGGGACAACTTCCCCATTTTTATCTAACAGCCTCATTTCTCACCGTCGATCTCTCCAAATTTAATCTTGATTGTCCATTGCTTCCAACTCACCTGATGCCTTGGTGAAATCTATAAATAGAGGTTCATTTACATCTTTTGCATAAGAAGAGCATTGCATACAATTACTCTACATAAATCATCTTAGAATTTGAGAGCTTAGTTTACATTCTAGCTTAGCATTTGGAATAGTTTAGAAAGTAAATTAGAATCATGGCTTCTTTGTTAGATGTGTCTTATTTTACTTAAAACATTTAGAATCATTTTCATAGCATCTCCATCAGTTTAATTCAACATGGGCTCATTTCATTAGCATTCTGTATACAACAGTTTATCATCCAACATATCATTTAGTTCATCGTCAAGCCAAATCATCAAATTATGTAGGTGTAGACATAGTTTCTACATTCTAGAATTAATGGCTACTTATTACTTAAGAGTCATCCCAGTAATTTGATGCATAATTAAGTTCTAAGAGCACTAATATGGGATCCTTAGGAATAGAGGAAGATGGAATGTCTTTAAGGAATCATTTTATCAAATTATGTTAATTTAGATTTCCTTAATGTAATACATTGCATCTGTTGTGTGTTATTGATTACTTTGATTCACATATTTTCTCATACACATTATGCATGTATAAATCTACATATGCATATACATAAACATATATGCATGCAATTGAATTTTCTAAGTGCATACAACATCTTGATATAGATGTGTGTAGATATATGTGTATGTAATGCATTCTGTATGCATATATGCAAGCAAATTTGAATGTTTATATGTATGTGTGAGTGTGTATGTGTGTATATTCATTTTCCACATGTATCTATGAGGTCATGTGTTTATCTATATATAGATATGTCCAGCTTTTAATATCAATATAGTTATTTTCTTCTTGTCTATTTTGATTGACACATACCTTTATCTGTTCACAATTGTTGTTGGCGGTAATGTTGGCTCTGTTGAATCCATAGTTATTCTGCATTTGATCATTGCACATGATTAAAATGTAGAATGTAATAAAAAATGTATCATCTCATTTCTTTGGTTTTAATCTTCTTGTGTTGATTGAGTGTAGAAAATTCTCATATATGTTCTTTGTAATCTTCTCATGCTACTTAAATGTGATCATGCCTCTACGTTCATAAAGCCATGATCTTTCATTTTATTAGAGTTCCATAAAACTTCATTTTTATTATAATATTTCCTATGTAATGTTCAATGATGACTGTCCTCTACTGACTACACAATACTTTTTTTATTTTGCTTGAGTCTAGCTTATGAAAATCTAGCATTGCACATGATTAAAATGCATAATGTAATCAATTTTTTTTCATTTGATTTATGTGGTTTTGATCTTCTTCTATTAGCTCAGTGTAGAATATTCTCATATATGTGCTTTATAATTTGCTAATGCTGCTTAAATTTTCTCTCTACTGCTTTGGCATGTCCATAAAGTCATGTTGCATATGGATATCATATGGTTCTTGGCTATAATGTTTGTTCCCTTGAACCCATACTTATTTCAATCTCATGACTATTCTTTTAATCTTTTAATTTTGGTTAAATGTTGAATATATTGGTCATGGCTCTCAATTCATAAAGCCATGTCACATATATATGTATCTAAATGAAGATGCACACAACACACATATATATATATCTACATTTATACTTGTTGATACATGTAATTACATTTAAACTTATACATATATATATTCTCACATGCATTGACAAGTATTGGTATGGATATCTATGTATGTTGTGCAACTCAAGATATAGCCCAACACTGAACAATGCCTTATTGAAAATAAAATAAACTACTCAATTACTTTGGTAAGCTTTAAATGCAAGCTATTATTGTAACCATTGCCAATATATGGAACCCATACAAGAAATAATGTTGTTGTGACAAGTTATACCAAGTGATGCAGAGCAAGGAGGAGTTTGTCTAACAATCACAATTTAAAATATTCCAAACAATTCTTCAACCTTCAAAACCCTAACTTGACCTTATTTCTCAATTTCTTCACATTCTCCTTGTAGCTTATCAAACAATGAATTTTCTTCACAACTTTCAAAAGAAATTCCAGACCCACAAAATGATGGACAATTCAGATACCCTTTATGGCATACTTCAACATATCCAATTTTTGCATACCTTTGTTTTGGAACATACCCTCCAAAAAATGGCTACTATGCTGGAAGTGGCCATAATTAGCCCTATTTTGCAAAGCAAGTACAAACCGAACTCCCTCTCAATCTATAATTCCTATTACAATTTTCTTTATAGGCCTCAAATAGACTGAATCCAAAACTTTTACCAACTAAGCCACCTTCTAATTCACCAAAACACCAAACCCCTATTTATGCTTATTTATGCTTATTCAAGGAGGCTTTATTGAAACTATGCACTCCAAGCCCTATTTCACCTTATCAACACCTGAGACACATCATGCTAAGTCTAAACATGCTTTCCAAACCATCTTCCATTCTATCCCAATGCCTTTTCAATAAACTTCAACTCTTAACCTCCATTCTTTGTTCAAAACATGACTGAAACCTACTAGGGCATCATCAAAATATCATCAAACCCTACTCCCTACTCCTAAAACCTACTTAACATCTAATCCTACCTAAATGTACCCATTCCACTAAGTTTCAAGAAATTCTACCAGTGGAATGGGTCATTAATGCATTTTATTCACCCTCAAACCCTTAAACAAGGTTTTACAAACCATCTACAATAAAGGATTGTAAAATTCTTTAAACTCTATGAAAATTCTCCAAATCAAAACCAAATTAAATTTAATTCATATTTCCATAAAACATAATGCACTTGGGATCAAGAACAATCTATACACAAAACCATATAGTAGCCTATAGTAGTAATTTTACTAGAAAAAAACATAGAAATTTGAAGGTTTTCTTATCGCTTTCAGCCAAAGATGAACACCAGAACCTATCTTCAACCCATCCACATTGTATTTAAACCTCACACACCAAAAATAAACTAACACAACCAACTCAAACTACTGTTTGAACTTCTTGACCATTGGTCTTCCATGTTCTTTCATTTTTACAATTTTTGGATATGACAACTTTTGCAAGAGTTATAAAATTTAACAACTTTCAACAACCGACCCCCTAGATGACTTAAAATATTGAGAATTGTCTACTATGACCTTATTAGATGACATTGGATTCAACACACCAAAAATCCAAACCTAAGTCCCTTGAGGATTGTATTACATCAAAACCATGTTGCATCTTATCATTCAATGATCTGCAAGATACATCTCCATTTGGTGACCCTTTCCAATGAGTCAAGAATTGAAAACATGCATTGTTTGTTGCTCTTGACTAGTGGTTTCCTTGAATTTGTTTTCCTCCACTTGATGGTTGTTCTTTAATTGCTCTTTCATCAAGTAATTTTTTCACAACTTCCCTTGTACCTACTATCAAGCTTCTTCCACTCTTGAATTAATTTTTATTCCTTTTCACTCCTTATATCTACATAACTTTGCTCTCTTTCCTTTGGAGTCTATCCAAGTGAGTTCTTCACCACTATTATCCCTCATCTCTTCTTTCAAATTCTTTGCCCCTAAGACCTCTATTTCATTAGGTTTACAAACCTCTGTACTGACAGGATTGGACTGCCCTCTAACCTCTTTTGAAATCAAATAACAAAGCACTCCTTCTAGAATTCCCTTAATATGCTTCTCAACCCATTCTTGTATCTCCACAAATAATTCATCCTTGACCTTCTCTTTATCAGATTTGGTTCTCAACTCAATTCCATTTCCTTCAGAGTTCATTTCACTCTTCAAGGCTACTGTTTTGTTGTCTTCAAGTGTAGGAGTGGTTGCAAACTCCTTAGGATCCTCTTCCTTTATCTTTACAAACTCTTTCTTGCCTAACATTATCACCTTGGTTTGCTTGTTAACATCTTCTACCAAGGATTTAATGTAAAATTAATCCCATCTTTCTCAATCTCATAAGTATTGCTCCTACCATCATATATTGCATGTCCATCAAACTGCCATGGTCTTCCAAGCAACAAATGACACACTTCCATAGGCAAGACATAACATAGTATCCTATCCTTGTATCCACCAATATTAAACTCCACCCAAGCTTGTCCACTCACTAAAACATATTGATTCTTGTTCCTCCAAGACACTTTATAAGGTGTTTCATGAGGTATCTTTTCTAACTTCACTTTATCAACCATTTCTATGGACATAATGTTATTAGTACTTCCTAAATCTATTACTACTTTACATACCTTTCCTTTGCATTTGCAAGTTGTCTTGAATAGTTTCCTTTGTATTGGATCCTTCTCCTTGGATGCTTTGAGGAGTGTTCTTGTCACCATCAAGGATTCTCCAACTTTTGGAGCAACAAGATGATAAGAGAGTTAATTCTCTCGCAATCATCCTTTTGCGCCAATTAAACCCTCTTATCACCACCAATTGAAGTAGAACCTTGTTTCTCTAGACACTTCCATGCTTGATGACCAAACTGATTGCAATGGTAACATCTCCCTAAAAATGTGCTTGAACTTCTACCTTGTCCAAATCTTCCTCTAAAGCCTCTGAATCCACCTCTTTGGTCAGCCACTTAGTCTTTTCTTTTACTTGCATCTTCTTGGTCTTCATAGGACTTCCTTGAGCCTCTTCCTCTACTAGCTTTGCCTCTACCTCTTCCTTTTCTTTCTTGCCTTCTTTTTAACTTTTCTTCTTCCCTAGAAGTCAACTGAAAACATTCTTCAACTATCCTAGGAGTAGCTAAACTCAATTCATTCTGAATTTGAAATCTCAAACCATTCATGTACCTTGCTATCTTTTCATTTTCATCTTCCACATGACCAGCCCTAATGCTCAACCTATGAAATTCTTCATTGTAGGCCATGACATCTTATCCTTTTGCTTTAAGCTTTGCAACTTTTAAAATATATGAATTGCATGATCACTTGGCAAAAATTGGCTATTAATCTTTGACACCATCCTATCCCATGAACTAAATTTTGTTTTTCCCCTTTTCAATCTTTCCTCTTGAACATAGTTCCACCATGTTAGATCAGGGCCTTTCAACTTAGTCTTAGCAAACTTTACCTTTTGATCATCTGCAACCTCCTTGTACTCAAAGTAGTTATCGAATGCATCTATCCAATTCAATACCTCTTCTACATCCAACTTCCCACTATACATTAGCAGATCTATATTCACCCCAGAAGCATCTCCTCTAATAGCCTTGAGCATTTTCACCAACCTTCTCTCATCAGGGTCCAACTCATTATTACCTTGGACTCTTCTTGGAGGGTTTTCATCCTCACCCTCTTCCTCTTCCTCTTAATCACTTTCCTCTTTAGTGGCCAGCCTCTCCTCTCCTTTGATTGGTCTCTAATGTTGCAAGTCTAGCTAATACTACTTCTTGTGAATCCTTCATCAACCTAATTACCCTTGCAATAACACCACTTCCTTTAAGAGGCATCTTGATCCTTCAAATTTTAATCTTTCACTTCCTCAAACTGCAACTTTTCTCCTTCAAAAGATCAAAACCTATGCTATGATACCAATTGATGTAGAATAGGGAGGATTTTGTTTAACAATCATAATTTAAATTATTCCAAACAATTCTTCAACCTTCAAAACCCTAACTTGACCTTATTTCTCAATTTCTTCATATTATCCTTGTAGCCTATCAAACAATGAATTTTCTTTACAACTTTCAAAAGAAAGTCTAGACCCACAAAGAATGGACAATTCAAATACCCTTTATCGCATACTTCAACATATCCAATTTTTACATACCTTTGTTTTGGAACATACCCTCCAAAAAATGGTTGCTACATTGGAAATGGACATAATTACCCATGTTTTGCAAAGAAATTACAAACCAAACTCCCTCTCAATCTCTAATTCCTATTTCAATGTTCTTCACAGGCATCAAATGGACTGAATCCATAACTTTTACCAACTAAACCACCTTCTAATTTTCACCAAAACCCCAAACCCCTATTTAGGCTTATTTATGCTTATTCAAGGAGGGTTTATTGAAACTATACACTCCATGCCCTATTTCACCTTATCAGCACCTGAGACACATCATTCTAAGGTTGTACATTCTTTCCAAACCATCTTTCATTTTGTCCCAATGCCTTTTCAACAAAATTCAACTCTTAACCTATATTCTTTATTCAAAACATGACTGAAACCTACTAGGGCATCCTCAAAATATCATCAAACCCTACTCCCTACTCTTGAAACCTACTTTAACATCTAAACCTACCTAAATGTACCCATTCCACCAAGTTTCAAGCAATTCTACTAGTGGAATGGGTCATTAATGCATTTTGTTCACCCTCAAACCCTCAAACAAGGTTTTACAGACCATTCACAATAAAGGCTTATAAAATTCTTCAAACTCTATGGAAATTCTCGAAATAAAAACTAAGATAAAGTTAATTCATTTGTACATCAATTACAATGCACTTGGGATCAAGAACAGTCTGTACGGAGCTATATAGTAACCTGTGGTAGCAATTTTGCTAGAAAAACACAAAAATTTGAAGGTTTTCTTATTGATTCCAACCAAAGATGAACACCATAACCTATCTTCGACCCATCCACATTGTATTTAAACCTTGCACATAAAAAATCAACTAACACAACTGACTCAAACTACCTTTTGAACTTCTTGACCATTGGTCTTCCACGTTCTTGCATTTTTCTGTATGACAACTTTTGCAACAGTTACAAAATTTAATAACTTTCAACAACTGACCTCCTAGATGACTTAAAACATTGAGAATGGTCTAATATGACCTTATTAGATGATATTAGACTCAGCACACCAAAAATCCAAACATAAGACCCTATTTACAAGAATGGACATGGTGCCCCCTGCATCACCAAGTGATGTTTATTTCCTCTACTTAGGAAACATACATATATATCTACATTTAAACTTATCTATATTTTTTCTCACATGTATTGAAAATTTTAGGTGTGGATATCTATGTATGTTGTTTGCAAAAAAATTTGTCACAATGGTGTCTCACAATCTTGATAGTAGTTGAAGCTACAGAACAACAATCAACAATGCCTTATTAAAAATAACATAAACTGTTCAATTGTTGTGGCAACTTTAGAATGCTAAATATTATTGTGGCCATTGGTACTATATGGAAACCATACATGAAACAATGTTTCCATGCCAACTTGTGCCAAGTGATGTTTATTTCCTATGCTCTCATGTTGATTTCTCCATTGACAAGTCCACCTATGGATATATATGTGTGTTGTCTACATATAACTTTTGATGCATATATATTTGTATAGATTTTTCTTTCTAAGCGTATATGTGGACTATTTTATTTCTTTGCAACCATCACCACTACATGGAAATCATAAATGAAATAATATTTTTGAAGCTATTGAACAACAATCAACAATGAATATATATGTGCATATGACTTTAGATACATATATATCAGTGTAGAATTTTTTCTACAGCTGCATATATATGTATCACATGCATTGGATTCATTTGTAGGAATTTGTTGTTTCGAAATATATAGAAACAAAAATTATGTGTTTCTTTTGTTGTGTTCCATTTTTCTTTTCTCATGTGCATATATCTATGTATGTGAAATTAGATGTAGACAACATTCATATATACTCCTCCCCATGTTTATTGTTTTGGGCAGATAGTTGTTATTTATTTCAACCTCTAAAAGGAATTCTTACAATAACAAGATTTATATTAAGCATAATAAGAAACATTGGTTTCACCATTCATCACAGTGGTGGAAAATGTATGTTCTTGCTCGAGGGTTTGGTGAGAGTCTATGAGGCTCCATGACCCAATATGGTAGAGTGGAGAGTGGGCCTTCTTTTGTTGTGTTTCATTTTACTTTCTCTATGTGCAGATATGTATGTTTGTGAAATTAGACATGGACAACATTCATCGCTATGTCCAGATATGTATGTATGTGAAATTAGATACATACAAGTGATATTGCCATGCCATCTTGTGCTAAGTGATGTTTATTTCCTTTTCTCTCGCAGTGATTTCTCTATTGACAAGTCCACCTATGGATATATATGTGTGTTGTCTACATATAACTTTAGATGCATATATATGTAGAGATTTTTCTTTGTAAGTGTATATGTGGACTATTTTATTGTTCTCCAACCATCACCAAGTGCTACATGGAAATCATAAATGAAATAATATTTTTGAAGCTATTGAACAAAAATCAACAATGTGTATATATGTGCATCTAACCTCAGATACATATATATCAGTGTAGATTTTGTTTTGCAACTACATATATATGTATTGCATTCATTGGATGCATATGTAGGAATTTGTTGCTTGGAAATATACACACACAAGAAGTATGTGTTTCTTTTGTTGTGTTTCATTTTTCTTTCCTTGTGTGTAGATATGTATGTAAGTGAAATTGGATGTAGACAACATTCATATATACTCCTCTCCATGTTTTTTTGTTTTGGGAAGATCATTTTTATTTTTTTTGTTCTCAAAAAGGAATTCTTATAGTAATAGAATTTATATTAAGCGTAATAAGAAATATTGGTTTCACCATTGATCATAGTGGTGGACAATGTATGTTCTTGCTCAGGGGTTTGGTGAGAGCCTATGAGGCTCCATGACCTAATATGGCAAGGTGGAGAGTAGGCCTTCTTTTGTTGTGTTTCATTTTACTTTCCCTATGTGTAGAAATGTATGTTTATGAAATTAGACATAGAAAACATTCATCCTTATGTGCAGATATGTATGTATGCAAAATTAGATGCAGACAACATTCATATATACTCCTTCCAATGTTTATTCTTTTCATAATATAGTTGTTATTTTTTTTGTAGGTCTATACATAAACTTCTCCACAAAAATTTATTGCTACTTGGCATGGCTTGGCCCTATTTCCATTCATCCAAAATTGTCGAAACATTTGACAAAAGAATGGGTACATATGTTTCAATTGATAGTTAAAGTTTTCCTATTCGAGAGCAACATTGTGCATTTATTCAAGTTGCTCTTGTTAACTAAAACATTGGTACCTACTCTTGTGTGAAGTAATTGTCTCAAACTTAGGATTTTCAAGTTGTTTTTGTAAAAAAAGGAAATACAACATCCAAAACATGTGTGAAATTAGATGTAGCCAACATTCATTTATAGTACTACATATTATGCATGTAACAAATGCAATGCATATATACATATTTACAAAACAAAATCTATGTTGATATATATATTACAACCATCGCCACTACATGGAAACCATACAAAAATTAATGTTGATGCCAACCAGTGTTTAATTGTAAAAAACATTGATATCACAATTGATTACGCTAGTGGACAATGTATGTTAGTCTGGGACTATAATCAATGGTAAGGCCAATGTTTCATCTCACACTTAATATACAACCTGCCATTCTAAGAAATCCTTATTGAGGCCTAGACAAATAACAACTATCCTTTGAAATAGGACCTGTTTAATTCCTTTCCAACCACTACTAGTATACGAGAACCACAAATGAAATAGTATTTCTAAAGCCACAGGTCAACAATCACTAATTCCTTATAGAAAACAATGCAAACTGTTACCATAGGCCACACAAAAACAACCAACAATGCCTTATTGAGAAGAAAATGAACTATTTTATTACTTTGCAACCATTGCCACCACATAGAAACCATACAACAATTAATGTTGATGCCAACTAGAATTTAATTTCATTGGCCTTCTCTATTGACATTCCAAATGATTTTAATATAAAAAATAAAAAAATCTGCCACCTTTTCCCGACCGGGGGTTAGACGCCGAAAGGTCTAAACCTAGGAAGGTTGATGAAAATTCTATCTAAAGTGCACACAATAAGGGAAAACCACAAAACTAGATGTTTTATAATTTTGTCATTTGATTTTTGTGGCTTTAATCTTCTTGTGTTGGTTGAGTGTAGAGTATATTGCTACTACATGTGAGTTCATAAAGTTATGTTGCATATGTCTATGTTTTATATTGCTGCAGTTGCATAACTTAGAGTGATAGGCTCTATATTAAGTGCAACAAGAAACCCTTTGTAGAGCATTTCAAAAATAGTCTATGTTCTTGTAAAACAACCAACCAAGAACATACATTGTCCATCATTGTGATCAATGGTGGCATCAATGTTCCATATAACACTTAAAATACAGCTTATCATTCCAACAATGTCCCAATAGAATAAAAATAGGGATCAGTATGTATCAATGTTGTTTACATCTACTATGACATACATACATATTTGCACATAGGGGAAATACATTGTCCATCACTGCGATCAATGGTGGCACCACCAAGACTTTTGTATTGTTTTTGCAACCATTGCCTCATGCCAAAAACAAAAAATAACCTCCAATCATCTTCATAGAAGCGCGAAACTGGATGATTGAACTTTCACCTTCACAAAATCTCACCATCCTGGCATCAAAATTAATTGTTGTATGGTTTCCATGTAGTGGCAATGGTTGTAATAACACCTGCCATTTAAAATCTTAGAAAACATAGTGAAAGTCTATGTAATTTTTGATAAGGTATTATTGGGTGTCATTCTATGGCTTTACCTGCTATCAGAGCTATGAGCCATGACAATGAACTTTTGTGAAGGTGCAAGTTCAATTGGCCTATCAACACATGTATTAATACGTACATATATATATATATATATATATATATATATATATATATAAGTTTCCATCCATCTATATATGTATATTGTCTACATCTAATTCCGCATACATAGATTTCTACACATAATTTTTTTTTGTATATATTTCCAAGCAATAGATTCCTACATATGCATCCAATGCATGATGTCGGTTGTCAGGTCTTGGTGCTTCAACATTAATTGTTATATGGTATCTGTATAGTGATGATAGTTGTAATAACATGTGACATTTAAAAATTGAGAAAACATATTCCTTTCCCACAAAAAAATTGCCATTTATGATTTTCCCTTTTATAACCATTGTAGATTGTGGTTTATGTGATTATGGAGGACAACCACACATTGTTGTCATTTGCTTGTGAAAGGACAAACAATTTTTTGGTTGCATCACATTGTTTATCCCTACAAGCACATGACAATGGTGTGTGTTGCTCCATTTAACATAACCATTTTCAATGTTGTGGTTGGCTTGGTTTTCATGTTGTACATATCTACATTTTTTTGCTTTTTGGATATATAGGTGTATGAAGATAGATGCCCCTTTTTACTTATTATTTCTTTGAGCCTCAAAAAGGAATTTTTAGAATGATAGGCTCTATATTAGGTGTAATAAGGAACATTGGCTTCACCATTGATCACAGTGGTGGACAATGTATGTTCTTGCTCAAGGGTTTGGTTAGAGCCCATGAGGCTCCATGACCCAATATGGTAGGGTGGAGAGAAGGCATTCTTTTGGTGTGTTTCATATTATTTTCCCTATGTGTTGTTATGTATTTCTATGATATTATATGCACATAACATTCGTATGTATGATAGGTTGTATATTAAGTGCAATATTAAAAATTGATCTCCATATTTATTATAGTGGTAGATAGTATACCTATTGTCTACATGTAATTTTGGACAAATACATACATTTACACACATTCTTTTTGTGTGTGTATATATCTGAGCAATAGATCCCTACAAATGCATCCAAGGCATGTAATTCCTATATATGTGCTTGCAAAACAAAATATACACTTATATATTATATTTGAAGTTAGATGCACCTTTTTAGTTATTATTTCTTTCAGCCTCAAAAAGGAGTTGTTAGAATGATAGGTTGTATATTAAGGGTAATAAGAAACATTGGTTTCACCATTGATCAAAGTGGTGGAAAATGTATGTTCTTGCTCGGGGGTTTGGTGAGAGCCCATGAGGCTCCATGACGTAATATGGTAGGGTGGAGAACAAGCCTTCTTTTTTTATGTTCCATTTTATATTTCTTATGTGTAGATGTGTATGTTTGTGAGATTAGATGTAGACAACATTCATATTTATGATAGGTTGTATATTAAGTGTAATATTAAACATTGATCTCAGCATCAATTATAGTGGTAGAAAATTTATTTTCTTGCTTAGGGGTTTGTTGGGAGCCCTCAAGGCTTCATGACTCAATATGGTAGGGTGGAGATCAAGCCTTATTTTAGTGTGGTTGATTTTATTTTCCCTATGTATAAATATTTATGTACGTGAAATTAGATGCAGTCAACATTTATATATGGTCTTTCATATTATCCATGCAAAGCATGCATATATATATATATATTCTTACAAAACAAAATCTATACCAAAATATATGTTTCTCAAGTTAGATGCACTTTTTGGAGTTTTTGTTGGTTGGACATTTCTTTTCTTTTCCCTTTTTCCCAATGTTTGTCCCATCAAAACAACTTTTTTTCATCTTTTTGCTTTGTTGCTTATAGAAGTGGTTATGCATTGAGACAACATTCTCTATTTTTTAATATTTCACCAAAAAGGTTTATATGTGGACATGTATGTAGGTATGTGCAAGATCATGATGGGCCAAAAAGTGGCGATATGATGGGTATGTGTAGGGTATGTGGCTAACGACTTTTGTTTTACCCAAAATTGATGAAACAAAAAGGGTTTCTAAAGGAGATTCTTGGCTTTCCACCAATATAAATTATGTTTTACTTTGAATTTAATAAATAATTATTATTCATTTTCTATTTGAATTATGACCAAAGTCCTGATTGATAGGTTGATTGAAAAACATCTATAGCTTTCAAATATTATCACATTTTTTTAATCCAAAGCATGTGTCGCATTCTATGCTTCACATACTATAGGATTAAAAAAAAAAAAAATCATGAATTTTTGACTAAGTTAACGTGGTCAGACATACAAGTTTTTATATTTTTTAAAAGTTGTAATAAAAAATTCATAATCAATTATTTACTTAGAAAAAAATTACAAAAGAATATGCATCATATCGAGACATGAGTCCTCTAATTATATCTAAAATCTTATAAAAAAATATTATCATTTTATTGTGGTTAGGGTGGTTAGACAGACACATACTTCTTATTTTTTCCCTGAAATTTAAGTACTACTACATTGAAATTTCAAATTTTCACCAAATAATTTTTTTTTAAAATAAACCTAGTAGTTTAGAAACTACATTCAATTTTCTATGGATTTTATTCTTAAATATTTTTGAAATAATATAGATAACCTATTCAAATTTTTACGTCAAGTTGCCTAACGCTGATTTTTCTAAATTTTATCGCCACTTAAGGGCCTATTTTTTTCATGATGATCCTACACATACCCATGTATGTAAAATTACATACAAACAACATTCATATACATCTAGATTTAAAATTGTTGATACATATATATATACATCTTTACAACTTCTACTTTCCTTACTTCTTGTGCATCACACCCATACAGATTCCTACATATGCATCAAATGCATGACGTCAATTGCTAGGGCTTGGCGCTTCAACCTTAATTGTTATATGGTATCCATATAGTGACGATGGTTATAATAACACCAGCCATTTAAAACTTGAGAAAACATATTCCTTTTCCACAAAAAAAAAATCCATTTATGATTTTCCCTTTTATAACCATTGTAGATTTTGGTTTATGTTATTATGGAGGACAACCACCCACTGTTGTCATGTGCATGTGAGAAGAGAAACATATTTTTGGTTGCATCACATTGTTTATCCCTACAAGAACATGAAAATGGTGTATGTTGCTTCATTCAACATAACCATTTTCAATGTTATGGTTGGCTTGGTTTTCATGTTGTACATATCTACATTTTTTCGCTTTCTGGATATATAGGTGTCTGAAGTTAGATGCACCTTTTTAGTTATTATTTCTTTGAGCCTCAAAAAAGGAATTGTTAGAATGATAGGCTCTATATTAGGTGTAATAAGGAACATTGGTTTCACCATTGATCATAGTGGTGGACAATGTATGTTCTTGCTCAGGGGTTTGGTGAGAGCCCATGAGGCTCCATGACCCAATATGGTAGGGTGGAGAGAAGACCTTCTTTTGGTGTGTTTCATATTATTTTCCTTATGCGCAGTTATGTATGTCTATGAGATTAGATGCACATAACATTTGTATGTATGATAGGTTGTATATTAAGTGTAATATTAAACATTGATCTCTATATTTATCACAGTGGTAGATAGTATGCCTATTGTCTACATGTAATTCCACATACATACATTTCCACACATTTTTTGTGTGTGTATATATATCCGAGCAAAAGATCCCTACAAATGCATCCCAGGCATGCAATGCCTATATATGTGCTTGCAAAACAAAATCTACAACAATATATAGGTATCTGAAGTTAGATGCATCTTTTCAATTATTATTTCTTCTAGCCTAAAAAAAGAGTTGTTAGAATGATAAGTTGTATATTAAGTGTAATAAGAAACATTAGTTTCACCATTGATAAAAGTGGTCAAAAATGTATGTTCTTGCTCGAGGGTTTGGTGAGATCCCATGAGGTTCCACGGCCCAATATGGTAGGGTGGAGAGTAGGCCTTCTTTTGTTGTGTTTCATTTTATATTTCCTATGTGTAGATGTGTATGTTTGTGAGATTAGATGTAGACAACATTCATATGTATGATAGGTTGTATATTAAGTTTAATATTAAACATTTATCTCAACATTGATTATAGTGCTAAAAAATTTACATTCTTGCTCGGGGGCTTGTTGGGATCCCTCAAGGCTCCACGGCCCAATATGGTAGGGTGGAGAGCAAGCCTTCTTTTAGTGTGTTTGATTTTATTTTCCCTATGGGTATATATCATATACATGTGAAATTAGATGCAGTCAATGTTTATATATAGTCTTTCCTATTATGCATGCAAGGCATGCAATGCATATATATATAATTACAAAACAAAATCTATACTAAAATATATGTTTCTCAAGTTAGATGCAATTTTTTGGAGTTTTTGTTCCAGTTGTACATTTGGTTTCTTTTCCATTTTTCCCAATGTCCATCCCATCAAAACAACTTTTGTTCCTGATCCTATTGCTTTGTTGCTTATAGAAGTGTTTATACATTGAGACAACATGCTCTATTTTTTAATCTTTCACCAAAAAAGTTTATATGTGGACATGTATGTATGTGAAATTACTTACAAACAACATTCATATACATCTACATTTAAACTTGTTGATACACACACACACACACACACACACACACACACACACACACACACATATATACATCTTTGCAACTTTTGCTTTCCTTGCTTCCTATCCATCACACCCATATGCACCTATATTTAGAAATTCCCCTCTTGGTTCTTGTTGTCTATCATGCTACTAAACAATTGTGATGTTTTGAGTTGGCTTAATCTCTTTAGCTATACCATTGTTCTTTAAGTTGGTGTTTACAAGAACTTTATTATTTTCCTCATATTATGGTTGTAGGCTCCTTAACTTTGTTCAAGTTCTAGTCCTACATCAAGTGTGGACCAAAAAAAAGGTAGAAAAACACCAAAGAAACCAACTCTATTCAATGTGTAGCATAGAGACCAGATTTATTCAAGTCATCGGGTCAAATACTTGCAACAAAGAGCCATCATAGTTTGTCCTTGCTTGGCCCCACCTGGTCAAGAGGTTGCACTGCAATTGCTACCAAGCTTGTTGGAAACACATGTTGGCTTCTATAGTTCCGCACCCTCCATCCCTTGGTAGCTTGGACACAACCTTCCCAATGAAGGTGCCTCGACAATGGGTGGCTATGGATCTTAGCACAACCTTGCTTGACATGGCTTGTTGTCTACTTCATTAGCCCATCACCATTTTAACAGTATGTTTGGAGATTATTTTTGCATTGCAATGCAGTCCTTCCACTAACATATTGATGATTTGTTTGATTTGAAAGTTTGTAGTGTTTGGAAGGAAAGCTACGTCAGCATGAAAGTGTGAGAATCCAACCCGAGTGTCATTTTTTTGCATTGTGCTTCTAAAAAGGGTATCCATCCATTTAGTTCATAGAATAAGATGGACCCAACACCACAACCTCCTACCCTTGCAAAGCTAACTCGGGTTGAAGAAATGCTTATAGCTAGAGTTGCTCCAATTTTGCAAGTGATCCATGCTAGAGGAGGCCAATAAACATATAGTGGCCATACTATAAGCTTCCCTCAAGACATTGTGATTGTTGAAACTTTGTTGCCATGCCACTTACATGATGTTGAAGTGGTGATTGTTTGAAGAATTGGTATTTAGGGAATGAACTATGATTGTTATGTTGACAAACATAATGTCATGGCTGCATTCATATACAAAATTGAAAATGATCCATACTATGGTGACATTGCAATTGATTGTGATGCTTTAAATTTGTTGCTTGCTACAAGTACTAAAATCTCTAATCTTTTGCACACAATGAAAGAACCAGTACAAAACATAGCTTAACTAGTGGCAATTTCAAAAATTGTTGTTGATGAGAAAGTTGAGCTTGACGACTCATCGTCATTTATTTCATTGATTCTGAACCCTCCTTGGGAATCGCAAGCAATTAGAGATGCTTTGTAGATTGATGATATTAGTCAAGATACTTTTCCTTGGCCTGAGATAAATTCTAACCCTATCAATGAATACAATATAGAAGGGTTATTAAGCATGGTTTTTCCAACATTATTCCCCACTGGAACAATGATGCCCCTATAGTTGAGAAGCATACAGATTCAATTACATGAATATGCATTGCACTTTATGAGACACTTTGATAATAGATTTGGGAGGCATGTTAGATTTAGATATTACCTTTATAATTTAATAATGAGACATCGAAGCCAACAGTCAGCTTCCATTTTCATGAAAACAAATTTGAAAGAAAGGATCCCAAAGTTTGTGGTTGCACTACGCCAACTACTTCGAGATGCACCAGACACCCAGATAGTGAACCATCTCACTCACTTTGGTGCATCTTTGTGAGGGACGCACTCATATTGGGGCAAGTGCTACCAAGAGCTTGTTGCAATGATCCACCAGCTTGGGACACTCGATCTCCTTTTCACTCTGAGCTCCACAGACACAAAATAGTCTAATTTTTACAAGGTACTTGATCCTGGTGCTTAGCCACATATGCCATACTCCCGAAGATGCTTCACAAACAATGTTGTCTAGAACCCACATATAACAACCTTGTACATGCACTTGCGGTTCACCATTTTTTGTGACAAGGTTATTGAGAGGCTTTTCCATACAAAGGATTATTGTTATAGGTATGAGTGGCAACACTGTGGATCAACACATGTCCATGGTTTCTTGTGGCTTCTAGGTGCCCCAAATATGGACATGCTTGACTAGTCCAACCCACATGAAGTTCACGAGACAAAAAGATTCTTTGATCGCTATGTTTTAGCATGGAATCCTCGTACCCAAAAATAGCTAATATCAAAAGTCCACCACTCCTCTTTGGAGGACCCATGTTTGCTTAACACTTCACAAATGTATTGCATGGATGCAATGGTGGATTACGAATAGTTGGTGAACATGGTGTAAAGGCATACCAAATGTACTTAGTACACATGCCCTACAAAGAAAGGCCAGCAATTACAATGTCGCTACAAAGCTCCATGGAATGCACAACCATCATTGACATTGGAAATTGACAATGAATCAAACAAATCATATAATCCAACAATAAATGGTGAGCACCTTAATATCCAAAACCTTGAGATGCTTGCCATCTAGCGAGAAAATGTTGATTTCCAATCTATCTTGTCAAGACAAATTGTGTGAAACTACATTTCCAAATATGCATCAAAGTCTAATTTTTTAAAAAGTTATATTGATATCTTACAGAGGCTTGCAAATAAAAATTCATCTAGGGATAAAGTGTTGTTTACCTATTAAAATTTCATGATGAACTTAGTTGTAGATCATGGCATTGGTTCACAAGAAACATTCCATATGCTACAAAATTTTCCCCTTGCCATGTGTCAAGCTGGCATTTCCTATCTTTGAACATGAGTAGGAAAACATTCCACCATTTGAAAATAGCTGAAAATGGTGAAGAGCTAACAAGTAGTTATATTTTTTGTTACATGTAAAGACTAGCTGAGATGGACACTATATGCCATATTTAATCTAAACAATTGTATACACATTAGAAAAATCACAAAGGAGGGGGTTAGCATTTGTGACCACATGAGTTGTTGCCATCATTGTTTACCCACTATCCAAGTCGACCCCTCCTGAGCATTGTGATACCTTTGAAACATTTTGTTGGTTGGAATTGCTTCTATACAAGCCTTTTCGAAATGTTGAAGCAGATATAGGCCTCACTAAAGATAGTATAACACATAACTAGAGGCTATTTCATGTTGTTGGCTATCACCCTTGGAATGTCAATGCTAGATTTATTGCTCCCCCCACTAGTCAAGAAGAAGGTGATAGTGATACTGATAGCACCTAGTCTCTGCCTCCCACAGATGAATACAAATGGAAATTTCTTTCTCGCCTTGGTGCTACAAATAGTATCTGCTTTGACCAGTTGCAACTAATAGGTAGATGGAACTTCAATTTAAATCACATGTGGGGCACACACCATGTTCCTGAGAATCTACATAACTTTGCTATAGAGTTCATCTCAAAAAGTAAATTGCATGCAGTTGAAGGTAGTCTTTTCCCACCTACTACAACTACACTTTGTCATCAGCTATCTCCTAAACAAAAGTTTACTCTAAATATCATTGAATGACACCATCTTGACCCATCTTCACCATCACCATTGTGTATGATTATTCAAGGTACTATAGGTATAGGTAAATCATTTCTTATAGACAACATCCAAAGAACACTAAATACATCGCCAAATCAGAGAATGAATCCTTTGCATGCTTTGGCCCCAAGAGGGGTGGCCACTTACAATATACATGCATCTAGAATGCATGCAGTTCTTGGATACCAATTAGAGATATGAATCCATTGAAAGGACAACCATTGAAAATATTTCAAGAGGAATTCAAACATATTAAGTGCATCTTAATTGATGAAATGAGCTTCTTGGGATGCAAGTTGTTACTCAAAATAGATAGTCAATTATGGCAAGCATTTCCTACTAGGAATATGCAACCATTTGGTGGTGCCTCTATTATACTTGTGGTTGACCTCTCACAGTTGTTGCCTATTTTGGATAGGCCTATCTATGCTTCTTGCTCCAAAGCCTTGGCTCTTTGGCACACTTTTAATGTTGTTTTCACACTCAACATAGCCTTCCACCAACATGGACAATCTGATGCACAACAAGAGTTTCGTAGACTCCTTTTGATTATTAGAAATTCTCAAGCATCTCAAGTTGATTGGAAAAATATTATGAATCAAACAAATTCCATTCTTTTAGCTAACAAAAACCAACTATTTGATGCAACTATTCACTTATTCCCAACAAATAGTTTATTCATCTTGCACAATAGAAAAATGCTTCAACAGTTAAATATTCCCATTGCAATTAGTATTGTTGAAACTACTAAAAAAAACACATGATTATGGCAATGATGAGAAACCTCAAGCAGAGCTCTTATTTGCAAATGGAAAACAAGTAATGTTAATAAAAAATATTTGGATGGTATCTCGCCTAGTCAATGGATCATTGGGTTTTGTCAGGTCTATTGTATATGCTAGGGGTGCTAAACCACCTGGTGTAGGGGCACCAAGTGCATTTTGTGTTAATATTGCCAAATGAGGTCTTTTGATAATTTTAGGTGTGTGAGTTTTTTTCAATTCAATAAGGTCCTAATAGACCATCTAATATGTAATTAGGATTCATTGAGTCTATATTGTCACATTGTTTTAAAAAGCTGCAAAAGTATACAAAATGTAAAATTGAAGAAGCTCAATGGTCATGGGCATTCAAAGGGTAGTTAGAATAGTTGTAATAGGTTGGTTAAGGTTTAAATATGTTTGGAACCCAAAGGAAGAGGTTGTTGATCATTTTTAAAGAAGAAATCAATTAAAATTCTCTTTTTTGTGTAATTTTCTACAAATTTGCTACTCCTAGCAACTGTACGGTTCTATACAAAAGTACTATGTTATGAAAGCTCTTGAATTTGATAGATATATGTGTTAGCTCCAATTTTTCTTTGGATTGAAGGGATTTCATTGTGTTTTAAGCATTTTATTGTGAACTTACTATCTACGGATCTGTATAGCTAGTCATAAGGGTTTTGAAGACATAAAATGAATTAATGGCCCATTCCACCTATTGTATCTACTATGGCTTAGTGGAATGGGTCCAAATGGTAGGATTATGTGCTAGAATGGATTTTTTGAGAAGGGGAGGCAAAGATGATTAATTGGGCATGATGCCCTAGTTGTCAAAATTATGCATTTTGAGTGAAATTTGGTGGTTAAGGGTAGGTAAGTGTAGTAAACTCTTGGGGCAGCAAAATATGAAGGTCTCTTAAGCATGTACAGACCTAAGGAAGTGTGTTTGATGCATTCATAAGGTCTAGAGAATTGAGGAAGTAGTATTTTCAATAAACCCACTCTAAAAGAAGCAAAAATAAGGGTTTTGTAATAAGTGATCTTAGATAGCATATGTCTGATTGAAAATGGTGGATTTTGAGGTTTTATAAGCTGGTTAATGACTGTTCATAAAGGTCTAAGGTTGGTATGGTGTTTAAAGGTGAGTTTCTTTGTAAATTATTCCTATTGAGCTTAAGGGGACAATGTTGAAGCATCAGTTTGAGAGTTTTGTTCCAAAAGAGTTATATGAGGTTTTGAGATATGTTGTGTAAGGAGATAAAGGGTGTTTGAAAATGTATTTGTTTAGTGGGTTCTAGTTCAGATTTGTGAGATAGGTCCTAAAAACCAAGTTGGAAAACCTACATGGAAAATAGAGTGAATGTGAGAGAAATCAATGAGTTAGGTTTTTGAATGGTTGAAAAATTCTTTCAAAAAGCTTGAATTGTGTTTGGGAGTTCAAAGCCTCCCTGCTCTACATCAATTAGTATCAGAGCATAGGGTGTAGATCTTTTGAAGGGAAAGAAGGTGTGAGGAAAAGTAGATAAAATGCCTCCCAAGGGTAACAATATGGCTAGGAAGATGCAAGAAATGGAAGAGAAGATTGAGAGAGAGATTAGTAAGTTGAAGGAACTAAAAAATATGTTGGTAATGAGGCTAGAAAGTGTTGAAATAGGTCAAAAGAGAGGTGTGGTTGTAAGTGATGAAAGTGATTCTAAAGAGGAAGAGGATGAAGAGTGAAGATGTGGAAGAAGAATTGGATCCTAGAGAGCAAAAGATTGCAAGGATATTGAAGGAATTTAAAGGAGACAACATAAGGTAAAAATTTATTTTCCTATGTATGGAGGTAACCTTAATGATTAAGAATTGCTAAATTGGATTGCATCCTTGGACAACTACTTTGATTGTGAGGATGTACCTAATGAACAAAAGGTGAAGATATAAAAAACCAAATTGAAGGGGCATGCACTAGTATGGTGGGATTATGAATAAGCTGAAAGGAGAAGGAAAGGTAAGTCAAAAAAAAATTATTGGGATAGAATGGTAGCTAAATTGAAAGGTATTTTTTTTCCAAGTGATTATGCAATTCAAATGTCTAAAAAGCTTCAAGATTTGAAACAAAGGGAAATGGATGTGAAAACTTATACTAATGAGTTTTATAAGTTGAGAATAAGAGCAAGTCACATGGATGATGATGTAGAAAAGGTGGCTAAGTATCTCAGTGGGCTAAGGTTTAACATCCACGATGAGTTGAGTTTGTACAATCCGAAGACAATTGAAGAGTGCTACCAGATGGCAATAAGGGCTGAAGAGAAACTCAAAATAAGACAAGAAAAAAAAGTAAGAGGGAGAGGTAGCAATTCAATAGGAAGAGGCACATTTACCACTCCAAGGAAACCACAAGAAAGTCAAGAAAACTTAAGCAAGGTGCAAGAACAATTTGTTGATCAAAGGGGTGGATTTAGAGGTTTCAGAGGAAGATTTGGTGGAGGTAGAGGCTCAAATACATTTTCAAGAAGGTGTTACAATTGTAATAATTTTGGGCATCCAAAATTTAAGTTACCTAAAAGAAAAGTCTCTACTTCAAGTGGAGGTGAAAGAAGGAATCAGTTGGTGCACAAGGATGATTGTGAAATTGTGAAATCTCCTAATCACATTGTTGCTCCAGAAGTTAGGGAATCATTTATGATATACATGTTAGATTGAAAAAGATGGTATTACTTTCACACTAACACCATTGTAGGAGGATGATAGAGCAAAGGGTAAGGTAGAAAAGTTCATCATGTTTGGCAAGGAGGATTTTGTGAAAAGAGAGGAAGACAAAAATGAAGAATGTGCAGCCACTTAAAGGCATGAAAATTTGAAGAGTGATGCAATGTGGAAGAAAAGAGTTGATAAGTTGGTGACAGAGAAGGTCAAGGATGAATTGACCATGATGGTGAAAGATTTATTAGAAAAGTATGATGGGATTGTGGTAGGGATAGTAATATGTCCATTGAGAGAAAAGGGGGTGAAGGGGCAGTCTAGTACTATCATAATAGAGGATGGTAATTCTGATAGGGCAAAGGTTTTAAGGGAAGAGAACTTGGGGATGGTGATGAAGACAAAAAGTGGAATGAAAAAGGATGAATGGAAAGGACAAGTGAATGAGTTTCAGCATGTATCAATAATAGAAGAGTGGAAAATCAAGAATAGAGTTGGAATTGGTAAGTTGGAAGATAGAGAGGTTAGTTTAGATCAACATTAGATGAGAGAAAAGTCAGGGAATATACATCAAGAAATTTTACAAAGATGGAGCCCTATACAAGTGGCAACAAGTTTGAGGACAATGCACATCAACACTATTTGAATCAATGGTATGGTGTACCTAATGAAAGAGCTTTTAGAGGTTAGAGGAATGAAGTATTCAGAGGTGGGAAAGTTGTAGCTTAATTTCCAAGGGACTTGGAACTTTTTCCAGGTCAGGTGTATGGTTTAGGGGCACCAAGTACATTTTGTGTTAATGTTGTCAAATGAGGTATTTTGATAATTTGAGGTGTTTTTGAGTTTTTTTCAATTCAATAAGGTCCTAATAGACCATCTAATATGTAATTATGAGTCATTGAGTTTATATTGTCATATTTTTTAAAAAAGTTGCAAAAGTACAAAAAATGTAAAATTGAAGAAGCCCAAAGGTCATGGGAATTCGAAGGGAAGTTAGAACAATTGTTATAGGTTGGTTAAGGTTTAAATATATTGGGAATTCAAAGGAAGAGATTGTTGATCATTTTTTAATAAGAAATCAATAAAAATTCTCTCTTTTTGTGTAATTTTATATAAATTTGTTGTTCCTAGCAACTGTACAATTCCATATAGAAGTATTATGTTATGAAAGCTCTTGAATTTGATAGATATATGTGTTAACTCCAATTTGGATTTGGAGTGAAGGGATTTCATTGTGTTTTAAGCATTTTATTGTCAATTTATTGTGTATGGGTCTGTATAGCTAGACATAAGGGTTTTGAAGACATAAAATGAATTAATGGCTCATTCCACCTATTGTATCTATTGTGGCTTGATGGAATGGGTCCAAATGGTTGGATTAGGTGGTAGAATGACTTTTTTGAGCAGGGGAGGAAAAGTTGAGTGCTTGAGAATGATGCCATAGTTGTCAAAATTGTGCATTTTGAGTGAAATTTGGTTGTTAAGGGTAGGTAAGTGTAGTAACCACTTGGGGACTTATAAGGAAAGCAACAGTGTGGAAAATGCATTTGTAATGCAAAATACTCAAGAGAGAAGTGCAAAAAACCTCATTTAACAGTTTACATACATTTGAGATGCACATTCATAGAACAAAAGGGGAGACAAAAATAAATTACACACATAGAGATAACACCAGATATATGTGGGAAAACCGTTATGGGAGAAAAACCCACCACACCAAGTAAAGTCACTTTGTATTACAGTAAATAAATTACATACAAAGTTACAGACTTCACTCTTAGATGTTAACTCACAGTAGCATCCCCTTGGTATCTAACCACCAATAAACAACCATTAGGGTATCATTAATTCACCAACTATCAGAACATATCGTAATCTACCCTACACTAAACCTGATATCCGAACATAAATGCCTAAGCCAAACGGCTTCTTTGTAGGCATGTGTTGCTGCCATATATTCTACCTCAGTAGTAGATAAAGCGATTACAACCTATTGCTTGCTCATCCACTCACTACTTCACCAAATAACATGAAAATGTATCCATTGGTGGATGCTCTACTATCAATATCCCCTGCCCAATTAGAATCCACATACCCACGAATGCTAAGATATCTTTGTGATCTCATCGAGTTTCCATGATAACACTAAACAAAACTCTGAGGTACCCTTCAAATATCTGGAAACCCTCTTCACAACATCCCAATGCATCCTTCCTGGGTTAGCCATAAACCAGTTCTACGAACTCCCACTACTTGGGCAATGTTTGACCTAGTATAGACCATCAAGTGTACATTAAATTTCCAACAACACTTGCATACAGTACTTTGGTCATGTCCTCCATCTCAGGAAAAGACTTCAGACAATCTTCAATAGATAGCTTCATTCCATGCAACACTGGAACAACTAGCTGCTTGCAATCAGTTATTCCAAATCTCTCTAGAACAGTATTGATATACTTACTCTAGTTGAGCCAATGCTTTCTACTTCCTCTATCCTTTTTTATTTCCATCCCTAGAATATACTTTGCTACACCCAGATCTTTCATTTCGAACTTTGCAAATGACTGAGACTTAATATAAAAAATAATCATCTTACTATTTCCTATGAACAACTTATCATCCACATACAGGGTAATAATAAGCACATGATCATTTTTAGTTTTGTAATACACACAATGATCAGATTTTGATCTCACAAATCCCAATAACAATGCAAAGGTGTCAAAATTTTGGTACCACATTCTAGGCGATTGCTTCAAACCATACCAAGATTTATTTAACTTGCAAACTAGGCTTTCTTTACCTTTTTCAATGAAGTGCTTAGGTTGGGACATAGAAATTTCTTCTTCTAGCTTTCTATGAAGAAACATTGTCTTCACGTCCATCTGCTTGATCTCTAAGTCATACGTGGCTGCAAGTGACTGAAGAAATCTAATAGATGTCAACATAGCTATAGGAGAAAATATTTCTCCATAATCAATTCCCTCCACCTAGGAATACCCTTTTGCAACCAACCAAGCCTTATACTTTTCAACACTGCCATCTAGACCAGTCTTCTTCTTAAATACCTATTTATAGCTAATAGGCTTTCGCCCTCTAAGCAAAGGTACCAAATCCCAGGTTTCATTCTTCTTCAATGACGCCATTTCTTCATTCATGGCTTCCAACCAGGAATTTGAGTTAGACATATTAATTGCCTCTTTCATAGTCCTAGGCTCATCAGTGCTAGTAATCAAAGCATAGGCACAATTTGAATCCAACATATAAAATTTTTCCCTATTAGCTTGATGCTTTTCACGTGTAGACCTCCTCATAGGTCGAGGCTAAGGTCATGGTTCTTCTTCTTCAAAACTCTCAGAGCTTCTAGAACTCTCCTCAGTTTTAGGTACACTTTGTAGTTCCTCTTTTTCTAGAGTTCAAGGAATTTCAACTACATCATTCTTATTTTCCTTTTTATCTATCTCTAACTACTGATTAGCTACTAAAAGCTTCAACTCATGAAAGATTACACTTTTTTTGTACAAAAGCTTCTCAGTAACAGGATTCCAAAGTTTATATCCTTTCACACCAATGCCATAGCCAATGAAGATACATTTAATAGGCTTGTTCTCCAACTTTGACCTTTTCTCATTTGACACATATGCATATATAGCCAAAGACATAAATATGTCTTAGAGAGGGCTTCTTACCAGACCAAGCTTCCAAAGGTGTTTTGTCAACAAGAGTCAAACAAGGTGAACAATTTACCAAGTAACATGTTGTAGCCACATCCTCATCCCAAAAATTTTGCTCTAGACTAGCACTACTCAACATACTTCTCGCTCTTTCCATCAATGTCCTATTTAACCTTTTAGCAACTCCATTTTTTTGTGGAGTATAAGGTGTAGTTTTATGCTTTTTAATCCCATGGTCTTTATAGTACCCTTCAAAATAGATGTAGAATAGAACTCACCGCCATTATTAGTCCTCAAGCATTTAATTTTCCTTCCAGTGTGATTCTCTACCAAGTTTTTAAATTCTTTAAACCAACTGAACGCTTATGATTTACTCTTAGGAAAGTACACAAATTCCCTTCTTGAATAATCATCAATAAAGGAAACATAATATCTATACTTCGATAATGAAGGAACATTCACTAGACCAAATACATCAGAATGAACATAATCTAGTACACCAACAGATTTATGAGGACTTGAATAAAATGAAACACAATGTTGCTTTCCATAAATACAATGTTCACAAAAATCAAACTCAAGGTTACAATCAACAAGCCCTTCAACAAGATTTTTTGTTTTCAAGGTTCTTAAGCCTTTCTCTCCTATGTGACCGAGTCTATGATGCCACAACATGGTCTTCTTTACTAAGAGTTTCACCTCCAAGGAATTTCTACCCAGAGGAGCTTCATTCTCCTTCTCTACATGGGCAACTTTGCTTGACTTTACTGAGACGTTACATTGAATAGGACATGCATCCAACTTGTATAGAGTGCCTATGTGTGCACCCTTAACTAGCACCATTATGCCTCTAGTCATCTTACAGCCTCCACTTGAGAAAGAAACTTGAACACCAACATCATTCAACTTACTAACAAAAATTAGGATACGATCCAAACCTGGTATGTGCAGTACACCATCAATCCCTTTGATTCTTTCATCAGGGAATTGGATTCTCACTCTTCCTCAGACAACAATCTCCAAAGATGAATAACTTGCTAGGTACACCTTTCCACCATCATACCTGTCATACTTAGTGAACCAATCTTTGTGAGATGTCATGTGAAAAGATGCACTTGAGTCAATTAGCTAGACATCATGTGATGCCTGAGTCGCCTTGGCTACAATGAAGGCATCTGCATCACTCTTGGAAGAGTTATTGTTAGAAGAGTTATTCTTCTTCTTTTTCTCCTCCGTACAATCCTTTTGGATATGACCAGTCTACCCACAGTTCTAGCATTTCACCTTGGACTTTTTACTAGGATACTTTGATCTCCCTACATATTTTGATTTAGACTTTTTTTTCTTTCTTCTTGCCTCTCTCGTTTGATCTACCCTAAATAGCAAGAGCCTCCTTTGCCATCTTAGAAGACTTCCTCCACATTTCTTCTGACAGTAGTGAGGCAACCACATCTTCCATCTTGAAAGTAGCTATTGAACTTCCAATATCCATTACTAGATGGTTCCAAGTGTCTGGTAAGGAACATAACAAAAGCACATAGTGATTCACCTCCTCTATTTTCACACCCACAAATGCCAACTATGCAACAATCATATTAAATGAATTTAGATGGTTTGCTACAGATGCACCTTCTTCCATCTTCAAGGAGTACAACTTCTTCCTCAAGAATAACTTATTCACTAGAGACTTTCCTTTATAAATGTCACCAAGTTTCTTCCATAATGAAGATGCAGTCTTCTCCTCGTGGACGTTCAAGAGTACAAAATCAGCTAGACAAAGTCTCATCAACCCTCTAGCTTTTCTGTCTATGAGGTCCCAATCTTCTTGTTTCATACTTTTTGGCATAGTTATAGACACAACAATCTAGAGGTCTCTATCCACCAACAGTTCTTCTATTTTGACTTTGCACAACTCAAAATTGCCGCCATTGAACTTTTCAAGTTCTATTTTGCCTGATGTACTTTCCATCTTAAATAGTAAACAAAGTAATCAGTTCTTCTTTTGCAAGACTCCCACTGAACAGGGATAGCACAAAAAACTAGCCCTACTAACAAGGATAACACAACTGGCAGGCTCTAATACCACTTGTAAGGAAAGAAAAAGTGCAGAAAACGCCTTCCTAATTCAAAATCCTTAGGAGAGAAGTGAAAAAAACCTCATTTAACAATTTACATAGATTTGAGATGCACATTCATAGAAAAAAGGGGAGACAAAAATAAATCACACACACAAAGATAACAGTAGATATACGTGTGAAAACCCTTACGAGAGAAAAACCCACCACACCAAGTAAAGTCACTTTGTATTATAGTAAATCAATTACATACAGAGTTATAGACTTCACTCTTAGATGTTAACTCACAGCAGCATCCCCTTGGTCGACCTCCAATCACAAACTATAGTTCGTTACACAACTCACTGTTACAATGCTCATACAACATACAATGAATTCTAACCACCAATCAACAACCATTAGGGTTTCATTAATTCACTGACAAACTTCCTTCGTTTTGGGTTACACACACCACCATGCAGCATGCATTGAGACACCCAGTATTAAATTTTGGTTAAATAAAGAATATTACTATATTCTCACTCTGTCAACTCCCAAGCTAGATCATGCAATAAATGCAAATATATCACTAATAGAAAAAATAGCTTTTGGCTAATGATTGTTGATTTACAGCAATGATGTAAAATCAACAAATAAAATCATGTCACGTGTCGACACATCACTCATCCATCACTTCTGACTATTGCACCAAACTGTCAGTTGTTCCTTATGGTATACACCAAGACATGCGTACACCACTTGTGCAAATCCGGAGAATCAAGATGGGAATCTATAATATTTTCAACAAGTCTAGGTATGTGCAGGATCATCATGGAAAAAACAAACCCTTAAGTGGCAAAAAATTTAGAAAAATCAAAGTTAGGCAACTTGAAGTAAAAATTTGAATAAGTTATCTATATTATTTCAAAAATATGTAAGAATAGAATCTGTAGAAAATTGAATGTAGTTTCTAAACTACTAGGTTTGTTTAAAAAGAAAATAAATCTATTTGGTGAAAATTTGAAATTTCAATGCAATAGTACTTAAATTTCAGGGAAAAAATAAGAAGTAGGTGTTTGTCTAACCACCCTAACCACAATAAAATGATAAAAAAAATTTATAAGATTTTAGATATAAGTAGAGGATTCATGTCCTGATGTGATGCATATTTTTTTATAATTTTTGTCCAAGTAAATAATTAATTATGAATTTTTTATTATAAATTTTAGAAAATATAAAAAAACTAGTATGTCTGACCACCTTAACTTGGTCAAAACTTCATGAAATTCACTTTTTCTTTTTGTAATCCTATAGTATGCGAAGCATAGAATGTGACGTATGTTTTGGATTCAAAAAATGTGATACCATTTGAAAGCTATAGATGTTTTTCAATCAGCCTATCAATCAACACTTTAGTTGTAATTTGAATAGAAAATGAATGATAATTACTTATTAAATTCAAAGTAAAGCATAATTTATAATGGTGGAAAGTTGAGAATCTCCTTTTGAAAACCATTTTCGCTTCATCAATTTTGGGTAAAAAACAAGTCATCAGCCACATACCCATCATATTGCCACTTTTTGGCCCATCATGATCTAGCACATACCCGTCTTTTGAAAAAGACTTAAATATTTAACTCTCAACCTCCAAGTGGTCTCCACATCTGTCGGAATCCAAGTCACCACCATACACTATCATCACCATCCACATAGACCAGTCCCACCAAACCATCATCTTGTTGCTTGATTGGAGAAAACACAAACTTCACAACCTCCAGTCGGTGGTTAGGATTTTCTCAAACTCTGTGACAAGCTGATAACACTATCACCCAGTTGAGGAAAACCCAAACTTCATAACTTCTTCCAATGGTTAGAGAATTCCTGATCGACATGACATCAAAGAAGATTGGCCAGTCGGGAAGTTAAGACTTCCAAAATCTATGACAAGGGTACAAGGTTAGAGAAAACAATGATCCCGTGACCCGCACGATATCACCCAGTTACAAACATTTGAAACCCTGCAACCTAAGTTTCAAGGTTCAAGATTTGGGTGATAGGCCGACAATGAAGACCAACAAAGGGGAAAAATTCCAAGTCTTTAATAGAAGTTCAATCCAGCAAGTTGAGGCACATTTTCGAATAGGGGAAGCAAAATTTAAAGGTCTCTTAAGCATGTGTAGACTTAAGGAAGTGTGTTTGATGCATTGATAAGGTCTAGAGAAGTGGGGAAGTAGTATTTTCAATAAACCCACCCTAAAACAAGCAAAAAATGAGGGTTTTGTAATAAGTGATCTTAGAGAGCATCTCTCTAATTGAAAATAGTGGATTTTGAGGTTTCATGAGTTGGTTAATGACTTTCCATAAAGATCTAGGGTTAGCAATGTGTTTAAGGGTGAGTTGCTTTGTAAATTAGGCCTATTTGGCTTAAGGGGACATCGTTGAAGCATTAATTTGAGGGTTTGGTTCCAAAATATTTATATGATATTTTGAGATATGTTGTGTAAGGACATAAAGGGTGTCTAAAAATGTATTTGGTTAGTGGGTTTTAGTTTGGATTTGTGAGATAGATCCTAGAAACTGAGTTGGAAGATCTATAAGGAAAACAAAGTGAATGTGAGATAAATTAATGAGTTAGGGTTTTGAATGGTTGCAAAATTGTTTCAAAAAGATTGAGTTGTGTTTGATAGTTGAAAGCCTCCCTACTCTACATCACCACCTCAACTGCCTCCATATGTTGTTGTGCACTTCCCAAACTACATTGACCCAGCATGGGATCAAGACAACCCAAAATCCATCCCCATTCTCCCACTCACATGGGGTAGCCAAACAAAACTCCCCTTGACAATGGCTTGGGGTGATCCCATAATAGTGGTTTACAATTTTTGGCCAAATTGGACACTGAAATTATTATTTTTAACTGAATCTTCACATTCGGGCACCTATAGCAGCTAAACTGTGAGGAATTTGAAGATGGTGCAAACTAGAGTCTCATCAAATTTTGTCTGCAGATTCTAAAAATATTTTTTTCAAAATTTTTGGAATCAAATTGCACTTTTTTTTCCATCTCCCATGAAAATTGATTTTTTTTAGAAAACAACATTTTTAAAAAGTGATGCACACCATATAACGCATAATTTTCTTTCCATGAAGGATTAAATTCTAATTCTTTCAAATTTATATTTGTAACTCCGATATCTAGTGCTTCCACTTGGTTAGATAGTTTTTTATTGAATATGTTTTCCTTAATCAAGTTTCAAAGTCAAAAAAATTACAATTGACACAGTAGCGACCGTTATAATGCGTAACTTTCATTGTATATGTCAAAATTTTATTTTATTTTATTTGTTGGATCAAGGACTTCAATATCTGGTGCACTCATATTTTTTAATTTTTTTTTTGATAATCTTCTATTTTTCCACATGTGAAGAACAAAGAAATTCATTTTCGATGAAAAACCTATGTTTAATAAAACTTAAAAAACAAATACATAACAAAACCAAACATATTAAAATTATATTCATTGGATAGCTTGTTCTGAGGAATACCATAATCATTTAAAATAAATTTTAAATGAATTCATTTGATCCCCCATAAGCTAAATCAAAAGTGATTTTTTATCAGCATTTTGATAGGTGTAAAGGAGACACATTTATAGGTATGGTTTAAAACTAGCGAGGTTCTATCCAAGGGGGTTTGATCTAAGGTGATATGATCAAACCCTCTTCAATTGGAATCCTTAAAATGGAACTTTTTAAGGCTTAAATCATTATATTTTCTAAAAATATGTGATTTCAGCTAAAATTCGTTCCTCTCAGGAATTGTAAACCACTATTATGACAACACCCCTTGGGCAATAACAATATATAAATCTCAAGGCTTGACACTAGAGAAAGCTACAATAGATATTGGAACTAAATAAAAACAAGGAGTCCTAATGTTCACAACTCTTTCCTATGTAAAATCAATTACAGGAATATGCATATATCCACCTTTCTCTTTTGATAGATACTCCTGATTACATGCCAAAAAATGTAGTGCACTCCAAATCAAAGAATAGGATTACCTCCAAAAACTGTGTGCATTTCCATCATGATGAAATGCGTGTATTCTATTTGGTAACTATAGTACTTCTCCTTTCCCTCTTCATTTCAATGCATATATAATTTCCACCATTTCTAATTTTGCTTCCTTGTCATTCCCTCCATAGTGAAATTTCAATCCCTCCCACCAAAATAGCTAGAGTTTTTCTTTTGTGGTGATTAATATGAGAAGTTGTTGTTCAATTCTTGTATTATGCTTCTCCTCTTCTCCAATGACAAATGTAAATTCCTTCCTCTTCTTTGGTCAATGATGCCACTTTTGGTGCTCTCTCCTTCGAATCGTTTGTCTCTAACTATATCTTATTGAGACCATTTTAGATTACAAATGTTCTTAGCTATAACTACAAATCTACACAATGCTAAATAGCTTTGCAGTCACATGTTTGGCATGGTGTATGAGTTGCAACTACATTCCATCTGTATACAAGGTAAGGCTATATGTCCTTCATTCCATCTCTTATTTCACAACTGCATCTCAAATTCTTTGTCATAAATGATACAACTTAAATATACTTTTGAAAATGCATAACATTTATTTCAACTCAAAAAATTTCACAAGTGTCAAAATAGAATTATATGGGAGTTATAATCGTAAACATACTGCATCTCGATGCATGCACAAGGTATGCCTACATCTTATTTATTTGATCTCTTCTATAGTTGGTGCATTACATATAATTATTTGTTATAAATTATAGAACTATTTATATTTCCTAATTAGATATATTGTCTACCAATGACACATGTTCATCGCACTAAACTTCACATTTTCATTATGTGTAACTATATCTCATTGAAACCATTTTAGATTGCAAATGTTCTTTGTTGTAACTACAGATCTCCACAATGATAAATAGCTTCACGATTGCATGTTTGGCATGGCATACAAGCTACAACTGCATTCCATTTATATACAAGGCAAGACTATATGTCCTTTATTCCATCTCTTATTTCACAACTGCATTTCAAATTCTTTTTCATAAATGATACAACTGTATATACTTTTAAAAATGTATAACACTTATTTCAACTCAAAAAAATTCTCAGGTGCTAAAACAAAATTATATGGGAGTTATAATCATAAATGTGTTGCATCCCACTACATGCACAAGGTATGCCTACATCTTATTTATTTGATCTTTTCTATTGCAGGTACATTACATATTATTTGTTATAAATTATATAGAATTATTTATATTTCCTAATTTAGATATTGTCTACCAATGACACATGTTCATTGCACTAAACTTCACATTTTCCTTTGATTTTTGTGGAACATACTCAAGACAAAAAAATTCAAGGATAGGGAGAATACTATAATAGACATAGTGATAATGATCTATGATCATTAAAAAAGCACCCTACAACCAGTGATTGCCAATATGGGTTGTTTATATTTTTTAAATGCTTCACACTTCCATTTGATAGAAATGTTGCTCTTCATTTATAACATTGACTATGGTTGTTCTCGATTATCATGGAATAATTTTGGGATCTCAAATAACTTCACAATATTTCCCTATGCGTAGTTGTATTGAAAAACTCAATTCAAATTTATCTTCCCTCAATGGCTATTGTTTGTGTTAATTTTATCTATTGGTTGTTAATAAATTGCTCCCAAATTCTTTAAATTTCCCTGCATATTGTTCTATATGGTCATGATACCAATTCTACATTTGTCTTCAACTCTTATGCTCTCTCCCAGATTCTTCTTAGCATCCCCCTCTTTAATTCCTCCTATGCATGTACAGATCCCTACCATTTGAACTTCCCCTCTACCTATCAGCTCATCATTGCATGCCACTACACACAATTGCTAGTTGTAGTGGTTAGATATACATTAATGTTGGTTATTTGTTAACTAGTAAATGGTTGCAAAAGGGGTTTTTTTTTTTTTAAAATCTTACAAATGGAGGATTGAAATCTCATGTGTGGATAGTCATTATAAAGTTGGTTTTGTCACCAACATTTTAGCGTCAAGAAAAAATTTTATTTGAAAATTTTAATCTTTGAAGTCAACATTGTAAGCAAATTTTGATAGGGCATAACTTTCACCCCAATTATCAAAATTTTTGCAATATTTTTTATTTTTCTCAAATTTTCACAAGGAATTTAATTTTTCATTTAAAAAGAAGATTCGTGTTACCATTTTTTCAATATTTTGTAAAATTCGACATGCATTATAAATGGTCAATTTGGCATCCAATCTTACAAACTTTTAAAAAGAGGCTACAATAAACACTAATAATTTTGGGGTGTCAAGTTCTTACATTTCACATTGATTTTTTGCTTATCAATTAGACCATGTCTATAAAATACAAAAATAAGTGCAAATATTATGGGAGCAATCAATAAGTGTATGAATTTTTTCCTCATGTCTCCCATCAAATTATTGACTTACTATTGGAGCTTGCAAAAAATAATCTCACCAAGCCATCTTGTGAGACACCATCATTTAGTGATGAAGAATGTAGTTTGATGGATTGCATGGATATCTCAACTCCTAGATCACTTGTAGCTACATCTAAATCTCATTTTGACTCATCCATGAGTTCCAACAATTATTTTCATTAGGATATTTCTATCATCATTCTAGTTCCACCATATTGGGATGCATATCTATCAAACATATCATTTTTGTTTGTAGAATCTCACCTTATAGATTTGGATATCTTTGAGGAAATTTGTGTTTTATTTGATGTTAGCTTTGATGAAGTTGTATCAACATTTCAATCTTTATATATTTCTCTTGCATCGCCTATATTGGCTTCTATCATGAAAAATTGTGTAGGCATTCATGAGTTGACCTATTCGACATAGCTATCATCATCTTTAGTAGTATCATATTCGCATCAGTCTAGTTATCACCATACATCTATGGTCCATGTTCTTGAATTACATATGGTACACGATCCATCTTATCAAAAAAATTCACACATTAGCATTGGATTAGAGATATTTTGGCATCATTTGAATGCATGATTGGCATCATTTTAGTCTTTGGACAATGTGTATCATTTAGACAAATTCATCTTACCTCTTGTATATTCCTATTTGGAATTGGAAGTCATATGGCACACATTTTTTTTTGTTTCTCCCTAAGGGGATAAATGTTGTTCAACATTTGTGGATCATCTTTAGAATCTAGTATCAATTACCTACCAGCACTACAAGTGTCATCTTGAGGGGAGGTTGTGTGGTTTCTCTTCTCTTATCAGTTTTGGGAGGAAGAATTTCCTCACATAGAGTTCATCACTTCAAATTTTATGGGAGGGTCACATGAACTTATCTCTTTTCTCTCCTATGGGGGAAAATTTCTTGTACTTATGTGTTAGAATTAGTCGTTGGGGAGTCATCATGAGTCATTATATCTTTCTCATTTGTTCATTTTATTTCATTACATCATTTCTCTTTTGGAGAGGGGTTTTTATTTCCCACTAGGTTTTTCCTCCTTTAATCCACTTTATGAGATATTGTAAATGAGTACCTAACATGGCCTAGTAGTCAAGATTTATTACTTGTACATAAATTACTCTCTAAGTTGCACTTAAGGGGAGGTGTTAGTGTAAATAGTCTCTTTATCGACCTAGTTAGCTAATCACCCTTCTAGGATTGACATAATTACCCCTAGCTTAAATTTACTTAGGTTTCTTTTTATTTTTTCTCACTTCATATGGTTAATACATGTGTCCTTATAACTTGAGACACCTATTAACACTTGCTCACACACTTGTCAAGTGAGCTCACAAGTGTCACATATTTGAGGGATAGGCAGAGCTTCACTTCTACCTTCTTACCTCCTCATTTTTGCCTATATATGCAAGGCTTGATCATTGTATTTAAATACACTCTTTTTTAAATTGATAGACATACTATTTTATTTGTAGTTTCACTTATGGAAGGTTATCAAATTTGAGCTCTCTGATTTTAGCATTCTCCAATACATTCAACATCTAGCTATAAAACCACTTGGTGAAGATGTGCCTCAGCCTTCTTGGTTTAAAGAGCATAATTTTTTGTGGATATCATTGGATACATGGACATAAAACATCCACTTGCATGAGACTTAAAAATTCCATCCAATATCTCATTGAGATCAAGGAGAAATCACCATTGAAGGCCAAAATTCACCTAATAAATAATTGGGTATATATAAGAAACATTTCCCTCAACACAATGATGGTAAATATTTTGCATATTATAACACATTTCACTCTACCTACAACAATAATATCTCATATGATTCTATCATTGGCTGTATGGAACAAATTCCCACTCAACCAACCACTGTAACCATCAAAGTTCCTAATGTGGAATCACTACCTACAATGGTCAATTCACCATCCAAGGAGCCTCATCCTCCCCCCTATATACAAAAAATATAAAATCCTTGACCACTTGAGAAAAATTCTCACACAAATATCCATCCTTGAGCTACTTTAAACATCCCTTATGCATAAAGAGCTCCTTGAGAAATCCCTTCAAGAATCCTATGTCTGTAATGATATTAATCTCACTCCATTTCAATCAATGATAGGTAAATTATCTTCTCCAAAATCTCTCACATCTACCACTAAGTATTTTCCTTTCATTGATCCATGTCACAACAAACCACTCTATCTTGAAGCCTATATCCATAAAATCACAATCAAGTGTATCTTAATAGATGGCTCCTAACTTGGTCATTGTAGCTTGAATCTAATAAAGAATTAGGACTCCCTAATTATTTTTTTGATACTCAAAATAATATTACCATAAAATCTTATGATGAGGCCAAAAGTGAATATAAAGGTTTCATATACACATTCATGTTGGACCACCTACTATAAATAAAATATCTCATATTTTAGACCTTGAAATCCCATACAGTATACTTCTTGGTTATCCATGGATTCATACCATGCAATACATCCCATCAACATATCATCAATGCATCAATTTCCCCCATAACAAAACTAAAATGAATGTACTTTTTGATCAAAATCCTTATCAATAATTCAAATTGTTGGAAAGTAATCATGGCCCTTTGCAATATTTCCCAACCAATATTGCATCATATTCTTCCTTGTACATTGATACTTCCACACTATTGGCTTCCTCCACCTCTCACACTATCCCAGAGATCAAGGCTAAAATCAAGACATTGGACGTAAAGAGTATGAGTTAGATTATTTCCACATTGGATAAATCTCACTGTGTCCTAGAACTTATGGTCAACCTAATCCATTGATGCCACCATATGAAGCTACAAAAAAAGTGCACTCACTCCCTTCTAGCATTAGGGTACAATGGACAAATAAATCATTGAAGCAAATATCCCATCCTGGTTATATAAATATGAAGAATTTGAAGAACAAAATTCTAAACTTAAATCCACTACAAATAGTATCCTAAAGGTTTCCACTTATGCAAGGAATGAGATACAAAGAAAATGTCTTAGAAAAGAATAACATAAAATATCAGAACCATTGAAGATGATAAAGGTCTTAGAAAAGAAGAACATAAAATATTAGAACCATTGAAGCTGATACACTATGCTAAGAATCAAGGGTTAGGGTATGAACCACCTAATACTATTCCTACTAAGCCTAATTACAATCCCACTAAAGTAACAGAAGAATCCTTTGATATTACTAGCACTAGTAAGGATACCCATGAAGACTTCATCAAATATATTGCTAACCTATTCCAAGATTCACATATCCTCACAATCCCATTCAATTCATCCACTTCCACTCATCTCCTAGACTTGGATCAACAAGTGGTAACTACTATCGATATATCTCAAAACAACAAGGCTATAATTGAATCCATAAAAATCCAAAAGCCTTCACTAATCAAAGATCACAAATCATGTCAAAAAAGGAAAAATAAAGATAAGTCCTCTAGTAAAAATCTCAATCAAATGTTACTAGACTATAAAAATTCAAAGTCAAAAATAAAATCAAGAAAAAGAATAATAAGTTGATCTTGAATAATTATCCACCTTCCAAAATAACTACCTAGGGCATCTACAAAAGTTCTTAAAGCAATATATCAAGATGTGAACTTGTTGATCCTAAGTATCCATCACCTACATCTCCACACAATCCCTCCACTTTACCCAACTTATGCCATCCACCAACCTCCACACATCCATCATCTCAGTTCATACCCCTTAGTGATATATCATATTGATGAACCTTTGATGGCATCCTCTTGAAGTTCTTTAATACGAAGGGTTATCAAGCTCCTTTTATGTGATACACATGAAGGCCTTTGTAGTGTGCATATTACTAATTATGCCTTAGCTCCTTGGTGATCCCACAAAACTAGTTTACAATTTCTGGGGGATTCTGGTTTTTGCTGAAATCACATATTTTTACAAAATATAAATATTTAAGCCATAAAAATTTTCATTTAAAGTATTCCAGTTGAAGAGGATTTTATCAAACTACCTTATATAAAACCCCATTGGATAGAACCCCGCTAGTTTTAAACCATACCTATAACAAAGTCTCCTTTACACCTATCAAAATGTTGATAAAAAACCACTTTTGATTTACCTTTTGGGGGATCAAATGAATTCATTTAAATTTTATTTTTTGTAAGTATGTAATCCTTATTATAAGCTTCCTAAAAGTATAATTTTAAATAAATTTAATTTTATTATTATATTTATTTATTATTTCTTGTGAATGTAGGTTTTTCACGAAAATCAAGCTCTTTATTCGCACATGTGGAAAATAGAAGATTATCAAAAAAATAATTTGAAAAATATGAGTGCACTAGATATTGAAGTCCTTGATCCAACAAAAAAAAAAAGAATTTCAATACATAAAAAAAAGTTGTGTTATACAGTCCGCGTATGTCAAAATTGTAATTGATTTGACTTCGAAACTTGATTAAAGAAAAAATATTCAATAAAACACTATGAAACCAATTGGAAGAACTAGATATCATAGTTACAAATCTAAATTTGAAAAAATTAGAATTATATCCTTCATGGAGAAAAAGTTGTGTTATACGGTGTGTCACTCCTTAAAAATGGTGTTTACTGAAAAAACTAGTTTTTGAAGGAGATGGAAAAAGAAGTGCAATATGATTCCAAAAATTTTGAAAAAAATATATTTAGAATCTATAGACAAAATTTCACAAATCACTAGTTTACATCATCTTCAAATTCCTCACGATTTACATGTTATAGGTGCCTAAAAGTGAATATTTAGTTAGAAAAAATCAGTTTAGTGTCCAGTTTGGTGAAAATTTGTAAACCAATATTGTGGGATCACCCTCCCTCCTACTAGACAGGACATCATTGATCTTCATTAGAACAACATCCACATTAATTTATCAAGGAATATCGACCACGTCAATATCTCACCAATTTGATCATAGCATCATCCCATCCCAATTGTTGAAAAAAACCAAGAAATAAAAAAAATCAATCAAAAATACAAAAACATCCAAAAATCCAAAAATATTAAATATAAATAGTTCATCCAATAGTGAAAACCACTTTAGTGGAACTTTGGGAAAGTACCATGATAAAAACCTAGATACAAGCACAATGTGTAGGATTTTCCCTTCCACCATCTCTTAGGATGCCATCTCCCGTACCACCATCACTTTTGTCTTCCCGTATCATGATAAAGTATCACCCATCCACCTATTCATAATAAACATATCATGGCTTGTATTGCTCATTGATTCATATCCCCAGTCATCCCATCCATCATTACCCACATTTCCTCATTATTTCCTTGTGTTAGATGCAAAGTATGCATCTAAAAATGTATCAAGTATATGACCTTGTATACACTTGGTATTCAACACATTGTCCTTCAATCCTCATGCATTTGAATCCATCCTCACCCATCACTTCATCCCACAATAAAAGCTTCATCTCATAATAAATAAACACATCAATCCCCTTATCTCATATCATCTCATATCATCCCAAATTGTATTCATAATAAACATTTAACACTCCTTAGACTTGCATTTGAACAAAAAATCAAACATTACATGCAAACATTTCACCTTACTGAAATCACACATGAGACAAGCTAATAAATATTAACTAGTCATTATATCATTTTTCCTATCATTTTCTAATCATCTATCCAATCATCAATTCCCTTAAGGACCCTTGAGTCTAGCATAATCCTAATCATCATCTTATCTTATCTTTGGCAAGAGATATGTTGGTTGCATAACATGTTTACTAGTGAATTTTTTTTATTTTTTTTATCCTTTGATCTTTTGACCCATGACTACATCTACTTAAGACCACCTAGATCTTTCTATATCTTGGTGTGTTTTGACTAGTGTATAGCGGGGCATCATCTTTATCTTATATGTTGTATTTGTTTTTTTTAATGTCAAGTCCATGTAGAGGTTACCTTGTCATGCCTTGGTTCCTCATACCTTGGTGCTTAATTTTCTTTGTTGTATCAAATCTTAGGATTGCTCTTTACATACTAGCATAACCAAATTCCCCTTCCTTTTCATCCTCTTCCATCCCCTTTCATATTCTAATTCATCTACTTCTCAATCCTTATCCTCTAGTGTTCCCTTCCATTTTGAGAGCACACACGTGTTATCCTAACCCACACATCCTCTCGAGGGGGCATCTCACTACTTTATTGTCATCCTTCCTCATCATCATCTTTCCTCATCCCTTCCAATGACTAGGGCATCATGCCACTAGTCCTTATCCCTTCCTATCCACTATGCTTTATTCTTCTTAGATAGAACACCACTTTGTGATGTCATATCAAAGAGAGGCAAAATGTAGACACCTAAAATTTAACCTTACCCAACTACACCTAATTTTACCTTATCTTGAGATATTAATTAATTAAATATATATTATTTTTTAGTTAATTACATCCTTTCCCCCATTGTATCCTAAAATTTAATTAAAAATATATATTTACTATTAATTTAATTATTTTGTTCCTCACATGATCCCATTAATTAATTCCACTTTAGAATACATCCTTGTCCATTTAATCTTAGCCCTCAAACATGTTCACATGGATCATAATCTAAAATTTTCATCATGTGACAAGTGTCCCCTTCACATGTCTAACTAACTCCTTATCTAGATTCAGTGAACCTAGACACCTACCAAAAGTCAAACTAAATTTTCATCTTATCCACTCATCTCATATCCTACCTCTTAATCCTAGCCATTCACTTAAGGATTTTGTCCTTATCCCAATCATAAACCTAGATCATATCCCTTATGTGACACTTGTCACATGACTACATCTTTTCGTCTAACCCTAATCCTCATACAATCTATCTTAACCTTTGATTTTTCCTCTTCAAAGCTCTATATCTAGAGGTCTTCATCCTTCAACATCAAGAGGAAGAATAAAGCTATCATGCCCTTATGATGTCATTTTGTTATCTCCCTATTGCAATCATACCAAGGTTATGCTAGTCTATTGAGCAATCCATATCATATCACATCAAAGAGAAAATCAAATGGAACTAGGGTGCATTCTATTTTAGCTCATCTAGGAGGATGGAGATTGTTTGAGGTATATATTTGATTTTCATGCTTTATCTTATGTTTTTTGCTTCATTCATCTTTCACCGTCTTCAAGCTATTCCCCCAAACTCAAACACAGCTATGAAAACACCAAAAAAATAGACCTTTAACAAAATCAAGTTCCATTACCAACATGTTGCCCTTATGATTAGCTTGGGCATTAAGAATGCAAATAGATCACAAGGATTGACGCTTCCTAAAGCAAGAATTGATATAGGACAAAGAGAAAGGGTAGAGTTAACATTTGTGGTCATCTCTAGTGTGAATTCCTTGGAAAAACTTAGAATTAAATTACCATTTTTTGTATGATTATTATTAAAAAAATGAAAATGATAAACTAGTTTGTAAAAAGAAAAGGCAAGGAATAGAGACTTAAGGCAATATAACTCCAATAGTATAATACAATTCACATTAATTAATATACAACATTTCAATCAAACACCCATTAATCCGTTAATGTGAAGTACATTATAGTTTTGAATAAAATATGAAATGTCTCAAGAATTATCTTTTAATACTATGTGTATTGCATATTAGAATGAAAATCAAATACTTTAATGTGATGTATATTATGCATTTAGATGAAAATTATTACTTCATTATTTAACAAAGAAAAATATATTTTTTCTATTCAAACAATATTTCAATGATACAACACTGATTGTTATTAATGCAAATATCTCAACTTTACTACCATAAAAAGATACCCAAAAATACCAATATATATATTAAAAAAATTTAAAAAATCATTATAAACACCTTTTTTTTATTGATAGAAAGTAGTAAAAAAGAATTACAACAAAAGCATGAGCAACATGCTGAAGGAGTCTACAACACAACAAAACTCAGAAAAGAGCAGCAAAACGCTGCCATACAGCTGATCGAAAATAGAACAGCAGAAACTAACTTTCCCAAGGAGCAGTCTACAACCATCAACCTCCATAAAGCACCCAAGAAGGATGCCAAACATGACTAGAATTGCTGGGTAACAAATACAATCTGAGCATGATCCCAAATGCATCTGAAAGAAAGCCCCAAACTCCCACAAAAAGATGTCATGAACTATTGGTATCCACTATAGAAGAGAACCATGAAATACCCTACATACAATGCTGAAAGGAAGGCCCGAATTGAACCTGTAGCTGAGATAAAAGCTGCTTTGCTTGCAGGTAGCGAGCATTGTCCTTCTTTTCCAGATCATTAGTTAACCACAGCAAAAGAGTATACAAATTGGTACAAATAGATGATAATTCTATTACAAAGGGAGAGAAGGTGTGAGCTAACGCAGCCTGGCAACGAATCCTCCAAATGAATTTTAGAATGATAAGCCTACAAGAGTTGGAAATCACATTATGCAACACCGAGGATCCGAGGAGAGTGGATTTCCATGACCAAGGGAAGTGAAATAGGGTAGGCAAGGCTGAAAGAAGGGCAGTCCACAACCTTTTAGCATGGGGGCACAACCAGAAACAGTGCTTGAGAGTTTCAACCCTTCCACAAAAAGGACAAGGAGGAGGTGGGTTAATGAATTTGATGCGAGCACCAACTGGGAGTTTGGCATGCAAAAGTTTCCATGCTGTGAATTGTGATTGTGCATCCGCTTTGGATTTCCAAATTTGCAAGCTAAGCTGATTCCACTTGGATCTTCTGAAGTTACATCTCCAAACAGAGTTAAGCCGGTTTGAAAGAGACAAACCAGGAATCAGTTGCTTATAAAGGATCTTAAGAGGAAAAGTTCAGATACCGCTGCCATTAGGCCACCTCCAATCTTTAAAAAAATAGAGTGATAGCTAGTGGCCATGAGGATAGAGAGGTTAGGAGGGACCATATCTTGGATTTCCAAAACAATGAACTTGTCTTTATTATTGAGATTGAAGCGTATCTTGAGCTGCTGCCATGACTTCCATGTAAAACTAGTGGGATCCCATAGATCACTGAACACTCAAATACCTTTCTTGAAAAGTCATTTAGCTTTCATCCTTGGAATCTTGGCAAGGGGTTGGTTATTAACTTGTATCAATCGATTCCACCAAATTGAGGAAGATGCAAAACTGAGCCCATGGCTGAATGAATGGTCTGACCAAGATAGCTTTTGAGAAACCATTTGCCATGCTTTCCAAATACAATTAAGCGGGGCAGATCCATGGAGTTTGAAGTGATGTGCCAAGAGGATCTTGTCAGTCCATTGAATGGAACTCCAAGCTTTGCTAGAGGTTGTTGTTTGTATATGGTATCTAATCAAAGATTTCCAAGGTGCATTGCCATCCAAAGCTCTGCCTATCCATTTAGCTGAAAGACATATCCCTTGAATAAAAGGATCTATAATTCCTAATCCACCCTTATCCTTAGGAAGTATACAATGAGACCAAGAAGTGGCAGGGATACCTTTTTTATTACCCCATTTAGACTAAATAAAGTTGTGAATAAGTTGGGTAAGCTGATTATAACAAGTTTTAGAAGGCAGCCAGCAGGAGGAGGTATAGACATGACTAGCTAAGAGGACTTTGTTGGCCACTTGTATACACCCAGCCATTGAAAGAAATTTATTTGTCCATCCCAGGAGCTTGACTTTAAACTTGTTAAAAAACCATTTGCACATATCTTTCAAGGAAACTCCCAGCCCAAAAGGAATGCCTAAATACTGAGTAATGTCACCATGTTTGATCTCCTTCCATTCTTTGGGAATCCAAGGTGATCGGGGGTTGGGACTGATCATCCAAAATTCAGTTTTGTGCATTGCTAATTTGGAGCCCGAAACCTCACAGAAAAAATCAAGGATATCAAGTAAATTATTAATGTCTTCAGTTGTATTTTGGATGAATAACATGCTATCATCAGCAAAATGGGAATTGAGAGCCATAGAGTTACACGGAAGTGAAATTCCATGAATAAGAGAATCTGAATGTGCATGTTGAAGGAGGTAACCAAGGGCATCAGCAGTGAGAACATAAAGAAAAGGGGCAAGAGGGCAGCCTTGACGAATGGACTTTTGGAGGGGAAATTAGGGGGATAAAACTCCGTTAACAGCCACTCATGCACTAGCATCCATGAATAGCATTCGAACATGAGCTCGAAAGTTAGGACCAAACCCCAGCCATTGCAGCATTTTGAGGATGAAGGACCAATGTATTCGATCATAAGCTTTATCAAAATAAAGCTTGAGAATCAAAGCATCCTGAGAAGTTTGACGAGCCCATTCAGAAGTTTCCCAAGCAAGGATTAAATTGTCCAAGATAAATCTGCCCCCTAAAAAACCAGTTTGTTCCGGTCTTACAATTTCTTGCGCAATGGGTTTAATTCTTTTAGCTAAAGCTTTAGCTATAATCTTGTATGAGGTGTTGAGTAGTGTGATGGGACGCCAACCATTCACTGAGTCCTCATGTCGTCCTTTGGGAATAAGCTTGACAAGACCCTGGTTAATGAAAGCTCCAAGAGACCCAGTTTCTATACCCTCTAGATATACGTTGTAAAAATCTTCTCTAATATGGGGCCAAAGAGCACGATAAAATTCCATAGAAAGGCCATCTAGCCCAGGACTCTTCTCTAAAGCCAGATTGTACAAGGCTTCATCAATCTCTTCTAAGGACAGGTAATGATCGAGAAGTTTACTATAATCTTGTTGGATTTTATAGGGAATGTAGCTAGCTAAAGTATCCTCTAGAATGGGAATAAGAGGATCATTCTTGGAATCATCACTAAACAGCTGCTTATAATGCTCATAAAAGATTTTCATGATACTCTCTTGGCTGGTTTGCAAAACACCATCCTCAGTTTTGATGGCAGAAATATATTCCTTTTTATGTTTATGTTGCAAAAAATGGAAAAAAAACTTAGTACTCTTATCTCCCTCCTTCATCCAATGAAGACGGGCCCTTAATTGAGCACCTCTGCCCTTATAAGCATCAAATTTGCGAAGGATATTTTCAGTATGAGCCACTTTTTGCTGAAGAGGAATACAATACGGATTGTTGTCCAAGTGTTTCCTATCTTGAGTCAGCTGCCCTTTAAGGGAATGCTCTATTCTTCTACATTTAGCTGCAACTCTCCTTCCGAAATTTCTAAGAAAAAGAATGCAGCGAGTGATAGTTCTTTCCCACCAGCTAATCCATCTATCATTTTGAGGTTTAGGTTCAGATTTCCAAATTGCTAAGAGTCCATCAATACAAGCCTTATTTTTGAGATGGGAAACATTAAGCTTGAATGGTAAGTCTTGGAGTGTGGAATCAACATGATTGAGAGCAAGGGTGGTGAAAATGGGAAGATGGTTTGAAAGAGTGGCAGCTAAGTCAAGATGAACAAAAAGACCTGGAGATGAAGGAAGGATAGGCAGATTGGGAGAAATATAAAATTTGTCCAAGCGGCATAACTTACGGAAAAGCCCTTCCCGACAATTGCTCCAAGTGAACCAATGACGTCTATGGGAATCTTTTTTACCCATGATAGGATCATGCACACCTAAAGAGTTACGAGCAAGCGTCCAAGCTTCAAACTCGTGTTGAGGCAATCGAGGGTGGCTGTCCCAACTCTGATCAGTCGGGTGTTCCACCATATTGAAATCACCCCCAAGAACCCACTCAACAGAAGGCAAATTAGTATGTAACCAATCCCACAAAGTCACTCTTTTGGACGGGGAGTTGGGGGCATAAATAGAACAAAAGCCCAACAAGTTGCCTTGAACTATGGTGGTAGCCCAAACACAACAGTTATTAGGATCAGATCCAAAGGCGACAACTGATTTAGCCAGCCAAGGAGCCAGACCCAGAACAACACCTCCAGACCCCTCAGAATGGTTTGTATGAAAAAACCTAGCCTCCTTCCAAATGGTAGCAAGTGCAGCATCAAGATGAGTTTGACTAACTTTCACTTCTTGCAACATTAGGACATCAATTCGGTTATTCATGATAGACTATTTGACCTAAAACTTTCGAGATGGGATAGACATTCCCCTAACATTCCATGACTGAATATTACAATTCATTGAGAGTCAGGAATTTCCTCATCGGAGAGGAGGGAATTAAACTGATTATTTATCGCTATAGCATTAGGCTCAAGGTAGACATCTGAGGGGGGGCTCTCTCTAGAAGGAGATCTATCACGAGATCTCCCTGGGCTAGAGGGGAGAGTTCTCAAAGGACTGTTAGGCTACGAAGAAGAACACACAGGGCTAACGAGGGGAGTTTGCAAAGGTGCTAAGAGCAGTGGGGGATCGGTAGGTGGCGGAGAATGAGAGGGAGAAGAAGAGGTTAACTCTTTTCATTTTTTAGGAAGACGTTTATCAGCTAAAAGAGCATCCTTGAACGAAGAAATTCCTTGAAACAGAGAAGGGGGGGCGGGATTTCAGGGTTGAGAGGGGACTTGGGGTTCTAAGGCTTCAGAGAGGGAGGCTGAAAGTGGGTGGCGGTGGGTGCAATTGGTGGCTCAACAACAGAAGGGGAGATAGAAGGTTGAGATTCAGAGGCAGAACTTGGCAAGGGGCGGGGTTTATGGAAGGGGCAGTTTCTAATAAGGTGACCCTCTTTACGACAATAGAAACAAGCATTGGGTTTATTAAGATAGATAATTCGTTGAGAGAACTCAAAGCCAGGACCTACTAGCTGGATGGAATCGGGAAGAGGCTGAGTTAGATCCATCTCGACACAAACTCTAGGGTGCACTTTGAGGCTGGCCCATTTGTCAGAACGCGGTTTGCACCAAATAACTCTTCCCAATTGGGAAACTATTCTATGAAGGTAAGGACGAAAGGCAAGGTTAAGCAGAGGCAGCTCCAACCACATGGGGTATTTAGATTTAGAAATCCCTTCTGGGTGAAAATCTATATCCCAGGCTTGAAGATAGCAAATCTGGCCACAGATTATCCACGATCCATAATGGAGGGCAGCTTTTGCATGATCTGGGTCAACGAACGTGCAGGCAACATAACCCCTACCTAAGCCCCTGAAGGATTCTATGTTCCAACCCTTTTGTTCCCAGTTTGTACGAGTCCATTTGTAAAAGTCTTGTTCCGTAGGAATGCCTTTCAAGAAAAAGAGAATGATAGATCTAGCTCTGTAGTCTTCTATCACGTCTAAAATGTCATCTGGAAATTCAAACTTTATTGGCATACCTCCACAGTTGTCGTTGGCTAGGGGGATTTCACTGTTGGTGGCCTCAGGTCGCATTGCCGGATCCTGTTGTCCTTTCAACGGGTTTGAGGTTGGAATCTGTGACCCAGCCGCAGAAGAGTCCAAAATATTTATTTCCGTTTCCGTTTTCTGGGCGACAGAACTAGGGCGAGCGTGAACGGACACTTTCTGAGCAGCGGCGGCCTCGGAGTCTTCCGTTTTTCCTTTATCCCGTGCTTTCTTCTTCATGGCTGACCCACGCGGATTTAGTGCAGCCTGGGTCCCAGAATCGGCAAACCTGGGCGCTTGGGGTTCTGCTGATTTAGCCGTTGAAAATGGTGAGATGACGCAGGAAAATGGCGGTAGGGTTTCACAGTCCGAAAGCAATCAGCGTGCATTCCATTATAAACACCTTAAAAACTCAACATATTTTATAAAGAAATGTATTTTAAACTATTTTTTCCCTTTCCAAGAAGGATGAACTAAATAATTAAGAAAAAAGAGCATCAATTTTTTTTCTCAAAGACTTGGTGTTTTGTGCTTGGTGCGTAGCCACTGTCCTGACTTTCTTGTATAGGATACAAGAAACACGGAATACACCAAACAATCTTCTTCTAGAAACACGGAACACACCAAAAACTATAATTAATTTGCGGGAACAACAAGAGAATGCGTTAATTCACTAAAAACACATCTCCATATATATTCCTACTTCTGAGAATATTCAAATTAGGTCGGCAAATGCTACGTAAATGCATGGACATGGCGTGGCTTTTTATACGCTCACTCCACCAGTCAAGTTATTATTTCCATAAAATATTTTTATAAATGTTTCTGGTTTGAACGAGTAAAATGGTGTATTTAATAACGTATGATCTGGCGTGCCTACATGGAGAATGATGACACGATTTGCAGCTGTTCAAATGCGTCAAAAACTAATTTTCAATATATTTAATATTTAAAGTTTTTTTTTCAACTGACAGTCAAAAACTAATTTTCAACATATTTAATATTTAAAGTTTTTCAATTAAGAGTCAAAAATTTAGGGATAACCATTCCATCAAAGTGGGACCATGGCCTCATTCCTTATATCATAGTTTTGAGATTTGAATTTTAGTGATGATGTAATCAAAGTCACCAAAGGCATGACCATGACCTCATTCCTTACATCATACTTCTGAGATTTGAATTTTTGGTGAATGGCATAATCAAGGAACGTATATACTATCAGCCTTACCAATCATACTCAACCAATTGAACTACAACCCAATTAAATAACCTTCAATTTGAAATAAAATCAAGCATATACCCATATTGGCTATTCTAATTTAAGAGATTAAATATCACCCAAAATACAACTGTCTAGGCCGGCCAGGAACTGCAACATTAAAATATAACAGACAAACAGTGAGCAGAGGTGTAAATAATCAGTTTTGTTGAAATATAATCTTAAAAAAATTCATTGTTCTTCCACTAGTTTGGCCTGGTTCCTTGGCAAAAGACAATACTGATTTACACCAAACGTGTGGGACCAAATTTGATATGCTCCATCAACGATGTAGTGTCGCTCCTCATGTCTGAGAATAGATCCACACCGTTGGATGTGGACTAGTTTGTAATCCTGTCAATAAAATTTGAGAACTTGTCTAAATTCTATGGTTGACCTCTTGTAAATGCATGGATCCAATGAGGCAGGCGAACCATACAAAGCATGTGTTTTGATTTTAGTACGATGATAATGTTATAGGGAGACGAAAACTACGAGGGGCAATAATAATCCAAGCAAAGTTGAAACAGCTAGCATGTTGTTACATTTAGACAGATATATATCATTCTTTACTATATAGGTCAGAAAAGTTGCAGGGTTATGTTCTTCTTTTTCAATCTTAATCAATAATAGTATTGGATTGAAACTTTTTCTAGCATGTTTTGACTTCACAGGACGTATGGGGACTAGATATTTTGGTGGACTGAGTTTGATTCTTCTATGCATCGGTTCACTTTGCCTTGGAGTTACAGGAGTGACAAACAGCAAAGATGGTCAGCTATTTTAACAAATTCATCATTTTGTATGTAATCTTCTGATAAAGCTGCACAGGCTTCTTATCTGGGTGTTTCGATTTTCCAACAGCTTCTGCAATGGATATCATGAGGATATTGTGGGGAAGTACAGTGCCACCAACCTGGATTAGTGGCACAGACCCTTGTGACTCTCAGTGGGATGGAGTGAGCTGCACAGATGGCCGCATAACCTCACTGTAAGACTCCTGGGCCCATAAGATCTCCATAACTTATCATATTTTTTTGATATTCTATTTTATAGATGAAATTGTCCACAAAAATATATCTTAGAAAGGCTATGAGATGAGTGGAGATGGACTTAAGTTGAGATAGATAATTATTAACAGCCTTCAAGAAAAATGGATTGCAGCACCTCTAAGTATTTGTCTAGGAAAGTGTTTTTATAAACTTGTTTAATTTTAAGTTTACCTGGTTTAGGGGTTGCTTGTTCTCAAGGTATCTTGTTGAGATATATATCTCCAACACAAGTGTTACGCATGGTTATGGGTCAAAAGTATGTGAACAGTAGATCAGTTCAGAAGGGTAATAAAGGATCTAGTTATCTATTGTTATTCATGGATTATATGTTTTCAATGTATTTTAATCATTTGATTGCAAATATTTATGTTAAATACAATTGATTGTGTAATTCAAAAATTATTCAACAATATGGGATGCTGATCTTCCTCTCTTTCCTTTCCCTGTCTTTGTTTAAGGTTTTGTTTGAAATCCATTTTTTCACTTTTTTTTTCTTATCGTGGATTATTGAGCGTCATTCAAAACACCAATTGAAAAAATAAATACAGTTAAATCTAGAAGCAATCTTATCAAATCTATATATTGTCTTTAATTTTTTAAAATCTTACCTTTAATTTTACCGATCAATATCAATTTGAAACGATGATGCTAAAATTCTCGAATCTTGAGATCTCTTCTCACCCAATGACTATCTATTGTACAAAATTTTCTAAATTTTGATCAGACCACAAAGTGGAGTATCTAAAAGTTGTCATATTTTAATTGTTATACTAAATCTCTTAAAATTTTGCTATTATTATAAATGCATTCATTCATGTACAGAAAATTATCAAGCATGGGGTTGGAGGGAAATGTCCCAAATGATATCGGTTCTCTGACTGCACTTCAAACTCTGTAAGTTTCATCGACACTTAATAGAATGAATAATCAGAAACATGAAATTTTCAGAGTCTTATAATAGTTTGGAGTTTTTCTTAGATTTGATCGTTTCCAGAGTTTATAGTATTAGTTTGAACTTTTTAAATTTAATTCTGTAAGTATTTTTCCATCAAATTTTTAGACAGTCAAATCTCAATAAATATATTGTTTTTACCTTTTGACTAATATGAATATGTCAGGGATTTATCCTACAATATAGGCTTGACTGGAAAGCTTCCAAGCACTATAGGAAATCTGGCCTCCTTGAGAATTCTGTGAGTTTTGCTTATAAGTCAAGCCCAACACCCTGCAAATTTCAAAGCATTATTACCATCTTATATTCGATTTTGCAATATTGTTTTTGATGGGTAAATTTCTATTACCCACAGGATGGTGATTGGGTGCAATTTCAATGGACAAATACCAGCTGAATTGGGGAATCTGATTAATCTTAGTTTTCTGTAAGATTATAACTTTTGCATATATGTCATTTAGTAATACTTTGGCTATCTAATCTAGAACAAAAGTATGGAGATTTGCTAATTTTATATTTGATTTTTGTCAGGGCTCTGAATTCGAATAAGTTTACAGGCTCAATTCCTCCCTCTCTGGGTAATTTGGTCAATCTGTCATGGCTTGATCTTGCAGACAATAAACTTAGTGGGAATCTTCCTATCTCAAATGCAAGTCAATCTGGATTAGACAAACTTGTTAATACAAATCACTTGTAAGTGATAAGCTATTACAGTGAATTTAAAATGGGTTTTGATGCTATAGAAATGAAATATTGAATTGATGACTGCAGACTTATCTACATAGCTAACAATGCATTTATACTCGACTACAACAATAGAATATGTTGTTGCCATATGATTACAAATGTGACTGATGGTTAAACCCAGTTATTGAAATATTGCTTGTGGTTTTTGAAGCCACTTCAATCTAAACAATCTTTCAGGCAACATTTCAGCTAGACTCTTCAGCAAAGACATGAATCTGATACACTTGTGAGTAAAAAAAATTCATTTGTTTTCTCATATGCTATGATCTTGAGCATGTGATATAAACATTGACTGTGTTAAGTGGTGTTTATTATCATCCACAGGTTATTTGACAGCAATAACTTTCAAGGAGGGATCCCCGGTACTTTGGGACTCGTAGACAGTTTGAAGGTCTTGTGAGTATCAACATTTTTACTCTGTTTTTTCTTCATATTCAATTGTTTTCATGGCCGCTTCACAGGCCAGAAATTAATGGATGCCCGTTTAATTTGTTTGTTTTTGGTAATATTGTTGGGAATCAGGAGGCTTGACAGAAACCAGATGAATGGTGCAATTCCCTCCAGTATCAGCAGCCTAACAAACCTCGAAGAACTGTAAGAAACTTTTCCTTTGTTTACCCTTTATAGAATGCAACTAAATTTTTGTGTCGGTTCTCTGGTTCAAACCATCAATTTGTGATATTTCATAAAATACATGAAAAGAAAATATAATTTTCATGAAATCAAAGTCAAATACCTAACACGGGAAGCTACTTGGAAGAATATGCTGTATTGGATCTCAGAAAGGACAATATTCCACAGAAAAACATTTAGACCATTTGAGCTGCAATTTTTCAACCACTGTCGATTTAAGATACTTTATTAAGCAATTTTAATGATCGTTTAAGTTTAGTTAGTTAGCTTAAACTTAATTTTATGAAGAAACGTTTAAACATTTCGTTTTTTATTTCATTTTTTAAATAAAACTTTAAAATTGGATCATCCAAGGGCTCTGCAGTCTTTATTTTTTAAATATATTGAGAATATGCAAGTTACAGAGTATAAAATGCAGTAAAAGAACTGTACACAAGACATTAAAATACAAACAGCAAGACACCTTGTTGAAAGGGCATGAGAATACAAACAACCTCCAACAGGTCAAGCAGATTACAACCAATTACCAGCTGATTACAACAAATTACTCCAGTTTTTTTTATTGTGTACCACTTTATTATCTCTTAGTTTCTATTTCTAGTGTTCATTATTTATCTTTGTTGATTTTTATATTTTATGTTTTTTGTTGAGAAGATAAATGTGTGAAATGTTTTAGCAACTTATCAGTATTCGGTGTTTAGATTATAGGTTGATAAATAATTGACTTAAAGTTAAACATTAAGGGGTATCAACTTCATCAAAATTATCTAAGGAATGATCACAACATCATTCTTTTAGAGTGTTGAACAATCATAACATCATCCTTTTAGAGTGTTGAACGATCACATCATCCTTTTAGAGTTTCAAATGATCACAACATCATCTTTTAGAGTTTCACGAACCTTGCATCCAACAAGACTTGATCCTTGGTGGACTCTTTTTGTGTCAATCAACTCCACCAATATGTTTCATATTTTTAATTTTTAGTTTTTCATAGGTAAATAGTTGATCATGGGGATCACCATTGTCCTATTAAACAATTTGAAAAATACATATGAAGTTGTCCATGTTGTATATCAACTAGAGTATGCCCTACATACATCAAGGGTTGTCAAATACAAAATTCCCTACCATCTTATACATTTGACTATTCTATCATATCAAAGGTTTGGAAATAAAATTCCCTTGTCAACTTAAACAATAAACCAACCTATTATGATAGGAGAAAAATATACGAATGACCTCCCCACCCCACACCCCTAAAATAAATAGAAGTTTACCTATATTGAATGAGAAAAAATCTAAAGAAACTAGGCCTCCACCTCATCCTTAGAGATATCCAAAACTAAGGAACAAAGCCTTGCACATGGTATCTATCAACACCAATCCAAGAGTTTGCTTGAGAAACTCAACCACCCTAGAATGCTTCTTTCTCTTGCAAGCCTCATTATGTGTTAATTCCAAGAGAATGAAGGGGTGCCACTTGCCCTATCAACATCTCATTCCTAATTATCATTGTCATAACAATAGGGGAAACCAAAGCCCAAAATTGTCACCTAAAGAATTTCATCCAACTCCTCAAGTAATATTTTTTTTTCTAGAGAAGTTTTCAACTCACTAATCATGTCTAGTCTCCCCACTAAGGTCAAGTAAAAACATCACAAACATTGAATCTATATCTGAATTTACTCGATAATGATGGTCAATAGTCATAATCCCCTCCATGAGAATCCATTGAATTACAAACAATAGATCTACACTCCTAGTTTTGAACACTCGTTTTAGACACATCTTAATAATCCTACTAAGAAGTACCATCTACCTTTATTTTCTTACCAATCTATAGAGGTGTCCATGATTTTCATGTGCAAGAAAGGAGAGACAAGTTTAAAAATTAAAGAAGTTGGATTAACAATTCTAGAAGAAACCTACTTACCATCAAATAATGTTGTATTCCAAGATGTGCCTTCCATATGGTACATAATAGTTATTTTTCTAGTCAAGAAATAGAAGAGAACCCCATCCACATCACATGATTTAACTCCAAATTATCTCTATAGTGAGATGATATACAAACTGATCATATTCATGATTCCATACAAACTTCAATGCATGGGGTTTAAATAATACACAATGTATAAGCAATCTTAAGAATTTCAATAATTTCCAAGATCTTTATGTTTCATGCTATGAGGGGGTTTCAATAGTGTAAGGAGATGTATCAATTTTTTACTTAAGTGTTGCCCAAATGACTACCTTGGTGTCAATTACACATTTCATTGTCATCTCAATAGCTAGTTAATTGGCATCCCCATTGATCTCTCTATTAACATGTTTGATAGTGAAGTTCTCTAGTGATTCTAAAAGAAGTCAAGTTCTTTGGGTTATATTGTTGATGTTCTAATTATTTAATTTATTTTTTGTAATTGCATTAACGACCACCATTAAATCTCCTTCAAATTGCAACCTTCTAGTTATGTTTATAGTTCCCAAATTTTCATTCCTAGGATAAAGATTTGGCCTTCAACCTCATTATTTATGCTTTATAAACTAATTCTTTTGGAAGTGGTTCTAATCAATATATCATTCTCATCTTCATTTAAACACCTAATGAGCTAAAAATATAGGATTTCACTTTCAACCATAAGCAATAATCAATTTTACTTAGTTGTTTGATGGAGGAGACTATTATCTTGGATTTGGAGAATTAGCACTTCTAGCTCCATAAATAGGGGGACTTTAATCATCTATTACCATAGTTTTACTAATTCATTATCCCATGATGAGAATCTTTTCCCTTTTGATGACTAGGTCAAAGCTCTATTGTTAAGATCACTTTACTAATAGACTTCATTTCTAGTTTATTTGAAGAGTGATACCTTTGTCCTTTCTTTGGTTTGAAATATTCTTTAGTTTCTCTCCTTCAAAATTTCCTACACATATTTGATAGGAAACCACATATATCACTATCTATGCAATTATTAAAATATTAAATTAATATATATAGGCTATTTTCCTTTAAAAATATATATATATCCTACACATAATTGATAGGAAACCAAATCAAAAAAGCGAAACATATAATTCCTTTGTTGAATACACTAGCATTGGAAAATATTGAAGATGTCATTTGGAATGGCACTAAGGAAACCATGTCTAGCACACAACTATTATCAAAATACTTTTTAGAATGGACAATTAAGAAGTATATGATATGTAGTCCCCTCATTTTATTCATCTAGTGTGCACTTGAATGGGCCACTAAATCCAAGTTTATGAAATCTATTGATCTTTAGAAATTTAATTTTGTAATGATACCTAAGCAAAAACACCAAATTTGGGTACATATTGGTTTTTCCATAAAAGATGAATGGGTAACTTGAGATGAACATTATCTAATTCCTCCACTATTATACCCAAATATTATTATTCTTCTAATTTAGAGAAATTCCATTTAATCAATTCTTGGACCCATCACTTATGAGAACATTTCTTTCTTTTAATACTTGAAGTGCCTTCACCTATACCCCTAGTAATCTTGAGCCACATATATCCTTATACCCCTAGTAATCTTGAGCCACATATATCCTTCCAGACCTATTATATTATCCCTCTCAAAGGACAAGATATAGGTAGTCAACAAATTGTGACCCTCAAGCTAACTTAATATGTTTAATAATATCTAGAAATATTATCCCTTTTCCACAACAACAAATCCATTCCACCTAAATCCTTCCAAAAAACATCTTGCAAGTGAGGGAATTTTGAAATGCTCAATCCTTTTGGAGGGTTATATAGAATAAATATTTTTGAAGAGAATAAGGAGCCTAGATGTTTGTTTTTTAATATTTTAACCCATTTTGGATGTGGCTTTGAGAAAATATTTTATATAAATTTAGTCCTCAAGGATTTATTTTGAGATGATCAACTTCTCAATCATGTACCTCTAGCTCCTTTTAGTTTACAAATAGTATCCCAAGTAATAAAATTATTTTTATTATCATCCAAAGTCCCTTTCATAATAATGAAAGCATGCTTTGATCCAATTCATTTTTTATTTTGTATGGAAACATTAAATAAGACATAAAAATACATGAATAGAAAAATAATAGATTTCACCATATCCTCCCCACCCATGATAACCATCTCCTCCTCCAAAAGGTCATCCTTTGGTAGTACTCCACCATTAGAGAATCCCTCAACTCTGTTGATCAATGCTCATTAAAGAGAGGGATACCAAAATATTTTCTTGGGAGAGCCAATTTTGAAACCTAATATATCCATAATTCTCTATTACACCAAGGTTTAGTAAAGAAGAAGAATATGCTTGATTTTAAAAAAAAATCTCCTAGCTTGAGGCCAAGGAGTGATTAACCAAAATGACTTTTATTGCCATTTCTTCCTTCCTGCATGATATACTAAAGATGGTATCATCTACCCCATGACGAATAGATCTACTGAAAAAATCCACTTTTTTCTTCACTAATGACGTTAATCATAACAAATTTTAGATTATTATTCATTGCCTTGGAAATAATTTCTAAAAAATTTTGCACATGGAAACTAGGTAAAAATCTTCAAAGGTTTCAATAACCTCCTTTGGATTTGAAGCCATAAAAGTTTTGTTTAAATATTTCAACAAAGTACCTTTGTTTCTTATACATCTCACTAGCCATCCATATCTATTTACTAATAATGTGCCAACATTTGTGGAATAAGTAACAAATTTAATTTTGTTTCTAGAAAATATCCCTAAGGAGGTTAATTTGTTCTTTAGCAACTAACTTGGAAATGTGGTATAGGACTTTATTTTGGTATACCAAATTTGAACTTCCTATTTATTCACAAGTCTCTAAAAATAGAACATTGCTTCCTCATTTATTTATTTAATTCTTTCTAAAATCTAATTTTGAAGATATTTCACTATAATTTTTTTGTTAAAAATTCTTTCTTAGCTTATTTCTATTATGAAACCCTTAGTATTTCTATTAGAATCCTTTAACTATAATTATTTATATTTTTTCCTCTCAAATATTTCCTCTTTGACAGATATTTCTTCATGTATTGCCCTATCAAGTCTTTCTCTTAAGATTTTAACTCTCCTTATCCATGCCACTTTGGATCACCTTCTTACTTAAAACCTCCAAAATTTATTCCATTCTTCCTTTTTCTATAAAGTTCTTGAAGTGTTCTTTATTCCACTTCTTTAGTTATATCTTAGTGTAGTGTAACTTTTTGAACAAGGTGAAATTTTATTCATATTTGACCTAGATCATTAACACACCATTTTTCTATGTTGGGGTGCAATTAAAATTCTCTAAGCCATATATTTCCAAATTATAAAGGACACTTATCAAGTTTTTGATCTTATTTAAAAGCCAATTGTACAAGATAATTATTTGAACCAAATAAAGGAAGGATATAACATTCACATGTTAGTGGGAATCTTTTCCAATCACAACTACATAAAAAATGGTGTAACTTCTCAACAACACTTGAAAATCTCAATTGATAGTTCAGCTAAGTGAAATAACCATTCATACAAAAAATAATTTTATTTGTGATTAGTTTACCTTCCTCATACACCCTCATTTATTGACCTCTAAGAGAATAGCATTAGAAGTCACCCCGATTATAACAAAGAAATAGAGTATTAATATATAATCCTAATTTATTTAAAATATATATATATATATATATATATATATATATAGAGAGAGAGAGAGAGAGAGTTTCATGTATGAGCTAGCATTAGAAATAGAATGCATAAAGTAGTGGAAGTGGGTTAAAAGCATGTCTATTTCTATGGTTATGTGAAGATGATGATTAGATAGAAGAAGGGTGGAAGAAGAAATCATAAAACTAAAATGATTAGAAGATTTTTTGTTATGTTGTGATATTTTTAGAGACTAGACCACACACATTTCTTTACATAAGGCATGGTTCCTTTTAGTCCCACACACAAGTTTATTTTATATTGTCTCATATTGTGTGATTCTATCCTTTACACTTTTTGAAATATTTTTTTGTACTTGGAACTCCTTTCTACTTTGGCTCTACTACCTACAAATTCCTAAAATTAGAAAACCAAGTTGAAGCACATTTAAGGACATGTCTCAATAAAATCCCTTAGAGGTGGAATAAAATATAATAGTATCAAGTATATTTTAGGTGTGTTGAATGCTAGGTGTAGTTGTAATTTGATGTACAATGGAGGATTGTGATATGCACAATAGATGAAAGCCCCACATAGCTAAGAAGAGGTTCTTGGTGCCTAGCAAGACTATGTGTAGGTAGGTGGGTGTGTGATGAGTGCTAGGTCTAGACATCTAAAAATTGACCATACATAATCACACTTGACTTTACCCTATCCTAACTATTGATTAAATAAATATTCATTACTTATTTAATTGATTTAACATTCACCTTTATCCCACACTTTAATTAAATAAATGAATATATAATTATTTATTTTATTTAACCTTTACCTTTGTCCCCCACTTTAGTTAAATAAACATGTTGTTTATTTATTTAATTAATGTATCCTTCCACATCACCCTTCTCCAATAATTAATTAAATATTTTTATTATTATTTAACTAATTATTGAGAGACACATGACTAACTAAGACCTTGTCTAAATTCATTGAACCTAGACACTTGTTGCAAAAGTCAAACTAACTTTGCAACTCATTCATCCACTTCATAATACATCTCTAAACCTCAACCATTCAGATTACTTAGATATGTCCTAGCATTGTCCTAATCAAATCCTAAACCTATCCCTTATCCCTCATGTGACACTTGTCACATGACTACAACTTTTGAGACAAACCCTAATCCTCATTCAATCCTATCCATCCATCAACCAATCTATCTTGGCCCTTAATTTCCATCATGGGAATTTTATAAATTAGAGGCCTCTTACCCCATTTGAGCATCTTCTCTCATCCTATCATTATGTTGTTGAATTTTCTGTCGACTTCCATAGCCTACCTGATATTCCATTATCTTATTCTCATTATATCCATTTGATATATCATCATATCAATCCTATCACCATGTTACTGCTTTTATAAGAAACCGCATCCCATAAATACATCAAAGGAGCACATCAAGAGAGTGTTGGGTGCAACTTTTCTTCAAACTCAATTTGAGAAGAAAGGTGTGAACAAGCTAGAAGATTCCATTATTGTATTTGAATCTTTATGTCAAATTTCCTTTCTTCATTTTTCTTTTCTTCACTAGGTCTTTTACATGTTAGTCCATCCCAACCTTTTATGGAGCTATGGATCTAATATAATCATTGGAGGTGAATTAGGGATTATAATTTGTTAAAAAGTGGGTGATTGGATGAGATTGGATGAATTTGAATCTATGGAACCCTAACATACACAATCATATCCAATTTATAAGAGCATAATAGGCTATTTTCTTGAATGTCAAAAGGCTAAAACCTTGGAGCAACTAAGTCTTTAGTTTTGAGGGTTCATGTCAATTTGAGAGATGACTCCTACTCTAATAGAATCAAAATAGCCCAAATTATGATTATTAAATGAAGGTGCTACAACAAAATTACAAAAGTAAAAGTAAAAATAGTGAATCTATGATTAAGTAGAAAAAGATTGATAACTTTTATAGTTTTTTCTATAAAATTATAATTTATCAATTAATCTTAAAATCTTTTTAAATTATTTCTTAAGTTTTTTTAAAATAGTAGTATGCAAAATTAATATATAAATTCAAGCAGTAATATTTTTTGCATCTTTATTTTGAAAATTATTTTATTAAAATAAATTTTCATAAACTTATGTATAAAAAGACAACCACCAATAGAAGTTGGAGTCCTTGCTTTTCCATAAAACTTTAATTGGAATCAATGCTAAAATGAGTTGCTATTTGTTGTTTGTAGGAATCTTTCAAATAATAAACTACAACGCGACATACCAGATTTATCAACACTAGAGAGCCTTCGGTACATGTAAGTGGATGATACATGTAAGACATTTTTGTTTAAAAAATTATTGTATTATTGCAATATTTCTAAGTCATTTGAATTCCTAGGGATTTGAGCAACAATTCCTTTGATTCATCCACACTCCCTCAATGGGTGACAAGCTTACAACAATTGAACACCATGTAAGTTATTAAAAAATTCAATTTCAATTGAGTTAGAAATGGAAATAGATGAAGAGTCTTATAATTTGTTTGCTTGTTTCAGAGTTGTGGATAACTGCAACATATCTGGACAAATTTCTTCCACAATTTTTAATATCGAAGTACTCCAGACCGTACGAATGAAAAGCAATCCATTGAATGGAATATTGACAATTAACGTCAATCCTTCAAGTTCACTAAAATGGGTCGACTTTAGAAATAATAACATAAGTGACGTTCATTTTGAAGGCAATATAGCTGTATGGTGAGTAGCATTTGACAATGTATCAATTATCTAGAATAAAATATTTCTATCAACATCCTCAAAAGAGTTTATAAGGTATAGGTGAAAGTAAATTATAATATAATCTACAACAATATTTATATAATAATGTTAATATATATTTATCCACTTATTTAATCTGCATATTTCTATGATGATTGTATGAAAAAGAAATTTTGATTACACACACTAACACTATATTATCCACTTATTTAATGTGCATATTTCTATGATGATTGTATGAAAAAGAAATCTTGATCACACACACACACACACACACAAACACACACACACGCGCGCACACACACACAAAATTAAAAAAAAATAGTTTAATTTTAATATCACACACATATATAAAATAGTTTAATTTTAATTTCAAAGTCTATAATAGAATGTTAATATATTAACATCTCTTTTTTTAATATTGATCCACACACACACAAAAAAATTAAAATAAATAGTTTAATTTTAATATCACACATATATAAAATAGTTTAATTTTAATTTCAAAGCACACACAAACACAAAAAATATAATTTAATTTTAATATCACACACTTATATAAAATAGTTTAATTTTAATTTCAAAGCGCGCGGGCACACACAAAATAGTTTAATTTTAATATCACATATATAAAATAGTTTAATTTTAATTTCAAAGTCTATAATAGAATATGTTAATATATTAACATCTCTTTTTTTAATATTGATCCAAATGTGTTATGTGAATGTCATAACATGATAAATTCCACTTAAAAGGCATTGACATATCTTAATAAGATTACAGTGGCATATCTTCTGTTTTAAACTAATGTGTATGCTCCTCCTTTGGGGCTTCCATGGGACCATATAGTTCAAATGTTATATTAACCATTAATATCATTTCTCATTAACTGTGAAGACTATTCCCTATTCATAATTTTCCATTCCAATGTTTCAACTGGAGGATATGAAAGATCAACTTGATTTCACATGAAAAAAGAAGTTTATCGTGCTGATTATCTCTGTTTAACTTACAGGGTTGCAGGGAACCCAGCTTGTAACCCAGGGACTAGACTTTCAAGCTCTAAATCATGTCAAAGCGTTGTGCCAGAGGAAAGCTATGAAACAAATATGGCACAATGTGGGGACAAAAAATGCCGTGGAAACCTGAAGCTCAATCCTAGGACGTGCGGGTGCCAACAACCTTATGAGGGTCTATTGAAATTTAGGGCTCCCTCATTTTCAGATTTGACAGATACACAGAGATTCAAAAACTTGGAGGATACACTTAAGACCAAGTTGGTTGTAGATGCAGTGCATCTTTGTTGCCTCCAATTTGACAACACCGACTATCTGGATATGTCAGTGCAGTTTTTCCCCGTGGATACTACGTACTTTACTCGGTCAGAGGTTTCTCAGGTTGCTTTCAATCTAAGCAATCAAATTTACAAACCTCCAGAAGGATTCGGGCCATATGTCTTTATAGCAAATACATACATCATTGGTAAAAAAGCATTGAATTTTAAGATGGGCTAAATGCTCATAGACCATATTTATAATGGACCATAACAACAGCGTGTAAGTGACCAAATTGCTTGGTTGATTGATTGCAGGAACTGAAGAATCAAGTAGCACAGGTTTGAGTTCAGGGACAATCGCCGGAATAGTGATTGCAGCAGTTGTTTTGACTCTTGCGGTTATTATAGTAGGACTTTATGCACTAAGGCAAAAGAAAAGAGCAGAGAAGGCCATTGAAATCCATAAACCCTTCGGTATGGTATTGTCTCTATTTTTTCTTAATTTTCTTGAGTAAACATACCTTTATTGAGATGGTTCCTCCTCCAATTAGAAGTAGATTAATGTGTAAACTCTACTGGAGAATTTATAATGTGATTGGGTTTGGCTTGACATACTCAATTTCAAAAAAGAATTACTGGGTTTTATTCTCATTCCTTTCTTTTACATGATTTTAGAACTCCTTAAGAATTGTTTGACTCGCTAACTCATCAGTGAGCCAAGGAGGATTAAACTTACCTGTAGTTATACACAAAATATATAATTTATTTGCTTAACAGGTTTCAATTCAATTTTTATTTGAATTGTTGTAGCCTCATGGGGAGCTGGCAGCAAGGATAGTGGAAACGGTCCTAAATTGAAAGGTGCCAGATGGTTTTCTTTTGCTGAAGTAAAGAAGGCTACAAATAATTTCTCTGATAGTAATGGAATTGGCTCAGGAGGATATGGAAGGGTATGTAGACACACAGTTGTAATATCTGTGGGGGATTTTGATGAATGTTCGATTATGGTTTGAAATACGTTTAATGTATATGCATATGTTTCAAACAATTTTGCTGGAAAAAGCCTCGTCACTCCTGCATTTTTTGCAGGTATATAAGGGAGCGTTGCCAGAAGGTGAAATGGTGGCTATCAAAAGGGCTCAGCAGGGATCATTACAGGGTGGATCGGAGTTCAACAATGAGATTGAGCTCCTGTCCCGGGTTCACCATAAAAATTTGGTGGGGCTGATTGGTTTTTGTACCGAGCAACGAGAACAGATGCTGATATACGAGTATATTCCCAATGGAACTCTTAGAGAAAACCTGATTGGTAAAATTTCATCCTCATATGCCTCTATAATTATAAAAAGTAGTGTTTTTCTTAAATAATTAGCCAATAGACTTTTCCTTGTGGGGTTTAAGTCCAAAAACTGTTGGAAAAGTTCTCTGATGCTGGAAAATATTATTCAGTCACCAGAATTGTCTCACTTCATGGAAAACATTATTCTCTGTATAGAAAAACACTTTCAATTGACAAGTATCCATATCCCCTATCAATGAACCCGCTGCACCTTTCAATAGTATATAGTGCAGTATGAAATTTATGTACAAAAATCAGATAACATAACTATGTAGTATGTACAAAAATCAGATAACATAACTAAAGAATTTGCAGAAGAACCCTGAACAGAATATGGGAGTAAAATCATGTATTTTAATTTCACTATGAAAAGTGTACTCAATTCACAGGATATCAAGCTTTCCTGCTATACAAATGGGAAGTCCTTGTGAGGCTGTGCTAGAATATCTGGGCATGAATCTATAAGTGTTGACACGAGTATCCTAACAAACACTGTATACCACTTCAATGATTTTATATTTTGAATAATGAAATTTTGTAAGTTGAAGCGATTTTCTAAACCACATTGTAGTTGCAAGATAACTTTTCTGCATAAAAATGTATTTTAGATTTGTTTTCGTAGTCCAGATCTTTTGAAAACACTATCAAAATCCATTCTTTCAATATCAGGTGAATTTACACTGGACTGGGCAAGAAGGCTACAAATAGCCCTGGGTTCTGCCAGGGGATTGAACTATCTGCATGAGCTTGCCAATCCACCCATTATCCACAGAGACGTCAAGTCCAGTAACATATTGCTGGATGAGAATCTGAATGCCAAGGTTGCAGATTTTGGCCTGTCCAAGTTGGTTTCCGATGGAGGTGTAGATTCTGGAGGCAAAGGCCACGTCTCAACTCAAGTCAAAGGGACCCTGGTATGTATGCCTTCAAATTATGAATAAACATTTGATCAGCAGAGAAAAAAGGAAAGGGAAAAAATGTAGCAGTGTCCTCAATTGACCAGAGTAGATCAAATGGGACTTGGTAAAGTGTAACTAGCTTAAAGTAGATAGTTGGAATACTTTGAAAAAATTGTTGAACAATAAAACCCTCCCTATACTTCCTTATAGGACATGTGAGTAAAATTAGGTGCAAATATTACATCTTCCATTATCTCAACAGATGTTACTTATATTAACATCCACAAATGACCAAAATCGGTGAATAGAGCTATAAAAGTAGAATTAGTTTATAGTAAACAGGACAAGCGCTCAACTCTGTCTCCCAGGGGCTATAGAACAAAAAGCAGGAAAGTTGAAATAGTTTGCCTACAATAGGAACAAACCTGCTAAAATAGCTATCCGAGAGAGTACAAATCACTCTTGAGTCTTGTTTATCCTTGAGTAGTATCAGAAGCATCGGTAACACTACCAACTTGAAGACTATCACTGACATATGGAGTTATATTTGGTGCAGGGGTACTTGGATCCAGAGTACTATATGACCCAGCAGCTCAGCGAGAAAAGCGATGTGTACAGTTTTGGTATTGTTTTGCTGGAGCTGATTACAGCACGCCTCCCCATTGAAGGAGGGAAATACATAGTTCGACTGGTAAAAGACGCCTTGGAAAATGGAGCTGATTACTTACGAGAGGAGTTAATGGACCCTGTATTAAAACAAGACAACCTTACAGGATTCGGGCAGTTCTTAGACTTGGCCTTGAGATGTGTTGAGGAATTGGCTGCTGAAAGACCCACCATGAGAGAAGTGGTGAAGAAACTGGAATCCATTGTAGATATGGAAGGCTCCTATCAATCCACTAAATTCAGTCCACTAAGTAGCCCTATTGATTCCAAAGAGACTCTCAAGTTGTATAGTGAAGATGAGGAAGGCAATTCCATCGTTCTGCCTGTGAAAGTGGAACAGGGTCAAAAAAACATGTTTGAATATAGTGGGGCTTATCTGGTGACCAGCACTGTAGAGCCCAAGTAGTAGCTTATGGTTGTTAGAACTATTGTAGAGTATGATATATTTCATTATTGATTGTTGAAAGTTTGTATTAATTTTTCATATTCTGAAGCTGTAGAATTTAAAAGAGGATGTTGAAGCTTTACGCTTTTCAGAAAAAAGTGTGGAGTATTTTTTACATCAAGAAATGGCTGGAAGTATTTGGTTCACCTTCCTGCTAAATATTCAGTATTATACAGGACTGGAATAATTTTCTCAGGTATTGGAATTTTTAGTTTAAATAAAGTCTCCACTTACTGGCGTGTAAAATATAAAATAATGAGCTACCTGGTAATGCTGGGTAAAGAAGCTCATGAAGATGACCCCATTGTCATTGTTGATCTCTTTCATATTCCATTCTTAACTGAATTTATTTTGGGATTGTCCAACTGTACTTCTTAGTATTGGTAGCTTGTTCTTCCATTGGCTTGGCTTGTCTCGTGAGACAATCCCTGTAGTCTGATTTGAATCCATATCTATAATTTTTAGTTCCTTTTAATGTAATGGTGAAATTTGAATACCCATTCTCCATTTAGTTTCAAGAATTTTCTTTGATGTTTGTTTATTTATAAATTATTTGTGTGAAGTTTTGGAATTTTTAAGTTTTTATTAATTTATATATGTATATATCTATGTACTTGATCATACTTTAATACATTTAACTTACTTCGGCATTAATTTTATCTTTCTTCCTATGTTTCTAATCATTATTAAGTTTTCAAATTTTAATGTTTTGTCTAAATATCTTTATTTTTGCAAGTTTGATGTTTCTTTACATATTTTTTCTTTTACCCACCCTTGTTTTAGTCTTAGGGTTTACATTTCAAAATTATTTTTTAGATCTAATTTATTTTTGATTTTTTCTAATCAAGACTTCTTACCTTTCATCTTATTATTAACTCTAGTGTATTAGCATAGATGTCTTATCCCCCTTCCTTATCACGTTCACTACTTATGTTATTGTTATTTAGGATGATATATTTTTTGTGACAGATGATAGTGACTTAGCTACTAGTTTATCCCTATATACACTTATTATATCTAGGGACCCTAGCTCATGCGATGTTATACCTAATAAGCAATATTTGCATACATATCATGATAGATCTCCTCAGTCTACCTTGCTTGATCCATTATTCCTTAAGGATCCAAGTGTGTAGATAGACATGTTTCACCTTCACTCACATATGATGATGATCTTCCTTCTCCCAAGCCTAGAGATGCAAATTGATTTGGGATTGTCTATCTATGAGTTGATTACATTATTGATGAGTTTTATGATGATTATCCCTCTTATACCACTATATTAATGATATGCTTATAAATCATACACCTTTATCACCTTCATTAATTTGCTAGTCCTTTATCTTATGTCTTATGGTCTTTCGATGAAATGTTGATAAGCATAATGATAGTTCTTTATATTCGCATAATGAAGATAATTATTTCTCACATGATGGTTTAATATATACTAATAACAAAATATCAAAATTTACTTACTTTGAATAAATCAAAACTTTGTGCTAACTTGATCCATATTAATCTCCTTACCCAATATGTATTTTATGCCCCCCAAATTCTTTGTATCAGAAACATTAGAAAGCTAAGTTTTGAGTGCCCCTAATCATTCCCTTGTCTCTAATAAACATGTCATCAACATAAAATACAATGATTAACAATCTATCATCAATTAATTTGAAACTTGAATATAATGATTTACCTCAATCCTTAAAACTCCAAGCCACAATACAAAAGCATCAAACTTATGATATATCAAAACCAAGGTAAATTATGTAGACTATACAAAGAATGTGTTAACTTGCAAACATAATTTTCCTTTCATTTCACCATAAAGCCTTCAATTTATTTCATATAAATTTCCTCTTCAAGATCCCTATGTGAAAAAGTAATTTTAACATCTATTTTCTCTACTTCTAAATCATAAGGAATAACAATATAATAATAAAATTGAGTTTTGTAAAATTATAGAAAATTCACCAAAATCAACCACTTTAACCTAGAAGTACTTTTTTGCCACTAGTCTTTCCTTGTGAAAAAAAGAAAAAGAAAAAGAGTGTTAATGCACAGTTCTATTTAACTCTTTTCCTTTTTAGTGTGCAGTAAATTATTTCTATGAAGGAGTCCCCAACTATTCCAACAATAACATATCATATGAAGCTATGAGTGTGTCGGGGCTCAAAGTTGTAGGTACTTAAATCCCCAAAGATTAACTAGAGGTGTCAAACTCAAAGAGGAAGATTTCACACTTATGTTCAAGCAAGGAAACTTTGGACCAATTTACTAAGGTGGGTAAGACTTACGTCAATTTTGGCTACATTAAACACAGTGGGCTTCCCTAAGGTGCTATTTAAATGCAAGCATAGGTAATGGACATGTACTTTGTCACAAACCATATTGAGTGCATAGTAGACTCCTATACATGTTGTCACTTTGTATTTGTATGTTTCTTTAAAAATACAGGGTTGTGTACCTTCTCTAGAAGAAGATAAACTACCACATGTAAATTGTATAAGGATGTGTTCTTCATAGCCTCTAATGCTATAATGCACATCTACAGGTCTCCCTCACTTAGGCTCACTCTCTCCCTCCCCCCACTCTCTCTTTATTTATACTTCCCTCTCTACATCTATCTATCATGCCTCTCCCTCCCTCTCCCATTCCCCATCTCTCTATCTCTCTCCTTCCCTCTCTACTTATGTCAATCTCACCTTTCTCTCTATCCCTACATCTTCCTTTCTCATTCCCCCTCCTCTCTCTATCTCTCCTTCCCAGTCTACATATCTTTATCTCTCTCCCTCCCTACAACTCCCTCCCTCCTTCCCTCTCTACTCTTTATCTCACCTATCTGAATCTCTCCTTGTCTCTCTCAATCTCTCCACATTTTTTCTTCCCTCTGTAATTCTATCTGTATCACCTCCTCTCTCTCTCTCTACATATCCTTCCCTCTTTATCTCCCTACCTATCTCATCGTGGGGTGGGGTGGGCAGGCCGTGAGGGGGAGAGCTAGAGAGGGATAGGTGAGATGGAGAGAAGTAGAGATAGAGAGAGAGGCGATAGAGAGAAGTAGAGAGGGAAGGATGAAGGGGAAGTGAGAGAGAGAGAGAGTATGAGATAGAGAGAATTAGAGATGGAATAAGAGAGTGTGTGTAAGAGAGAGAGGTGAGATAGAGAGAAGTAGAGAGAGGTAGGAGAGAGTGTGAGAGAGAGAAGTAGAGAGGGAAGGAGAGAGAGAGAGAGAGAGAGAGAGAGAGAGAAGCAAATAGACAAGCAAAGATGAGGCAAGAGGAGGGAGGGAGATAGATAGAGAGAGTGGTGAGAGAGAATTGGAGAGGGAAGGAGAGAGTGTGAGAGAGAAGGGAGTGAGAGGTAGAGAGGGATAGGTGAGATAGAGAGAAGTAGGGAGAGAGAGGGAAGGAGAGGGCAGGAGAGAGGGTGTGTAAGAGAGAGATGAGAAGGGATATGGAGAGGTAGGTAGAGAGAAGGAGAGGAGAGATAGAGAGAAGTAGGGATGGGAGGAGAGAGGGAGGGGGAGGTGAGATAGATAGGTGTATAAATAATGAAAGAGAGAGCAGAGAGGGAAGGAGGGAGAGAGAGAGGGGTGTAGAGAGAGGGGGAATTGAGAGGGAAGGAGGGAGAGGGAGAGGGAGTGGGAGAGGGAAAGAGAGAGGGGGGACAGAGAGAGACAGAGAGAGAGAGACAGAATCTAATCTTGAGCATGCTCCCCATCAAGTTTGCATGTGTTTCAATGTCAAGTCAAAAATCACCATGATAGTGTTAAGCTCTCTAAGCTATCTAACCATGTAACTTTTTCATATTTTGAGTATATTAAGGTTTTCATCTATAATTTCTTTTGTTAGCATATCTATTTTTGTCAAAAACCAATGTTTGGTATTTTCTATTATTTTTTTAACTGTTCATCAAAATTTTAAATAAATTAAATTTTTAGAAACTAGACTCACTTCTACACATTCAAAAAAATGATAGTTAATCATTTTTCAAAAAACTTATGGTGGAGCACACTCAATTTTCTATTTTTTAGGATGTGGTCCACTTTGAAAATTAGTAAAAAACTTGTAGCTATTTCACTCATATCATGTACAAAATTAGTTAATTAGCAATCATAAATCAATCATTCAACCATACATACACAAAAGGATTAGAAACTTGAACCACCATTCTGACTCTTCCTATTAGGATTCACAATCAAGTGGATTTGAGATCATTTGTAATCCTTCCTTAGAAAAATTATAAAAGGTGTGATTTAGGGTCTAGATCCCTTTTACCAACAAAATAGTATGAATGAGAAATGGAAGCTTAGGATGTACTTTGGTAATTTTACAACTAGAAGAAGAAAACTTGTGGGGAAACCTTTTAGTAGACATAGAATGTGGATATTAAGACAAATATCCACATCCATATCAAAATTATTCAAGGATGAGAATAGGGGACTAAATATTTGAAATAACAAGGAATGGAAGAAAATAGGATGATGAAAAGAGGAAAGGATAAGGAAATTTTCTAAAGGACCACAAAAACCCACAAAAGGAGGTTAATGATTTTTTTGGGGGAAAAGAGATGGAAGTAGAGGCTAGGACTAGATATGGTATATATTTGAATCCAATTTAAAATCTCATTAATGAGAGTCATCAAAGGGAAAAAAAGGGATGACAGAAGAAAAAGGAATTTGTGGGAGTTGACATTGAAATTGGATAGTACATAAGTGTCTAGATCCACTCCAAAATCCCACAAGAGGAGGAAGTGAAGGGAAATGAAGTAAATAACTCCTCGAGATACCATACAAAAAAATAATGTGGAATGCCACACTATATCATTATATAATTTGGTTGAGCATAAAAATATATTATTACTCCAAATTCTAGATAAACTCATCAAAAATATGATCAATTGCCAAAAATACCCCTAGAATTAAAATTTCCTCAAGTTTGTGTAGCTTCCATTAGTTGACATGAACTTGGAGAATAAAAATGAATAGAACTTAGGTGAATTTTCCCAAGGAATTTCACTAGAGAATTTCTTGGATCAATTATACTAATGGACACACACATGTCCAAGTACAAGGGAGAACTAGATTTAGGTAATTTAGACACAATCAAGTGGGGTGCCACTTAAGCGAAAACTAGACAAAACAACTAGGAAATAGGAAATTACTCATAACAAAGAGAAATGGGAAATAAGAGGATGATGAAATTAGATTTAATAAAGGAAGAAATATTTTTTTTTGAAAATGATGATCTAAAATTATATAGAAGTTGTGGGTCAAACTAGAATAGAACATATGTGACCCTATGCATATACAAGGTATAAATGTCTTAGGAAATATGCATTAGTGTGAGCATAGGTAGTGTTGGTATAGTGATTTGACTCAAGATCAACTCGAATTTTTAGATCTTTTATATAAAGGCTGAGAATATTAGATATAATGAGTCTAGGTATAGGTGCCAAAAATTGTTAAAAAAAAGAAAGAATATTAAAAATAACTACCATAAAAATAACAAAGGAAATGTATAAAAAACAAGAGATAAAATTAGACTTTTGAAACCCTAAATTTGACAAAAACTAGAAAGTAAGACAATGAAAAAGTCTAACAAAGTGTCAAAAATCTTCTTGATAAATTTGGTGGCTTTATATGATAGGTATTTCTTTGGGGTCCATCATTCCAAGATATCCAATGGGAGTACAAGTGTTCTCAAATAGTATTTTTGAGGTGACTAGTAGGAGAACTAGAAAATTATCATATAATGGTCTAACATTTTTAGGGATGATTCTCCTTGATGTGTTGATCAATTCCTAAAATTATATACTACTTGCTCAATTCGTTATGACTCCTACAAAAAAATAAAACATGTAAGGTGGTTAAATTAAAGGAGAACCTACCTGTTTCAATACCCTTGTCAATAAATAACACAGATAGTGAAACCTAGGAAATAGGGTTTTATATCTTTTGGGAGATGGAACACTAGGGTTAGGACCTAGACCTGTTTCACTTAGTTTCACTCAATGAAACCCTATAGATCTTAATATAAAGATGGAATGAAGGAAAGAGATCTACTAAAGGTTGTCCTAGGGTATGATTAAAGACTAGACAAGGGTTCACCACCAAGCTAGGGCTTGGAAAGACAAGTAACATGCAAGACCTAATGTCAAAACATAATGATATGGAAAAGTTCAATAAATGACCTATAAATTAATGCAAATCATAATAGAAAATTAGGAGAACACAGAGGTGCACCTGGAAACCTATAGCAGCTTGAATGAAGACTTGAAATTCTATAAATACTAAATTTAATGCACACTAGGACTCATACGCTAGGCTAGATGATTTAGTCCCAAATTAAGGTTTCTAGACTGGAATAGGAATCTGGCAGAGACAAGTCTAAAACACTTGAAATTTGGAAAATCCACTATACTGGGACTTATATGCTAGAAGTGGTGTATCCTTCCTGCTTGGCCTTTTTGGAAAGTCAAATTCTAAATCTTCCCTTCAATCTCTGCTCTATCTTCTCAACCTGATTTCTGGATCTGAATTGTTGAATTTTTCTCTGTAGATGTCTCTTAATGATCTTCTAAACAAGGTGGAAACTTGGGCAACTTTTCAAACTTGACAACCTCTTTCCAATCTTGTTCTTCAATATGTCTTCAACCTAGGTCTACAAATCACACACTAAAGAAAGGGGAAAATGTTGTTTTGTTAGTAGAAATGGGTTTTCCTTAGTCAAACCCTGTTTTGGTAATCAAACCTTGTAATGAAATCAAATGTAAAGGAGGAATGATGAATGAACAAAATGTAATGTTGCAACTCACCAAACCCTAGAAATAAAATGCTAAAAACATGTATGAGATGGCTCCAATGGACGTGGATCTTGACTCTTTCTTGAATGTTGTAGATCTTGAATTGAATGCTTGCTTGAATCATTAAACCCTACATCACAAATGTTAGCTCAAAAACAAACATGATGCATGATAACTTTGACATGATACTCGATACTGGAATAATGCTCCAAAACACTTGATAATCAACTCTTGGAAGCTATTGAATGCTCTTGTAAACTCTTGTAATCTCCAATTTGAGCTAGAATGCATGAATACTTGAAAGCTTAGGTCACTTGATTACTTGTTAGGTGAAAAATGAGTGAAATAACCTTGTATTTATACTTATTTATGCCAAATTTCTTGAAATTACAACACTACAAGACGACATCAGATCTAGGAGAATAAAATCCCACCAAGAATTTTAATTTAATTTAGATTTAAGGCACATTAGACTCATACACTAGAAGTGGAATATGAGTCCCATTAGGCTAGGCTTAGGGACACATTTTTTAAGAAAATATTAGATTAATGTGAAATCTAGATCGGGGCCCCAAAACTTAGGTGGGACGCATATGCCCAAAGTGTCATATGAGTCCCAAATCACTAAATATGGGCCATATAATCCAAAAACATTAATTTATGATTGGTCATTACATATGTGTTAGGTTTATTCTTAGAAAGATAAATTAATCAATGTGCGTGGATGCAAAATTAGGCCAATTAAGGCATAAAGAAGCCCAATTAATTAATAAAAACCCAAGATTAGTGTGAAAGTGTAACACAACACTTTACAACACCCTAAATAAGGCACAATTAATTTCATTCAGTCCACAAGGGCCTAAACAAGTGTGAAAATGTAGAGGGATACATTTTTCTACAATACATTTAGCCCCCACTTTAGTGTGAGGAAAAACTTGCATCAAAATCACACTAAAGTAGATGAAATTGTATTAAGAGGGGTTCAAATGTACCAATGCGATTAAGATAGGACAACAATGATCAAGAGGGTTGTGCAAGCCCCTGGGATCAAGATCCTATGGAAAACCAACATAGGCACAAAAGAACACACATGGAAATGATATAAGGAGAAACAAGGTACAAGCATGCACTTTCACAGACATAAAGAAAAGCAAAAGGATTAAAAAAGGGTTGGATCAAGCTTTGATCATTTATACCACATGTTGTAGATTAGATCTAAGTTGTTTGTTCAAAAATGTATGCTCACTCTAAGGCAACATAACTTTAGGCTATTCATTGGGTGAGTATTAGAAAAGGCAGGAGAACCATATGCATGCGAGCGGTATGTGCTCACACACACAAGAAAGTGGCTATGGGACATTCATGCCTAATTTCGGCTTCCCATTCAACCAGACCAAAGCTATACCTCCTAATAACTTTGATAAGGCACCACACAACAATGAACTTCAAGCTTCATGAGTCAAGAAAAGTTGCATATGCCTGATACTCATGAACAAACATGATGGCTCCATAGGTGAGCAAAGTTTGTTATACAAGGTGGCCATATAACTGAAATTATAATGTAAGGTGCTTTCAAAGGAGTTTTTCTTAGTTCATGTAAGGTCTTAGCTTAGGGAACATTGTGTCTAATGTCTCCAAGAGAGGACCAATCGAAGAATACAAGATTCACAATTTAGGGGATGCAGTGTGTCACATCAGGCCACTACGAGGAATATAATATGCTAAGAGAGATCATGCTCTTGAGGGACATCACACCCAATAAGTGAAAGATGCATCACATGAAGTAAGAAGACTACACAATGAAACATGAAATGCAGAAGAATAATGCTAATGTATGCTCCCACTTTAAAGAAATTACTAAACACCATGATGTGATCAATTACTTTAAAGTAGCAAATGATAAATGCTAACAATAAAGAGGATATGAGAGCTTATTTGAAAATCCCTATGCTAAGTCATATGTTTCCAAATAAACCTATGTAATGAAAAAGGGAGTGGTTTCCCCCAAAATTAAACTCCAAATACATGAAGGATCCATGGATTTGGGGTCAGTATGTTCTTGCTACAATGTTATTAGAGAGCTCGAAACTATCATCATTCCCAAAATACTCATGGAACAAGAAGAATGATACAAAGAGAGAAAAAAACCTTTTGGGTCAACATGGAAGAGACCTAAATGTCTCGATGCCTTGCGTCATCCCCAAAAGGAAAACACAAGAGGGTGATCCCATAATAGTGTTTTACAATTTTTGGCCAAATTGGACACTGAAATTATTATTTTTAACTAAATCTTCACATTCGGGCACCTATAGTGGCTAAACTGTGAGGAATTTGAAGATGGTGCAAACTAGAGTCTCATTAAATTTTGTCTTTAGATTCTAAAAATATTTTTTCCAAAATTTTTGGAATCAAATTTCACTTCTTTTTCCATCTCCCATGAAAATTGATTTTTTTCATAAAATAACATTTTTAAAAAGTGACGCACATTGTATAATGCATAACCTTTTTTCCATGAAGGATAAAATTATAATTCTTTCAAATTTAGATTTGTAACTCTGATATCTAGTGCTTCCACTTGGTTAGATAGTTTTTATTGAATATTTTTTCCTTAATCAAGTTTCAAAGTCAAATGAATTACAATTCAGACAACGCGACCAGATAACACAACTTTTTTTATATGTCAAAATTTAATTTAATTTTTTCTTGTTGGATCAAGGACTTCAATATCTGGTGCACTCATATTTTTCATTTTTTTTTGATAATCTTCTATTTTTCCACATGTGAAGAACAAAGAAATTCATTTTCGATGAAAAACCTATGTTTAATAAAACTTAAAAACAAATACATAACAAAACCAAAACATATTAAAATTATATTCATTGGATAGCTTGTTCTGAGGAATACCATAATTATTTGAAATAAATTTTAAATGAATTCATTTGATCCCCCAAAATCTAAATCAAATGTGATTTTTTATCAGCATTCTGATAGGTGTAAAGGAGACCCATTTATAGGTATGGTTTAAAACTAGCGAGGTTCTATCCAAGGGGTTTTGATCTAAGGTGATTTGATCAAACCCTCTTCAATTGGAATCCTTAAAATGGAAATTTTTAAGGCTTAAATCATTATATTTTCAAAAAATATGTGATTTCAGCTAAAATTCGTTCTTCTCAGGAATTGTAAACCACTATTATGACAGCATCCAAGACAAATGAAAAACATAAAGGAAAATATTTTGGGTCAACATGGAAGAGACATGAATGTCTCGATGCCTTGTGTCATCCTCAAAAGGAAAACACAAGACAAATGAAAAAGATAAAGGAAAAGGTAAAAGATTTACGACATAGAGAAGAATGTAGGTACAAATATAGGAATGCCACAAAAAGAGAGATACATCAAACATAACAGCACGAGGGATCAAAATACACACATGCAATCACACAAAAAACATGGAAGAAAAATAATACATAAGACTAGTAAGGCACATGTGATTCAACCTATTAGCAAGTTGTCCTCATCCCAATTGTTTTCATCGTATATAGAAGGCAGGGAACTAGCCAAAGGGACAATGGAAAATTCGTTACATAGGAGAAGGCTATCTAATTCTTGCCCCCATTGAATGCAAGACCATTGAATGCAAGACAAGAATGAGCCAAGGTAGGTGATGGGAAAGAGCTCATTACATTTTGAAAGGATTTTCAATGAATGTAAAGCATGTAATAATGAGAATATAATGATTCTTCAACTATTACAAGGCAAGGAGTGAGAGGACATGCTTTAAGGAACTATTTCTATGATATCAAAATTTTTGAATATTTGTTTTAAAGCATGACATTCATCAGTACTATGTCCAAGGACTCTATGATATTGACAATGTGATGTGCTTGTATTCTTAGGATTTGGAGATCGATCTTCTCTTATGAGTGGTAATGTAATCAGCCCTTAGTGTAGAAGTATTTGCAGAGTTCTTTAAGTTGGAGTTGGTGGATAAGGGTATTATAGTTTCTTTAGTTTGTAAGGTCTTCATCGCTTTCTAGATTCACCAACTTCCTATGTTGAATGTTGAGGATGAGGACCTAAGAAAATCCTATCACCCTTATCATCATTATGAGGCATTGGTTGTTCTTTAGGAAGGAGGAAATTCATATCGGGAGGAGGATCTTGATATCCCAACCCTTTTGTATCTTCAGTTGGTATTTTCTCTAAGAGTCAATGAATTTCATGTTCACTTGTATCACATCCTTTTTTGCTCAATATTGTGAATCCTTTTCCATATATGTCTCTTCTAGATTGATGGAAGTGTTTGTCACTTTGTTAACATAGAATGGTTGAATGTTTTCTTGATTAGAGGAATTAGGTTCACCTACTATAGGGAACTTAGGCTCAACTTGTATCTCAGTTTCAGGATGTAAGTGTGATAGGTCGAATGTATGCGTTAGAAAACGAGCAGCAAACTAAAGAGTGCAAATAAACACCAAAGCAACCTACACCTCAAGATTAGCCTAAGTTGGAATCAACACAAGATAAAAGCAACAAATGGAACTTTATACCTTGTCTCGAATTGATCCTTTGGTTGGCCCTTCGATCTTTGATGTGTATGCTCCTTGGATGGCACAAGATGCAAGCTAAATGTTGTTGTGAGGATGGGTGCAAGTGGATGAAAACAAAAAAATGGCTAAGTGTGGATTGAGAAACAAAACTGCAAGAGTTTGGCTAGCAAAATGATCTCTCCCAAAATGAGAGAAAAGAGGGGGTATTTATAGTCCAATTTTGAGAATTCCTAGAAGAGATGGATGGCCAAGATTGAACCACCAAATATCAAGATGTAGGGCTAAGGTGAGTTGAGAACTCACAAGCCCTCACATCTTGACATGTGGCATGTGACATAGCCCTAAAAGGTGAAGTGGACATGAGGTGGAAGGATAGTACATGACATGGAGGGGGGTACAAAGTACCTTGGGATTGGACAAGATCTCCTCATAAAGGAGGTCCTTGTCCCCATGTGGGTGAGAGGACATGTGAGGAATTAAAAATTCCTCAAATATTCTTATGGGGAGATGGGAAAAAATTTTAAATTCCAAAGGGTGCATTGGGGGATTAAATGTGAATTAAAAATTCACATGGGGAAGGAGATGCCTTGTCAAAAAGAAAAGCATTTAATAGGGTTGACTCAATTAAGTGATTAGGATTGTGCAAGTACTTGATTAGATTAATTAATGAAGATTAAGAGAGATTAGATTTCACATGTGACTTGATGTGACAAGTCAAAGACCACATGGGGAAGAGTAATGAAGGATTAGAGGAGGGTTAGGTGGCTAAGAGATTAGAGGCCAACTTGCAAAAGTTGGAGGATGTGACACATCCTAATCAAGGATTAGGCATGTAAACATCCTAATGATGGGATTAGAAGAAGGATTAGGATAAGATAAAAATGATGGAGGATGTGACATGAAGGGAATTAAATAAATGGAATATTTATTTAATTCAATTGATGGAAGGAGGATTAAAGAGATAAGGTATTATTGATTAAATACCTTAGGGATTTGGCAAAATTAAAGATATTAATTAAATAATAGCAGTATTACTTAATTAACGAAAATAAGATGAAAGGGGATGAATTTGGATAAATTAAGTGTCCAAATTTAGATGTCCACATTTTGCCCCTCTTTGAGATGGTGTTACGAAGTAGAATCATTTCAAAGATCATTAAAACATAGAACCTAGAAGAAGATGGTTAGATTGGGAAAGATGCCCCAGTCATCAAAGGATTGACTAGGAAGGAAGATGATGGGGGTAAAGATGAAAGTTAGGGATGAAGGATGCCCCCTCGAGAGGACATGCGGGTTCAAAAGAACACAGATGTGCTATTGAAATGGATGAGGGGATGCAAGGGGAGTAAGGATGATGATGCAATGCGATGGAAGATTGGGAGGGGAGTGTGATGAAAGATGAATGGATGGGGGGGATTTTGATAGACGAGAGGATGAAGAGGAAATAAAATCCAAATGCAAATTTCCATCGTCGAAGCACTAATTTTTGCTATAGCATAAGACACAAGATGCCAAGGTGTGAAGAACCAAGGCGGATTAGTGTCTAATGCATAAAACAAACATAACAAACAAGAAGGCTATCCCAACACCCCAAATTCATGGTGACTTTGGTCGGGCCAGGTATTGGGATAACCACAAGCACACAAGGATGCCCCAACGTAACACAAGACCTCAGGGATCTTGGTGGGTACTACGTGGGACAACCGAGAAGATAGAAAAGATCAAGATACACCCCTATGTTGACTAGTCAAAGCACACCATGATATGATGGATCAAGGCGACAATGACAAGTGATGATAGGGAGCTCAAATGATAAACAAAAGCCAAAAGCATCAAAAGATCATAATTAATTTCAAATGTCCTTTGCCATAGGATCAGGGGGATGGATGGGATTGATGAGGTCTGTTAGGAAGGATGCATCCTATTGAGACTGATGATGGATACTAGACTAAAAGATCGATATGATGTGCAGGGTATTTGGAACCGATTGGATCTGATGATACAAGTGGATCTTGTTTGTTACGAACCAGCTAGATGAGGGCATAGCTTGACAACACGACACACGGTAGGAGATGGACACATCCTAGCAACCTAGGGGCTCGGGGGCCGATTAGAGATTAGCCTTGCCTACGTGGAAGCGCAAAGCCCTCATAGTTCGATAAAAGGTTAACGATAGACTATGATGGAGATTACGATGGATGACCAAGATAGGATGGAGAATAGGAGAAAAGTGGACAATATCGACCGATGATGGATGGAACCTCGAGGGCAGATCAAATGATCGACCTTGCCTATGTGAAAGCATAGGGGCAACGTAGTTCGACAAAGGTCAAAGACAAGTGATGGATGAAAGATGACGAGATAACCCTAGATAAGGGGATAAAATGATTGAACTGACACGATGGGACAAGATAGACCTATTGGATTGGATTGGAGGATAGTGACTATATAAAGCTCAGGGATGGGATAGTTATCCAAATCATCAAAGATGAAGTGGGAGGATGAAATGATGAATAGATGAATGATGAAAAAGGATAGGAGATTGAAAAGATGTGCAAAAGAAGTAGAAGTGATGGCGATAAGATAGATGACATTGGATTGTGTGGGGAAAAGCCTATAGCTAGATACCAATGACAATGGATTATGAAATGGGATGAGGGTAGAGGATGGGGGGAGGAAAAGGATTGTTTGGGTGGAAGGATAGGAAGATAGGGATGGGAAGATGGATATAAGGATTGTGTGGAGGGATAAAAGATATGGATGGGGAGATGGATATATCAATAAGGAGATACGGATAGGGATGGCAACTCTGCTGGAGAATGATTTGATGGAATGAATGATGTCTCCAAGGACTATATCACAAAGGAAGATAGATGCCCCCACTCTAGATATGTCATGTGTGAGGAGGCATGAGGGATGCAATAGAGAAGGATAGGAAAATAAAAGAGTGGGATGGATGAAGATAGGATGCATGGATAAGGAAGGGAGATTGAGGGTAGCATGACGGGTGGATAGTGTGCAGATGAGGGGAATGTATGCTAAGAGGTGTCCAAAGCATGCTTATATGTTTTCCCCATTGTTATCAAGATCACAAGGAGGATGGAAGGATTGGGATAAATGAGATATGCCAAACAGGATGTGTAAGCTCGATAGGGTGGAGGGGATGGATGAAAATGATGTATAGCAAGATGGGTGCATAGCGAATGGAGGGAATATATCAAGAAGCTGCCCCAAGTGCAGATAGGGATTTACGGATGACACCTGTTTGCCAGTTTTCATCATGGTACTTATCCAAAGGCACTTGTTTGCCAAGTTTTCATCATTGGATGGATTATTTCTCTTTACTATTTTATTTTTTTATTTTTATTTGGATTTTTTTGTTTACTTTTTTGATTTTTTTTACTTTTTTGGATTTTTATTTTTTTGACTTTTTGGATTTTTGAACTTTTTGCATAGCATGTAGAAGGAGATGGATAAGGATAGGGAGGTGAATAAGTGGATTTAGAAGACATGCGATAAGGATATGGATGAAGGACTCAAGCATCAAGTTCTATATGAGGTATTAAGAGCTCAAGTTCAAATTGACTGTTGGATGTTGGTACAACCTTATTAGGAGAAATGGATTATGCTAGAGGATGAATGAGAGGGATTTGATGGGGAAGATATGGGGGATAATGGGTGGGATGTTGGAAAGTGTATGGATAGAATGATGGGGTGGATGTGTGATGGGGTGGTGAGTTCAGGACCAACATTGGTACATGTGGTGATGGATATGAAAAGATAAGGGGACTAATGGATGGAGAATGTGGGGATAATGGAGGAGATGGAATAGTGAATTTCGGGACATAGGGACCCAAAACATACTTAGGAGGTGAAAGGTGGGTATGGTTAGCTTTTGGATTGGCAACTTTGGATGTTCTTATAGATTTTTCATTTGATGGCATTGCATCTTTTTTCTTTCAGATCCACATGGTTTTGATTTTTTCTTTAGTGGGCCTTTGTGGTTGATGGGTTTGATTTGGACTATGGATTTTATTTTTCTTTTCTTCAACATGTCGTATAGAGGGGACATGGGGAGCTTTAGATTCATGTGGATGTTTGGATTTATGCATTTTTATGTTAGCATCCAAAGTGATTTTATTAGCAATGAGGTGGGTGTGAGGGGATGGACAATGTGGAGCAATGGAGGTAGGAGTATGGGGATTATGTGTAGATGGGGGATGTTTAGGTATGTGCCTTTGTTGATCCTGATTATGGGATATGCGAGATGGATGTTTATGATGGATGACATGTATAGGTGTTGGATGGGTGAAAGGATGAGATGGAGGAGGTGTTCTTGGGATATATGGACCCAAGATGGATAGAGTAGATGAAGGACGAGAGATGGTGGATGGAGGGATGTAAGGACCCAAAATGGATGGAGCAGATGAAGGAGGAATATGGATGGTTGTTTTGAGGTGATATGATAGAGGAGGAGGGATGGCAACATATGATTTGGTGGGGTGATGGGAAGAGCTGACATTTCTTTTGGAAAAGGCTCGTTGAGGATGTCTAGAGGTTGTACCAATGTCTTTAGATTGTGAGTCTTGGGAAATAGATCCAAGACCTTGCATGTAGATTTGTTCTTTGACTTGGATGGGCTCTAAAATACCTTGCTCGTGAGGGCCTAGACCTTTTCCTTGATAGTTCATGTTCTTGATCATGCGATCCATTGTAGGATTTTTGTTATTCTGAAAACATGATGCGAGTCCATTATTAGGTGGGGGATGATGGGTGGTATATACACTGTGTTTTTCTTCTGCAAGGAGGCCACTATGGAAGAATGTGAGAGTACCAAGGGGATATGCAAGCGGTGTGGGGATAGAATTTTTAGGTGATGATGGGGGATCCTGAGAAGGAGATGATGGGATAGCAGCATTTGGATGGGTGGTATCTGGAGAGGGAGTAGGGGATATGATAGGATCTGATTTTATGGTAGCAGGCTCATGCAATGGAGACGGAGATGGAGCGGTAGAATCTTGAATGTCAAGAGGATCATGGGATGGAATGGATGGGGGACTGTGATCTTGCGGTAGACTAGATGAGATGGTAGGATCTTGATCTGGAGGAGGGGATATGTTGGCATGCTTTGGATTAGGCTCTTGGCATGACTCATTGTGTGCGGGAGGCATGATAATGGAGTCATGGGGGGACTCTTCAAGTTGGGGAGATGGAAGGATAGAGGATTCAAAATATTCTTGGGAATGGATACTAGGAGTGGAAGAAGTGGATTGGATTTGGGTGTCGTCGATAGGTTCGACGGCTCTCGGAGTAGGGGGTGGGTGTTCAATGGATTTGGTAGATGTGATAGTAGGAGATGGGGACTCAGTAGATTCAGAGGATGTGATGGTAGGAGATGGGGACTCAGTGGATTCAGAGGATTTGATTGTATCATCAATGATAGGTGTTGCATGGAGAAGGGTCTCATCACTAACGACCATGGATGATGGGTTGGGATGGCATGGTTTCACAACTGCAATGTGTGGAGTGGGGGATGTTTCCTTTGTTATAAGTCCTTGGAGAAACTTGAATACGCTAGGCTGAGATGGCGAGGTGGGAGTGGATGAGGGTTTATGGATTAGTGGACGGAATTAGATGGAAAGATTAAAAGGCTGGATGGAGGATTAAAGGTAGGGATATGGGCATGGGGGTAGGACCTGGGATGCGGTGGTGGATTGTAGTAAGGGTATGGGGATGGTGGATTAGGATGAGAGATTGAGGTGGTGGATGGAGATAGGGAACTGTGGTCCGGATTAGGATAAGGATAGGTTGGTGTGGATGTTGGATTAGAATAGGAAGGTGCGAATGTAGGATTAGGGTGAGTAGATTGGTATGGGAGATTGGGGTAGTGGGTATATGCGGATGAAGGATTGAGATAGGAGGATGTGGACGAGGGATTAGGATGAGGGTATTGTGATGGTAGACTAGGATAAGAGGATGCGGGTGTTGGATAAGAGGATGATGTAGATGAAGGATATGATGGATATGATGGACATCCCTTGTCAAAGGTAGCATAAGGAGTGTGATTAGGCATAGATGAAGACATGATGGGATAACTCGATGGGGTGATTGGATTTTGGAATGTGGGTGGAGAAAGCTTACTAGCAATGATAGTGTCAAGGGGATCTATGTTGTATACCTCTTGATCAACAAGACTTTCATTATCATCGTTGACGTAATTAGGGTTTCCCTTGACTACTATTGATGGAGGATAAGGATTCGTGATGGTGAAAGGATAAAGAGGAAGGATAAAAGATTTCGGATGGAAATGGAATAAAGCCCAAATCAGGATTTAGGACAAGCTCAGATCAGGATTGGATTAAAGCTCAGATTAGGATGATTGGATGATGAGATGGGATTGATTATGGCAATAAGATTTGATTATCAAAGGATGATTGCAACACCGAATCTACTTTGAGATGGAAGTAGATTGATTGGGTCGAATGTGATTGGATAGGGATTTGATTGGATTGGATTGGATAAGATTGATCGATCGAATGATGGATTGGATAGAATGACGAAAGGAACTGCAAATCCCGTTCAAAGATTACCCTAGGTGACGTAGGCTACTGATTGATCAGATTAAAGGATGAATGGATGATTGCGGCCCCGAATCCACTTTGAGATTGAAAATGGATTGATTGGGCTAACAATGATGATCAACTTAGGATGGACGACAATCCTAAGAGGATGTTAATGATGACGATCAGATCAGATACTTGGGTCAATTTGGATAATAACCCAAGATAAAGTTCAGAGGATTTGGGCAAGGAAAATGATGATTTGATTGGCGAAAGGGATTGTAGAAATGGATGAACAAATACTCAAAATGAGCAAATGGTTGATCGGGACGGATGAACGATTACTCGGAATGAGTAAACGAATGATCAGAATGATAGAACGAGGGTTCAAAATGATGAAAGGGACTGTGAAATGTATGAATGTTTACTTGGAATGAGTAAACGGATGATCAGAATGATAGAACCAGAGTTCAGAATGATGAAAGGATGTGTGATATAGATGAATGTTTACTCGAGACAAGTAAACGGATGATCAGAATGATAGAACCAGAGTTTCGAATGATGAGAGGATGTGAAATGGATGAATGTTTACTCAGAACGAGTAAACAGATGAGCGAACTAATAGAACAAGAGTTCAGAATGATGAAAGGATGTATGAAATGGGTGGATGTTTACTCGGAATGAGTAAACGGATGAGAATGGTAGAACCAGAGTTCTGAATGATGAGAGGATGTGAAATGGATGAATTTTTACTCAGAACGAGTAAACGGATGAGCGAAATGATAGAACAAGAGTTCAGAATGATGAAAGGATGTATGAAATGGGTGAATGTTTACTCGGAACGAGTAAACGGATGATCGAAATGATAGAATGAGAGTTCAAAATGATGAAAGGATATATTAAATGGATGAAAGTTTACTCGGAACGAGTAAACGGATGAGCGAAATGATAGAACGAGAGTTCGAAATAATGAAAGGATGTGTTAAATGGATGAATTTTTACTTGGAATGAGTAAACAAAGAGAATGGTAGGGTATACCCCCTTCAAGGAGGCAGATGGTGAAGGAAACGGTGCCCCGGCCAACTTCTCAAAAGTATGAAGTGGTACATATCATCGGAAAGAGAACGAAAAAATGAGAAGAACAGCCTTTGAATAGAGTCAATCAGATAAATGGTGTGGAAATGGAGGCCCCAGGAAGAAAGAGCAGAAGGACAGGTCCGCCACAGCATAAGGACAAGTCTGCCTCAGCATAAGGACAGGTCTGCCATAGCAGGATAGGTCCGCCACAGCAGGACAGGTCCACCACCGAAGAGGGACAGGTCCGCCATTGGAGAGGGATAAGTCCGCCACCGGAAGGATAGGTCTGCCAAAGGATAAGTTTAAGCTTGATTTTTTTGATGGATGGGTAAGGAAAAGAACTCAAAATATAGCAAACACTGATAATGACTGGTTTTGCACAAGAAAGACAATTCAGACAACACAACCCTAAGATTTAGTAGAAACGGGTATGGCCAACAAAGTTTTCTACTCTAGGATGAACATGGTTGCTAAGGAGTCCTCGATATACACCTAGTACGTGAGGCCCAAACCGTGAACACCAACCCGTTACAAGCGTGAGTCGGGAACCTTAGCGAGATACTAAAGGCTCAGACCAACTCTTCACGTCATCCCGACGCTTCACCAATTACAACGTGGTTGGATTGAGGTACAACTTTCGCTCTCCCCCCTTTATATACCCCGCTGGTACGCGTGGTTGGAATCTGGGTCTTGGGGGTGATGAACCCCAATGTCCCACTAAGAAAATGAAAATGGGGTGACTCAAATGATTTGGAAAGCTACGATTTCTCATCACCCAGGATCGCCAAATGGCGCAAGGGGATTGGATACGTCAAATAGCCTTCCACAAGCACGCCAAACAAGGTTTATTGACCCCTCTAGTTAAACTATGTGCCTACTTTTCCAAAGGACAATTGGTAAAAACTTGAAATTTCACCTTCGGGAGGTCAGGTCCACCACTCTGTAGGGACAGGTCCGCCACTCTGTCAAGACAGGCTCACTGGCCAGACAGTCCGCCACCCAGACAGTCCCACTGCAGACGTATCTAATACCCAGATGTGACCGCCACCCAGACCACACCCCTGTGGTGGATAGGTCCGCTACCACAAAGGATGTGTCCACCACCAGATGTGTCCGCCACCGAGAAAAAAAAAGGTGCCCGCCAACTCTCAAAAAGTATCATGTTATATATCATTGAAAGTGAGCATCAAAAATAAGATTATTTGTCAGTCAATCAAACAGAGGGAAATGGCGGCCTCTTGAAGAAAGGGAGGTATGACAGTCTGCCATCGCACAAGGACAGTCCACCACTGCAGGACAAGTCCGCCACTGCAGATAGGTCCGCCACTTAAAAATGCAAAACAGTAAACATGAAAGAAAAACTGCTTAGGGTCCCACCTGCATGTAAATGTGATAGGCTCTAATGTATGCGAAAATGAGCAAAGAAACTAAAGAGGCTAAATAAACACCAAAACAACCTACACCTCAAGATTAGCATAAGTTGGAATCAACACAAGATAAAAGCAACAAATGGAACTTTATAGCTTGTTTTGAATCGATCCTTTTGTTGGCCCTTCGATCTTTGATGTGTATGCTCCTTGGATGGCACAAGATGCAAGCTAAATGATGTTGTGAGGATGAGTGCAAGTGGATGAAAACATGAAAATGGATAAGTGTGGATTGAGAAATAAATTTGGAAGAGTTTGGCTAGAAAAATGATCTCTCCCAAAATAAGAGAAAAGAGGGGGTATTTATAAGAATTTTGAGAATTTTAGAAGAGATGGTCATTAAGATTGATTCATTTCAAATATCAAGATGTAGGGGCTAAGGTGAGTTGAGAACCACAAGCTCTCACATCTTGACATGGCATGTGATATAGCCCTAAAAGGTGAAGTGGACATGAGGTGGAAGGAGTTATGACATGGAGGGGGGGTACAAAGTACCTTGGGATTGGACAAGATCTCCTCATAAAGGAGGTACTTGTCCCCATGTGGGTGAGAGGACATGTGAGGAATTAAAAATTCCTCAAATATTCTTATGGGGAGATGGGAAAGAATTTTAAATTCCAAAGGGTGCATTGGGGGATTAAATGTGAATTAAAAATTCACATGGGGAAGGGAGATGCCTTGTCAAAAAAGAAAAGCATTTAATAGGGTTGACTCAATTAAGTGATTAGAATAAAAAGTACTTGATTAGATTAATAATGAAGATTAGGGAGAGTTAGATTATGACTTGATGTGAGGAAGTCAGCATCACAGGGGAAGAGTAATGAAGGATTAGAGGAGGGGTTAGGTGGCCAAGAGATTTGAGTGCCAACTTGCAAAGTTGAGGATGTGACACATCCTAATCAAGGATTAGGCATGTGCACATCCTAATGATGGGATTAGAAGAAGGATTAGGATAAGATAAAAATGATGGAGGATGTGACATGAAGGGAATTAAATAAATGGAATATTTATTTAATTCAATTGATGGAAGGAGTATTAAAGAGATAAGGTATTATTGATTAAATACCTTAGGTATTTGGCAGAATTAAAGATATTAATTAAATAATAGCAGTATTACTTAATTAGCGAAAATAAGACAAAAGGGGATGAATTTGGATAAATTAAGTGTCCAAATTTAAATGTCCACAGTAAGTAACCAAACATCTTAAGTGGTGGTATTATAGGGGGTGTTGTTTGTTTCATACATGGATAAAATGATCCATTAGTCTCAAGGTTATGAAGGAAATCGTTTAGCAATTTATTCATGTTGTCATCATCTTCTCCAATTATGTCAACATCACGAGGAGGATTTGCATTAGGATTTGAGTGAGTATGAGTAAGTTCAATGTCATTAGGGTCATTTCCAAATGTACAACTTGACACATCCACTAAGGATTTCAAGGACATCCACAGCTTACCAAAGCACATATCCATGAAGAAATGCAATGCAAGAACTTAGGATAAAAGGTCTAAATGCAAGTATGAGATTATGCAATGTACATAATGAACCAAATGAAGGTAGATGAAATGAAATGGATGAAACAAAAACTCTGCAAACTGAAATAGATAACTAACAACAACAAATAACAACACAAAAATAGAGTTTTTAATGCTGGAAAATGCAATCTAAAATCTGAAATGGAACTAAATCGCCCAGACGGGTGTATGAGTCCCAATTAGGATTTTTCAAGGATTCAAATGCTGAATAATAGTCACCATAGAATACTCGAAAATTAGGCAAAATCACCTATACTGGGACTAAATCTCCCTGGGGGCGTATGAGTCCCAGATTAGAGTTTTTGCACCTTTTTCAGCAAATTTTTTGTGAATTTTATGTTTTCTATTTTGGATGATGTCTAAGCTAAGTCAAAATGCAGATTTTAGATGAAATTCAATGATGTAAGATTAAAAAATGCAACTTATATGCACTTTCACTAATGCAATATATAGAAACCCTAGATGAAAATTAACTAATGCACAACCTAATGTAATGCTAATGCAAGCTATATCTAGGATTATAATGCATTCCAAATAAAAAATAAGGTGTTCTAAATGTAGGTTCACCAAAATGAAACCTAGGAAATAGGTTTTAATATATTTTGGGACATGGAACACTAGGGTTAGTACCTAGACCTATTTCACTTAGTTTCAAACCCTAGAGATCTCAATCCAAAGATGGAATGAAGGAAAGAGATATGCTAAAGGTTGTCTTAGGGTATGATTAAAGACTAAATGAGGATTCACCACCAAGCTAGGGCTTTGAAATACAAGTAACATGCAAGACCTAATGTCAAAACCTAATGATATGCAAAACTTCAATAAATGACCTAGAAATGAATGCAAATCATAACAGAAAACTGGGAGAACACAAAGGTGCACCTGGAAACCTATGGCAGCTTGAATGAAGACCTGAAATGTTGGAAATACTAAATTTAGTGCACATTGGGACTCATGCGCCAAGCTGGGTGAATTAGTCCCAAATTAGGGTTTCTCAGTAGGAATAGGAATCTAGCAAAGACAAGTGTAGAACACCTTAAAACTAGAAAATACACTATACTGGGACTCATACGCCAGAAGTGGTGTATCAGTCTTGCTTGGCCTTTTCAAAAATTCATATTCTAAATCTACTCTTTTATCTTTGCTCTATCTTCTCAACCTGATTTCTGGATCTGAATTATTGAATTATGCTTTGTAGATGTCTCTTAATGATCTTCTAAACAAGGTGGCAACTTGGACAACTTTGCAAACTTGTCAACCTCTTTCCAATCTTTCTCTTCAACATGTCTTCAACCTAGGTCTACAAATCACACACTAACAAGAGGGGAGAATGTTGTTATGTTAGTAGAAAGGTGTTTTCCTTTGCCAAACGTTGTTTTGGTAATCAAACCTTGTAATGAAATAAAATGTAACTAGGAGGAATTATGAATGAGCAAAATGTAATGTTGCAACTCACCAAACCCTAAAACTAAAATGCTACAAACATGTCTAAGATGGCTCCAATGGATGTGGATCTTGACTATTTCTTGAATGTTGTAGATTTTGAATTGAATGCTTGCTTGATTCATAAAACCCTACATCACAAATTATGTTAGCTCAAACACAAACATGATGCATGATGAATTTGAAATGATGCTTGATACTTGAATAATGCTCCAAAACACTTGATAATCAACTCTTGGAGCCTCTTGAATGCTAGATTGTAAACTCTTGTAATCTCCAATATGCTAGAATGCATGAATACTTGAAATTTTAGGTCACTTGATTACTTTTTAGGTGAAGAATTATTGAAATAACCTTGTATTTATACTTGTTTATGCCAAATTTCCTAAAATTTCAACACTACAAGCTAACATCAGATATAGGAGAATAAAATCCCACCAATAATTTTAATTTAATTTAGGTTTAAGCCACACAAGACTCATATGCCAGAAGTGGCATATGAGTCCCATTAGGCTAGGCTTAGGGACACATTTTTTAAGAAAAGCTTAGATTAATGTGAAATCTAGACTGGGGTTCCAAAACCTAGGTGGGACTCATATGCCCAAGGTGGCGTATGAGTCCCAGATCACTAAATCTGGACCATATGATCCAAAACCATTAATTTATGATTGGTCATTACATATATGTGTCAGAATTATTCTTAGAAAGATACATTAATCAAGGTGTGTGGATGCAAACTAAGGCCAATTAAGGAATAAAGAAACCCAATTAATTAATAAAAACCCTAGATTAGTGTGAAAGTGTAATACAACACTCTACAACACCCTAAATAAGGCACAATTAAGTCCATTTAGTCCACAAGGGCCCAAACAAGTGTGAAAATGTAGAGGGATACATTTTTCTACACTACAAATAGATGTAAAAATGATAGTGGCATAATAAACTAAAATAAAATATAAAACTTCATTTTGTAATTGAAATGAAATGAAAACCCTCAAACCCTAACATTCTTATTAATCAAGAGATAGAAGGAAGGAAATAAGTCTTTATGGGAGAAGCAAGTGGGAGGGAAAATGGAACCAAATATCAACAAGGAGGATATGAAGCTTTCAATAGATGAAATATGAGAGGTAAAATAGAAAATTATGGAAAAATAAAATTAATTAGAAGGGGAACTAGAAGATAGATAGAATAATTGAAATGAGAGAGGAATAGAACCACACAAGCTACTCCATAGCATCAAGATATTGTATGAATAAACTCCAAATATTGATTGTGATGTTCTAAATATTCAAAAAAGTAATATAAGGCCCAAAAAATTAAAATACTTGATGAAGAAACTCTAATACATTAAAATATGTGAAAATAGTTAAATGAGTATCTCCTAATAGCGTGTTGACTGTGAACTCCTTTGATATATTTTTCGTGGTCAAATTTTGTGATGTTGAGCAAGAATGACTTGATTTGAACTAATTCATCCAAGGGAAAGGTTCCATTAAGTAATTTTATCCAAAAGGAGAGTGGGACACATGCCACCCTCAAAAGGAAGACATAGGTTTCTCCTATCTTGAGGAGGGTAAGATTAGGCACAAGAAAAAAAAGATGCAATAAAGATCAATGTAGGTGGTTTCAACTCAATTGAATTTCATATCCAAAATTTATGGAAGAAATTAGGTGAAATAAGGCTATTTATAGGAGAGTGGAGGAAATAATTTAATTTTTTTATCAATCACCTTGAAAATGATGACAGAGATATATTAATTATGATGACTCTTGTAAGGAGTGAAAACACATGAAAGGGGAAAGAGGAATCATAGTGATAATAAATAGGTCATAAGAAAGGATAAAGACATATGAAAGGAGTAGAATGACATGCATGGAAAGGGTGGAAAACCTAAATGGATAGGGAAAATAGATGAGAAAGGGGTCAAAATGATAAATTTAGGTAAATATCTAAAGTGAGCTTAAAACATGTAAAAATATAATGCACCAAACAACCAAGGGGTTTTCTCAAATCCATCTTATTTTTTATGATGCAACTTATAGTGGAAGAAATAGTATGAAGGAAGGAAATTTTTTGTAAATGAGAAGGTAGATGGTATAGCTATTTATTAATATTATAGAGTAGTAAAATATTTGTCATTACTTTCTAAATGATATAGGCACTAAGACCAACGCCTTGAAGGGGGAAAGACAAAGTGCAATATATAAGAGGTATTAAGATACAAAAATGATAGAGAATGGATTTTAAATATACTTGTCTAATTTTAGGTTGTGCATGCTAGGAGAAGGGGAAGAAAGACTCCTCAATTCAAAATTTTAAATACTAGAATGACCTATAGATAAACTGCTAATAGAAAGCGCGACATGAAGGACTAGGATCCTCTCCATATAGTTGATTAATTTATTTTCTTTTCTTTTGAAACATTTCACTTAGTTTTATTTCATAGATGTTTGATTATCATTGCTTAGTCTTGTATGATTCTATTATTTATTTTATTTTTGGATACCTTTTAATGAGTATAGACAATGATATTATTTTTAGCACTTAATTCCAAATGAGAACAAAGGATAAATATGACCCACTATAAAGTTATAGGTGTCACTAATGGGTGTTAGGAAATTAGAATGATGAAGAGAAGAAATAATAGACATGATCATGTGTTTAATACTTACTATATCGGTTATATGTACACATACTTGGAGGCTATGAGATATTCATGTAGTGGCTATAGTGAAATGTTCAAGGGGCTCAAAGTTTGAAGGACTAATGAACTCATCATGGAAAGCTATATGTTGGGTAAGAGAAGAAAATGTGATGAACTTATAAAAGTGGTTTTGAATAGTGTAGGTGAAAATATTAGGTATGTGACAATAAATGCATATGTAGAAAGATGAAATAAATTATTCATTAGCTTAGGTGCATAAAATAAGGGTGTCACTGGTGAGACCTATAACTCTATATCATTCCCAAATAGTTCTTAGAGAATGTAGGTGTTAGGAATTGCATGCAGAAAATATCAATTAATGGAAATAAAGATTAAATAGAGGAATGAAAAACATAGAATTAATAATAGTGAGAGACAATTTTTAATGTGGTTCACCCAAACTTGGGCTACATCCAGCAACAGAGAGTCCAATATTATTATCCAGCAAATCGAACCAATTACAACCCACAATCCTTGCAACTCAATACTATTGCAAACTCTACAATACAATATCAACGAAAACCCTAACCTTTAGCCTTTTACCAAGACTCACATGGGTTACAAAATAGGGTTTTTATGTTGGCCAATAGAAAAAAAACTCTCGACGCCTTTATAAAATAATAAAAAATTGTGAGAGGTTTCGGGAGCACTGCCCCTCGACCCCGCCCTATATAACGACAGGGAGCGTGCCAGGGGTGCTACCCCTAGACCTCGCAAGGGGTGTTTCCCCTTGAACCCATCATGGGGGCACTACCCCCAAACCGTTGTTAAATAATTTGGGGGGAAACCTCGCCGATAAAAGGGGAAAATTTAACCTCTAAGTCTAATTACGCTACATATACCAATAGTAGGGAATAAAATGGGAAAGTTAGAAAAAGGAATAATGATAAGGTTAAAATATAAATAAAAGGAAAAGTGTATGAAAATTATAAAAGGACATAACATGAAGGTAATTAGACCCTTGGGTATACATTAAAATTGGTAGTAAATCTTTAGTACATGGAATCATCCCTAGATTTAATAAAGAAATAAGGAATCAAAAGAGGGAAGATAAAATAAAGGGAAAACATGTTAAATAAATACAACATATAAAGTGATAACATATGAAAAATCACAATACATAAGAAAAAATTTGAAGAATGAGATAGTAAGCACAAGAAAAAACTATATGTACAAGAAGTAAGGAACATACAAATCTAATCTCCACTAGGTTGTGGATCAACAACCATAAAATCATCATTTGAGAAAGAGACACTAGAAATATCATTTACATTTATGAGTAAATTGAACTTGGATGTAACAACAATTATATCAATGATGGATCAAACATAGTATGTGGTATAATGGGATGACACCAAGGGATGATGGAGATAGTGGATAGGGAATCAAACGTGAACTAGGATGAGTGTAAGGTGAAGGTCTCAAATGAGGGAATCAACAATAAAACCCTCAAGATGTGGAATATAAATATTATCAATAATCATATATATTGAGGTGGCATAGAAAGGAGGTTGTCTTGGTCAGAAATTTGGGGATGAGTGATGCAAGAGCATCCCTGGTTGTAAATCAATCTTGTATCAACCAAAATATTTCTTTTCTTGCATTACATTTAGTAGTAGTTTTAGTAGTTCATTCTGCATCATTTTTTCTTAGCTCGTGGAGTCAGATATAGCATCTACACATCGACATTTATCACATATCTAGATTTCACATCATTTGCATTTGTCTACCAAAAGTTATCACTCTCAAAATTTTCTTGTGTTACCATCCAAAGAATTTGGGGCTGACCTAGTCTAGATTTCTTAGTGTAGAACTATTTTCTGATTAAGCAGAGCTTAATTGGACATCATACAAGCATATTGGGTTCATTGGGACCTATCTTGGAGATTCACAAGTTAATTGATTTAGTGTGGAGCTATTTTTTCTTATCTTGAGGCCGACCTTCATCTATGATCCTCCATCAGGTTATTAACCATTGTGGCTGATTTTGACCTATATTGGAGCTCGAGAATCATATTTATAAGAATTGTAATTCATTATAGATGATAATAGTTCATGATTAGTTAGATTCAATATATTTTTGCACAAACCCTTCGGGGGCATGTAATGAGGCCTATTGGCCAATTGTATGTTGAATTCCCTTGTGGCAAGCCTATGAGCCTTGGATATTCACCCATGAGGCCCATGTTACATGTAATATTATCAATTCAATGAGATTTCATGTTTGCATACCAATTTGTTGTGTTATTTATGTTGTGTTGACTCATTGTTGCATGGTTCAGTCTGTTCCTTTTGGAACCCTCCTATTGTGACTACATCAAGTGGTATCAAAGCAAGTTTTGATTCCTAGATGCATTCCTTGAGGTGAACAGATCACTAGAATGAGGAATACTACATTCATTTTCAACCGATCACTGATTGTGAGGCAATTGAAACCCTTGTAGATAAATAGTTGAATTGAGCTAGTTGCACTGATTTGAGGGGAGATATGCCGCCAAGGAGAGCACCTACTATGGTAAATGTTACTAGAAGAATGGATGAAATGTTAGAGATGATGTGTGAGATGATATTTAGGTTAGATTTTGTTGAAGAATATCGAAGGAAAGGTCTAAACCCTAGACAAAATGATGAAAGTGATGATGAAGCCAAACATGTGAATCAAAATGCAAAAACCCTAGATGATGAAGAAGAAGAATCAAATCAAGTCAAAATGTTGAAAGAGATTTCAAAGATTGGCAAGTGACCTAGAGTTTAAATTAAAAATTACATTGGAAATTTGAATCTTGAAGAATTGATTGATTGGATCAATGAGATGGAAGAATATTTCAAATATGAAGAAATTGAAGATCTGAAAAGAGTCAAATTTGTGAAAACAAAGTTGAAAGGACATGTTACATTATGGTGGAAAGAACTTCATTTAGACTAAAACAAAAGAGGTAAAGAAAGAATCATCAAATGGGATGGAATGGTGACAAACTTGAAGAATCAATTCATACTAGCAAATTGCGAACTTGAATTATTGAAGAGATTGCAGAACCTGAGACAAAAGGAAAGATTTGTAAAGGATTATGGGTATGTGCAAGATCATCATGGAAAAAATAGGCCCTTAAGTGGCAAAAAATTTAGAAAAATCATAGTTAGGCAACTTGATGTAAAAATTTGAATAAGTTATCTATATTATTTCAAAAATATGTAAGAATAGAATCTATAGCAATTTGAATGTAGTTTCTAAACTACTAGGTTTGTTTAAAAAAAAAATCTATTTGGTGAAAATTTGAAATTTCAATGCAATGGTACTTAAATTTCGTGGAAAAAATAAGTAGGTGTCTATCCACCACCCTAACCACAATAAAATGATAATATTTTTTTATAAGATTTTAGATATAAGTAGAGGACTCATGCCCCAATGTGATGCATATTTTTTTGTAATTTTTTTCCAAGTAAATAATTAATTATGAATTTTTTATTACAACTTTTTAAAAAATATAAAAACTTGTATGTCCAACCACCTTAACTTGGTCAAAACTTCATGAAATTCAATTTTTCTTTTTCTAATCATATAGTATGCAAAGCATAGAATGTGATGCATGTTTTGGATTCAAAAAATGAGATACCATTTGAAAGCTATAGATGTTTTTCAATCAGCCTATCAATTAGGACTTTAGTCGTAATTTGAATAGAAAATGAATAATAATTACTTATTAAATTTAAAATAAAGAATAATTTATATCGGTGGAAATCTAGGAATCTCCTTTAAAAATCCTTTTCATTTCATTAATTTTGGGTAAAAAAAAGTCGTCAGCCACATACCCATCATATTGACACTTTTTGGCCTATCATGATCTTGCACATACCTGTATACTGAATAATTCTATAAGATGATAATTAGAACCATTCATAGCGAAGAAAGAAAAGAAAACGTTGCAAGATATATCAATGGATTGAGAACAAACATTCAAGAAGAGTTGATCTTGGTAAAGATGACATATGTCGAGGAAGCCTACCAGTTTGCATTGAAGGTTGAAGAGAAGTTGAACAAGAAATTTGAATAAAGGAAAAGAAGTGCAAGAGGAAGATTTCAGAGGAGTGGACCCTAGTCTAGAGGAAGAAGACCATATGTAGAGCAAAAAAAAGATCTGAAACCCTATTGGAGTGAAGAAAAGGATGCTAAACCATACCATAAAGGAAAAGAAGACATAAATTTCTACCACTGTAACATAGGAGGTCATAATTCTTATCACAATGATGGATACCAGAGAGATGAAGGAATATCTAAGAGAAGACTATTTAGAGGAACCTATTTCAAGTGTACAGGTGAAGGACATAGAGAATTTGAGTGTCTTCAAGGAAGTAGCAAAAAGAAACTTGAGCATACCAGAAGAGCAACATATGTGGATGAAGAATATGTTGGATCCCCTAATTCAGTTAGGAAACTTGAGAAAGGTGAATTATTGGTGATTAGGAGATCCTTAATACATGAAGAAGTAACTAAGGAACCATTACAAAGGAAAAGTCTATTCAAAACCAGATGTAAGTCCAGATGAAAGTTATGAAAAGTTATCATTGATAGTGGTAGTATTAATAATCTAGTTTTAGAAGAGATGGTAACCAAGTTGAATTTGAAGAGATTAAAACATCCAAAACCCTATAGGATAGCATGGATTCAAGATGAACATAAGATATTGGTGAACGAACAATGTTAAATGGTGAAATTTCATATTGGTTCATATAAGGATGAAGTATTGTGTGATATTATGCCTATGGATGCATGTCATTTACTATTAAGGAGATGATGGAAATATGATAAGAAATAAATTTATGATGGAAGAATAAATAAGTTTATACTATGACATCAAATGGAAAAAGAATCAAGTTGATACCATTGGAGGAAGAGGAGAAGACTAAATTTTGTGGTACTGCCAAACTATGTTTGGTAGATGGAAGGAAATTTCTTGATGGATTGAGGCATGAGAACATGTGTTTCACATTGATTCCAAAGAAAAATGGGAGTCCAAATATTGCAAAGAACAAGATCTACCACATAAAAAAGTTGCAAAATTGTTGACAGAGTATGAAGACATCATGTAAGAGAATGTACCAGATGGTTTACCACCAATCTAGAGCATCAATCATCATATAGATATCATACCGAGATCAATTTCAAATGCCAAATAAAGCAGCACATAGAATGACACTGGTAGAGAATGCAAAATTGAATCGGAAAATACAAGAGTTGTTGAGGAAAGGATTGATTAGAGAAATTTTGATCCCATGTGTGGTACCTCTTGTACTTGCACCAAAGAAAGATGGAGAGTGGAGAATGTGTATAGGTTCAAGAGAAATCAATAAGATCATTGTCAAGTATATATTTCCATTGCCAAGGATGGATGACATTATGGACTGTTTGAGTGGAGCAAGGTATTTTACAAAGATTGATCTCAAGACTGGATATCATCAGATCAAAATTAGAGAAGGAGATAAATGGAAGACAACATTTAAGAATAATGAAGGATTATATGAGTGGTTAACTTGTTGCCTTTTGGATTGACCAATGCACCAAGCACTTTCATGAGATTGATGAATGATGCATTGAAGAAATTCTTGGGTAAGTTTGTCATTGTTTACTTGGATGATATTTTGATTTTTCAGTAAGACTAGAGAAGAGCATTTGTGGCACATCCGAAAAGTATTATAGAGATTGAGCGAAGAGAAGTTGCTGATTAATGTCAAGAAATGTAGTTTCATGAAGACAAAGTTGGTATACTTGGGATTTGTTATTTTTGCTAAAGGATTGAAGATGGATCTAGAGAAAGTGAAAGAAATTTTAGATTGGCCTACATCAGTAAACATTGGAGAAGTAAGATCATTCCATGGATTAGCTAGTTTCTACTGAAAGTTTATAAGGAATTTTAGTAGTGTTTGTAATCTTATGATAGAAACAATGAGAGGAGACAAGAAGGAATTTAAGTGGACATCTAGAGCACAAAGGAGTTTTGAATTACTGAATCAAAAGGTGATAGAGCATCCAATAATAGCATTACCAGATTTTGACAAAGTATTTCAAGTTGACTATGATACAAGTGGAAATGCAATTGGAGGAGTATTGAGTCAAGAAGCAGCGAGAAGTTGAATGATGCCAAAATAAGATACGTATTTTATGACCAAGAATTTTATGCCATAATTCAAGTCTTGAAGATGTGGAGACATTATTTGTTTCCTAAGGAGTTTGTGTTGTATACAAATCATCAAGCTTTCCAGTATCTGAAGAGTCAAGTAAAATTGAATGAGAGACATATGAGATAGGTTGAGTTCTTGCAAAGTTATACATTTGGCATTAGAGTGGAAAGTCAAACAAAGTTGCAGATGCATTGAGAAAAATTAGAAATTTGTTGACAGAGATGAGAGTTGAAGTATTGGGATTTGAAGAGTTGAAGAATATGTTTAAAGAAGATGCAAATTTTGGTGAAGCATGGAGAGCCTGTAAAGAACCAGTAGTGACAGATCAAAGCCAATGGTTGGATTATTTTATTCAAGAAGGTATGTTATTAATGGGAAATCATTTGTGTATACCGAAGAGGTCAATGAGAGAGAATTTGATCAAAGAGAAGCATAGTGGGGGATTAGTAGGACATTTTTTAATGGATAAGACAATAGGTTTGGTGAGTGAACATTATTTTTGGCTGCATATATATAAGAATGTAAGGAAGTATGTTCAAAGTTAAAAGATTTGTCAAGTTGCAAAATCGAGTAGTCAAAACACTAGATTATACAATCCTTTGACAGCACCAGAGAGACCTTGGGAAGATTTGAGCATGGATTTCATTTTGGGATTTCCAAGAACATAGTGAGGTTATGATTCTATTATAGTTGTAGTGGAAATTTTTTCTAAAATGGCGCATTTTATTCCTTGTAAGAAGACTAATGATGTTGTGCATGTTGTTGACTTATTTTTCAAGGATATTGTGAGATTGCATGGATTACCTAAGAGTATTGTTTCAAACAGAGACACCAAATTCATTGGATACTTTTGGAGGACATTGTGGAAGAAGTTGAAGATAGATTTGAAGTTCAGTTCAGCATACCACCCACAAACAGATGGACAAATAGAGGTAGTGAACAAATGTTTGGGTAACTCTTTGAGATGTTTAGTTGGAGATAAGGCATGAATTTGGTATATAATTTTACCACAGATAGAGTTTGTATACAATAATTCAGTGAACTAGAGTATAGGGAAGACACCATTTCAGATTGTTATAAGAGTAAATCCCATAGAAGTGGTAGAGTTAAGTACATTATTATGGAGAGTAAAAGGAGTGTGGAGGCCAAAGATTTTTCAAATTTCATGGAGACATTGCATAATTAGTTCTAAAAGCATTTAGATGACATAAATGGTAAGTATACGGAGAAGGAAGATGAGCACTGAAGACAAGGAATTCATTGTTGGAGATGAAGTAATGTTATATTTGAGGAAGGAAATATTTCCAATTGGCACATACAATAAGTTGAAGATGAGGACATTTGGACCATGTAAGATACTAAGGAAGTTTGATTTTGGAAATACATATGAAGTAGAGTTACCAGAGACATTGAGTATATCACCTATTTTCAATGTTACAGACATATATGAGTTTCATGAAGGAAAATTGAGTGGTAGTAGTGAGGAAATGGATTTAAAGGAGCAATTACCACATCAAGAACTAGATGAGATTGAGCAGATTTTGGATACTAGAATTAGAAAGAGCAGTAGGAGTTCAAGTAGTACAAGGAATATCGTGTAAAGTGGAAAGGCAAACTAGTGGAGGATTCATTATGTATTTCTTAGGCTGGGGTGGACTGTCTTAGTTTTCCTCTTAGCCTTGGAAAGTGAGGGACTCACTTTTCTTCCAACCTCGGGTGTCTGATGTAGGAGCATCCCTAGTTGTAAACCAATCTTGTATCAACCAAAATAGATATTTTCTTGCATTACATCTAGTATCAATTTCAATAGTTCATTCTGCATCATTGTTTCTCAGTTCACAGAGCTAGATATAGCATCTACACATCAAAATTTATCACATATCCATATTTCACATCATTTGCATTTGTCTACTAAAGGTTATCGCTCTCAGAATTTTACTGTGTTAGCAACCAAAGCATTTTGGATTGGCCTGGTCCAAATTTCTTAGTGTGGACCTATTTCTGATTGTGTGAAGCTTAATTGGACATCATACAAGCATCTTGGGTTCATTGGGACCTATCTTTGAGATTCACAAGTTAATTCATTTTGCGTGGAGATAATTCTTCTTATCTTGAGGTTGACCTTGATCTATGATCCTTCATCAGGTTATTAACCCTTGTGGCTAACATGAACCTATATTGGAGCTCGAGAAGCATAATTATAAGCACTATAATTTATTATATATTATCAGTTAGTTATTCATGATTAGTTAGATTCAATATATTTTTGCACAAACCCTTCAAGGGCATGTAATAAGGCATGTTAGTCAGTTGTATGTTGAATGCCCTTGTGGTAGGCCTATGAACCCTGGATATTCACCCATGAGGCCCATGTTGCATGCAATATTATCAATTCAATGAGATTCCATGTTCTCCTACAAATTTTTTGTGTTATTTTCATTGTGTTGACTCATTGCTACATGCTTCAGACTATTCCTTCTGGAACCCTCCTACTGCGACTGTTCCAATGAGAAATAACTAAGTGTGATGAGATGAGGGAGGAGTATTCTATAAAGATTAAGGGTCAATAGGAGAAGAATGGTGTTAAGAGGAAGGATCCCATTGTGAAGAAGAAGGATGAGTGGTAAAATGATGATGACTAGATGGGTAAGAGGACCAATGTGAATGAGAGTAATATGAAGGGGATTAAGAAACTAACAAACTACCTTAGAGGTTAGGGTGTGTCTTGGGTCTAGGTGAATAAGAGAGAGGAAGGAGGAGATAAGATAGGGCCATCTACGTAGAATCATGAGGGGTGGTCTAGGAAGAGATAAAATGAAGGGGCATGTGCATATAGATGGGAGACCAAAAAGTGGCCAAAACCAATGTTTTCTCCATTTTGCATATAACACAAGTGTGTTATAACATGTTCACATCATAAAAAACTCATGTCTTCCTTCTATTCACATTATAACTTGATTTGATTACTAATAACCCTTAGGGTTGAAATTGTATTTCAATGCCTAAAGACATGTTATCTATAAAATATATAAAAGCAACTAAATGTTGATCATGCTCTCTATCAGGTTTTCACATTCTTAAATGTTGATTTTAAAAAATGCCATAATAATGCAAATCTCTCTTAAGTTTCTAGTCATGTAATTTTATCTACATTTCAAATATGTTAAGGATTTGATCTTCAAGTTTTTTTTCTAGTATCTTCTTCTTTTTGTCAAAAATCAATGTATAGTATATTTTACATGAAGTTTTTTGCATTCATCCAAATTTGAAACATATAACATTTTTACATTCTAGAATCTATTCTATACACATTAAAAAATTGATTAGTTTTAAAAAAAACTAAGGGGCATGATGAAGGGTACTCCCCTTACAACCTAAAATGCACAAAAACAATAGAAAAATGGACAAACAAAATGCAAGAAGGAAGCAGATATTTTCTATTATCATTGAAATGAAAAATGAAATTACATCATATTTGCCACCACATGGGCTTTCTGATTACATAAATCTGCAAATCTGCAAATCGTAGCCACAATCTACGCTGCTCTAGCCTCCTTTTTGTAGTCCCCTTTCACATCCTTCATTTGGAAGGTGTAACCACCCTAGAATCTTCTGGAAAGTGTAACTTCCTTAAGAAGATATTTTGAAATTTTATTAATTTGGTAGTACAACTTGGTGGGGTCATAACTTTTGATCTGACTGTCGGATTTTCTAATATAATACCTTTTTGGAAAGCTTCCGCCAAAAAGTAGGGCCTAAAGGATAACTACTCTTTTTTTCCAAAAAAATTTAGGCCCATCCGGAGTCTCTAAGTGCCTCAAAATTGACTTTGAAGATTTTACTAGGATTTTCAAAAATTGAAATTTTAATATCTCTCAAATGACAAATGGTATTGAAATGATTTCTTCTCCATTGGCTTCAATTTTCCATTATGGAGGTGTGTGTAAGATTTTGTATCCAACCATGCATAAATGCAAACTTACTAAAATAGTAACTCTATCAAAATTAGCCCTTATTGAAAACAAACAACATTTTTTTTAGGTGATGCAAGATTTCTCTTACAACCTAGATGCTCCTGCATCAGGGAATTCCTCAAATTTTCACTTTTTAGGAAGTGTCCACTTTGAAAACTAGTAAGAAATCATATTCTTCAGTAAAAAAATATGTGTAAACTATGTGATCTATTAGCTAATTTTTGTTGAAGCGATTTTTGATAAACTTTTTAAAATTCAACATTTCTGGGGGAGCATACCTAATGTGTTATATTTTGAAAAAAATAGGAGCACTTTGTGTGCTCCCCCTATTTGAAGTTCCTAATATCCACCATTTAAAAAACAAGTAGTTTAGAAAATATATTTTGAGCACTACAAATCAAGTTCTCATCACATCTTCAAATTTTGAGCATGAATATCATTAATCTATCATCTAAGATTATTTTTTACTAATAAAAAAGTGGTCATTTTTTACCCTCTTTTGGTCTCCCATTTCCTTGCACATGTATGTAAAGGTGAAGTAGGTAAGAGAGGTGGAAGTGTTGGAGGAAGAGGTGGTGGAGGAGAAGGAGATGATTGAGAAGCAATGAATAAATGAGGAAAATGAATATATGGATGGTTGACCTATTTGTTAAATGTTAAAATGGTTGAGGGCATGTAATAATGCCAAAATGGATGACAATCAATGAAGATGTTATAAACCCTACCCTAATATGTGAGCTTTAAATACTATTGTATTTAGTATAAGGCATGACTTGCATATTGTAGATCCATGGTCTACCAAATAGAATTTTGTATGATAATTCTCCAATTATCACATGGAATAATGTATTGAGGGTAACTAATCCAATAGTGATGGGGAGAATCATTATACCACATGTCTCACCAAATATTTTTGCAACCCCTAATGGATATTTTTCTTATTAGAGTTGGGGTCTATTTGAATCTTATCTAGAAATGGAGTTACGTAAATATTGTAGCTAGATCCACTACCAATGAATATTAATATAATGAATCTATTATAGTATCCTACAATAATGAGGGAAATGCCTTTATAAATCAATTATGGAGGTAGAAGTGCATATGTGGGTGATCCCACAGTATCGGTTTACAATTTTTGGCCAAACTAGACACTGAAACAATTTTTTCTAGCTAAATCTTCACTTTCGGGCACCTATAGCGGCTAAATCATGAGGAATTTGAAGATGATGCAAACTAGTGATTTGTGACATTTTTTCTATAGATTCTAAATATATTTTTTTCAAGTTTTTTTGAATCATATTGCACTTCTTTTTCCATCTCCTTCGAAAACTAGTTTTTTTTAGTAAACAACATTTTTAAGGAGTGATGCTCACCATATACAACATAATTTTTATTCCATGAAGGATAAAATTCTTTTTTTTTTGAATTTAGATTTGTAACTACGATATCTAGTGCTTCCAATTGGTTTCATAGTGTTTTATTAATTTTTTGATTTAATCAAGTTTCAAAGTCAAACCAATTACAATTTAGACATTGGCAGACCATATACAATGTAACTTTTTTGTACGTATCAAAATTCTATTTTTCTTTTGGTTGGTTCAAGGACTTCAATATCTAGTGCACTCATATTTTTCAAGAAAAAAATTATAATCTTCTATTTTTCCACATGTGTGCAGAACAAAGAGCTTTATTTTTGGTGAAAAACCTATGTTTAATAAAACTAAAAAAATAAATACATAATAAAACCAGAACATATTAAAATTATATTTGTTGGATAGCTCATTTCGAGGACTACCATCATCCAATTGGGTCTATGAAGTCTCCTCCATTTTCATCCTACCCGAGCTTCGAAGAGAAAAATTCTAGTTTTTTGGTGCCATAGGGGGAGAAGGGGGGTTAGAGCGACCCAGGGGGGTTTGAGTGAACCCCCTTTCCACAACCAATTTCTTTGCTTATTTTTCTAGGAAATGTGGGGCCTAGCATTTAATGGGTTAACTTGAAGGGGAGTTCTAACAAACCCCCTTTGGGTTCGCTTGAACCAAAAGTTCGTTCAAATCCCCAAAAACCAAATTTTTTTGCATGGGATCATTTTTCACAACTTTTCCTTCCTCACTGGAATTGTAAACCACTTTTGTGGGTTTACCCATGTGGAGAAGACAATGTCATATTTCCAAGTAGTGCAAAGATAGAATAAATTTTCTCTAGAGGTGTATGAGGATGGACACATGTAGATGTGTTTAAGAAAAATTTAAATGATATCAATAATATAGAATATGCAAGAAATATCCCAAAGGGATGTTAGTGAAGGTCCTTGTAAAGGATCAGAAGAAGGGAGTGTAGGTAGTCTCCAAACCGCAAAAGGTATATAAGGGGTGAATAGTGTATTAATGGGTGTAGTAGAACTGGATATATGTATACTATGATAAATGTAGGAGATATTTCTATCTAAGAAATTTTATCATCTATGATTTGCGGTGAAGGGGAATCATAATTACCTTGGATTGGTGTATTATGTAATTAGTGATAATAAAAAAGGATGTAGTACAAAGTATTATGTCTAGAGTTAGAGATAGGTACGTAGGTAGAAATATTATCAAAGACTATTCAAATGGGATGCTAAGAGGGAAGATATAGGAATGAGGAAACAATTCATTAGATGTGTTATCTATAAGAGGAGTAGAAGTGGAATACTATAATAGGAATGGGATGTGTGTGTCTATAGGATTAGTTGATGGAGAAAGACATAAGGTAGATGAGGGTGTAGGAATGGAATAAAATAAGAAGAGTATTAATTTGTGTTTGTATAAAGTTCTTTTCCTTTCTATCATCCAAAAACTAACACCTATGAAATAATATATCCAACTAGTCCAACAATAAACTATCGCACAAAGTTGGGAGTGGAAACTAAATAAGACAAGTAGAAAATATGAAATAAGAGGATGCAAATAAATATAGATTTAGTCAATAAGGTGAAATTATCCTCATGACATTCCCTCTATCATAAAATTAATTAATTAAATTGAATATTTATTTTATTAAAATAATTTCCTATATTCCTCTCCACTAATTACTTAAATAATAGAATTATTTAATTAGTTAGACTAAAATACCAAATCCTATTCTAATCCTCACCAAAAAAATAAACCATGGCCCATTAATAATAAAAATAAAATAAAATAAAATTCAACTACTAAATTTAAAATGTTGTCCAGATTCATTGAAGCTTTGCATTCCCACCACAATTCAATGCTTACATCTCAACAATACATTCATGTTTAATCTAAATCATTCATAATTTTAGTTTTCCCTAGAAGCTTCTAACCTTTCCCTAATTCATCTCATTCAACCCTAGCCATCTATTTTAATAAACAACCCTCCATCCTATCATCCATTGATCTATAAATCAATTCCCATCCTCAACTAAATCATATAGAGGATAAAATTTATACATACATGTGAATAGAATGACTCTTGCACACCTCTTGAGCAACCACATCAAGGAGTACATCCATTGAACAATAAGGTAAAATATTCTAGTTTTATTGAGGCTTTGTTATGTTTATGTCTTATTCATGCTTTATATACAAGGTATTCTTAGGTTTGGAATATGAATCTTATATTTACATTTGTTTCTTATTGTTTATTCCAAATCTATGGTTACATTAATAAAATAATATTCTTGGACCTTGATCTCAAGTTCATAATTTTTAAATTCTCATAGCCTAACCGAAAATCTATTCCAAATTGTATTTATAAGCAAATACCCACGGATTAATCTAAAGACCTTACATATATTATTGAGGAAAATATACACACAGTAGGATTCAATGACACACAAATTTAATTTTAGTGAGAGAGTGTACTTATTTACATTCTAGTTCATTATTTTCTAATTATAAGGTATTTTTCAATGTCACCCTAGTTTTTTAGACTAAAAAAATATTTTTTAAAGTTAGTGTTGTTCAAACTACTTAACAATGTCTTTTAATTGTGAGACATGGTAGATCTATGTTTAGAAAACTTATTAGCTAGAAAATTATGGAATATTTTCATGCCAAAAGTATTGATTTAGTTATATTTTCTAATAGTATGTCTCCTTCCTATGTCATTTTAGATACTTTTACTATCCATATTAGCTTTCTTTATGTATTAATTTCTAATGTGTAGCTTAGCATAATTACTAGAATTCCATCCACAATTAATAATGTTAGTATCTCTTGTGATGTGAAATAATTTTAATAATTGTCTCTGAAGAAAATCATGAAACAAATGAAAAGGAAAGAGTTAAAAGTGAGAAACATGAGAGAGAGAGAGAGAGAGAGTTTTTAGGCTAGTACAACATACAACTTGAAATACACCATAAACTCAATAGATTCAAACACATTATTGTTGAATAGGATAACTGAGAGGGGGGTGAATCAATTGTCACAAATTTTAACCTTTAATTCAATCACCAAAACTACTACTTAAAATTTCTTAAAATATTAATCATCAGATGCCAATGTAGAAACTCAAATCCAACACAAACACAATAACACCAAATTTACATGGAAAACCCAATGAGAGAAAAATCACAATGAGGATTAACTCACACTATAGAGAATATCAAAATTGAATACAAAAAGGATCACTACCTGAGGTAAGGCTCACTACCTCAAACAAGGACTCACTGTTTGGAACAAGGACTCACTATCCAATAGGGCTACAAATCAGAGGGCTCACTGCCACAAAGATACAAAGAAGACAAAGAAGACCTATTACAGAGAGACTACAATCCCAATGCAACAAAGGATTCCACCATAGTCACTTGACCAACTTGCATGAATGATAGAGTTTGCCTTCTGCTCACTGCATCTGGAAACTCAACATTAAGCTTCACATTGATCTCCCACACACAACTTACACATTCTTTTTGAATATCATCAATGTCATGTCTACTCTTTCACTTATCTTCCTTCTTTTCTCTTATATATTTTTCATTACTAGCTCATCTTGTATTTATGCTATCTCCAACCTTCAAAAAGGATCCAAAGTCAACCATCCAACTTCAAATACAAATTAGGTCAGTTCCAAAACATCCTAATGTGGAATTAGAATGAGGGTGACCCAAACACATGCTTCACCAAGACCCAAAGTAGATCTAACATGCTTCATCAACTTTGAAGACAGTGCTTAACACAAGGTCGACCAAACTAGTGTAAAACACATAGAACAATTAAGCTCGAAACTTCTAGAAACCAAAAATATCTTCAATGCAATCAAAACATCCTAACTCTAGAACTGCAATTCAAAAGAGTTCATCAAATAGAAATCCGGACCAACAAATTTTCTCCTAGACCTCAACCGGAACATAGAAAAACATGGTTCACAACTGGTGAACATAACTCGAACTTCACAATGAACTAACAACCAAAAATCTAGATATAACAACCTTCAAAAACCATGACCAACATATTTGAACTGCACAAACATAAGGGAAAATACCAAATCATCATCCTGAGGAACAATTGAACACCTGTAAACTTTCTTTAATACAATTTTCTCAATATCCTCAACATATATAGACAACAACTAGTAGATAACCAGTTGACTAGTAGAAACCAATGATAACACCTCATTCCTTTCTATATTCTTGCAACAATCTCCCCCTTTGTCATTGATAGCAACACATGATGTGAAAGACCATCAAAGACACCATACTAGTTTTTAATATACTTCTCAAGATTTTCCTTTTTGTTTCTCCCCCTCAGAAGAACATCTTCCTCATTACCTACTTTCTCTCATTTTCACAAGCTTTATCTCCCCCTTTGACATCAATGAAAAAGGAAAAATATATGTTCATTGAATATTCCTTTGACATGAAAACATAATAATCATAATGATAACACTTGAAACTACTTGCTCCCCCTAAGAGGTAGCCACCAAAACATTAGTCCAAAATGATAGAACCATGAATCCACCAGATTGATGCATCTCCAAATGCATCTTAGTTTATGAAAGGAGGGGAAATAACCCCTAACTTCTCCTAGAGATACTCAAAAGTATCTCTAGGAAGAGCCTTTGTAAATATATCAGCGATTTGATCCTTTTTCGGAACATACTCAAGCTTGAATTCATTCTCTATGACCTTCTCTCTCAAGAAATGATATCTGATAGATATATACTTCATCCTTGAGTACATCACAGGATTCCTCAAAATGTTAATTGAACTTATTATTACAGAAGATAGAAGTGGGATCATCATATAGTACTATGATATATTTCAATGTTTGTTTCATCCATAGAACTTGTGTACAACAAGATGTAGCAACAATATACTCAGCTTCAACAGTAGACAAAGAGACAGAATCTTGCTTCTTACTCAACCATGCCACCAATCTAGATCCAAGAAAGAATGCAACACCACTTGTACTCTTTCTATATCTACACATCCATCCCAATCTGCATCTGTATATGCACTAAATGTAAATTCAGTATCTTTAGGATACCACAATCCATAAGTGACATTCAGATATATCTAAATATTATTTTAATAGCAGCAACATGTGTGTTTCCTTTAGATCTTCTTGAAATATAGCCACAAGATAGACCACATGCATAATATCTGGTCTAGTAGCAGTCAAATACTGTAGTCCACCAATCATAGATCTATACTTGCTCTTATCAACATTAGATGAATCATCATCTTTACCCAATTTGCAACTAGTCACCATAGGATTACTCACCAGTTTGGAATAATCCATCTCGAAATTCTTCAACATCTCTCTCACATACTTAGACTATGAAATGAAAATTCCTCTTTGTTTGATTAATCTATAGCCCAACAAATAAATTCATCTCCCCAAACATAGAAATTTCAAATTATTTTTGCATCTCTTCCACAAACATCTTGCACATCTTTTCATTTCCTCCAAAGGTAATGCCATCAACATATACAACTACAATCAATATTTTTTCATTTTCAATCTTAAAGTATAAATTATTGTTTGTTGTACCTTTGTTAAATCCTTGCTGAATCAAATACCTGTCTAACCTTGCATACCAAGCTCTAGGAGCTTTCTTCAATCTACACACCATATCCGGTTGATCTATTAACTAAAATCCTTCTGGTTGTTCCATGTAAACTTCTTCCTCCAGCTCACCATTCAAAAATGTTGACTTCACATCCATCTGATAGACTTTGAAATCTTTATGAGCAGCCAATGCCAATAACATTCTTATAGCTTCCATTCTTTCTAGCGGGGAAAAAGTCTCCTAAAAGTCTATGCCTTCTACTTGTGAAAACCCTTTACACACAAGCCTCGCTTTGTTTTTGACAACTTCTCCATTCTCATTCAACTTATTTTTGAATACCCATTTTGATCCAATGATATTTTTATTTGCTAGTCTTGGGACTAGTTCCCAAGTCTGATTCTTCTTAATCTGCAAAATTTCTTATTTCATTGCTTCCTTCCAATATTCATCTTTAGAGGCTTCACTTACTATCTTTGGCTCAATCTTAGAGAATAAACACAAATTTACTTCAGCAGCAACTTTGCTTATGGTTAACACGCCTTTTGTCTTGTCTCTAATAATCTAATTTTTTGAATGATTCCTCTGTACATATCTTGGTGTCCTAGGGTACATCACTAGAGCATCTTCTTCTTTTTCATTATGTTCATCATACTTTTTCTGCTCATCTCTATCCTATTCTTCCACAATTTCTTCTATTCTTTCACAATCATGTTCATCAGACACATATCCACCAATATCAATATAATTCTTTATTATCTCAACCTTCACATTCAATCTCTCTACAATATTTCCCAGTCTTTTATTGAAACATGTGTATTCCTTGCTTTTAGTAGAGTATCCAAGCAATATGCCTTCATCACTTCTTGCATTAAACTTACCCAAAGTTTCCTCATCTCTTCTGATATAGCATTTTTTTCTGAACACCTTGAAATATTTAACTGTAGGAATTCTTTCGTGCCATAGCTCATAGGGAGTCTTTGTACTATTTTCTCTTGCTTGAACTCAATTGAACACATAAACAACAGTATGAATAGCTTCATTCTAGTAAACTTCTGGTAATCTAGCTTCAGTGATCATTGACCTAGCAACCACTTGAACTGGTCTATTTTTCCTTTCAACAACTCCATTGTGTTGAGGAATTCTCAAAGCAGATAATTGACTCTTTATTTCATGCACTTCACAAAACATATTGAGCTCATGGGTGCTGAATTCTCCATCTATGTCAAATATTAAGCATTTTATCTTCAAATTCACTTCATTTTCAACCATAGTCTTGAATGCCTTAAATCAATCTAATGCATCTGATTTATCTCTAAGAAATGTAACCCTTGTATATCTAGAATAATCATCAATTAAAAGCATAAAGTAACTTTCACCAAGTAGACTTCATACAAGCTCAAAGGACCACAAAGATATGTATGAACTTGTGCGAACCCCAACCTTGGTACCTGCAAAACAACAAGAATAAATGAGCTAGACAAGAGATTGCAAGCCAAAACAAGGATTCCCCATGAAATCCATTCACAACTTCAAACTAGGAAAGAAAATAACAAAGAACACAATGAAAATGATAAAACAAAGATTAAATCCTAATTAGATGTGCAAACTCATGATCCCATGGGGGAATTGGTGCCAATTTGATGTGAAAATTGGCCCTTTCCCAATTCCTATGATGCAAGCTTGATGTGTTGAAGATGATTGATCCACTTTGTTGGTGAAGAACGAGAACTCCAAGCCAAAATCTGCAAAAACCTAGCTATGACTCAATGATAATGGATAAAATTCAAGAGATATTTAAGCATGGTAACTTTGCCTAGATTGTGGATGATGAAATGAGGATATAAGATCTTTATTTATAGAATTCCAAGATGGATGAATGTCCAAATTTGAGCAATGTGAGACTAACATTCATCCAATGGTATGATGCCACTTGTCAAGCTATGAATGGATGAAGGATGTACAAGATTTGGGGTTTGTGCCAATAAATGCATAATTTTGAATTTCAAATTTGTTGAAATGACATGTAAGAGGGAAGGAAAAATGCAATAAATGCCACTTGGCTCAAGGCAAAGGACATGTAAGATGAATTTATTGCCTTGTTGGATGTACATGTTGACTTGGAATTTTTGAATTCAAATTGAGAGAATATTCTGAAAGATGCCTTGTGAGGAAAAAGAGATTTAATAAATGAATTAAATCTATTTTCATGTGCAACTTGCATTATCTAGAGGATGGGACATGAGATGAGATTAAATTAATCAAGGATTAATTAATATAATGAGAGAGGTTAGATGATGTGACCTATTTGACTCAAATTTATGGATTTATTTAAATCAAATAAGAGAGGAATATGACAAGAGATTTAATTAAATAAGGATTTTGATTTATTTAATTAAAAGAGATGGTGTTAGATTAAATCAAATAAGGTTTTAATTTATTTAATTTAATGAACAGACTTTAGAGATTTAATCAAATAAAATTGATTATTTAATTAAATAGGGATAATTATATTAGATGGATTGATTTAATTAACAAAAGAGATGACTTAATTAGACAAAATGATTTATTTAATTAAGGGATGAAAGTGGATGAATTTAATCAGATAGGGGAATTTGATTAAATGGTTAGACTAAGGGATGATTTAGGAAGAAACGATGTTAGTAAGTCAGGATCAAATGCACAATGTCAATCAGTATATTTTACGTGTCTACAGAACTAAATCCAGTAGTCCAGTAGTTGATTGTTTTTTTGATCTATAATAATTTCGTGCTTGCTTCCCAAACTAACAATTCCTGCAAATAGTATTAACATGCTTTGTAATTCTTGCTAAATCTCTCACAGCCTGAACATCACTAATCCTTTCCAAGTTATCAAAATTCATGTGACACATTGTCCTATTTCATAACCAACTTTCATTTATCTAAGTCATAAAGCATTGTCCATCAACACCCTTAAGTTGATAAATATTCCCTTCAGATTTCTTTCCTGTAGAAATCAATGTTCTGAATCCTTTTCGGATCTCACATTTCTCATCCTTAAACATAAGATCATATCATTTTATGCACATCTGACAAATGCTCAACAAATTATGCCTTAAACCCTTAACATATTAAACATCGTCAATATGATGCTTTCCGTCAAAGCTTATTGAACCTATCCCACATATTTTAGCACCAATATCATGTCCAAACATAACCAAGCCTCCATCATATTTCTCAAGCTTAACAAACTTACTTTTATCACCAGTCATGTGATGTGAGCAACCATTATCAACTACCCAAAAATTACTTTCTTGTTTAGCATGTAGGGTAGAGATAACCATACAGGTCTTCATTTTCTTCCTTCTCCTTCTCTGGAGGGCTTTCCTTTACCTATTTTTTGAATTAGTATAAGTAGGTTCATCCTTAATTGCCAAGAAAAAGAATTCATTGTCATCTAGATCTTCATATTCTGAATCTTCATGTCTGAAATACTAGCATTCTCATTCACATAATAAGCTCTGTTAATCTTCTTTCCTTTCTTTCCTTTCTCATATCTTTGTTTATTCATTTTAGCTCTTTCCAGACTTAAAGGGAAACTTACCTTCATACATACCAGAGCCTTTTCTCATTCTTCTTACAAAGTTAGCTTCTATTTCATCAAGGTTCTCTTCATCCGAATCTTCAACTTTTGTAGCTTTAAAAGTAGTATCTGATTTGCCTCCATTTCTTAAATTCAGCTTCCTCATCTCATAAGATGTCAAAAATTCTAACAGTAGATCCTTAGTACAAGTCTTATAATCTATAGTCTGCTCAATAGCACTCACCTTCTCACTGTAAGCATCAAGAAGAGTTCTAAGAATCTTCTTTACAATCCAGGTTTCATCTATAATAGTGCCAAGTGATCACATTCCGTTCACTACCTCATCCAATCTTTGTACATAAGCTTTAACATTTTCATCTTTGGACATATGTATAAGATCAAACTGTGTTTCCAAGTTCTGTAATTTTGCCTCTTTAACTCTTTCATCACCATCATGTGCTCTTTCTAAAGCATCCTAGACTTCCTTAGTTGTCTTCAAATTCTAAACCTTAATCAACTCAGAATGTACTAGACTATTCTTTAAGATGAACTTTGCCTTATTGTTTGCTTCATGTGCTCTAATCTCTTTAGGTGTACTCGGACCATTAGCAGGAGGAGTGTGAGGATTCTTGTAAGCTTTCTCCACATCATATCTGCACTACTCCAAATATTCTTCCATTAATACTTTCTAGATACCATAATTAATTCTATCAAACCTCAGATAATCAAAGACCATTTTGCTAGCCATCTCAAACCTTCCTCAAGTGGTTAAGCTCTTCACCAAGGAACCAAGCTCTGATACCAATTGTTGAATAGGAAAACTAAGAGGGGGGTTCAAATTAGTTGTCATGGATTTTAACCTTTAATTCAATCATTGGAACTAATTATACTTAAAATTGCTTAAATGGTTAATCATCGGATGCCAATGCAAAAACTCAAATCCAACACATAAACACAATAACACCAGATTTAATTGGAAAACCCAATGAGGGAAAAACCATGGTGAGGATTAACTCACACTATAGAGAACATCAAAACCAATTACACAAAGGTTCGCTGCCTAAGATAAGGCTCACTACCTAAAACAAGGACTCACTATCCAACAGGGCTACAACCCAGAGGGCTCACTGCCACAGAGATACAAAGAAGACAAAGAAGACCAGTTACAAAGAGAATACAATCCAAATGCAACAAAGGATTCAACCACAATCACTTGATCAACTTGCATGAATGATAGAGTTTTCCTTCTGCTCACTGCATCTGGAAAATTGACATTAAGCTTCACATTGATCTCCCACACACAACTTACACACACTTTTTGAATATCATCAATGTCGTGTCTACTCAAGATTCACTTAACTTCCTTCTTTTCTCTTGTATATTTTTCATTACTAGCTCATCTTCTATTTATACTATCTCCAACCTTGAAAAAGGATCCAAAGTCAGCCATCCAACTTAAAATACAAATTAGGTCAAATCCAAAACATCCTAGGGTGGAATTAGAATGAGGGTGACCCAAACACATGCTTCACTAGGACCCAAAGTAGATCTGACACCCTTCATCAACTTCGAAGATAGTGCTTAACACAAGGTTGGCCAAACCAGTGTAAAATACATAGAACGAATAAGCTCGAAACTTCCACAAACCAAAAATATGTTCAATGCAATAAAAACATCTTAACTCTAGAACCCCAAGTCAAAAGACTTCATCAAAGCCCCGGGGATTGATGGTTTCCCTTGTCAATTTTACAAGGCCTTTTGGGACTGTGTTGGGAAAGATTTGTATCATGTTTACTTAGAGGCTTTTCATTCTAATTCTCTACATAACTTAATAAACAAAGGCAATATAAAATTCATACCTAAATCTGGGGATCTAGAGGAAATTTGCAACTGGAGGCCTATCACGCTTCTCAATGTCTCCTACAAAATTATTGCCAAGGCTTTGGCTCTAAAGATTCACCATCTTCTACCTCAGATTGTGCGCCTAGAGCAAACATGATTCATTTAATCCAGGTTCATTATAGATAATATTATTGTCATTTGGGAAGGCATGGAATCGGCCAGACATTCAAACCATAAAGCCATTTTTGTTAAAATTGATTTTGCCAAAGCCTATGACCGAATTGAATGACCTTTCATTCTTGATATGTTGCAAGCTTTGGGTTTTGGGCCTAATTTCATTCAGGTTGTTTGAATGCTTTTTGTGGATGCCTCTACTTGTATCACCATTAATGGTCATCAATCTTCCACCTTTGGACTCTTTCGTTCCATTTGGTAAGGGTGCCCGCTTGCCCCTTCCCTATATGTGCTTGCAGTTGAAGGATTTGGCTATCTCTTGGCCAACGTGGTTTCCCAATAGCGTGTCAAGGGTATTTCGCTGCCTAACTCTCAGGATAATTGTTTAATGGTCCATTTTATGATGACTCTTTCCTCACTCTCCTAGAGGAAGAAGATAATATTAAAGCAGTCCTGGATTTCCTTAATACTTTTTGTCTTACTTCCAGCTCTGCCATTTAGTGGCACAAAACTTGGTGTTACACACAGTCTATTCTACTCACCCCTCCTTGGTTTCAATAGTATAATTGGAAGAGGATTGGGTCAGGAGAAATTTTTTGGTTCTTGGGCATTCCCTTTGCTTTTCAGGCATCTCTGACTGAGTTATGGCAAGCTGTTATTTCCAGGGTCGAGCAAAAGCTTGCTTACTAAGCCCCTCTCTTTGGCAAGGAAATTCCAAGTGTGCTCCAGGGTCCTTACAACTACCCATGTTTATTATTCTTCTTGTTGGGCCCCGTCAAAAGTTGCCTATGGTAAGCTTGAAAAATTGCTTCAAGATTTTCTTTGGGCCTCTGTTGATTCCCACAAAGGGTTTCACCGTGTTTCCTGGGAATTTTGCTGCCTTCCCAGAGATTTTGGAGGACTTGGGTTGCTCTCCACTCAATGGCAAGGGACTGCCTTATGTGTCAAATGGATAATTTGTGCCCTTACTGGCAATGAGGCCTAGAAAATTCTTCTCAAACATTGCATCTAGTCTGGCTTTCCTGCGCATAGACCCGCTTGGAAGGGGATTGGTTTTCAAACCCTTCTGGTCATGGAGGAACTAGTCCAAATTGTGGGGACTTTTGTGGCTAAAAGCATTTGGAGAGTTTAGGAGGCAGTTAAGCCTTGGCTTTGTTGGGATAGCTCTAGTTTCCGTGATGGGCTTTCACTCAACCAACAGAATGTTTGGTGGTCACCCCCTTTTACTAGCAATGGTCATCCGTTGGCTAAATCACCTTGGCTTAAGGTGCTCAAATTCCACAAAAAGGGTATCCAGACCCTGCAACAGATTTTTCATAGACCCATAATGTGTATCATGTAGTGGAAAGAATTTTGTGCCCTATACAAGCTTCATAACCAAGACCGTGCTACTTATGATGGTCTATTGAATGCTATTCTTGCAGAGATGCTTCATAAGGTTAAAATTCATGGGACCAAACCCTAGTGGAAAGACTGCAAGTGGTCTCTAGACACCCCTTTTAGGAATTACAAGCCTCAACTTGGTTACAGGTGGCTTTCACCACACTTTCCTATGATTCAAAGTTTAAACCAGAGGTGGCTTCTTCAATCTCCTATTCATGTCTAGCATAAAATATTTGTTGCCACTTGGTCTGCAAGTGTTGAGCCCAAACTTGCCCACTTTGTTTGGTGTATTATTTTCCAAGGCTTTCCCGTGGGTTCTCGGCTTGTTCACTTGGGGGTCCAAGACCCTCATTGCCCTTTTTGTGGGTAAGCTGAGACTTTTAAGGATTTTTTCTTGTTTTTTCCCAGAGCTCAGTAGTTTTAGACTTGAATTCATGACTTCTTTCGGCCCTTTAGGATGGAGCCTTTCTCCTGGCATATGATTTTGTTGGGAGACTCACCTAGAATTCCTACTAAGTTTACCCAGCTTTGACACACTTTCAGGGTGGAAATCCTTTTCAATATCTAGAAAGACAAAAATGCCTACATATTTGCTTATTCTCAAATGGATATTAATGTTTCTTTATATGCTAAAGCTATTATTTGTTATAATGTTCTCTTAGAGATTCAGGTGCAAGATAACAAAGTTACACTTGAGGTTGCTCACCTACAAGTGTTGCTAGACTATTAGGGCAATGCATTGTGTACTGTTGCTCGGGTGTCCACTTCGCCCACCTCTTCCTGCAGTCGGTCACTTTCTTGGGGCCAAAAATAGAGTGGTTTTGCATGTCCCCACTCTCAGCCTCCTCTTCGGTAGGATTCTCGCCCTCCTCGGTGAAACCACTCTCCTCCGCTGCGGGCTAGCCAAGGGTGGCCTTCTAGCAGTACTTCAGGGAATGGCGGTGGTGATTTCGAGTGGCCCTCTAATGACACTCCTGTTTTGGCTCTCGGTGGCCAAACTTTGGTAAAGGTTTTCTGCATCTAATGCTTGTAATCTTGCCCCGATGTGAGGATAAAGATAAAGAGAAGGAAAAAGATGTTGATGATAGTTGGGATCCTCCTCCTGACATCACTCTAGACCCTACTAATGTATGGGGGAAGAACATGGATGAAAAATATCTTCCTAGCTCTGTTGGCAATGCTTTAGCCGCTTAATGACCATTTTTATATGTTTTGTAATCATGGACTTTTGGACTCGGCCCATGTGACTGGTTATTTTTTTGGTTTTTCTGGGCCCTGCCCATGTGACTCTCGGGGTGTACCTTCTTACCACTCACCTTTTTGTGAATATGTAACTTTATCTTTATATTAATATAAATAGCTTCCAAATCATCAAAAAAAAAAGAAGAAAGAAGAAAAGATGTTTGGATTATATTCTTAAGAACATGACTTGTCACCACCTTTTGGATCGGTTCCTTCACAAAGATAAAGACACCATACATGTGGGACTAAGTTTGACATGGTCAATCAAGGATGCATTATTACTCCTCAAGTTTAGGAATAGACTCACACCGTTCGATGTGGTGTAGTTTGCAATCCACATATTATGAGCTATCAAATTTGAAAGTCTTCAAAGGCAGCTGAACCAATAAAAGTTTCTTAAGGTTTTTTTTATGGTTTGTTCAAATAAAGCAAAACGTGCTTTGCTATAAATAACAAAGCCTTGAATTGTTCTCTGGACTTTCCAAAGTCAGTTTCCATATTGTTTGGATTACAAATAATAAACGCTGAGACTTTCAAGATGCTTTAAGGCATTGTTTTGCTCGTGTAAGCCTCAGAAGTTGCAGGTTATTCTATTTCTTTAATCTTAATCAGTAATACTATTGAAATGTAACCACTTTTGGCATGCATTGAGTTCAAAGAGGATATGAAAGACTCAACATTTTGGTGGATTAAGTTTGTTTCTTCTTTGAATTGGTTCCTTGTGCTTTGGAGTTATAGGCATCACAAATAGAAACGACAGTAAGCTCTTTAAAAATTCCTCATTTCTTGTGATCTTTTGATAAAGCTGCATAGACTTCTTATTTGGGTATTGTGTTTTACATACAGCTTATGCCCTGAATGTCATGAGATTGTTGTGAGAATGTATGGTGCCAACAAGCTGCAATAGTGGCATAGATACCTGTGACTCTTAGTGAGATAGGGTGAGTTGCACAAATGGCCATATAACCTCACTGTAAGATCTCCATTACTTTTTACATAAGAAGTTTGTAACCTTATTATTTGTTTTTGGTTTTCTATTTTGAAGATAGAAATTTAAAAAAAAAAACCGAAAAATAGAGAAACGTGAAAGGCTATTAGATGAATAGACTAGACCGATCTGAGTTAAGTTGAGATAGATAATTTATAATACCCTTCAATCAAGAAAAATGGATTGTATGTCTTGTATTTAAGTTATATTATAAAAGCATTCGATATTGTAGAGAATACTATCAAGCGTGGTGTTGAAGGGATCTCTCTCAAATCAAATCAGTTCTCTGACAACACTTCAAACTTTGTAAGCTCCTGTATTAAGGAAAAGTTTTCAGCTTAATAGCAAATAGTATAATAACTTAATCCCCAATCAACAATAGAGCACAATGAAAACAAAAAGTAGAAGAATGAAACAACATCACTTAGTCTTCAAACTCCCATTGGTTGACCTCCATTGGCCTTCTCCATCTTGCTGAAAACTTGAATAATTGCCCTCAAAATCGAAGTGCAACTATAACTTATGCCAAAGACAAGAAAAATATTGAAGTAATATGTATGCTCAAGTATTCAAAAGCTCTCAAGCATGTTGTGTATAACTTGTGTGTCCTCAAAATGATTTGAAAGAGGGCCTTTTAAAGAATTCCAAATTGAGAATGGATGACCAAGATTAAAAGTTGGTGAAACCCTAAGATCAAAGGCCAAGAATCAATGTCATAAGGAGGATTAGGGTTAGGGCAACATTAGGTCAAAGTTAGGGAAAACCTTGAAATGAAAGGTTGAGATTTAATTGAAAGCAATTAAATCAATAATGGAGAAAAATAGATAGTTGGAATAATATAAATTATTTAATTTATGGGGGAATGTTGACTTATGAATTAAATAATGGTTTAATTCATAAATGGGAATGAGACAAAAGACAATAAATAATTTTTTAATTATTTATTTGGTGGGATGGAAATTGGGTTTAATTGAAGGAAAAATGGTAATGTTGGTAATCAGATATTTATTTAATTATTAGAGGGAATAAGAACTAATTAGTGACGTATTTAAATAAATAAATAAATTGCGTTAAATAAATAAATGTATTTAATTGAAGGAAAAATGGTAATGTTGGTAATCAGAAATTTATTTAATTATTAGAGGGAATAAGAACTAATTAGTGACGTAATTTATTTATTTAAATAATCACGAAGGAATAATTATGGCATTAGGATGTGATTAAATAATTGAATTATGTGAGGGAGAAGCATGGTCATTGTAGAAAATATGGTTTGCAAGTCGAAGCCATTTTTATGTGTCTACATTGGCCTCTCTTTGACATGATGTAGTTTATCGCATTGTGTCAAAGAACAAGTAAAAAATATGCCCCAGTTTGAAAGTGAGAAGAGGAAGGATGGCAAGGAGGTAGTGGTATGCCCCCTCAAGAGGACAGGCAGGTTAAAAGAACATGAGTGAGCTCTCGAAATGGATGAGAAGATGAGAGGATGAAGGAATAAAAGAAATGTTAGCATGGAAGCCATGGATGTTAGGATGAAAAATGAATACTTCAATATTTTGCTAAGTAACAAAATAGGTGTTGCAAAATCATCATTGGGCGGTAATATGTGACAAATGGACAACAAACACCGTGATATGACATAGACCAAGGTGTGCAAGGTTGGCCACTTGCGAAGAATAGATAGTCATATATGAGGAATGTCCTAACTCATACTAAGGGCTAAGTTGCCCCAGTCTTTTTGTCAAGACACACCCGAGACATCAATCAAGGAAAAATAGGTCATGAGACATCATTACACCTCTAAATCCTTCATGGGACATCCTTGAGGTAGCTAGAAACATGACCAAGAGACAAAATAATAAAAAGATAAGACAAAATAGACTAGAAAAATCAACAACCATTCAATATGTTTTCCAAGATTTGTGTGTTGAAGGTTGATTGTGTGATAGTTTGACAATTTGACGATTTGATAGTCTAATAGTATTGACAATTTGACATTACTTGTCATCAAGAAGAACACATCCTAAAAGGGCCAATGACTATGCAACGAAGTCTATTGTTAGGAAAGACACATCCTGAAAAGGCAAATGACATTTTGACGGGGTCCAATTCCAAGAGGGACACATCTTGAAGGGGACCATAAAGTGACTAGGTTGACATTGTGTTGGCAATTTGACAGATGTTTGGTTTGATGACTAACTGGGCTATTTTGTCTTTCGGTTCACAATTTGAATGTTAACATTCAAATGACTGTCTTGTGTTTGAGTTTGACTAAGTCTGACTTATTTGATCGACATGATGAACCCCTTAAGGACTGAACCTATGGGACCTCGAGGGCTCATCAATAGATGGCCTTGCCTACGTCATGCACTCAGAGACATTGTAGTTTGACAAGGATGGACGAACATATTGAAGATGAATTGACATGTTTTGACTTGACCTGATAAACCCTAAGGGACTGAACCTAGGGGGGCTCGGGGGCTCATCGATAGATGGCTTTGCCTACATAGAAAATGCGCAGAGACCTCGTAGTTTGACAATTGAAAATGACTAACATGACTTACATGACTAACTTTGACTCTGTTTTTGGAATTTGTGATGTTATTTGGATGTTTTTGTGCTTTCTTCAAGACATTTTTTGATTTTTAGGTCTTTTTTAAGGACTTTTTATTGTTTTTAGAATTTTTTTAGGACTTTTTATGATTTTTATGATTTTTTTCAGGACTTTTAATGATTTTTAGGATTTTTTTAGGACTTTTAATGATTTTTAGGATTTTTTCAGGACTTTTTATGATTTTATGAATTTTTTAGGACTTTTTATGATTTTTATGATTTTTTCAAGACTTTTTCAATTATCAAGACCATGTGTGATACCCACTACAGTCTCATGATAAAATATTGCCCATAGTCAAGCTGATGAAAATGACATGACTAGTATGGATGATAGGTGGTGCACAAGACTTCAATGTTAACCACTTTCGGCCATGGAAAGAAACGTCATGATGTCAAGGTGAAACATTGTGATGAATCTTAGAAAAATGGATGTTTATTATGGACTAAGGTAGATAGAGTGACTGTAGATGTCAAAGCAATGACTAACTACAAATGGTGCCTATTTGCCAGGTTTTTACCATGGTACTTATCCGAAGCGCCTATTTACTAGGTTTTCACTATGGATGAATTATTTCTCTTTATTTTGTTAACTTTTTTTTTTTCAGTGTCACCAGGATGCCTGTTTGCCAGGTTTTCATCCAAGTGACGATATTTTTGTATTTTTCAAAAAACAAATTGTATTTTTAATGGTTGTCGGCCAGACTTTCCAATGTTATGTATAGAACTTTCATAAATGCAGACTATTGGTTGGCTCTGTCAATTGTTCACCATCTGGAGTAGCCAACTGATATGCGCCAGAACCAAATGACGCAGTGATCATGTATGGACCTAGCCAATTGGGTTCAAACTTTCATAGTTTTTCTCTATCAAACTGATTCTTAGGATTCTGCATGAGAACCACATCGCTAATGTCAAATTTTTGAGTCATCACTCTTTTGTTGTAGCTTCTACAAAGATTATTTTGATATGCCTATAAATGGTTCAAGGCATTATATCTTCGTTCATCTAGCATTTCTAATTCATGCAGTTGTGACTGTCGATATTCTTCATCAATGATTAGACCTTTCATAGAGACCCGTAGGGATGGAATTTTGACCTCTATGGGAAAGATGACTTTGGCTCCAAAGATGAGGGAAAATGGAGTGGCTCCAATGGGAGTACGGATGTTAGTGTGATATGCCCACAAATCAGGATTGAGTTGTATGTGCCAGTCACGACCAACGTCAATGACAATCTTCTTAAGAAGTTTGATGATCATTTTATTAGATGCTTCAACTTGACCATTTCCTTGTGGGTAGTAAGATGTGGAGAAATTGTGTCAGATATGGAAGTGTTCACAAAGTTCATGAACATCCTAATTTTTGAAGGGACAACCATTATCTGTGATGATGGATTGTTGAATACCATATCGACAAATGATATAGTTGAGGATAAACTTGGAAATTTGTTTGTCGGTAATGTAAGTGAGGGGGATGGCTTCAATCCACTTAGTAAAGTACTCATTAGAAGTAATGATGAACTTGTGGCCATTGGATGAGGTAGGATGGATCTTGCCCATGAGGTCGAGTCCCCATTGTGCGAAGGGCCAAGGAGAAGTAATCGGCCAAAGTTCATGCATTGGTGCATGAATCAAGTCACTGTGTATCTGACATTGGTGACACATTCTAAAAAATTCAAGTGCATCTTTCTCAATGTTCAGCCAGTAATACGCAAGTATCGTTATCTTTTTGGCTAAATTAGGACCACTCGAATGGGATTTGCATATACCCTCATGTACCTCTTGCAGGGTCGTTCATGCTTCGTTAGTGTCAAGAAATCGAAGAAGGGAGTTATCAAAGCTACAGTGGTAAAGGGTATCACTGAGGATGGTGTATCTAGCGGCTTTTCAAATAAAGGACTTTTGTTGGTTATTGGATAGGCTAGGGAGAAGGGTTTGGGACTTTAGGTAATCATAAATGTCTTGATATCATGGATAATTGGGACCAATGTAAGCTTGCAAACCATCTCTGATTCTGGTATGTCATATGTAGGAACCAAAAGTTGTTCTACCAAGAATTCAAATTGAGGCACATTACTAGGAATGTCTAGAAAAGAGGCAATTGTGGCCATTACGTCTACTGCCTTATTTTGTGTTCTCAAAACTTGCTCAAAAGTCACCATGTGGAAATATGTTTGAAAGCTTTCAACCATTCGTTTGTAAGGCATTAATTTTTCACCCAAGTAGTGTCATAGTCATCGTTGACTTGGTTAATGACCAACTAAGAATCTCCATAGACATGAAGCATTCTAATTCTCCATTTGATCACCATTTTGAGTCCTATGACAAGTGCCTCATATTTTTCCACATTATTTGTACATGGAAAAGTAATGCGGAAGGGCTTAGGAATGGAGTCTCCTTGAGGGATGATAAATAGTATTCCTACCCTCGAGCCATGATTAGTATGAGATCCATCAAAATATAGCCTCCAAGGTGACTTAGGTTCTGTATGAAATATTGTCTCCTCTGGAATATCTGCTACTAGTGGATGATCATCCTATATAGGTGTGTTTTCCAATTGGTCTGCTATCACTTGTCCCTTTATTTCCATTCTTTCAACATACTCACTCAAGATCATTACCCATTTTTCCAGGCAACCTGTCAATGTTGTGCAACTTAGGAAATATTTCAGGGGATCAATCATTGCCACTAAGTGTGTCTAGTGATGTAGCATGCAGTGTCTTAATTTATTAGAAGCAAAGACAACTACTAGGCAAGCACGTTCAATGGTTGTGTAATTTAGCTCATATCCAACCAGTGTCCTACTAATGTAGTATATGGCCCTTTCCTTTTCTTCATGGTCATTTTGTGCTAGTAATGCCCCCAGTGTTGAAGTTGTTGTAGAAATGTACATAATCAAAGGTTTCCCTTTGATTGGTGGCATTAAAATTGGTGGTGACAGTAGATAATATTTTATTTGTTGGAAGGCATCCTGATATTCATCTGTCCACGCAAAAGGGATACTTTTGCACAAAAGATACCGAAATGGATGACACTTGTCTGCCAATTGTGCTATGAAACATCAGATAGATTGTAACCTGCCTTGCAATGTCCTGAGTTCACTTATCCCTTTTGGAGGAGGCATGTCTAATATGGCTTTCACCTTAGCGGGATTGACTTCAATGCCTCTATGAGAAACAATGTACCCAAAAAAATTTCCTGATGTCACACCAAAGAAACATTTCTTTAGATTCAAGCAAACCTTGTATTCTTCTAGTCTCTTGAAAATTTTGTCTACCACCTTCAAGTGGTCTTTTTGTGTCAAAGTTTTTTCCAAAAGGTCATCGACAAAATCTTCTATTATCTTGTGCATCATGTCATGGAATATGGTTGTCATGGCTCTCTAATACGTGGCGCCTGCATTCTTAAGACCAAAAGTCATGATGTTCCAATAGTATGTGCCCCAAGGACATGTGAATGTTGTTTTGTGTTGATCTTTAGGGGCAATACAAATCTAATTATAACCAGAAAAATCATCCATGAGGGACAACATCTCTTATCCTGTCGTAAGGTCCACTATGATGTCGATGTTTGGAAAGGGAAAGTCATCCTTTGGACATGCTTTATTTAGGTCCCGAAAATCTATGCAGATGCATATTTGACCATTTGGCTTTATGACTAGTATAAGGTTTGATATCCATTGAGCCAAGTCTATGGACCATATGAATCCTACATCTAACAATTTCTTAAGTTCTCCTTTGACTAACAAGGTGATCTGTGGGTGCATCTTTCACAACTTCTATTTCATTGGCTTGGTGTTTGAAAATAAGGGAAAATGGTGCAAGACAAGTTCTAGATCCAACCCAAGCATATCAGAATAAGACCACACAAAGTTGACCTTACGCTCTGAAAAGAATTTGTGGAACTCAGGTTTATCTTCCTTTCTCAAAGATGTCACGAAGAGGACCATCTTAGGATCTTTTGTTGTAGATTTGTTTACTTCCATAGTGTCTTCTATGAGCATGGTCAAATTTTCATGAGTTATGGGGAGAAAGTACAGTCCTCCATCCTTAGGCGCCTCAGAGAGGTCTTCACCTTCAGATATGTCCTTTATTTTTACTTTTTTATCATCAAAAGGTTCCTTTTTGTTTTCACCTAAAGAAGTGTCATTTTTTTTCTTTATTTTTATTTTTCATTTTGTGACTAAAGGATGGAGTAGTCTCCCCAAAGTAAGTGGCACAATCTAGGTCAATGGAAAATCCAACCTTGTGGTCTCCACTTGGTATACGCTCACACAGTCCCATGAATTCTGCAATGGCCTCGTCATTTTGAAATATGTCCATAACTGGCAGGCCTTGTTGATCCCAATCGATTAGTTGTGGGTAGACTAAGGAAATACCATCATTAGTATTGGTGAATAGTGGCTAGGACGCGGAAAGCATGTCGATGGATTTAGAGAGGTTAAAGATAAAATTGTCATCATTGGGGCTCTCTATTAGATTCTATCCAATACTCTTGTTCACTTGATTCACACTCATCAACAAAGCAAGGAACAAAGGGAGTGGAGTCAGGGTTAGTAGTGTCATGTGGAAATTCAAATGAATGTGAATAATGGTCATTAGGTTCAATAGGGTAGATGATTATGTTGGGATTATGGTCAATGGGAGTAGAAGAGGATTTGGAATTGGTGTTATTTGGTGTCATGTCAATTTTGAACATTTTCCAGAATCTCTCTTCAACTGTAGGCTCTCCTAGTTCACATAACAAGACCTCAAGGAAACAATCACTTAGGGATCGCTGGGAGCCAAATTCCCATTTGTGGGAGTTAGTTTTAGAAAGGGGATCCTCAATTGTCTTGACACAGTCTGAAGCATTTACTCTCTCACTAGAAAGCGCATTGGTACTATGATCGCCACATTCTCATGGTCCTAACCCTAACCCAAGATGTTTAGGTCTTCCTTTAGGTGCTAGAGGTTCTTGCCTTCCTGTCTTGTGCTTATCGAGGCCACTTATTCCATCATAGCATTTTTCCTTTATCATGTCATATCCTTTACCATATATTTTTACTAGCAAGGGAGTTGGATCCTCTGGTTCTCTATAAATCCAAGATAGCATGTTGTCAGTGTCCTCTTGACTCATTTCACCCCACTTTATGAATACTATTTTTGGAGGGACTCTGAAAATTTCTTTTGACTCTAACATGAAACAAGGCTTGTTGTAGACCTGGGGAGACTTGGGCATCCTCGTTATACAATAGGTTGTATTCAACTTATACTCTCCACACCCTTGGTCCTAGATCTTAATACTTGCATCGATGCTTGGGGTGATGGATGAAATGGTAGATGTCATGGAGGTGGTCATGCTTGCCAAAGAAGAAGAAGTGGATGTTGTGGTAGTGGATGTGGATGTGGGAGGCTTTGCAAGTGTTGACGGGTCAAGGAATTTAGAGGATGAAGATGTCAAAGCTTCACGGTTAATAGGCACTTGGTGCTCTAAGACACCTCTCAAATTGGTACAATATGAAAATGGGTCGGGGTCTCCATATATGGTAATCTTAGTGTCATCAAAGGGAAACTTCAAACACTAGTGATACGTGGAAGGGACAACTTTCAGGGTGTGGATCCAAGGTTGACCAAGTAGAATATTGTATGGAAGTTCTAGATCCAGGACTTGACAAGTGGTGTCCATAATGACTAGTTTGATATGAATTGGAACTGTAATTACGCTCTAATAGGAACGTTCTTCATCATCATATGCCTTGATAACAATGCTCTTTGTAGCATCTACACAAGCATCAAAAAAGCCTAGGGCCTTAACCAATTTTAAGGAGCATATGTTTAGTCCTACTCTGCCATCTACTAACATTCGTCTGACCTTACGCTTATGGATAAAGACTTGAATGTGAAGGGCATAATTATGATTGGATTTGGACAATGAGTAGTCGTGTTCTAAAAAATTTATATGGTGGGGAGCAGTAAGATATCCCACCATGGCCTCAAATTGATTAACATCAATGTCTTGGGGAACAAAAGACTCTTGTAATGTTTTGTCGAGTATAGCCTTATGCGCTAGGGAAATGCATAGCAACTCAAGTATAGAAATCTATGCAGGTGTCTTCCCAAGTTGGTCAATGAGGTTAAAATGTCCTTTAGGCTGGGACTATTTGGTTAATGGATGGGACTGCGATTGTTGGGCGGACGGGCCAACTATTGTTATATTTGGTTGTCTAGGAGGAGGAGGGCCGGCTATGGTGACTTTTCCCCCATGAGTAGTGACATTGCATTCAGGGGCCTTTTTGATAGTAACTGTGTTGACATGTTCAATATTTGTTCTAATATGATTTATGATAGGTCCACCAGAATAGTCATATGCAATACTGGCATGGTTGGCTTGATTATTGGTATTGGCTTTTGATGTGGAAGGGTTACTAGAACCATGGTCCTGTAGTTGGTTCTTATGTATGGTATGGTCTGAGTTAGATGCAAATTATGGTCCACCTATCTCAATGGTACAATTCTCGATAAGGTCTTGTACAAAAATTTTCAATTGTCGACAAGAGGAGGTTTATGTCCTTTTGCCCAATGATAATCATAAAACACATTGTCATCCCACCAAAATGGTTTAAACTACCCTGGATCATATGGTTTTGGGTCCTCAAGTGTGATGATACCATTTTGAAGGAGTTTCTTGAGGACTTCTTCAATGGGCTCACCCAAGGGGGTGTATCTGCAACTCCTGGGGAATTGTTTGGGTTGTTGGGGCTTCCTTTGATTTTGGTTATTCTGATTACCTTGGTTATTTTGATTTGTCTATATAGCATTGTTAGCATGGGTCTGTGTGGTCATATGTGTATTTTGTAGTTGATCCCCTTTAAGGGTAAGCACAAGACCCATTGCGTTGATAGCCTTAGTAAATACAATGCCATCATTGGTGACATGTTTATTCTTAACCTAGTATTTATTCTTTTCAGTGGGTGGACATGCATTTGTGTTTTTAGGACCATATTTTAATCTTCCCTCAACAATAAGGGCTTTCTCAAGTTGGACACCTCGTTCGACTAGGTCCGCGAAGGTTGTACAACAATGAACTTGCAAACCATTTCTCAATGGGCCTAGGAGTGTTTGTACAAACATGTCAACCTTCTCTTTTTTAGGTATGTCTACGTGGAAATGACCTGCTAGTCCTCTCCTTCATTGGAAAAATGGGATAAAAGTTTCACCAACGTCTTCTTATGTAAGTGTGCATAAGCTAGTGATGGAGGTGTCTGTGTCAATGTTATAGGCATAATTTTTCACAAATTTGTTTGCAAGTTCATTCCATGTTTTTATCCCCTTCAAAGTGGAGAACCATTCAAGTGTGGGTCTTGTTAGACTTTTGGAGAAGAGTCTCATCAAGTAAGTGTGTTCATATGCAATGTCCATATAGTTGGTCGTGAATTCTTGAACATGTTTGATAGGATTTGTCTTGCCATTGTATTTGGTGAAGTTTGGTGCCACATATCCAGGAGGAAATGGTGGCATGTATAGACTTGTGTCAAAAAGATATGGGCATAAGTCATATGACACGTGTGACTTTTTGTTGAACATTTGCATATTCTCAATGGTTTTTTGAAATTCCATTACTTGAGCTTACAAGGCATCAATTACCTGATTTTTTGTCGCATCACACATGGGTGTAATGGGTATCCCATGTGTCCCCATTTGTTGTGAAGAGACATTTGGATTTTTTCGTGGGATGTGTTGTTTTGAAATGTATGATGTGTTTTGATTGGAATGTTGTTGATATTGCAAGTTTTGATTAGGGACATGTTGATGGGTATGAATGTGCCCTCCAGCCATTTGAGTTGATAGTTGTGGGATATGTTGGCCATGATTTTTTTAGTGTCCAAATGAAGCCATAGGCTATGTATTTTGATTTCCTTGTCCAAATTGTTGGAACTGTCCATGGGAAACATTTGTGTTTTTCCCTTGGGAAGTATTGGTATTAAATTGTGATGACGTGTTGGTGTTTGGTTGTGGTGCTCTATTGAAAATACATCGTTTACTTACTCCAAAGGGATTGAATGAGGTCCCAATGAAAGGATTTGACGATGATGCTCTCATGGTACTAGGTGAAGCTCCAAATAAGGGGATTGAAGAGCTTTCCCCCATTGATGAGGATCCAAAGGAAGCTCTGATTGATTGTGAGGATGTTGTTGACATTGTAGGCATTGATTGTGACATGGCTTGTGACATGGTTGGTGTCCCTCCAATGGACGTTGCATTGATCGAGTTGGAGATATTTTGATTGGAGGTGCCACTAGAGGTAGAATTGATGGTGTTTGTATATTTTGTATGGTGGAGGTATTGTTTTTGTTTTGTTGAGGTGTTGAGTGTGACTAATTAGGTTGTTTTGTGTCATCGAGAGAAGCGGGTCTTATGGTGTTAATGTCAAAGCCTCATGGTAGCTTGGCCCCTTGGTCTAAGAGCATAGCTAAATATCTGTTAGGATAGTTCAAGACCAAGTCCTCTACAAAGGAGGCTACTTTAGGATTTTGGGCTGCACCCTCTAAGTCCTCTACAAGCACTTTCCCATTTTGGTCTCTCTGTATGAATGGTTCAAATGGATTTCAAGAGGAAGATGGTATGTTTATGTCACTGAAAGGATTGATAAAATATGCCCCCATGTCTATGTTTGAGTTCATGTTGTAGGGGTTATTTCCTTGTCTGAAAGGATCCATTTTTCTTCTTTTCCTTTGGAGTTTTGTCTCAACCATAAAAGTCTTGCTCAAATGAGGGAATGATAATGACAATTAAGTATGAGGATGACACTAATCTATGTTTTTGGTGTTTTTGTGATAAAGGATGACAATGCAAGTGATTATGATGTTTTCCTAAGGAAATGATTGTTGTAGGATGTCAAGGTTGCCAAAGGAAGATGTCAAATGCCAAGGTGACAATGATGACTAGGATGATAATGTTAACTAAGGAAATGACTAATGCAAGGTGATAAAATTGACTAGGTACAAAGTGAGGACTAGGATGATAATGTTGACTAAAAATGTGACTAATGCAAGCTCTAGGTGTAAAATGAGGACTAGGGTGATTATATTGAATAAAGGGGTGACTAATGCGAAATCTAAGTGCAAAATGAGGACTAAGATGAACAATATTTTTGGATTTTTAGGAATAAAATATGCAAGGTGTTAACTAAGATGAATACGATTTGGAGAAAGAGGTTCCTAACCACTCTAAGCTTAATCTTTGTCTCAATTTTGGTTACTAAAGGACTTGTTGAAAATGACAAAGTGACAAGGTCAAAACGACTAGTTTGTTTTCCTAACTAGACTGTTGAGTTGGAAAAGTCTCAAAAAGATGACTATGACTAAAGAGAGGAATGATGATTAAGTCCCAAGATTAACCTAATTTTGAAAGCAATGATTTTTCCAATTGTGACGAGGTTAGCCTAATCCAAAGTATGCAAAGATGAAAACCTAGGGTCAAGCTAATGATGATTATGAAGCCTAATGGATGCAACTAAAATTTGAAAGATTAAACCTAAGGTCAAAAATGCGAGCTAATGGTTGAATGATGAAAATTTTGAGCAATTTCAAGTTTGGTTTTTGACAAGGACTTCTCGAAAGATGTTTGAAAATAGGCTAAAACTATTTGGATTCAAATTTAGTTTTGTGATGTTTTGATGAAAAGTCTGAATTGTCTGAAGTTGATTGCTTCATTTCTAGATTTGTGATTGTTGTGTATACTATTTGAGAATCCAAAAAAAAACTTGGCAAGTATAATATCTTAAATGTATAATCAGGCACAATAAAGACAAGCACGATCCTATGGTTAGGCCAGGACAATATCTGCTAGATTCCACTTGGGTTTCCCCAGCCACATATCCTTAGCATGTGAATCCAGAAGCTTGGCTGCATGGGCTCCCCCTTACATTGCACTCTCTTCTCAGGCCAACCAAGCTTCCAACACTCATAAAACTCCCATGGCACGTTGATCACCTCTATTAAAGACTATAAAGATGTGAATTCCTTCACAACGACCATTATTGTGCTAGCGGATAGAAGGTTTTTGGCTACTACACAAGAGTATCTAGTTCATGACCCTCGTTCGAGTGGCCATACATGAGGCAAAGATTAATCTCCCTTTAGGAGGCACTCCAGCCTGAAGAGGTTATGCTCAACAGGGTTTTGGGGAGTACTACTTTGTCTATGTGACACATCCGCACTCGTAATCCTAGGCTTTTCATTATGATTCACATTTATATACGGGTAGGGGGTAGCTCGGCCAAAGAGCTCTGTTGTCGGTCTGAGTCGCCTTGGGGTGAGTACTTTTTCCTGCCAAGGAAGGCCCAATTTTCTAAAGTCAATAACAGTTTCTCTTGCACCCAGCATCACACAAGTGCGCAAGGGGAGAAGATACTCCTATTATTCAATCAAAGGTTACACAAGTTGAAAGAATTTGTTCATTTTAATATCCAAATTGAAGTGTGAGGCAAACACATCAAACACTTTTTGTATTTTAATCCAAGCTTATGATGTCAACTCAAGCACACAAGTTCTTTTTAGGCCCACTAATCCTTCTATGTGAAAAAAAACACTCAAGATAAAGCAAAACTAAAGCGAGAGCCTTGCAAAAACACGATTAATAGTTTTGAGTCTCCAATCTTTGGCAAGTGAAAGTGGATGTTGCAAATTTTGAATCATCGACATTTGAACCTGCAAGAAAGGTCAAAGATTAGTCAAAAAATCAAAATTAAACTAGAAAGGAAAAAAATAAATAGCATTAATCTAACTAATAAACAAAATTAATCTAAACTAAAAAATTAAATATAATGAGAATCTAAAATTTTAAAAAATAATTTAAAAATCTAAAAAAATAAATAAAATCTAATAATTTGATCTAAATTAATTAATCTAAACTAACAAAAATTAATATTGAATCTAAATTAATAAAAACTAAGATTTAACCTAAGTTAACAAAATTGTTAAAATTAAATCTAATCTACATCTACATTTAAACTTACTAAATTAATTAATCTAAAGATCTAAAAATAATCTAATCTAAAGGAAAAATCTAAATTAAAATCTAGATTTAAATCTCTACTAAAATTGAATGTAAATCTAATCTAAAAAATAAAATGTAAATGTAAATTGAAAAGGTAAATTAAAAATAGAAAAATATAAAAAATATAAAATTTAAACTTAAAATCTACATAAAAAAGACTAAAATCTAATTAAAAACAATCTAAAATCTAAATTAATTTAAATCTGAAAAATTTAAAATCCAATTAAAGAATCGAAAATCTAAACTAATTTAAAAGTAAAAAAACTATAAAACTAAACCAATTTAAATTAAAACTAAAATTAAAATTAAAAACAAAATGAAATTAAAGGAAAACTAAACTAAAATTTCTTCTTTCTTAATAAAGCTTTTATTCCAAAAAAAAAAACTAAAATTTCATTAAAACTAAAAAAAGAAAAGTAAAAAGTAAAAGCTAAGATTAAAATGTTAAAAGACAACTATGGAGTTGCAAGTTGATGGAGACCTTCAATGAATGTTGAAAAAAATTTAGAGGGCACTAAAACGTGAGGAGCAACCAATTGTTGGCTGAAGTGTGCGCCAAACTATGCCAGAATTAATGAGTAGTGACCTTTCAGTCAACTGCCAGCCGCCTCTCATATACATGGATTTGATGAGACAAAAACAGAGCTACAGAAGTCCACTCAGTTCAGTTTACACAGCAGGCATAAATATTTTTTTGTCAAAGATAGCATTAAGAAGAGAAGTTTCTCCCAACCGATTTTGAACCACTAATGAAACATAGCATTTAAAACTGAAGCGTCTGTCGCCGAGCTCCTTTCCTTTTTTTTTTTCACATGTTTTTGGATTTGGGGTCTTTAGTTTGTGGCACACCAAATTAAATAAGTAGCACACTAAATCAATCAGAGTAATTGTTGTAGCACACCAAATTGGAGAAGGAAAATATCAACGCAGCAGCAGAGTTTGAAGAGCAACAATCTTCAATCAATCATATGCCAAAGTGGTTGCTCATGATGCTGGGAGGCAGCGGTTATGTTCCTTGAAGCCTACTGCCAGTTGAAATTTGCATGTTGGTTGGAATGAAGGGCTAACTAACTGTGCAAAGATTGAATGTAGGCTACAATGTCATTTCACAGTAAATCAAAAAAAGTGAGACAATTTAGCCAAATCAAAATGATATCACAAACTATGAAAAACAACGGTGGACAGATTTTGTAGGAAAAGAAAAATTACGAAACTCTCTCCCTATGTTTTTTTTTTTTTAATCCATCAAAGCAGCAAGTTTAAACAAAAATTTAAGTTTAGTCTTAATTGCAAGCAAAATCTAAAAGCATAGACAAGATATATGAATTGTTTGACAGATGCCTCTAGCTAAATGTCACCTCAATAGATTTGTTTTTTTTAAATGCTTCAAAAACATTCTATTGAATGTCACAACAAATGTAAAGCCAAGATTGAAACCCACACCATCATTTTCTTTTACCCGTACCAAGCATGTAGGAGCATTAAAAATGTGAGTTAGGATTTATCAAAGCAAAGTGGGTATCAAATCATTTTCTTGCCCCACATTTAAAAATGGAGCATTGGGTTCACCAAATGTATTAAGGAAAATTTTTCAGCTTAATAGCAAGTAGTATAATAACTTAATCCCCAATCAACAATAGAGCACAAAGAAAACAAAAAGCATAAGAAGAATGAAACAATATCACCTAGTCTTCAAGCTTCCATTGGCCTTCTCTATCTTGCTGAGAACTTGTATAATTACCCTCAAAATTGAAGTGCAACTATAACCTATGCCAAAGACAAGCAAAATATTGAAGCAATGTGTATGCTTAAGTATTCAAAAGCTCTCAAGCATGCAGTGTATAACTTGTGTGTCCTCAAAATGACTTGAAAGAGGGTCTTTTAAATAATTCCAAATTGAGAATGGATGGCTAGGATTAAAAGTTGGTGAAGCCCTAAGATCAAAGGCCAAGAATCAATCTCATAAGGAGGATTAAGGTTAGGGAAACATTAGGTCAAAGTTAAGGCAAGCCTTGAAATGAAGGGTTGAGATTTAATTGAAAGCAATTAAATCAATGGTGGAGAAAAAGAGGTAGTTGGAATAATATAAATTATTTAATTTATGGAGGAATGTTGACTTATGAATTAAATAATGGTTTAATTTATAAATGAGAATGAGACAAAAGACAATAAATAATTTTTTTAATTATTTATTGCGTGGGATGGAAATTGGGTTAAATAAATAAATTTATTTAATTGAAGGAAAAATGGTAATGTTGGTAATCAAAAAATTTATTTAATTATTAGAGGGAATAAGAACTAATTAGTGACGTGTTTAAATAATTTATTTATTTAAATAATCATGGAGGAATAATTATGACATTATGATGTGATTAAATAATTGAATTATGTGAGAGAAAAGCATGATCATTGTAGAAAATATGGTTTGCAAGTGGAGGCCATTTTTATATGTCTACAACTCCATATATAAGACTAAATAGAATGAATACTGTAAATAACAATTTTAGTCATTATAAAAGAGGTTTGTACTTTAATTCATTTGAACATTTCAGGGATTTGTCCTACAACCCAGACTTGGTCACAAAGCTTCCACCTAGTCTAAGAAACTTGGTCTCCTTGAAAATTCTATAAGTTTTTCTTTTAAATCAAGCACAACACCTTGCAAAGTTCAAAGCATATTTACTATCTTAGATTCTATTTTGCAATAATATTCAACTCTAGAGCTCTCTTTTTTATGACTAGGAGATTTTTATCACAGAATTTGTAATCTTGAATCAGAATATTAATTTCTTTTTGTGTACCTCATATCTGACAAAGATCTCTTGGATATTGTAATCTACATCTCTCCTACAACCACCAAATAGGAGTTAATTTTGGGAGCTCTATTTTAGGCATCCAAATTTTGGGAAATTTGAATAGTAGATCAATTTATGAGAGAAATTCATTATTAGTAGGTGAAATTGAAAAGGGACAAGAAAACTAAATTGAAAAAGAAAAGAAAATAGTTAGATGAGAAGAGTTGATAAAGAAAAACAATAGAACATTGTAGTAGGAGTAGAGTGTGAGGAAGAATAAAATAGGGAAGAAGAAGTGGTGTAGTAGCAACAACTATAAAAACACACATCTCTAACTTTCTTTGTGAATCTTTTTGCGATTGGTCTATAACATTTTTTATGAAAGCCATTTTGATATAAATATAACTTGTATAATCTATTTTAAAGTGAGTTGTTCTCCCTTTTGGTCTCTATTGTTGTTAGTTTATTGAGTCTTGTTCCAACACTAGTATGTTAGCCCTAGGTTTTAGAGCATGTTGGGCATTTTATTTTTAAGTTTAGAGTTTTATTTGAGTTTCAAGTATGTATGGAGGTGACAACGATAGTTGGCAATAACCACCATTTTTTATGGGAAAACCATGATGTGTGTCTATAAAGAAGATGAAGACTATAATACTTACAAATAATTGTGGGAGCATGTGGTCAATGGTTTCATATATGTTACTAACCTAGCATCATATGCAACATTGAAAAATACCCAAAAGACCTAATTGAAGGAGACTAGAAGAAAATATAAAAAATTCCTAAGTTTGATAGAGGTAGCTATTGTCATGTTGGAATGCACCCTTTGGAGGATTAGTGTGGTAATTATCCTTCCAAATGACACAATAGAAATGCTCCTAGGCTATGAGTGACCTAAAAATCGGAGTGAATCTCAAGAGAGGGATGATTCCCCTAGTGTTGTTGGAAATTCAAGGTAAAACTTGTAGCAATATGAACTTAAATATGTGGTTGCAAATCTGAAATTATATATTCAAGCTTTCTGATATCATGATATGTGATTAGCAATTGCAACAATGAAAGAAAAATCAGCAATACCACAAGTTGAGATCATAAGTGACATGAGATATACATAGAGAAACCCTTTCAGGGAAAAAAACCACACCCAAAGAGATAGAATGTTTGTATTAATATTCAAGAAAACACGTAAATATAATAATTCTCTCTACAATCTGGCAACACTTCAATACTTTGACAACTTGTAAGAAAACTCTAGAAACCAACATCTCAATGCTCCAATATATAGAAGTTTGTGGGAGAGAATACCTGAAATGGTATCTCAAAACAACACTTACAAAACCACCTAGAAAAAATCACGCCCCCTTTAGCGGACAACCTAGAAACATGGTGAAAAATATTAAATGCTCACATGGCCTTCACATGGGTGCTTAACCCATAGCCAATGACAGTTGGTCAATATCGAGTGCTCCATAATTCTCTGATGGCGACTCAAATCCAAAATATGCAAGCTTGGATGCCCAACCTAGGATAGCCTACAAATAACATGCAAAAGAATGCACTTTTGGATATTCCCCACCCAAAAGTTGGATGCCCAAAGGGAATATGCTCCTAGGATGCTTTGTAACTATCACTATAGTGGGTCTACCTCCTCGAATGCAATTATAATTTTTCATAAATAAATAAATAATAATAGAAAAATTGTCATGTCCTTTAGAACACTTTCCAAAGAATGTGGAGATACACAATTATCAACTTAGGATAGAAATTATAATGTCACCTATCCTAGCATTTTCCCACTTGACATTAAATATTGCAATTACATCCATGAGATACAAATAAAACATATAATCAAGTACAATGATCAAGGTCCATGGCCTTCCTACACCAAGAGAACTTATCTACGGTCACTATCTTCATGAGAGAATCTACAACATTATCCAAAGTGTCAACCTTTTCAATTAACACCTTACCTTTCTCAATCATTTCTTGCACAAAGTGATACTAAACATCAACATGCTTAGTACGATTATTCAATACATAGGATTTCTTGCTAAACATATGACACTCTAACTATCAAATGCAATCCTCATTACCCTACAATCAAAACCAATACCATTACCAAGTATTTGTAACCAAACGACCTCCTTAGAGGCATGTTTAGTATCCATATACTCTGTTTTGATATCATTGTACCTCCAAAGAAAGTAAAAACATAGCCATAGTGGACCTTTGATTGTCCAAGTCACCTGCCAAATCTGCATCAACAAAACCTTGTATGTCCAATGACTTGACCACATCATTAGTACCATGATAAACCAAATAGTAATCTAAAGAACCACACTAAATATCTAAACACGCTCTTCACAAAATTCCAATTCTCTCTACTAGGGTTAGACATAAACATTCTCAAAACTCCCATTGCTTGGGCTATATTTGGTCTAGTGTGTAAACCATTGCATACATCAAAATACCAATGATACTAGCATAAGGAACATTAGACATATCATCAAAATCATCATCAAAATTAGGATACATGTTTAAACTCAACTTAGTACCAACTGAAAATGGAATATTAACTAGTTTACAGTCATGCATACAAAACCTCTGCAAAATGGTATCAACATACTTACTTTGACTTAACCAAAGCTTTCTATGAGTTCGATCCCTACTAATTTCCATTCCAAAGATATTTTTTGTAGCCCCAAAATATTTCATATCAAATGTGCCAAAAATTTGAATCTTAAGCTCCCTAATCATCACTTTGATGTTACCCATAAATAATATGTCATCAACATATATAAGACAATGATTAGTATTTGATCATCAATAACCTTAATGTAAGCACAATGATCCCCCTCACTCCTAAAAAAACCTAACTTTAATGCAAAGGCATCAAACTTCTAGTGCTACATCTTGGGTGACTGTTTCAAACCATATGAAAATCTCTTTAACTTGGAAACTAATTGTTCTTTTCCTTTCACAACAAAATTGTCAAGCTATTGTATATAAATTTCTTCCTCAAGATCCCCATGCAAGAAAGTAGTTTTAACATCCATTTTCTCTATTTCAAAATCATAAGCAACAACAATAGATAATAGGAATCTAGTAGAATTTAACTTAGTAACATGAGAGAAAATTTCATCAAAATCAACTCCCTATCTCTAGGAGTAGCCCTTGGCCACCAATTTGGCCCTGTACTACTCTAACCAACCATCTGCACAATTTTTTTTAAATACCCACTTGCAACCAATGGGCTTCCTTCCTTTGAGAAAACTCACAAGATCCCAAATATCACAACTATCCAAAGCAATCATATCCTCCTATATGATTTGCATCTAAGAATCACTTTCTTCTAAAGAAAGAGTCTCCTTGTCGGATCTAGGCTCATTGTTAGTAATCAACAAAGAAAATACACAATGGTAATTAGATGGGCTATATCTATCAACTGGATTTCATTGTCTTGTGGATTTTCTTGAGGTAGGAGTAAGGGGCTCTTGTTTCTCTTCTTCTTCTATATGATCATCTTTCACATCAAATGAACTCTTTGAACCCTCTTCTTCTTCTCCATCCTCAAATCCATCTAATTGTTCTTCTCCATGTGCATCTTCCTACTTCTCAATCTTTGACTCAAAGTGCATTGCGCTTTTGTCTTATCTTTCCCCTTCATTTGTTCTTCACCTAAATAAGCTCTAAACTCCTTGAAAATCACATCTCTAGAGAAAACCATTTTATGGGTTAGAGGATTCCAAAGTTTATAACCTTTCACATTCTCACCATAACCAATAAAGATGTGTTTTTGTGCTTTAGGATCCAATTTAGAATGCTTCTCTTGAAGCACATGAACAAAAGCCTCACAACCAAAGACTCTTAAATGTGAAGTAAAAGGCTCTACCTATCCACACTTCATAAGGAGTTTTATCAAAAAGAGCTAAACAAGTTGATCTATTAATCAAATAGCATGAAGTACTTACAGGTTTTTCCCAAAAGCATATATCAAGCTTAGCACCAAGGGATGATAGGGAAGACATTTTATTTTTTATTTTTATTTATTATACTTTATGTTACCTAAGGTTGTTGGAACTCAAATTGGGGTCATTATTGTACCTCTATAAACATAAGAAAAAATTATTGATTAATAAAATTGAATGAGCATTAGGTTTCTTAAGCTTACAAGCAAGATTTAGACAATCCCCAAGAAACTCAATCTATCAATAAAATAATTATTTTAAATATCATACTATGTACTCAATACCTAGTTAGGTGAACCTATGGTTGGGGAAAACGTTATCATTAATGTCTTGACACTAGGTTCGCCTTATGATCTTTCAACCTCTCTTAGTGGAATCATAGAATTTGCTTCACCTTGCATCTTAGTACCTGTAATCAAATGATATTCTCACACAATTCCACCAATAAAAGATTATTTTAAGTTAGTAGAAAACATAATTAATGCATTGAAATTAATAGATAACACACCATTAATCAAATCATTAATAGTAATCCTTGACAGTTCATAAACACACTAACATACCACACACACACAATCCAATAACATATTATGATTACAAGTTCCACACATAGTCCAAATTATAATGGGGCTAGGGGGTCTGAGAAAAAAATGAAAAGGGTTCCTAGGGGATGTGAATAGTTATATCTCAATATAACTTTCATTTGGCACAACTTTTCTCATTTGAGTTACAAGATTTTTTAAATGTATACACTACTAATTATAACTAATAAATTAATATCATATTCTCACAAAAGTAAAGTATATTTTGAAGAAATAAAAATATTTTATTTTAAAAATGATTAAATATTTAATTATTATAAAGGGAAAATAATTTTATGATTGTGAACAGGAAAAAATGACAAATGATAGATATATAAAAATATGTGTACATGATAAAAACTTTAAACAAAATTACACTATTTATTAATATATCAAAATACTCCTCTCAAAATAAACACATAATTAAATACAAAATATTATTTATACTAATTTCATCATTACAATTATATTAAAATTATCAAAATATAACTCAATCAATTAAAATGAAATACACTTTGAATTTATATGGCAACGCCTACCAACCATTAGGGTTCACATTTGACTATATTTATTAATTAATTGAAAATAAAAAACATATTGTATTTCAGAATTTTAATAAATTAATAAATAGGTCAAATGTGTGATGGCTGCATATACCATTCAAATTTATATAGTTTTGTTGACATTACTACCTATATCTAGATCCTATGTTCAAAGAAAGAAGTTTGGATTCTTTAAAACGCGGCTTGTACGGCTTGTTTCCACGGTTTGGACCGGTTCCTTCACAAAGATATGCCACCAAAACACGTGGGACGAAATTTTACGTGGTCCATCAAGGATGCAATGTTACTCCTCAACTGTGGGAATCAACTCCCACCGTTCGCTATGGAGTAGTCCACAACACACATATTGCGAGCAATCTAATGTCAAAGTTCTCAAAAGGCAGGTTAACCAGTCAAAGATATTGAAGATGTTTTTGGTGCTTTGAAGTAAAGCAAAACATGCTCTGGTATAATAACACAGCTTTGAACTGTTCTCTGGATTTTCCAAAGTCGGTTGCCATTTTTTTCAGATTTCAACTCCTAAACTTCCAGACTTACGAGAGGCGATATGGCATTTTTTTGCTAGTATAAGCCTCAGACGTTGCAGGGTCTTCTCTTTTTCAATCTTAATCCGTAATACTGTTGAACTGTAACCATTTCTGGCATGTGTTGAGTTCAAAGAGGATATGGGGACCCGACATTTTGGTGGATTAAGTTTGATTCTTCTTTGCATGGGTTCCCTGTGCTTTGGAGTTACAGGCGTCACAAACAGCAGCGACGGTCAGCTCTCTAACAATTCGTCATTTTCTTTGTGATCTTATGATAAAAGCTGCACAGACTTATTATTTGGGCATTGTGTTTTTACATACAGTTTCTGCCCTGAATCTCATGATGTTGGCATGGGAGAATATAATGCCAGGCTGGAATAGTGGCACAGACCCCTGTGACTCTCCATGGGATGGGGTGAACTGCACAGATGGCCGTGTAACCTCACTGTAAGATTTTGAGACTATAAGATCTCCATTACTCATTATATAAGAACTCTGTAAAAATATTATTTGTTTTTTTTTCTTTCAATTGGGAAGCATGCTTACTTGTACATCATATTTTAATTGTTTCCCTGAATCCCATAAAACTTGCTGTTATTATGAATGCACTCGTTCTTGTACAGAAAATTATTAAGCATGGGGTTGAAGGGAAGTCTCTCACTTCATATTGGTTCTCTGACGGCACTTCAAACTTTGTAAGCTCCATATACTATACTAAATAGAATGAATACCATAAATAACAATTGTAGAGAACAATGATATTTCTCACTTTTAGATAATTTTTTTTATAAAATTATGTTAAAATTATTTAAAAATTTGATGTTTTAGATCGTATTATATAATTCATCATCAAAATTTGATAGTTATGTTGATGATAGATTGTATCATATGATCCTAAATGTCAAATTCTTAAATAATTTAAGACAATTTTATCCAATTTTTTAATCTAAAATTAACAATTGTAGTCATTATAACAGAGATCTGTACTTTTATGGGTTTTTAACCTTTTTTTGGTATGAACATTTCAGGGATTTGTCCTACAACAAAGAGTTGACCGGAACTCTTCCAAAGAGTATAGGAAACTTGGTCTCCTTGCAAATTCTGTAAGTTTTGCTTTTAAATCATGCACGACACCCTACAAAGTTCAGACCAAGTATACTATCTTATTTTTGTTTCGAAATAACCTTCAATTGCAGAGCTCTCTTTTTTATGACTAGTAAATTTCTATCACTCACAGGATGGCGATTGGGTGCAATTTGAATGGAAATATACCAAGTGAACTGGGGAACCTGATAAATCTTAGTTTTTTGTAAGATTACACGTAACTTTTCCATATATGTCATTAAGAAATACTTTGGCAATTGAATCCAGGAAACAGAGAAATGTGAAGATTTACTGATAAACATTTGTTTTATCAGGGCTTTGAATTCGAACAAGTTTAGAGGCCCAATTCCTGCAACTCTGGGTAAGTTGACCAAACTGGAATGGCTTGACCTTGCAGACAATCGACTTACTGGGAGTCTTCCAGTCTCTAATGCCACTCAATCTGGATTAGACAAACTTGTTAATGCACAACACTTGTAAGTGATAAGATACAACAATCTATTTAATATGAGTTTTGATGTCATAGGAATGAAATATTAAAGTACTGTTTGTGGTTTTTTTAGCCATTTCAATCAAAACAATCTGTCAGGCACCATTCCGCCTGACCTCTTCAGCGAGAATATGATTCTGCAACATATGTGAGTGAAAAATATTGTTTCCTCATATGCCGTGATCTTCAATCAGTGATGTAGATATTGACTGCGTTAAGTACTGCTTATTATCATCTACAGACTATGTGACAGCAATGAGTTTGAAGGAGAAATCCCCACTACTTTGGGACTCGTAAATACCTTGTTGGTCGTGTGAGTATTGATGTTCTAACTCCATAATTGATCTTGGCTTCACAGAAATTTATGGATGCCCGTTTAATTTGTGTTTTTTGGTAATATTGTTGGGAATCAGGAGGCTTGACAGAAACCAGATAACAGGTTCAATTCCTTCCAACATCAACAAGCTAACAAACCTCGAAGAACTGTAAGAAACTTTTCCTTCCTTTACTTCACTGATTGTGATTGAATTTTGATGTGGGTTATGTGATTCATAACGGGTTTTTACATCTATCTTAATTGTTTGTATTGTAAGTTCTTCATATTTACATATAACAGATATTACTCAAGTTTCTTTGACATAATTTTCTTTTTTAGACAATTTTTTATATGAGAGGGGTTGGATCCTTGTCTTAATTGGAAAATCGTTATATGTTATTTTAGGAATCTGTCAAATAATAGAATAACCGGTGCCATACCAGATTTATCTACACTAGCTGAGCTCAAATACATGTAAGTGGGTGATACAATTATGACATTTGTGTTTTAAAAGTTATTGTTATATTGCTACATCTCTAAATTCATTTGAATTCTCAGAGACTTGAGCAACAATTCCTTCAATTCATCCACAATTCCTTCTTGGCTAAACAGCACAGAGATGTTGACCACCATGTACGTTGTTCAAAACTCCAATTTCATTTGGGTTGGAAGCGAAATTATAGATGAATAGCTTAATAATTTGATTGGTTGTTTCAGAGTCATGGATAATTGCAGCATAGGTGGACAAATTTCTTCAACAATTTTTAACCTGCCAGCACTTGAAACAGTGCGAATGAAAAACAACCAGTTGAATGGAACGGTAACAATTATCACTAATTCAAATGAAGTGCAATGGATAGACCTTAGAAATAACAGTATAACTCAAGCTGATGTCCAAGGCAATACATCTGTATGGTGAGTAGTATTTTGAATAGCATCCTAGCATTTCATTGTTTCAATTGGAAGACAAGGAAATTTTAACTTGATTTCACATGATGGAAACAAAGTTTTGTGATACTGATTATCTTTATGTCAAATTTACAGGATTTCAGGAAACCCAGTTTGTAACTCAGGATCTAGTCTTCCAATCTCTGAATTATGTCAAAACATGGCGCAAGAGAAAAGCTATGAAACAGTTATGGGACAATGTGGGGACAAAAACTGCTCTGGAGAACTGAAGCGCAATCCCAAGACATGCAAGTGCCAACAACCTTATGAGGGTCAAATGGAATTTAGGGCTCCCTCATTTTCAGATCTTACAGATATACAGAGATTCAAAGGCTTGGAGGACGACCTTAAGTCCGATTTGGGTGTAGATGCAGTATATCTTTCTGACCTCTATTTTAATAGCAACGAGTATCTGATTGTGCCAGTGAAGTTTTTCTTAGCGGATTCTAAGTTCTTTACTCGGTCAGAGGTTACTCGGGTTGGTTTCGCACTAAGTAATCAAATTTATAAAGCTACAGAGGGATTCGGTCCCTTTTTATTTATAGCAACTTCATACACCGTCGGTAAGAAACCATTGAATTTTAAGCAGGGTTATAAATTCATATGTCCTATTTATAATGGACCATAACAAGAGACTGTTAACCGTTAAGTGACCAAATTTCTTGGTTGATTGATTGTAGAGTCTGAAGAATCTAGCACAGATCTAAGTTCAGCTGTAATTGCTGGAATAGCTGTTGCAGCAACTGTTTTGGTTCTTGCGGTTATTGTCATAGGATTCTACGCACTGAGGCAAAAGAAAAGAGCAGAGAAGGCCATTGAAATACACAAACCCTTCGGTAAACTATTGTCCGTATTTTTTTCTCAATCTTCTTTCGTAAACACCCCTTTGTCGAGATGGTTTCTCCTGCAATTAGTCCCAGATTGATGTGTAACCTCCACCGGAGAATTTCTAAAGTGCTTTTGGATTGAACCCTAAGCATGTCCAACACCAGCCCAATTTCAGAAACGAATTACTGACTTTCATTCTCAAGAGCTCCTTAAGAATTGTAACTCTCTGGCTCACTAGTGTGCCAAGGAAGATTAATATTATATTTGATTATACCCAAATTTATAATGTTTCAACTTTTATTTTCATTGTTGCAGCCTCATGGGGAGCGAGCAACATGGATAATGGAAACAACCCTAGACTGAAAGGCGCCAGATGGTTTTCTTTTGCTGAAATAAAGGCAGCGACAAATAATTTCTCTGGAAGTAATGGAATTGGGTCAGGAGGATATGGAAACGTATGTAGATGCACAGTTCTAATATCTGGGGGATTTTAACAAGTGTTTCGATTATGATTTGAAATAGGTTTACATTTTAAGAGATTTTGAGCAGCGTCTGGTTATGCATGATTTTGAACAATTTTGCTGGATATAAGCCTCATCATTGCAGCATTTTCTGCAGGTATATAAGGCAATGTTGCCAGAAGGTGAAATGGTGGCGATCAAAAGGGCTAAGCAGGGGTCATTACAGGGTGGAGCCGAGTTCAAAAATGAAATTGAGCTCCTCTCCCGGGTTCACCATAAAAACTTGGTGGGGCTGATTGGTTTTTGCACCGAGCAAGAAGAACAGATGCTAGTATACGAGTATATCCCCAACGGAACTCTTAGAGAAAATCTCATTGGTAAAATCTCATCCTCATCTCTATAATTAGAAAGGGAGTGTTTTACTTAAATAATAGTATATAATGTAGCATGAAAACCATGTACAAAAATCAAATGTGCATAAAAGTCTTGCAATGGAGCATCTCAAGAGGCTGCAGCAGAAGAGTAAAACTATGCATTTTACCGTTAAAAGACTACTACATAAAGCTGATAGACAGTAAAGCCATTGACTGAATTGACATTCTTGCAGAAAATCAGAATTCTATAAAACTGCTCTTAAGCTTTAAGACAAGGAGGTATTTATATAAACCTACTACCCAGCGGTCCCACAACCATTCCAAACGTCCCCATTGAAAAATATAGAAAAAATGTAGCCCTTCACTTTCCCTGCCGTAACTATGTTTTCAAGTTTCAACTTTTTAATGAATTGAAATAGCTGTCAGTTACCTCAACTCTCTTTGTAATGAACTGTCCTTTTGTGGATTGATTGTAACCAAACCAAGTTGAACTGAATTTCACATCCATATGCTCACACTTGTAACTCCATCTGGTTTTCTAGAAGGAAGGCTCTGCATCACTTAATAGTCAATACACAGGATGTCAGGCTAACCTTCTATACAAGTGGATAGTTCTTGTGAGGCCGTGCTAGATTATCAGAGCATGATTCTATCAGGCTTTCATATGAGGATCATTACAACTCTGCATACTGCTATGATCATTTTATATGTTTTTGATTATGGTAAACACTTTTTATTGGAGTTATGAATCACAGAGGCCAAGTCCTTAACAAAGAAGAAAAAAAAAATCAACATCAACCAAGATCAGCAAGGAATACCAAGAGGCAAAACAATAAAAGAAACCACTACATCTCACATAAGGGAGATCAAAAAATATTACAACATGCCACAGAAGAACAAGATCACCACTTATATGTTGCTTTTATATTTTGAACAATGATATTGTGTGAGTTAAGCGATTTTCTAGATCAAGATTTAGTTACAGTATAAGCAGCTGTTCCACAGGAAAATGTATTTTAGATTTGTGTTTCTTAGTGCAGATTTTTTGAAGACGCTGTTAAAATCCATTCTTTCAATGTCAGGTGAACTTAAACTGGACTGGGCAAGAAGGCTACAAATAGCACTGGGTTCTGCCAAGGGATTGAACTATCTACATGAGCTTGCCAATCCACCAATTATACACAGAGATGTCAAGTCCAATAACATATTGCTGGATGAGAATCTGAATGCCAAGGTTGCAGATTTTGGTCTGTCGAAGTTGGTTGCCGATGGAGGCGTGGATGCTGGAGGCAAAACCCACGTCACAACTCAAGTGAAAGGAACAATGGTATGCATGCCTTCAAATTACGAATTAACCATTAATCAGTCAGTAAAGAAACAAGGAAAGAAAAAGAAATGTAGCAATTTCCTCAAATGAACAGAGTTGATCAAATGAGACATAGAAAAGTGTAACTGGCTTAAAGAAGATAGGAGGAATATAAAATAGAAAAGTTGAACAATAAAAGCTTCCCTTACATGGCATATGATTACAATATTGTGAAAAAACAATACATCTTTCATTATCTTCAAAGAATTAATTATATTAACATACACAAATGACCAAAATTGGTCAATAGAGCTATGGAAGTAAACAGAACAAGCACTCAACTCTTTCTCCAGGGGGCATAGGACAAAAACTGGGAAGTAGAAACTTTTTAGCTACACAACAGGGATAAACCTGCCAAAATAGCATCAGTCACACTACCAATTTGAAGACTATCACTGACAAATGGTGTTATTATATTTGGTGCAGGGATACTTAGATCCAGAATACTACATGACCCAGCAGCTCAGTGAGAAAAGCGATGTGTACAGTTTTGGTATTGTTTTGCTGGAGCTGATATCAGCACGCCTCCCCATTGAAGGGGGGAAATACATAGTTCGACTGGTGAAGGAGGCCTTGGAAAATGGAGGAATAGCATGCTTGCGAGAGGAGGTAATGGACCCTGTATTAAGACAAGACAACCTTACAGGGTTTGGGGAGTTCTTAGGTTTGGCCTTGAGCTGCCTTAAGGACTCGGGTGCCGAAAGACCCACCATGAGGGAAGCGGTGAAGGTACTGGAATCCATTGTAGAAATGCAAGACCCCTATCACTCGATTAAACACAGTCCACAAAGCGGCCCTATTGGTGTAAAAGGGACTTGTAAGGTGTATGGTGAAGATGAGGAAGGCATTTCCAGGCTTCTGCCTGGGCAAGGGAAAGAAAATCATAAAAACTTGTTTTTATATAGTGGGGCTTATCAGGTGTCCGGCATCATAGATCCCAAGTAGCTTCTGGTTCTTGGGGCTGTTGTAGAGCATAATTTATTTCATTATTATATGTGGAAAATTGTGTATTGATTTTTTATACCCTGAAGCTACTGAATTGAATACATGGATGTTGTATCGGATTGTGAATGCTGAGAGTTGTGTGAGCTTAGAAATCGACCAGATCCATCGGCTGTTCATCTTCCTGCTAAACCCTCGGACACAAGAGGATTGAAATATTTTTTTAGTTTAAAATGCGAGTCTCCACTAGCTAATAGTAAAATATATGATGATGAGCCACCTGCTAATGTTTTGGGGTTAAAAAATCTCATAAAAACTTATCTCCATGGTTGGTGCCACTTTTACGATAGTTGCTTAAAAGCATGATTTCCATAGACCAAAGCACCTTCGAGCTTCCCTAATTGTTCCCAAACGAAAATTGGGTATTTTATATTTCATAATTATAAACTTAACATTTTTAATAAGATTTATTTAATATTTTTACATTTCATTTTTTTACAAAATATTTTCATTTTTTTCATATGACTCATAGAGCAACATTTTTTTCTTAAAACGAACCTCTTCTAAAAAATATAATATGAAGAAATCAAATCCAATATTTTTCTAAGCCTTCACATTGTGGGTCATATCACGATTTTGTTTCCCAAATAATAGAGAATAAATAAATTAAAAATTAGAAACAAGAAGAGGGTTCATGCCTATGGAAGAAAAGGTTGCAAAAATATTATACACGCATATGATGTAACTTATGACCTCAAAGTTCTCTTTAATCAACTTAAATAAATGCATATGCCAAATCTAATTAAATAAACAACAACAAATGCCAATATTGGCATGGTGTGATGGTTTAAAGGTGGTGTTGATGTTCTTGCCACCAAGGTTCAAACCTCATTGGGGTGGTATTGTTGAGTGGTTGCATTGGGGATGAGGTCCCCCATTTGTGATCCAAAGAGGGAGGTGAAACAAAGTTTGCTATTTTCATCATGCGACAAAAACCATGACAATGTATTGATATTTCCCTATAATTGTTAGGATTGTTAATATTAACCAACAAATGACAAGTGAAAAGACAAAAAAAAATGAAACATGTGATCCAAAGAGGGAGGTGAAACAAAGTTTGCTATTTTCATCATGCGACAAAAACCATGACAATGTATTAATATTTCTCTATAATTGTTAGGATTGTTAATATTAACCTTGCAATCCTCTGACTATGTATCCAAGCTTTAATATTTTAATCATCCATTATTATTTCATCTAACTCCAAGAATCATGAAAAAGGAACTTGGATGTCTCACAAGAGGGAAAACATTTTTTCTAGTTAATATTATTTCTAGGTGCTTGGACTATTATTTATAAGGTGGCATTGAGTGGAGAAGCTTAATTTGGCCAATGTCAATACCTTTGGACATGTGGCATGAAGTAGAAGAGAATATCAATATTTATAGTGGTGTAAGAAGCATATATGATATTATAAGAGGTATAAGAGAGCATTTCGACTATGTGTAAGAAGTGGGTAGCCTTTTTGGACATAAAAGGTTGTTATTTTGTCGAGTCTAGTGGTTTTTTTTTTGTCTTCTACTAAAGTTAAACACCCAAGTTCATGAGAAAACCTTAAAGCTTCTATAAAAATGCTTGTAACACCCAAACACATGTCATGTGGTATCTTTTGCATGTAGACTACTTGGGTCATGGTTTGAGTCTACTATATTGGAGAGCATTTATGATTTCTTGTATTACATTTGGCTATAAATTGGAGCTTGGAGTAGGAGGAAGAAAAACTTATATTTTAGGTTGTAGAAGTAATAATGTGTTGTGAAAATTGAAAGGGAGTAGTTGTATTTGTGTAACTCTTTTCTGAACTATTAACACAAGCTTTGGATATCTTTGGGTGTGGATTATTTTCCCACAAGGGCTTTGTTAGGTCTCAAAACCACTCTCCTAAATCGTAAAGCTTTTCTCCACCTTCAAGGCTATGGATTTTTCTTCAATAAGGCAAATAGAGCATCATCAATAGATTCGAGATAGTTAAATACAAACTTTGATATTGAGTAATCTCTACTTTGCTTTGGGCTCAAAAAGTAGTCCTAGGAGAGTGTTCCCAAAGGTCTCCTCAACATGTTGTTTACATCAATTAGAATATAAAAATGAATAGAATAAACATCAACCATATATCCAACTATACATATATGACCCCAAATTTAGTTGATAGGCCATATGCAATTGACTGTAAAGAACCTCTCTACAATTGATAATACATTGTATACTTAAAACTACAAATATTAGTAATTATAATCCCTTAAGATAGTTTTTATTTGTTATCTCTTACATAATGAAAAGGTTTAGGCATGCATATTTTGGTTCTCTATTGATATATATAGTTTTTCTTTACTAAAAAAAAATCCATGGTTTATAATAATTAATCATAAACAACATGGAAAACCTACTCTAAACCTAAAACTAACCATAAGAAAAACATTACTTAAATTAAAAATTTTGATGTTAAACCAATAACAATCAATGCCTAATTCATTGAGCAACGTAGTCATAATAGCAAAGAGAAAATGAAAAAAATGAACATAATATCAAATCCATGAATGATTTGATTATAAATAGGGGTGCACCTTTCTTTGAGTGTGTGATTGAGTTTTTTGCTACAATGGGATTTTTTAAATATTTGCTTGCAATTCAAGTTCAAGGTGATAGAGGATCATAACTAGTTCATCTTGATTAGAGATTAAAAAGTACAATGATATAGGGTATGATCTTTAGAAGTTAAAGACGGAGGATCTCTTGAAATAACAAGATCACTAGATTACTATGAAGAGTGAGAACAAAATAATAAGGATGACAAATGAAGAATGGGTTAAAGTAGATAAAAAATAACGCGTTACCATTTTTTTTGTGTTTATCTATTTATATTTTATTGAATGTTTCTAGTGAGACTACAATTTATTTCTATAAAGAAAGAACTTTATATTCTCTTAAAATTAAGGATAGGGAATCCAATATAGAACACTTGAATTTATTTAACCTTATCTTGAGTCAATTACAATTAGTAGATGAAAATATATAGTAGGAGGACAAATATATTTTATTGTTATGTTCATTTTCATAACCTTGACATAATATAATCCTTGCAATCAATGGTTCTTTTATAGATGATTTGAAGTTGGATTTCCTTGTTGTCACCATGCTCTTAGAAGAAATGAGGACTTCAAAGGGGTCTAAGGATGCAAATTTGCATGTGTAAGGAAAATTTAAAGAGTGTAGTAGTGAGAAAAAGGGAGATAATGAAAATATAAGGATCATTCTAAGTCAAAGGGAGGTCTAAATTATTTGATAAGAGTATATTAAGGTGTTGGAACTATAAAAAATGGGGGCTTCTAAAGAAGGAATATAAGAATAAGAAGAAAAATAATAGTGATTTATCTATGAATAAATCTTATTCAATGATGAAGCTATTGATGCATTTATTATTTTTTATAACATGGCTTCTAATAAATCTTGGTGAATATATTTATTTGCATCAGGTACCACATGAATCCTCACAAGGAGTAGTTTACACCATATTTATCTTATGATGGTGGGGAAGTTTTTTCTTAAGGATTATTGGGACTCAATTTGAAGAATACAAAAAATTACCTTTAAAGTCCCAACCCCCTTGTGCATTTGGCCTTATTTTTTCCATTATATATAACCAATCTGAGAAATATTCAAATGGATCTCCCTTGGTTCAAACTACCTAATTGTTGTTCATCTTCATCCCCCATGTTCCTATCAAACATTGGAAGTTACAAAAAATAAAATAATTTTAATTTTGGGAAGGTTTGGTCATTTTCCTCAATGTTCGTAAAGTTGGAGAGTTTTATTAGAGTCTTAGACATCTTCTATTCAACTTCTAAATTTTTTTACAAAGTTGTAGAGTTTTAGTGCAGTGATGAACATCTTTCCTTTGTCTATACTCTTATCCTAACCATCAAACACACATATTCTTTTCTGAATATATAAATTTCATCCTCCCTTCATTTTCCTTTACTTCTTTCATTTGTGGGTTTTCAGTATATCCCTAGACTTCTCCTTCTTCATCTCAACCTTTTTTCCTCTTCTTCATCCCTGCATTCTCTCATTCCTAACTTCTGATCAAATTTCATGTGCTTCACAAACTCATGGGGTTTGTCTAGAATTCTTCCTATTCCCTTCTACTTCCTAAACTTTGGTCCTTCTTTGCTCTTGATTTTCCTTAATCCCTTCCCTATTTCCCTCTTTTGGATTTGCAAGGCTCATTCAATTTTTTTATTTTCCCTCCATCTCTGGACATCTCAACCTCTAATTCTCTAATCGTTTCCCACATTTTATCTAATTGCTTTTTCACAAAATAATATTGCACTTCTATATTTCTATCCAAATCCCTTTTTACAAAATAATATTACACTTCCATATTTCTAGAACTCCTCCAATTCTACCTCCACTTGCATTCACCAATTCTTCATGTTTTCCTCACATCCTTTCTAGTCCGTCACACAATTTTGATAGACTTATTGGACACCTTCCCTTCACCTCTTGATATCCTAACCTTCTAATCTTCGATCTAGTTTTTTCAACTTTTTCTTTACCTCTCTTTAATGGACTTATGGGGTTCACCTAGAATTCTTCCAATATATATTTATATAAATTATAATAAAAATACTAAACTCAATTAACATTAGACTTAGTTTATAATGTTATGTATATAAGATGTGTCAATCACCACCATGAGGGCCACTTTCCAATTCTCTCATGAGATGGGAAGCTTATTTCTCTTTCGTGCAAGTCTCTTTTGCACCTTTTTCATCACAAATACACCATAATGAGACAACAAAGAACCTGAGACGTTCTATATTCTAGGCGGTTCTCGAACATCAAACAAACAACAAACAACCTCAAAGAATGGTTTGGTGGGAGCAGTTACTGGCGTGAGACAAGTTTCAGCTCAAACTGCATTCACAATATATATAGCCTATCAACTAATTATTGGTAAATTGAAAAATTATTGATAAAAAAGTGAGATATTTCTTTAAAATCAATTTTAGATTAAAATGTTCAAAATGTTAATAGAAATTGTACTTTGTATTAATTCACCTTTGTAAACTTTGTAAGTAAATTAATTATACTCAATTCGATCCAAAACTCACATTAAAATACATTAAACTAAGATGCACAAACATCCTTTTAATCTTTTAAAAGGTTTTCAATTATCACATATATGTTGATCCATAGTCCATATTAATTAATTTGTGTGCATCTGAATTAAATTGTGTGAAATTTTTTTATCATCAACATTGTAAATCACACTAAATGACTTTGAATTATTCAATATATTTTAACACGTCACATGAAACACAAACTTTTTGACTATTCCATAGCTTTCGTTTCAAAGCTTCCAACAAATATATAAAGATGTGACTCGCTTTGTTAGAATTATTATTTATTTTTTTATATTGAAACAATACAAGAATATATGGCAGTCATATGATTTGTTATGGGTAGGTAGAATGATGATGTGTGGTTGGACATTTGAGGTCCCTAATCCTAAAGTAAGGTCAAAGCCAAATGTTATTTCTTTGGGGGTTTGAAATTTCCATTTATTTGAAGTCAAGAAAGGATTAATGTAGTATTTGTTTGGAATCTGTTCCCACCGTAGAAACTCGCTGAATGAGCATAACACCGTCACGTGTCCGTTCGCTAAACGTCATAAGTTCGCTAAGCATACGATGAGAGCGCAGAACGACGACATTCTAAACTGTAAAAGAGACTTTTGCTTTCATGTTTTTTATAGTGGGGTCAAATGACGGAAAAACTTGGAATCTGGGAAGGCGAGATAAGATACGGTACCTATTTGCTATATTATTATTTTTTGTCCGAATTGTGTATATTTTATTATTTATTGTTTTAATTGATGTGAAAATTATAAATAGAAGTGAAAGCATTTAATTAATAGGAATGTTAATAAATAATTTAGGTAATTTTAGAGTTTTTAATTTTTTTTAATTTTTAAATTGTATACTTATTTAATTAAAAAAACATTTTTATGAGGTAAATAGTTTTGATTACAATAATATTAGAAAGGCAAGATTTAATAGTTAAGATTTAAGTTCACACCTTTTAGAATTATAATTGCTCTTTTAAACTAAATATATATTTTTATAGAAATTTATTTAACAAGTTTTCAAATTAAATATAATTTTTTATAAATAATTTATTTAACAATTCTTTTATTTAAAAGATCAGGTTTTCAATTTACATTATCAAATATGATATCTAAGAGTTTTTAGACTTTGAAATTATTGATATCAATAAAAGAAAGGATCCATAATTGAGCATGTTACAATAGTTGTTATAGCATTTGTTGATTTAATGCCTAATATTTATAACAATACTGCATTAGTAGTTGTGACTTCAAAGTTATTAGTGTTGATGATGAATACTCATAATATAATGAAATGTATTACTTAGATCTAAAAAGAAACAAATCATTTGATGTCACATTAACACACTAATAAAATATGACTTAGTGCACAACTATCTGTGTAATTTTTTTTTTGGGACCTTTTTGGACACCTCAACAAAATGCATGTTGATATGGCATCATATTTGATGATGTGGCCCTGAAAAAAATTTGGAAGTGATTTGAAATTTCCAAGTAGAATTTTGAGAAACACAAAATTATGATGCTCAACTACTAGAACCTCTCCTAATTTTATTTCCTAATTTTATTCATTTAAATACTTAAGTCATTTGTTTAGTCCTATTTACATTATCCTAAACAAATAGTTAAATTTTTTAACAATTTAACTCTATAAACTAAACACTTTTTAAGATAAAAAAACTATATTTTATTTATTTTCCTTTTATCAATGTTAAAAAATCAAAAGAACGTATTATTTAATGAAAACTATTAAAATATTAATGAAATGATTAAAGTATCATTTATGTTGGTTAAATGTAAAAAAGAAGTGATTAAAATTAGAACAATTGTAAGGATAGTGAAAACACTAATTAGGGGAGAGGACCCAATAGTTGAGCATGTTCACATAGTTGTGATAGTATTTTTATTTTTATTTTTTTTAATTTTTTAATTTTTTTTAATTATTTTTTAATTTTTAATTTTTTTTGGGGTAGGGTGTCATCACAACTCAGCCCAACAGCCTAGCAGCCCATACCTTGGGTACCTGGGGCGAGCTAGGCGAGACTAGCCTCTTGTGGGTGGATGTCATAGCCCGCATACAAGCCCACTAGTCAACTATGAGAGTGTGGGGTTGAACTTGAAACCTATGGGGAGCAAACCCACAGCCTAATATTTTTAATAACACTAGTAATTGTGACTTTAAAGTTAAAGTTGATCATGAGTACTCATAATTGAATGGCTTAAAAATTTAAAAGTAACAAATAATGTGATGTCACATTAGTGTATCAATAAAACATGACTTAGCACACAACTATCGGTCTAACTTTTTCTTAAGCATTTTTGGATACCTCAACAAATTAGTATGCTGATGTGGCATCATATTTGATGATGTGGACTTAAAACCTTAATTATAAGTAGAGGACTTGCCAAATAAACTTCTGTAAAAAATTGAGGGTGATTTAAAATCCATATAAGATTTTGAGAAGCCTAAAACTAGAATGTTCAACTAGTGAATCATCTCCTCTATCCGACATTGAAAGGTTTGCGAGGATCAAACTTTGTAAGAGGAAGCCTTCACTGAGGAGCAAGTGTAAATGGCAGGCAACTTTTGCAAGTGCCCTACATGCGCATGCCAAAATGGAAGCATTGGATCAGTGTATAGATGTTCATCAATGCATAACGGAACAGATGTTATCCATGAATTATAGTTACAGCTGTTCTGATAGATATGTATGCAAAATGTGAAGTATAGAGAACACACGTGAGCTGATTGACATGGTGTTTAAAGGAATGCAGTTTTTTGCAATAACTGTCACAGGATACATACAAAATGGTATACGGAAAATTCACAGTTAACAGTTTACCGCGGAAAATTCACTTTAAGTAAAATTCACGATCAGCATTGTGGTTAATTTTCTACAGTGGTGAATTGCTGGAGGTGAATTTTCCTGTGATAAATTGTTGACGGTAAATTTTCCCAAAGTGAATTGCTGAGGGTGAATTTTCATATGGATTTGTTGAAAAGATCTTGGAAACTTTCAAGCAATTGCAATTGTACATTGCACAACCTTCGCCAACCCACGCCATGACTGAATGGTGTTTCCATAATAGCATATGGATATCCATTGAAGCATAACAGAAGGGAAGTCGTAAGACACTGTAGTTGCAAATGCCATGACAGATATGTCTGAAAAATATGGAAGCCAAGGCACGCGGGTCATTTGACAGAAACCCCCAAAGAAATATATCCAATGGAATGGTAAAAAAAATTGTTTGTTTGCCCTAAAATGGTGAATGAAGACTGGAAGGCGTGGTCTGTGCAGGAATGGGAAGTTAGGATAGCAAGTGAAACATTGTTACTCCTGGTAAAATATGCCGCACCTATTCTCAACGAGGACTGGTCCAGCTTCTTTGTCTTTGATCAAGTAATTGGCAGCAAAGAAGAGCTACAAGATTACGTCTGGGAGTCAGTTAACATAGCCTTCATTTCACATAGAGAACGAATTACATGGCTACAATTAAATGGGTTATTACTGTCCAGATTTGGCACATGGAACCCAACAAACCAGTCCATGGATGGAGATAAATCTTTTAAAGATCTATCAGTTAATATGTGGAAAAGCATTAGGCATTTATATTAGAGGGAGGTAAGAATTTGTGTACATAAAACCTTCCTTAAATCACAGTTATCAAAAATTAAATCTCAATCATGAAAAATAAATTATTTAATCAATCTAAAAAATAAATTAACGTCACCTCGTAACAATGGAAGAGGAGTTATATTCCTAGAAAACAATGATTTATTGATGGGCTCTTTTGTTATCCATGTTATAATTCTTATAATAATTTCCTTTCTCATAACTGCTGAACTTGTAATGTATAAAACGATGGCGTTGTCACATCAAGACATGTTGAGCAAACATTTTACTATGATTTTTTAATGATTATACGCATCTTAAGAATCTCAGTTTATATTTGTTTTTATTTTCTTTGAATTTACTTTTTATTTCAACTTTTTAAAATGTGTTGCGTTTTGTCAACGCTCTATACTTTTTATTTCAACTTTTTATATTTTTAATTCATTTATTTTCATGTGTGATGTTCCTTTTATAATTCTATTTCATTTATTATTATTTTTGTTCGGTGAGATTTGGGGGCTCTTGATTAAATAAATAATTTTTAATTTCAAAAATATTTTGATATTTTTCATTGGATTTAATTATACAAGATTGGACTTCAAACCCTTCTCACCATGAAGAATATAGTTCACATTGAAGGAACTTTTGTCATCAATAGCATTTGGAGAGCTTGAGAAGCCATAAAACTCTAGATTTTCTTGAATGACTCGGAATTTTTTTATGAACTTTCCATCAACCAATAGAACATTTCGTGGTCCCCCATTTTGCAAGATCAAAGTTATCCACTGGCCAAATTGCCTTGGGTGTGTGCCTTGAGATTTCACAAGAAAGGAATTCAATATTTGTAGGATTTATTCTCCAAAAACTTTCATGAGTCTCATGTCATAGAATGAAACCAAACACAACCTTCCACAATTATAAGCCTCGACATGGTTATTATTGTCTCTCTCCCCATCTACCCTTGGTTTTTCCTTTACGCTAAAGATGACATTTACAATTGTTGAATTCAATTTGGCTACACAAATTTCACAACTATATGTTTAGCTATTATGGATCCAAAATTGGCTTGCTTTGCCTATGTTTTCTCTTCCAAGGCCTTCCTATGGAATCCAAGTTATCTCATTTGAGTGTTTGATGTGGGGAATTGGGGTCTCTTAAACACCTCTTCTAGTTTTGTCCCAAAGACCAAAAGCTTTGGACTTGGATACATGATTTTTTCAAGTCCTTCCACCTAGAGCCCTTTTCGTTGCACATGGTTCTTTTGGGGGATTAGCTTCATATCCCTCACAAGTTCAACCAAATTTGGTGTGCTTTCAAGGTGGATATTCTCTTCAACATAAGGGAAAGAAAGAAATTTTATAATCTTTTCCATTTTTTTTGTTGATTCTAGTATATTTTTCTTTTTTCTAAATAAGTTATATGTTCTAATGTCTTATTATAGATCTAAGTTCAAGTTAACAAAGTTGCACTAGAAGTAGATCACCTTCAATTGCTCCTCGTCCACTAGGGTAATGCCCCTTGTGCAATGGTTAGAGTTCTCCCATCCCCATCCTCTCCAAGGGTCACTTGCCTCCTTGTAGATGTTGACAGAGATGAAGTCTTTCTACTCATGGTAAACATGATACTCATTCTCAAGCTTCTTCTTTGGCTGTGAAAAGGGATCATGGATAATGGGATTGGTCATGGCCTACTCATTAGCACTCCACCTCTCTATTACCCATGAGGAGAACCTATGGGCGGCCTACGAGTGGAGCTTTCAGTTAGTTTAATTTAATAAATTTCCTTAGCTTTTGCAATTTAACCAACCCAGGCCAATAAAGGAATTAAAAAAAAATAAAAAAAATGATAAGGGCTACAACCCTCATGTAGATTCCCTAGAACTTGTTGATATGTGGGTTAAACCAAGTGATTGAGACCCTCCTCCTCCCCCCTCAACTACTACTATTTCCACCTAGTGGTTTTATTTTCTATGTTTTCTAATATGGGTGTTAGCCCCATATAAACTTGAGAGATGTGATTTTATACCCACCCACTTTTTTGTGGATATGTGTAATATTATTTCTTATAAATGATAAATGAAAGACTTATTCATAAAAAATAATAAGTATTATAATATTTTTAAAATTACATAAAATGCACTAAGAGATATACTTCTCGAATGTATCTATTTTTAATCAATTTTGTAATATATAAATGGAATAGATTCCTCCAAAAAAGTATCTCTCAACATATTTAATAACTTTTTTTTTAATATTTTTGTTTAATGAGATTCTCAGACTTTCCTTTAAATAAATAATTTCAAATTTCAAATTTTAATAATAAAAATATTCTATACATTTATTTTGATATTTTTATTAAATTTAATTATATAAAATTAATGTATTATAATAATATTAATATAATTATGTATTCTCAAAATCTCTATAAAATATTCCAACACACACCATCGAGCTCCCATTCATTATGTTGCATGAAGGATGGAAGCAATCACATAAAACTTCACCAAACACCAACCTAGTGAATATCGGGCTAACTGAAATGGGTATGGTTCTCCATTGAGCCCCAACAAACAACCTTGCATGTCCATTCACATTAGAAATCATGCCCCTTCGATACCATGAGGTGGGAGAATGGAGAACCATGAAAATTTGACAAAATGCACATTCTTGTTGGGCACTCAACAACTCCCTACCCCACACCACAAGATCGAGCCATTGGGCCTTTTAATACTAGCCTTTTATTGGAATGATGGAAGTCAAAACCTTAATATGTTGATAAAAAACATGAAATCCTTCCTCTCACTAGGGCTTTATCTTACATCTACCATTGTACTTCAAATCCTATAGGCAACATGTAAGGAGATTAGAACTAAGGCAGGTTTGAGATGTGGAACACATCAACATTCATTCACCTCGAACATGCACAAAGGCAACCCTTCAATGGAATGTCTTACCTGTAGAATCCATCAACATCACTTAGGGGATCAAGCTTCTTTGTTCTCTAATGCTAAAGGAAAAACACAATGCTTGTCTTAAAATACTATTGTCTATCTAACCTTCAAAGTGTACATTTGACCGTATTTATTAATTAATTGAAAATAATAATCTATTGAATTTTTATTTTTAATTAATTAATACAAATGGTCAAAATGTCCATTCATTAGACTTTAGTTAACAAACATTGCATTCTCATGATGCTTGAGACAAGAGTAAAGTTTGGCAAGTTCTTGATAGTAAAGAAGACTAGCATTTGTTAGAAATTTGAATAGCATGAGACACATGATCGAACAACAAACAAAGAAATCTTCCACGCAAGAGCTCTGCAACACAAAGATTTGTTATTCTTCAACAAGAAAAACTTACAAAATGAAAAACTTTCATGAATCTCAGGAGAGATAATATAATGAGAGTGAGTACTTTATAGAGCAACCCTAAATGATAAAGATATTAAATCATGACAAGATTCAACATAGCATGAGATGAAACAAAATGATCTAATAATAACTAACTTCAGTTAACATAAAAAATCACTTCTAAATTTAACTTAAATACATGAAAATAAATTAAACTAATAATCAATTAAAAATTAATTAATGATTTTCTCTTTGAAATGGAATAGGATTTCCGTAAGGGTTGGGGATGGAAGATGGACATTTAAAATAAAGACACTCAAGGCGAATGATTTAGTGAAGAGTGAAATTTTGGTACTGGATATGCAGAGAAAAGTCTCGGTGAAAACTATCATCGTCATCATTAGCATTTACAAGAGGTTGTTCCCCTTCCTCCACATTTTCATCTAGGTTTTGTGTGTGTTGGTGTGCATATGATTGTTGGATGACAACCCACTGTGAATTTGTCTTGGGCAAAGAGGCGAGAGAACGTTGGCATTGTTTGTTGGAATGATAGACAAAAATTGGAAGGGCTTTCTTTTTACAATTCAAAAGGCGCCCATTTAGTAAGTTGGTGTAGCTGTTTCTCTTGGGAGGGATAAGTGAAGGATTCTAAAATAATGGCGTGAAGCTTTGAGAGACTTCGTGCCTGAGCATTATCACCTTATCACTGTTGGCTCTGCCATATCCTCTTTTCAGAGTCTTGTCCATGTGGCTTAATAGCTTAGATAACTGTGTGAAATTATAATGAGAAGTAATTTATATGAAGTATTATAATAACTCAATAGAACTGGAGCCTTTTCAAAAGTTGTACCACCAGCAATCATACTTAGTGGCCAATTGAATAGTTCTCACACCTGTTCTATATTTCGACGCTTTGTACCCATACGAGGATATAAACCACAACTACTTGCCGGATGAAAAAGCCTACTGTGAAAGCGTCTACAGTTTTTTGGTCCAAATTGCACAGGGTTTGGGGTACCCTGAATATAATTTGCCAAATGTTTTAGAAAACCAAAAAAAATCCATCATAATTAAATCAACACTAATGCTTTTATACAATGTAATGGTTTTGCGTAATATATTAATTGTCGGATCAGATGAGAATTGCACAAAAATAATATTATATTTCTTGTACAACGTGAATGTTAAAAAAGAGTGAAACTCATCAATCAATCAATCATGTTGTTAGTAAATTATTTTTTGAATATTTTAAATTAAAAATTATACATCTTAAGATTACAAAAGATAAATGTTTACCTTACATTACAAAAATATTGGTTTCTGATTTGTTGATAAGTACATCTACTAATCACCAGTTAAGAAATCATGGATGCATTAGTATCTACCTAAAGATACATACTAACATATTGATAAAATTTTAACCCACTTCGTAGACATCCATCATACAAAATCCTATCCCATCAAAATTAGAGAGCATGTCTTTCTCAAGCATTAGCTCTTATTTTTATAATTTTCTATCATCTTAAACACTAGAAATCTTTTAAATAACAAATAGTATAATTGCTAAAAACAATTCAAAGACATTAATGAACTACTTTCACACTAGAAAATGACATCTTTGGAAGGAGAGAGAGAGAGAGGGGAAGGGGGTAGAGAGGGGTAAGTGAGATAGAGAGAAGTAGAGAGAGGGGGAAGAAGGAAGTGAAGAGATTGAGAGAGAGGGGGAAGGAGGGAGGAGGTAGGGATGGATAGCCATAGAGGGGGGGGGGGAGAGAGAGATATATAGAGTAACATAGAGATAGAGGTAGATAAAGGGATGGACATAGTAAGAGAGAGAGAGAGGTCTAGAGTGTAAGGGATATACACAGAGAGAGAGAGCACTTGTTGATTACTAAAACTTGACATGTTGATTATTGAATGTTGACTAAGTTTGAAAAATTATAAGATCTAAAAATTATAATTTGCATTATAACTCCTAGAAATCTAAAACCATTCTCAAACATCCTAAAACAATATACATGAAATATTACTTTAAGTATACGAAAGTAAATGTCTATATATAAATATCACTTATATATAGTTTCATTGGCAGAGAAAAAGAAAGAGAGAATTTTTTTAAAAATAAACAGTAACGCGAGTATGTTATAACATGCTCACGTTATTTCAGTGCAACTACATTACATAAGTGCATCATAACATGCTCATGTTATGTGAATGTCATCCCATAATGAAAGTGCATTATAATGTGATCGCATTATGGCTTTGTAATGATCGAGCCTAGGCTCGATCACTACCAACCAATAACGCAATTGTGTTTCATTATAACATGCTTGTGTTTTCTCTTTTATGGGACGAAATAGTGGAGTGGCCACTTTTTGGTCCCCCATCTTGGTGCACATGCCTAATAAATGAACAAAACCAACTAATAACAAAAATGAATGAAATGACATGTATGTGATAGAGAGCCCTTTTTTTCACATGACACAAATATATAATGATCTATCAATTTTACTTTGCAATATAGTAGAGATTTTGTACCAAAGGTAAAAAAGTTGTTGGGGCCAAACTCATGATGTCATCTTCTCTTTGGAAAACTTTCTTGGCTAATTTTGGAACACATTTGGTGATTTTCCAAATATGGATGGAGAATTTTCCTCTTGGAAAATATTATATGTAAAATTATTTTATACATATGAGATTCAAATTCTTGGCCAATTTAAGCATAAAACATGACCTCCATCCATCTACAGTTGTGCGATTACTTTGGCTAGAACATGGTTCACATTAAAAATGTCCAATCTAAGAGTTTGTCATTTGTGATCATTTTGTTTTCAAAATTTTGAGTAAATTGTAAAAATTTAAAAGGATATTTGAGTTATACGCATTGAAGTGAATTTATAGTTTGTTTTCCCTTAAGGACAAGGGTTCATGCAAGTAAATAAATATGTTCAACCTTTTGTTTGTTGTGTTTTGACATGAACCTTACCTATCAAAATAAAAATATAAGTGAAAGGAATCTACCAAAGATGGATGTCAAAACTCAAAATTCACAGTCCAAAAATTTCTTAATAACTTAACGTAATATTTGAGTAGTCAAAATTTTTAGAGATATAATAGTTAAGTAAATTTTTAGCAATGTTAAATTTTGAAAGTTTTAAAAGAGGTAAAATAAATACTCATATTTGTTCACTATAAATAGATATTTTACTTATATCATAAATATAATAAATAAAATAGATGTCACATATCTTGGTATGTTGTACAATAATTTATCCAAATTATATATATGCATGTTATATTTTAGTTTAACTCACATAAATATACAATATTTTAGTTATAGTTGATATGATTGGAAACACGAACAAAAAACATATACAATATTTTTGTTATAGTTGATATGATGGGAAATATGAATAAAAAATATATACATGGTTTAAACAACAAGCTTGCACATAATATTTTAGTAACAAATGAATTACATACTCTAATAAAAAAAATAAAAATTGAAGAAATAAAAAATATTTAAATTTAAAAATAACTAAATATTTAATTATTAGGAAGGTTCTATATTTAGGGAAGATAATTCTATGTTTGTAAACATGGGAAAGGGGATAAGTGGTAGTTGCATAGAAAGTTGTGTAAATGATATTAAAATAAGTCACAAGGTAATGACATTTGTCTATATATCTATGTACCAAAACACTCTCCCTCTAAATAAACATCAAAGTAAATAAAAAAAGATGCACATATATAAATTTTAGCATTACAGTTTTATTTAAAATGATCTAGCTAATCAAATTAATTGCACATTAAATTTATATAATTTTATCAACAATATGACATTTAGATCTATGTCAAGTGAAAAAGATTTAGGTTATTTTCTAAAAAGCATGGCTTGTTTGTGTACCATTTAGGTTGGTTCCTATCAAAAAGATCAACCACCAAACATGTGGGATCAATAATTATGCAATGTTACTTCACATTTAAGGTCAACTACCAAACATGTGGGATCAACACCATTCATATGAGACTAATTTGTAATCCACATATCATGAACAATCAAATTTGAAAGTGACCATTGAAGACTTCTTTTTTATACAAAAATATCATCTATGAATTATTTTATTTTAAAATTATTTTGTTTACTACATATATAAATACATAATTATTTTATTTTATTTATATTATTTACTTGATACTATAATTTTATATAATTTTTATTTTATTTTTAGAAACATAATTTATCATTTCCATTTTTTTATATTTCGCTTTTACTTTTAATAATTTTATTTTTAGATAATATATTTTAAAAAATCATCTGTTTTAAGAAATAAATATTTAACTCTAATTATTATTATTTTTTTGAGTTAAAAAAAAATTGTTAGGGCCATATACACTCTTTTCAGTCAACGTAATAAAAATTGTGTGGTTATATACTCCCTGACTGTGATATTATATTAAATTTTCTACCCACTCCACATACTTTTACTTATTTATCTTTAATTGAAAATGACAAGTTAAAACAAATAGTCAAGTCCTTTTATAGAACACAGCCTGGAGTTGTTCTCTTGACTTTTTCCAAATTGACTTCCAAAATGTTTGGACTACACGTACTCCCTGTTATGTACGGCACTTCTTTACTGGTGTAAGCCAAAGAAATTGCAGGCTGTTCGTTTTCTTCAATCTAAAGCAGAAATACTATCCAACTGTAACCATTTCTGGAATACCTTGAGTTCAAAGAGGATATGGGGACTAGATATTTTGCTAGATTGAGTTTGATTATTGTCTGCATGGGTTCCCTGTGCTTTGGAGTTACAGGCGTCACAAACACCGACGACGGTCTGCTCTCTAAAAATTCATCTTTTTCTTTGTCATCTTCCATTAAACCTGCACAAACTTACTGTATGGGTTGCGTGTTATGTTTTACATGAAAACAGCTTCTGCCCTGAATGTCATGAGGTTGCTGTGGGAAGGTACGGTGCCAACAAGCTGGAATAGTGGCACAGATCCCTGTGACTCTCCCTGGGATGGAGTGAGCTGTATAGATGGCCGCATAACTTCACTGTAAGATTCCTGAGCCCATAAGATCTCCATTAATGTTTACATAAGAACTCTGTAAACTTATCATTTGTATTTGGTATTCCATTCTGTAGATGAAAATTTCCTCACAAAAATAAAATAGGAAACGTGAAATTATATGAGGTCAATTGAGATAGATGTGAATTAATATGAGATAAGATAATTTATGATACCCTTGAGGAAAATGGACAGTAGCACCTGTAAGCTGTATATATTTTTTAGGAAAGACTTTTATAAGGTTATGGGTTTGGAGTTTTTAAAAATATTTAAGCTGGGTGTTGTTCAATTTTTTTGAGATTTTTATAAGTAGGGGTTTCACGGATTTTGTAATAATGGGTAAGGTTAAGATTTAGAATCGTATGATTAAATGTAATATTTGTGAAAGGAATTTAAATAATTATAAATAAATGATATGTGGCATAAAATTTGAAGGAACAGAGTGGAGGAAATTTTTTAGTTCCATGATAAAGATTTCTTTGAATTTAAAAGATAGGGGTTCCTATTTTCGTATACAAGATTCTAAATTATGATGTACCATACAAAAATTCTCATAGAAATAGTTACTATAAAGCTTCCATATACACCTTTCTAATCATATTTAGTTTTTAATTTATGGCCATATTTTAAATATAGACGAGATATAAAATTAATATAGGTATGTTAAATGCATCAATCTAATCAATTTGGAGCTATATTATTTATTTAAAAAATATTTTATTTTGCTTCTAAATTATTTTATTTACAATGTTTATGGACCCATTAATTTTATTGTATCTATATTATTTAATGATTTTTTCTTAATGCATTTGTTTTACTTCTTTATGTGACTTTAAACTAGCATACATATTATTTAAAAATATATGTAAAGTATGCCGAAAGATATCCTTCTCAAGGTGCCTATTTTTAATGAGATCAATTTATTCCTTGGCAGCTATAATGGTTACCTATCCCTTATTTACCAAATTCATGATCTATTCAAGATTACGACCTCAATTCCCTTCATGTAGACGATATGTTTTAAATAAAAAGGAGATTGTCGCGATAGAAAAATAACTAAGGAAATATAAGGTTAAGATTCCATGCGTTACAAAACTCTAAACTAATACGTAGTAACTGGTGCGTGATTGTCAATGTCAAAGATCTACAAATGGTTATATGTTTTATTTGTTTAGTAGAATATTTAGTTAGATGAGCAAGGGTAGGTAATTGTTGCACTCTCAAGTACAAAAGCTAAGTATATGCAATAATATATATTGTGATAGTCAAAGTGGAACTCATTTAGCAAAAAAAAACCTTACCAATTATGTTAGAAAAAATAAATTGATGTACAATATCATTTTGTTAGACATAGTTGAAGACAACATGGTATTGTTGAAGAAGATTGATTCCTTAGAGAATGTGGCTAACTCATTGAAAAATTATGTTAGTATTGAGAAATTTTCTTAGTGTAGTGTAGAAAATCAATGGATGTAACTATCCTTAGCAACTGATTTTATATATCTCATGATATCCTATGCAAAATATTCAATAAATATGAGATTTGTTAGATATATTGTACATACTTTGTATGTTTTGTTTTCCTTATGCATTATACACTACATAAGGATTTATGGTTTTGAAACTTTGCCTCAATTAAAAGGGTATAAAAACAACCCTATAAAACAAAGGAAAATAATAACTCTTGAACAAATTTTTCTAACCCTTATAAATAAATTTTCAACTTATACATGTATTCCTATTATATTGTAAAAACCATTTAATAATTGAGTTAATATATAAATGCTACTTTCAATAAAAAAAATTGTGCAATTATGATATGCTTCTTCTACATAAATTTATCATTATTCTCCTCTACTACTTATGCCCATTGTTTACTTGACAAATTATTTGCATTTACAATTACAAATTAATTTTTATTATTCTAAATATTGGACAAATTATACACATTCACAATTATAAATGAACGTATGTTGCATACATCAATGTGATCTCTTCTTGCCTTCAAGAGATCCTTTTTTTAGAGACTGCTTACAAAAGTATAAAATGTGAGCCTCTTAGGCTAAAACAGAATGGGAGATACTTCAATGGATTTTCCAATTGAACAACCATTTTTTCCATGTGCTCTATAACTTTCTATTTCACCCCAAATCTCATGAATGTTGTGCTTCACATTATGAATATCTTCCATCACATAATCAGCTCCCTCACTTTTCTCAGAGCTACCAACCTTAAAAATCATATGTTAAATTCTATTAGAAAGCAGTTAATTGAGGCAACAATAAAATTATTGTAGGCATTTACATAAAATTAGACTTGATTCTAAATTCTAATTTTGTTTCTACGATTGTCATCAAAGAACACTGGCAACATGGCCTCAATAAGTACCATTGTGAAGCTAGTACTATGCAGAATAATTGACATGCAAATTTCTTCAAACTTACTATTCTCTGAGGGTCTGAATTTGCAATGGAAAGTGAAATAATTCATGTCAGTTTAATAGCCTCAATGGGATTTTAACCCCTAAATTATGAGAGACACTTAATAATATTTTATTTCTAACATTGAACTCAAGTGTAAAAGTGCTTTCAATTTAACTATGTGTGTTTTTACATCAAGCTTTAATCACATTAATATAAAGTATTAGAATATCATGTTAAAACATTTGAAAACATATTAGTTTAATTAAAATATATCATTAAATTATAAAGGGTATTGTACATTTTTTTTTCAATTAAATTTAAACCTACACTTTCTTTTTTCATTCTCTATATATATTATTAGTCTTATTTTTTCATCTAATTTCTTTTGTGATTTAATCCTACTCTTGTTTTTTTATTCTCTTTCCACCTCCCTTCCTTTCAAGAGGTTCCATATGCAATTTGTATCCTTCCAATCCTCTTCTAATGCACCCATAATTGTAATCATAAATTGAACTCCAATTCTTGTGATTATTATATTCATATTAGGGTTAAACTTAAAGTGATTATTATATTCATATTAGGGTTAAAATTAAAGTGATTATAACCATTAATCTATATTTTGGGGTAGTCCATAATATATTAAAATTGAATGTAACCCTAATTAGATTAAAACTTTATTCTAACCTTAATCCTACCCTAAATGTAATTCTAACCATGGTCCACTCCCTATAAAGTATTATATTTAAAATAATATAATAATATATTTAATCTATTACTAAATGAACCCTAACCCTAACCAAAATATAAGCATAATTAAAGGATAACCCCATCCCTAACCCCAAATGAATCATAATGTCAAACCTAACCCTAATTCTTATGAAAAGTCTTTCTATTAGATGCATATTTAAGTTGCTATTATTTTGTACAATAAAATATTTAGTGAAACCTTAAATTTATAATATTTCTTTATAAATATATATTAATTTTGAAAAAAATTAGAATATGAATGATTTTTTCTTTTTGAAATATTTTTCAATTTTTTTTAAAAAAATTGAATATTTTTATGATTTAAATAAATAATTTAGAAACTTATTTTTGTGTAATTGTAAATTTAATACTTTTTTAATATAATTTTCTAATTTCTAATTTTAAATAGTTAATTTAGAATTTTTTTTAAAAATAATTATTTTTCATTCTTTTATAATTTAATTATTATTCTAGTGTGAAAAAATATTTTATAATGATATCAAAGAATATTTTTGCTTGTAATTTTAGTATATTAATGTATAAATGTTTATGTAATAGTACATTTAACAAAGTTCATTCATACTTAATTATCTAAATTTTAGAAACCTCACATATTTTTCAATATCATATCATGATAAATAATATTTTTGATTAGAAAAGATTGTTTAAGTTAATTTCAAAACTTACTTTTATAAAATTTAGTAAGTTCTTTTATTACATTTCTAAATTTATAAACTTACCACATTGCTAAATTTATAAGCTTTACTTTTATAAACTTACTTTTATACTTATTTTTTTTATTCGACTCTATATTTAAGTTTTTATATTTTTATACAATAAAATCTTTAGTGAAACCTTTAATTTAGGTTTTAAAATAGATATATTATATTTTTGAACAAAATAAAATATGGATGAATTTTGAATGTTCAAATGAATGTTCTACTAATTCTTTATCTAATTATATGTAATCTATTCAAATACTCAACAAACAATTAATATATTTTAACATATAAGTGAAAATTTTATATAAGCTGATTTGCAATAATAAATCTTTAAAATGACAACCAAAACTGATTTGCAATAATAAATCTTTAAAATTAAAGATATGAATATATGTTGCATGATTATCCAATACATGAAACTAAATAGATGATGAAACATATTTTATATTAACCTATAAGTACCAATGCAAGCTCATGACAACTAATTAGAAATACAACCAAATTCTATGTGTTTATCTTTTATAAAGCTAGAACTTCTAGATTAACAAAAGAAGAATACATTTTTCAACCTTTACATTTTTCAAGCTTTATTAATGTCCCCAGAAGCAATTGTAAGGCCTGCACTAATCCCCACCTTTATTATAGCTAACCCAATTCCAAAAATGCTAGATGTCTATCTAGTTATAGAATTAAATAAGAACCCATCTATTATCGATTACAAACAAGAGGTGAAAATATTAAGTTTCCATTACAATTGAATGCAAAAAGCTAAAGCATAGCTAAACCACTAAATCCCACAAACCCAAGATGTCGGGTTTCCTTTCTAAATTAAACACGGGAAAATACATGGCTTACATGAAACCGTAACCATGGGAAAATACATGGCTTACATTAAACCGTAACCAACTAAAAAATGAATTTCAGGAATTTTTGTTGGTGCTGTATTGGTACCAATTGAAGCACCTAAATAAGACTATCATAAAATTCCCACATACTTGTGAATACAGCTATTCACTTACTGTGCCAGGCACATACGTGGATGTTTTTCTTTGAAATTAGAAAGCCCATATTTATAGACAGGCTAACCAAAAAGCTCTGAAGAATCTTTCAGAGTAAAACAACTGAATTTTTTTGAAAAAAAAGCAACAAATCAGAAGAAGATTTCTTACTGAAGTGCCTCCCTGACTTCAATTACGAAGGGATAAATCATAAAGCATTGTTCCTTAATCAAACACCCAACACAAACAAATCCTGAATAATTAAAGTAGTATTAAGTCCGACTCAAATAATTAAATGAATAATAAAACTAAACCAAGATCTGTGATGGGAGTAGCAACGGAGGTGGGTGCAGGGAAGGGAGTTGCAGCCATGGGTAGGGAATGGAAACACTGTGTTCCCGTCCTTGAAAGAGGCAATCAGATTCGTCGTGCTGCAGCTATTGTAGTCCTCTGCACTCACTCGCACCACCAAATCAAATTAATTTTTTCTTCTAGTGTTTAAGCATATTCCATACTTTTTGAGCAAGAAATGGCATTGAAATCTCAATTAACACTTACAATCAGTTGGAAGCATTTTCCACTTCTGGCTCTTCTATTTCTTCCACCCAAACAGAATCAACTCGTTCTGTTTTTATATCCTGAAACTTAATTGTACAACTACTCACACCCATCAGTTTAATGGTCAGTAGCTAGATTAGAAAGCAATAAGTGTTAAATGCAGGAGGCCACGGGTTTTTAAACATTGACGACTTTGCTAGTCGAAAAATTCAAACCCTCACAAAGAGTGATGTCCTTACATATCAAGTGAGCTGCAAGGGCCTGTTGAGCCTACTTTTACTTGATGTTGCATAGTTATTGAGACTTGAACTCGTGCCACATTTTATCTAATTAAAAAGAATAGAAAGAGCAACTTGCTCTTTATCAAAAAGTATAGATTGAGCAACACTTTAAGAATCACATCAGGTGCTGAGAGATTGCCATTGTGGATAATCCATTGTTTAAAAAAACTCAAAAGGATGAATTTGATGATCATGTCTTATCTGTCAAAATTCATTATCTACATATTCCCGTACATCTCAGATAGGGACAAGACCACCTCTTTTGTTGTGGCCTTGAAAAGATAAAATATATTTACTATTAATATTGTTTCAACTTTTGTATACCACAAGGGAAAAAATATTTTATACAAATCACAAATCATTGTACATATTGTACAGTTATGAATAACTCATTCCAGCATAAATAAATGGCAGAATTTGAGCAGGGCAGTAATGGCCATAGCAATCATTTTCTCATTCCTATGGCCTGCTTACCTGAATAAGTAACTGAGATCAACACAACTTTATTCACAAGGGACAATGTTACAAACAACAAATTAATGAGACATTGCATCCATGACAAGCTTAACAAGATGAAGCAGCGTGTCAATGTTATAAAAGTGGAAATCCATAACTCTTTTCAACACAGATATTCCTGCTGGTTCATGGTTTGCATCATCCAAACTACCATTGGCTACTGCAAATGCATGTTGTGATTTTTTAAATGCTTCAATGACGACAATGCTATCACGTGTCTATGGTAACAAAGCAAATCAGAGCGAAATCAGTAAACCTCCCAAATCACTCAAACAAACCTACATTTATAGTACACCCAGAACAGAAAGTCGAGAAAAACACAAGTAGAGAAGCAAAGAATAAAAATAGTTGAAAAGTCAACAAAAGAGAAAAATTCATTCACAGTTGAGAATATTTAAATAATAAAACATTGAAAAGCATGTGGCCATCAACTCACTAGCATAGGCGTCAAGTCATAATAGAAAAGCGAGAACTCATCTTCAGTCTCCTTCGCCCCCATTTCTATCCCTCTCAGTTGATCCTCCTCTTGACATTCTTTCTCTTGCTCTACACTTGGATATTCCCAAGCAATCATCATATCAAATGTGAATCCCTCTCAGTTGATCCTCCTCTTGACATTCTTTCTCTTGCTCTACACTTGGATATTCCCAAGCAATCATCATATCAAATGTGAAGCAACTGAAATCCTTGTCACCTAACTTCTTGATCGATTTCCATGGAGATGAATTAAGCGCCTTAAAGCAAGAGAACTCCACCAGATTACGAGCACATTCTTCTCTATTATACTTTGCCTAGTCAGGTGTTTCCTCTTCAAACTACTATAGATCCTGTATTGTCATACATAGCGCCCTACAGCCAAATCCACAGATAACTTATTGTTTGCATGCAATGTGATGGAATCGAATGGGTTGTATCAAAACGGTTTGCATGTCAGTTACATACCTCATTCTCTTCCACTATCGGTAGTCATTTTTTTCGTGCATCTTCGAGTATCATTTCCTCTTGTAACTGCCAATAGTAATCACTGCGAGCAAGGACGTTAATTTTACTTAAATTTAGGAAATATAATATATTTTTTTCATTGGTAAATTCTATGTTACTTCCACCTAGCTATCATTTTTAATACAGCTTCAAAAACTTTACGGAGAATATTCCTTAAATGCTTTCACTGTATAACACCTTTCGACGTAATTAGTTTTACTTTTGAAACAATCACCATTCTTATTTTGATTAATTTTATTTTTTAAAGGGAATAATTTTTCTTAACATCTACTAATATCTTTTAAATAATTGCTCATAAATATTAATTGTGAAATAGTAAATTAATTTAAGAAAATCTATTGTAATAATTATTTAATTTTTAAATAATAAATAATATTTATACATCCATCTAAAAATTATAGTTTAATTTTAAAATTTTATTTATGTTTGATGTTTTATATTTTTAATTTGGTTAATTATTCAGATATATATCTTTTATCAAATGTGTGTTCATCTATTTTTCAACTATGATTAAGAAACTTATTTCAAATTAACAAATAAAAAAAATTCTTTAAACTTTTTATTAATTATTACACTATTACACTTAAAACAATTTTTTATTTATAAAACTTATGCTACTCTATTGTCCAAAATAATTCTTAAATGTAAATTATTTCTACCACTATCCATTCAAAAAAATCAACACCCTTGAGTTCCATTTAATATATTTAAAATAATGTTCAATTTGCTAACAATTCCATTCTATTTTATTTTCATACTCTCTCGCTACACTTTGAAGAGAAGAAAAATAACAATTATAATCACTTTATGTTGATTTTATTATTGCTCTATTCAATAGCCTATACAAAATCATTGAAAATATTCTCAAAAGTTTATCTTATATGATAGAGGTGGATAAGTATTAAGATAACATATCTTTATTCTTATATGATAGAGGTGGATAAGTGTTAACATAACATATCTTTATTTTTATGTATATTTATTTTGAAACTATTATCTTTATTATTAAATTTAAGATAAAAAATAACATTACATTCCACCTTTTAATATCATTATAAAATATATCTCCGCATTAATAATTATTTAAAATTATTGTTATTGTTTTGTACATATTTTTTATTTAACCCTACAAAATAAAATATATATAAATTATTTTTAAAGTTTAGATTTCAATGGGAAAGCATACCTGCATGTTTTTCATATTTTTTAGTGCCAGTCATATATGTATTCATTCATGTACAGAAAATTATCCAGCGTGGGGCTTAGGGGAACTCTCTCAAATGAAATTGGTTCTCTCACTGCACTTCATATTCTGTAAGCTCATTATAGACTAAATACATTAAATACTGTAAATAACAATAGTAGTCATTATCACTTGATCTCTACTTTTGTTTGTTTTTACCTCTTGACCTTTTATTAATATGAACATTTCAGGGATTTATCTTACAACAAAGACTTGACCGGAAAGCTTCCAAACAGTATAGGAAACTTGGTCTACTTGAAAATTCTGTGAGTTTTACATTTAAGTCAATCAAGCCCAACACCCCGTATATTATATTTGGTTTCATAACAATATTAAATTGTAGAGTTCTCTTTTTGACGACTAATAAATTTCTATTACACACAGGATAGTAATTGGGTGCAATTTTAATGAACACCTACCAAGTGAATTGGGGAAGTTGACTAATCTCAGTTTTTTGTAAGATTATACTTCACTTTTCCATATATTTCATTAAGTAATACTTTGGAGATCTAATCTAGAAAGCATAGACAAGAAGGTTTACTGATATAATATTTGCTCTTCTCAGGGCTTTGAATTCGAATAAGTTTACAGGCCCAATTCCTGCAACTCTGTGTAAGTTGACCAATCTGGAATGGCTTGACATTGCAGACAATCAAATTAGTGGGAGTCTTCCCGTCTCCAATGCAACTCATGCTGGATTAGACAAACTTGTTAAAGCACGACACTTGTAAGCAATAAGATACAACAATTTAGTTAGTATGAGTTTTGATGTCAAAGGAATTAAAAAATAAAGTATTGTTTGTGGTTTTTGTAGCCATTTCAATATAAACAAACTATCAGGCATCATTCCACCTGAACTCTTCAACGGGAATATGCGTCTACTTCATTTGTGAGTGAGAAACATTGCTCCTAGTCCTCGTATGTCATGATCTTGAGCATGTGATATAGATATTGACTGTGTTAAGTCATGTTTATTATCATCTACAGACTATTTGACAGCAATAACTTTCATGGACGGATTCCTCCTACTCTCGGACTCGTAGAAAGTTTGAAGGTCATGTGAGTATCAACATTTTAACGATGTTTCTCTTGCTATGCCTGGTATATGGTTTTCATGGCTTTTTCACAGACCAGAAATTAATGGATGACTGTTTCATGTGTGTTTTTTGGTAATATTGTTTGGGAAATAGGAGGCTTGACCGAAACCAGATAACAGGTTCCATTCCCCCCAACGTCAACAAGCTAACCAACCTTGAAGAACTGTAAGAAACTTGTCCTTTCTTTACCTCTTCACTGATTGTGACTGAATTTTGATGTGTGTTATGTGATTCAGAGCATCAAATAGCTTATTTGAAAAGGTAAAATGTAATTTTTTCGTTATATTGTTATTTTCCTTTTCTTCACTACTAGACACAATGTAATATCTATTTGGTAATCTCTCTAGGACAATCCTATCTAGAAAGTAAATAACATAATGCATTCAATGTTCACAAATAGGAGATTCCCACACTCTTTACCATCATGTTTCATATGGTTGGCATTCATTCTTGGTAGGACTCCTTACACTAGCCTTGCTTGTACCTACCATAATTTTGTCACATTGTAATGATAGTGCATTTCTATTTCCACAAGGAGTGTTATAAATTATGGTCAACACCAATTTTTACCTTATGAGTGTGGAATTATTCACTATACAATCTACCTTCAAGCTTATTATCAAGTTGGCCAAAGAATTTGTAGCCCCATTGATCTTTCTATAAACATGTCTAAATAAACATTTCTAAATGTGAAGGTAGTTAGAGATTTGATGAAGGGTGAATAAATGTTTGAAATTTTGTTTAATTTCCAATTTAGTGAAGCTCTTCTTCTTATAGCATTTATAATAGCCATCAAATACCCCTCAATGTGCACCAATTTAAATTTGTAATGATCACAAGTTTGGAGGCTTAGGAGGAGAGCCTATGTTTCTATCTTATTATTGATGTTTTCTATAATATATTTTATGCTACTTTGATCAATGACCCTTTATGGTCTTTGATTTGACAACCAACTCCTAATAGACACAAGTTACATCTTTATGCTTCATCAAAATAGAGTTTGAACTAGCCTTTGGGAGGGGCTCCACTTTATTCCTTGCCTAAAATTTTACATGGAATTAACCCACAAAACCCCTTGAATGAAGCACCTTAAGGCCTTTCCAATCCTTTATTATCTCATTATCCTAAGAAGTGAAAATACTATTTTTTGAATTATGTGTTATTTTCTATATTTTTATACTATTTCTTGATTGCATTCTCCAACTCTATTAGGAAGCTGCCTATCGACATTTCTTTATCTTGAAATATATTTATATCCCTTTCTTTCTAGTGCTCCCATAAGATCATTGAATGGCTTGTTATCCAAATGTTGGAGAAGGCTACATCTTTTGTAGAGAATCAACCACATAGAGAATAAAGATAAAATTTCTTGAGGTAGGGGGGCAGCCCAATTTAGTTTCTTGTGAACCCACTATGAAAATGTTTCTGCAAATTCACAATTCAATTAGTGGGTGGTCTTGATATATTTTTCTACTTTTTTATACATTACACACCTAAATGACCCCTTAAACCCAATCTTTCATAATCCTTTAGCTATAAGAATATTGTTTTACAAGGAACTACCCATGTGAGTGTCCCAAATTTGGGTAAATAGTTTTTATGCCAAGACAAGTGTGTTTTCCAACCCTTCTTTTTGGTCTAACATCTTCCAACTTATATCCTATTTTCACACCATAGTTTCCTAACTTAGCTTTGCACAATTTGATACAATCCTCTCCTTCTATGATGAAAATAATTCTAACTAATAACTCTTTTTTCAATGTTGTCCATTTGTTTTTAAGACATTTAGACTGCATAGTTGATAAAATCCTATCCTTTTGTGATGAAAATATTTCTAATTATCAACTCTTTTTCAATGTTGTCCACTTATTCTTTTGGGAGATTTATACCTTGCAACTTCTTCCAATGCCACTCCTTACTTCCTTCTCTTTCATTATTCAAGAGACAATCACACGCTCTTTGACCTCAATACAACTCTAATATTTTCCTTGCTTCATCTTTTTTGGGGATTTCATCAAGAGTTGGGTATCCATTTCAAGATTCCTTTTAGAAAAAGACCCTTATGTCATCTTTGACTATCCATACAATATGCTTAGCTTTCACACTTTTGGAGAATAGAAAAATATTCCAAATAGACAATCCATTGGGAGAATTTTTTATACCTAGGATGCTATTGAGAACCTCCCAATCTAGGTATTTATGTTGTAGAATTTTCCCCATTTAAGGTGTGCCTTGGAATATATTCCCTAGACAAGTTTGATCCCTAATGCCATGTTTAATATAGATCACTCCCTTCTTTCAATTCTCTATGTTATGCCCAAAGACATGACATGTATTACACTTCACTAGTAATCTTTCCACTTTAATGAAGCTTGTAGCCACAAGCCTATTTTGTTATGATTTTTATCTTTGGTGGTACCAAGCTATCCAACTTTATCATGAGAAAAATTATTGCATACATATGTGCACCACCAATCCAATGTCCATCATCCATCTGAATTAAGGATCCAAATGAGTTTCCTATATTTGTGAGGGTACCCAAATCTTGATATACCATGGGTTAAGTATATAATCTGATCCACATTGGTGTTTTTTTTATGGTACATATGAGTAGACCGTTGAAATTGGGACCTCAATCCTTCACATCAAACCCTAGATTGTCCAAAAGGAGAGGGCCTCTAATAAGAATCTCCTCTTTGTTGTTAGGTCAATTATATTTAACTAGGGAGAATCATTTCAACATAGATTTTATTTTTGTTATGCTTTTCTTTCCCAAAGTGAAAATAAGTTATGAAAGAATTAAAATGAGATATAAAAATTAAAGGATAATATGATTCTTTGGCTAAAATGTCTATTAATGAAGAATATTTATGAAAAAATAAATTAAAAGGGAGGAATAATTGTATTTATTAAATAATAATTCGAGGCGGCCTTTGTGAAAGGGTGTGATGGTTTGGAAACCACCCCTTAAGGCATATAAATAATTTATGTGAGACTTGGGAGAAGGCATAAAGATCAATCAAGGAAGAAAGTTGTTTGGTGGGCTATGGACATTAGAGAGGGGCACATGGTTGTGTCCAACTCATGGTATAGAGTACAACAAGGATAGTCCTAGCTAGTGCTTTGTGAGATTAGGTAAATTTATTTTTATACAAGTCCTCCAAAGTGTGTCATAGCCAGAGCCAATACCAGCGACATCTTCTTAGAGTGTGAGTGTCTTTTCCAAGATCTGTGATTTAGATAAGTACTAAACTCATTCCAATATTTAATTATGAATGAGATGGAGTTGATTGAATTAAATTATTTTAATATGTTATTTGTTCCCTTTTTATCATATTCATAATGTTGGATGCCAATTTATGTATTATTGATATTTTTAATGTGCTTAAGTCTTAATATAGTTAACAATAATTAATAATCATTTTTTGTTTATTTGTATCTAAATTATAGATATATTTGATAATCTTTAAACTTAATTATTAACACTAATAAATTTTTTTCTATATAAAACTAACTCTAATATATTAAATTTATCCAATTTTATACTTAGAGAAAAGTAGCATTACAATTTTGTTGCCCTTGCCCCATTACTCCTTGCACTAATTATGCATTATTGTTCTTGATGTTCAAAATCTTTCACACTTGATGAAGAAGGTGCTTTATTTGAGTTAAAATAGCAAGCACTAAAGATTCAAGGCATCCAAGGAAAATAATTTTGTCTACTTGACCTTTCGAATAATGAGTATTTAATTTTCATGCATGACCAAGTTTGAACCCTGGAAACCCAATTATTTTTGATAAAAAAATCCTCCTTTGATTCTCCCCTCCCATGGCTCCTTTCTACTAATGAGTCTCCTTCATACCTCTCTTTTGTTTCCATAATTTGGTCTTCCTCTACCTTTTTTTTTTTCATTTTCCCCCATATTGGGGTAGTTCTTTCTTTCTCTGTTTTATGTCTTCCTATCTCTACTTGTCAATTTAGACTCACACACAATTTTTTTAATAATTTAAAATATTATTAAAATATGTTATTGCACTTTTAATTGTAAAGAATATTTATTAAAAAAAATAAATTATATTTTATAGTTTTAATGAAACTTTTCTTTCACTTTTATTATAATTTATAAAAATAAAAAATAAATTAATATTTTAAATAGTTTTTTATAAACTTTGAAATGATTTATGAAAGATAAGTAACTTCACATTTAAATCATTTTCAATAGACTTAATCCACAAAGATATAAAAATATATATAATTAAATAAATAAATAATTATTAAAAATAAAATGAACTAACATTATAATATCTAACACATAGATTTATCTTGCAAATTCTAACTATATATGCCATACACTCATAATCTATATTAATATATATAAAAAAAAATATAGGTATAAAAAAATGTATAATTATAACAATTAACATGTTAAGCAGCTGGTCCTTACAAGTACATGTCTTACCTATCATATTTTCTTCTTTTTAATTATAAATTAGGAAACTAAACTAGGAAGATGTTGACTACTTCTAATTAAACTATGGCCACTAGTTTTCCTAAATTTAATATTAAATATATAACTACATAAAATAAATAGTATTCATAACTTTAATATTCCTGAAGATTTTATGGTCTTGTAATTAATTAATTTAAAATTATTTAGTTAATAGTATAAGATGATGTGAAATTAATCATTTTTTACATTTTTGTTTTAAAATTTATGGAAAAAAAATTATTAGAAGAAATTAGATCCTTATCTTAATATATTAACTAATATAGTTATTTTAATTTACTTTACAACATTTTTTTTTTATTGGTAAGATTAATTTGTATATTAATATCAAAAAGATCATACATTTTGAGCCCATGACTATAGGGTAGCAATGACGACCATTAATAACTAGACCAAAACAACCACCACCCCCAAAATGACCATGCAGGGTTGATACCACCCATATTCAACATTGAGTGCACCAGTAAATTTAAACCATAATAGTATAGCAATATACTAAAGACATTGATGCATTGAACAAAAGAGAAAAAACATAACATAGATTCACCCAACTTCTAACTAACCATCAACAGGCACCCAACCTACACAATTACCAGATGTTATTCTATGCAAACACATAGATATTTCCATGTTGAGTTCGAGACTGACACCAATTGAAATTTCTTCTTCAAAAATTCAACCCCTACAATTGCCAAATGATGGTGCTCCACCAATTCCAAGCCATTCATGTTGAGTAGGAAGGGATAGAAATTTACCAAGGCATCCAAGTCCATCAAGAGCTTGAGGTCTCATGGCAGAGGAATGTGTATACCCAATGAAGCAATACCCAAAGCTGCCTCCAAACCCACCAACAAATATTTCTTGAAAAAAAGCTTCATAATCACCTTTGCCTCAACCTTTGGAACCTTCCCATCTAGAAAACCAACCAGGACCCTTGAAGAGATATTAGTATCTAGCCAACTACCCTTTAGTGCCCACCATGAAACCCTTCCTAGGAATGCATTTTAACATTGTAAATGTGAGGTAATCTAGGTGACGAATGATCCAAATGAGTCAGAGTGTGGTCACCAGACCCATGAAATCCATCTAATGCTTGGAATTGTGGAGCTAGATAGGAGTGTCCATACCACCTGTGTCAAGTTCCTTTATTGAAACCTGTAGAATAAAACTTGTCATACCAAAACTATAAAGAATTCCAAATATTAACATGCCTCGACAGCGGGGAAAATGAAGGAATCTTAGGATGCTAGTGCAAGGATGCAAAAATAACCCAACCTCATCACCTTTAATGAGTAGCTCGAGAAATTGTGCCTTGAGAAAACATATGTCACAATGCCTAGGACATATGCAATATTTATGACAAGAAACTTCAAGTGTAGAAATCACTTAATATGAGTACCACCACCGTAGAGAAATCCAAAAAGTAGCCACCTCATGCCTTCCAAGCCACCTTGTTTTCCAACATGTTGGACACTCCACATGATTCATTTTAAAGTGGTTCCCACCCAACCACCCACTGTGAGATGCATCAAGCACCACCTTCAATGTTGGCAATTTCCTTCAATGAAATCTTGTCTACCCTAAGACTTGACAAAAGATCTACTTCTTGATTACCTTCACAAAGGATATGATTGATCACATAATTCTCAAATCCCCCAAGAAGTGCCATCATGACTGAGCTAGTAAGGCCCTGAATTTCCAATGCTAGAGATTACTTGAACGCAAGGTATTCACAATCAACATTGAATCCCCCTCAATCACTGCATTCCTTAATTTTAGCTCTGTACACAACTTAATCCCAAGGTGTGTTGCGTGCAGCTCCACTACAGTTTTAGTGCTTGCATTGAGTGGTTGAACAATCTTCCCAATCATAACACCATTCCAATCCCTCTTGATACAACTTGCTCCCGAACGGCTAGTGTTGCCCCTAGATGCCCCATTGAAGTTCACCTTATACCAACCTTGATTAGGAGGTTGCCACAAGTTGATGCTCAATCACTCCTTTTGAACTTTGATGCCCCCCTCACCAACATAAGATGGAACCTTCAAGCCATTCTAGTTCTATTTCATCTTTGTATCCCAGCTTGAGAAGAGCGTTTTTGAATTGATTGACTTTTCTGTTCTTGAATTTAATAGTTCCACCACACAATCTTCCACTTTATTTAGAAAGGATAGAAGTGGCACTGAAACATCCTTAAAAATTTTGCAACTCCTTTCCTTCCAAACCTCCCAAAAGAGGAGCAAAGGACAAGACCACCATAAGCCTGAGAAAATTGAGTTGCTGCATATGATTGACCAAATTTTGAATAGACTTACTAAATCCATTGGTAGAACAGTAGTACTCAAACCCAAATTTGCACATAGCCAATTCTAATATTTACCAGTGAAGAGGCAATTGAGAGAAAGATGGTCACTAGATTCCTCCGTGATATTGTAGAGTATGCACCTGGAAGGACCACTAAAACTGGTAGTTTCTGGAACCTATTTGTAGTTAGAACTCTTCCTTGGATCACAACCCAAGAGAAGATTCCTTCCTTGGGAAGGCAGTTATTGTTCCAACACAGTGTGCTAGGTAAATTTGAGACCTGCGCCAACTACTTGACCAAAATGTTATATCCTTCCAGAGCATTATAAACACCTAAGGCTAAACTACACCACCTTAGAGCATCACAACCCTCATGGATTAAATATTACATCCCTTAAGGGCTTCATCAAATTCCATAGCTGCATTATTGTTAAATCCCAACAACTTGACATCCTTCCAGTGCCATTCCAAGTATCCATTGACCCACTTGGGGACTAGGTAATCCTTCACATGACTTCCCAAAACTTATTTTGTTACCTCCTTGACTTGCCTTAGAGCCACGCTCTCAGTTGTATTGCCATAACCACCCCATGAGTCTTTCCAAAAGAGAGTCGTCTACCCATCTCTAATGTCCCAAGAGAGAAAATTCAAAATCAGATCCCTACAACTGCATATGAAGTTCCAGACCCATGAGCCTTTTGGCAGAGGCCTGGTTGTAAAAAGGTTGGTTTCTCCATCAACCAAATACTTGGATTTTAATATCTTGACCCACTTGATATTTTAACTTGCATACTATGATATCTAAATGTTTTACCTATTCTAAACAACTAAAATGCCATGGAAAAACACAAAGAAACACCTCAAGATTAGCCTAAGGAATTTGTTAATACAAAGAGAAAAAAGTGAAGGATGATGACAAATGGTTATACCTTCTCTTTACAGCTGAAACTCCTTGGTTGGCCCTTGATTTTGGATTGCTTTGTATGCTCCTTAGATGGATCTTGATGTGGCTAAATGCAATATTTAACTATATGGTTGTCCATGCAAATACAAATAGATAAAATGGATGGCTAGATGAGTGCACAAAATGACAACATTTAGTTGCAAAATGACTAAGTGTTGAAAATGCCTTAGAGGAGGGGGTATTTATAGAGGAATTTGAATTCTCTAGAGAATTCAATGGTTGAGATTTATCCAACAAGGCCAAGATGGAGGGCTAAGGTGAGTTGAGGACTCACAAGCCCTCACATTTTGACATGTGGAATGTGAGATGGCTAAGGGTGAGATGATGTGTAGGTGATGTGGAAGAAGAGTACATGATGTGGAGGAAGGACATGTACCTTGGAAGTACATTGGGAGATGAGAAGATTCTTTGGAGGAATAAATGTGAATTAAAAATTCACATGCTTGGGAGAATCTAGTGGATAAGAGAGGGTATCCAAAAAGGTGGGAGTTGGTCACATGTGGATGAGGTGACAAGTCCTATGTTCTAGAAGTCTTGGAAGGATAAAATGTGAATTAAAAATTCACATGGGGAGGAGAGAGACCAAGGATGAATAAATGTGAATTAAAAATTCACATGGGAAAGAGGGTCAATGCCAAGAAAGACAAATGGAAAGGTTGAGTAAAAAGGGATGCTAAATGTGGCTAATTACCTTGATTAAGGTTGTGCAAACACATAATTAGGATAATTAATAGAAGATTAGAAGCAAGTGGCAAATGTAGGAGGATGTGACATTAATCCTTGATTAAGAGGATGCACATCCTAATCATGAATTAATTAAATTAATCTAGATTAGAGATGGATTATGGAGGATGTGACAAGGAGAGAGAAAAGAATAATTTTAAATTGATTTTAATTCAAAAAGGTTAAAATGACTAAATTAAATAAATTGATGTATTTATCTAATTTAGAGAGGAAAAAGGGGTAAGGTAAAGCATTTAATTGTTAAATTAAGTACTTAAATAAGGACTTTGGACAAAAAGTGCAACATTAATTAAATAAATTAATATTAACGAAACGGACTAATAAAGAGATGAATTTGATTGTATGGAAGCGATCAAATTTAGATGTCTACACATACAACTTCCATGGCAGTTTGGCGTCCAACACCTTATTATGTAGGGCCAAGTTTTTCAAACCAGCCCTAGTAGACTCCCGTGACCTACAAATTTTCTCCCACTTTATTTGAGAAATCTTCTTTTGCTTTGAGTTCCCTTTCCATAATTTTTTTTCATCTTCTGATTAATTTTGGTACTTTCCTCGCTCAAAAGAGGAAGAAAAGAGAGCATGTAGATCAACAAGGCCATAATCACTGACTTGATTAGAGTTAGCCTCCTTGCCCAAGAGAGCCATCTTCCTTTCCAAGAAGAAAGCTTGTTTTCAATCTTTGTAACCAATGGATCCCAAAGCTTGCCATACAAAATCCCAGATACAAGCGGCAACCCTAGATATTTGCAAGGTAACTTTCCTTTCCTAAATTTGAGAACTTGGAAGATCTGTTTTTCTAAATGAGGATTAGTGAAGAGAAAAAAGGCCTTGGATTTGTCAAAACTTACCTCCTACCTAAAAACCACAGAATAATCTGAAAGGATATTTTGAATGTCCTTGCCTCTGCCGCTCTACCATGACCAAAGAGCATGGTATCATCTGTAAATTTTGGGTGTGTAATAGGGGGCAACCCGCTTGTGATATGAATAACTTTGATCTTACCAAGCTCCATCACCCTTGTAATCAATCTTCCAAGAGCTTCCGCCATAATGATGAACAAAAATGGGGAGAGAGGATCTCCCTATCTAAGCCCTCTAGACACCCTGAAGAAGCCTTGAGGAGTGTTGCTAACCAACAAAGAGTACTTTGGACATGAAATCCAATTGAACAACCAGTCAAGCCACTAAGAGTGAAAGCCAAAAACTTCCAAAACTTTGAATAAGAACCTTCAATTGACTTTATCATATTCCTTTTTTATGTCAAGTTTAAGCAACATGGAGTGTCTTCTTGTGTTTGAAATCGAATGTATCACCTCTTGAGCTATGATCACTCCATCAAAGATCAATCTCCCTAGCACAAAGCCATTTTGTTCTTTTGAAATCAAACCAAGGAGAATAACCTCAATTTCGTTGGCCACTGCTTTGGCCAGAATTTTGTAAACTATGTTAGAGAGAGAGATTGGACGTAATTCCTCCCAAGCCACCAGTTTTTCCTTTTTTGGGATTAAATCAATGAAGGTAGCATTGATCTCCTATAAAACCATACTAATTTCCCTAGAATCCTCTATGTCAACCACAACATCAAGCCCAACGATCTCCCAACAATGTTAGAAGAAAGAAGCAAGAAACCCATCCAGGCCTAGGCCCTTATCTAGGTGTAATTGAAAAAGTGCAGACCTGACCTCTTATTCAGTGAAACTATTGTAAAGCATCTTATTTTGCTCCTTTGTGATGAGTTTTGGTATGCATCCAAGAATGCGTTATTTGTCAGCTCGCCTAGAGTCCTCCCAATCATTGAGAAGATTTTGAAAGAATCTAATAGCCATCACAACAATATCTTCTTGATTGTCTAAAGTCCTACTGTCCACTGCTTTAATACTAGTGATAATATTTACTTCTCTCCTAGCCTTTGTGGAGTAATGAAAAAAATGTGTTTTTATCACTCTCATTGAGCTAGAGCTCCTGAGACTTTTGGCGCCAAAATATTTCCTCCTTCGACAAAATGTCTCCCATATTTTTTAACAATTAATTTTCCTAAAGAAACCTACCCCTGTCCATTCCAATCCTACACACTTCCTCATTTAGTAGCCTCAAATCTTGATCAATCCTTCTTAAATTTCGTCAAAAATATTCTTAAAACAATCTTTGTTCCATTCCTTCAAATGGTGCTATACTTGTTTCAATTTCATAGCCAAGATGAACATTCTCGAGCTCACCACCTTAGACTCCACCCACCAATGAGCAATAAGGGCTTTGAAATTGGGATCCTTGAACCACATTCGCTCAAATTTAAAGGGACATCTGAGCGGGCTCCACTCTACGTAACTTCAAGAAGGACTGAGAAATTATTCAATCCAAAATAATGAAGAATCCTACCTTCCAAAGTAAAGGGAAAAGCCTTGAGATTACCTTTGAAAAGGAATCTATCCAACTTCTTTGCAATAGAGCAAAAACAAAGCCTCCTATTGTTCCATGTGTATTAACCATCAGCCATTGGGATTTCAATGAGTTGGTTGCTCTTCACATAGTCCTCAAAATCAATTTGAGACTGCAAACTCCAAGTCACCCCACCTCACTTGTCCTTGGCATGCAAAATAGTATTGAAGTCGCCCCTAACAATGCAAAAATCAAAGGTAACATCATTGCATACCAATTCAATTTCTTTCCATACTTCCTTTTTTTGAACACACAAATGTGAGCCATAAACATTAACCAATAGGAAGCACAAATTTGATGAGAAAATTATGACTTTGCAAGCCAACCACCTATCACTTGCAACCACTTTTTCCAAAGATTCCTTATTAGGATGCCACATTGTCACTAAGTTGCTAGCCTCCCCAACCACATTAATGGAAAAAAGATTCCAAGAACCCGACCATTTCTCAAAGGACTCGACCTCCACTTAACAAAACTTAGTTTCCTATAACATACAAATTTCCACCTACATCATCTCAAGATGATGCTTCACTAGGTGCCTCTTGTTAGGGGCATTGATGCCCAGGTAACATTCCAAGTTAAGAGTTTCATTTTTCTTCAAGAAGGGGTTCCCGGGTAAAAGCACACATTTTAATATTTATTTAAAAATATATATTTATCAAAATTGGAAAAAAAAATTACTATAAAAGTTTGATGTCCCATGCAACTTCATTTTTCAGCATTTTATCAACAACTAAATTATAGTTTTAATTTATTAAAAACTAGTTTAAAATAATTTTTTATATTTTTTTAAAAAATACAAGCATAAAATATACTAAAAAATACATATTTTACTAGTTTACATCATTTCAAAATTCAAAACATATATGCCACTTTTAGTGATTCAAGTTTAAAAATTGGATCAGTGACACAACTTTGTGCTTTTACCCTCCCCCTTCCCTACTTTAACCATCTCCCTAATATTTTTCTGACCATTCCCCTCACCATCAATCTTCAACTTCTCCAAGTTAGGAATCCTGCCACACCTTTTGTTTTCTCCACAATTTGGAGAAGATTTTTCCACCTCTTTCTGATGGAGACCCAACTTCTCTTGCCCTAAGAAAACTAGATTTGTGTTGGGAACACCCAGATCTTTCCTAAACTCCGCACCACCAGCATTGTCTAACCACACCTCATTTGGGCACAGATCTTCATCAAGAAGGCTGAGGGGAGCATCCTTGGCCTCTTGAGCCAATTCTACCAATTCCTTACTTTGAGGAAGGAATTGAGGTTTTCTATCCTCAAGTTATTGCCAATTAGATCAATCACTTCATTCATTTTATCATTTAATGCTTGGTTCAATTCCATGGGTTCATTTTCCTACTCAACTTCATAAGAGAACACCTTCCTGTCCACTGATCGAGGCGAAACCATAGTAGCTTTCTTGGAGCCAAGGAAACCTAGGAAATTGGCATCACTAGGATCCACAGGCTTGAGCATCCCATCTTCCTTTATGACCCTAACCAAGGGGAGTTCCCAAGAATGCCATCGCAGAGTGTAGATCGAACTCCCTTCCAGTCTTGGTTCAAAGACTGGAGGTAGCTTGGGAATGCCCCAGTCGGTGTAGACCTCTAACTCTTTCCATCATGGGCAATTGGGTCAATTCTCCAGATAGATCCTCACATAAGTACTGATCCCATCAATCTCCAACCATTCCTTCGTACACACATACTTGCCCAGATTGTTACCGATTTCCTCCAATATGCCAGGCTTCCAAAATTCCACTGGCAGCCTCGGTAGTTTATACTAGTCCTGGATGTACTCCAGTTGGTGATGGAATGGATCGAAACCTACTTCCCACTTCCGAATCTAAAATCCATGCCCATCCATCAACTAGATCCCATCTAGAATCTTTGATCGGACCAGAGGCAAAGGAAAAATAACCATGAAAAAGTCGTTAGCCAGGTTTTTGAAACTTAGCTCTAATCCCCACCTTGCTTGCCACCAACTAATCAAACCGTCCCAATTCAAATTTAGGCCAAACCACTTCACAATAAGCCTGAGTTTTTCTAATCGCTCAATCGATGGACCCAACAACTTGGATCACAACACCATTGTCCTTCGGCCCGCTAGGCCGAGGACCACCACCAACATCCATATCTATAGCCCTAGAGTTACCCATGTGTGTGGAAGACTCCCATCTTCTCCCATCTGGAGGGGCACCCCTATCCTTCCAGTGCTTATTCCTCTATGATTGGTTGTGGTTAGGTCTCTGGCGTTGCCTCCCATGCTAGCCTTTGTTGCCATGATCATTAGACTTCCTTTCTTGAGAGTGATTGTGCCAAGCCTTTGCACGAGCCCACTCTCGGATCTTCTCAAAGGGGAATTCATGCACTGCATTGACCACCTAGGAGGGCATGCCAGAACCATTCTTGCCATCCACTGCATCATCAGTCACAGGTCCAAAATTATAAATCTCACTATGAGCTGAGGTCACCACCTTCGCCAACTTTTGCATTTTTCACACTTTTTGCTTTGCTCCGCCATCTCAACATACTTTACAACATTTTTTATTGAAAGACTAGAAATTATTTTATATATTTTTATTATTTAGAAATTATTTTATAATTTTAGTTTTTATATATATATTAATCTGTTTTAGTTTTTGTTTAATTTTTACTAATATTGATTGAAAAATACTAAAATAGATAATTATGTGTTGTTTCTAGGAATCTATCAAATAACAAACTAAATGGTGACATTCCAAATTTATCAATCCTAAAAGAGCTTCATTACATGTAAGTGAGTGATACAATTAAGACAGTTGCATTTAAGAAATTATTTTACTTTTTGCAATATCACTAATTTATTTGATTCTCATAGACTTGAGCAACAATTCCTACAATTCGCTCAAACTCCCTCCTTGGTTAACCAACTTACCAAAACTGACCACCATGTAAGTTATTAAAAATTCCAATTTCATTTGGGCTACAAGCAAAACAAATATAGATGAATAGTCTAATAATTTGTCTGGTTGTTTCAGAGTCATGAATAATTGCAGCGTAACTGGATTTTCTTCAACAATTTTTAATCTGCCAGCGCTTGAAACAGTACGAATGAAAAACAACCAGTTGAATGGAGCAGTAAAAATTGACATCAATAATTCAAAGGAAGTGCAATGGATAGACCTTAGAAATAACAATATAACTAAAGTTGATGTCCAAGGCAATACAGCTGCTTTATGGTGAGTGGTATTTTTATTAGCATTCTCCAAGAACTTATAAGATATATGTAGAAATAAACATCCTTCTACTATCTGTAGTTTCACTGGTTTCTTTTGTTCTTGTTGATACACCAATTATGGAGTTTCCTTAAGACCATATAAAGACTCTTCTTTATTCACATGGAGAAAAAAAAGTTTTTTCATGCTGATTACCTCTGTTTAATTTACAGGATTGCAGGAAACCCAGCTTGTAACCCAGGAACAAGGCTTTCAAGCACTAAATCATGCCAACACATTGACTTAGAGGAAAGCTACGGAACAAATATGTTACAATGTGGGGACATAAAATGCTCTGGAAACTTGAAGCCCAATCCTAGGACATGCAAGTGTCAAAAACCTTATGAGGGCGTATTGAAATTTAGGGCTCCTTCATTTTCAGATCTGAAAGACACAGAGAGATTCAAAAGCTTAGAGGTTAGTCTTAAGACCAAGTTGGCTGTAGATGCAGTGCATCTTTGTTGCTTCGATTTTGACAGCACCGACTATCTGATTATATCAGTGCAGTTTTTCCCTGTGGATACTAAGTTATTTACCCGGTCAGAGGTTACTGAGATTGGTTTCAATCTAAGCAAACAAGTTTATAAACCTCCAGTGGAATTCGGGCCATATTTCTTTATAGCAACTCCATATATCATCGGTAAAAAAAGAATTGAATTTCAAGCTGGGTTAAATACTCATTGACCCTATTTATAAGGGACCATAGCTAGAGACTGTAATTGACCAAATTGCTTGGTGGATTGATTGCAGGGGCTGAAGAATCTAGCAAAGGTCCAAGTTTAGGGTTAATTGTCGGAATAGCTTTTGGAGCATTTGTCATGGCTCTTGTGGTTACTACAATAGGACTTTATGCACTATGGCAAAAGAAAAGGTCAGAGAAGGCCATTGAAATCCACAAGCCCTTTGGTACGGTATTCTTTCTCTTTTCTCTTAATTTTCTTCTGTAAAAATACCTTTGTTGAGATGATTCTACGCACTGAGGCAAAAGAAAAGAGCAGAGAAGGCCATTGAAATACATAAACCCTTCGGTAAACTATTGTCCGTCATTTTTCTTAATCTTCTTCAGTAAACACCCCTTTGTTGAGATGGTTACTCCTGCAATTAGTCCCAGATTGATGTAACTTCCACTCGAGAATTCTGAAGTGCTTTTGGATTGAACCCAAATGTATAATGTATTTGGTCAACTGGTTTCATATTCAACTATTATTTTAATTGTTGCAGCCTCATGGGGAGCGAGCGGTATGGATGATGGAAACATCCCTAGACTGAAACGCGCCAGATGGTTTTCTTTTGCTGAAATAAAGGCAGCGACAAAAAAATTCTGTGAAAGTAATGGAATTGGGTCAGGAGGATATGGAGAGGTATGTAGATGCACAGTTCTAATATCTGGGGGATTTTAACAAGTATTTCGTTTATGATTTGAAATAGGTTTACATTTTAAGAGATTTTGAGCAGTTTCTGGTTATGCATGATTTTGAACAATTTTGCTGGATATAAGCCTCATCGTTCCAGCATTTTCTGCAGGTATATAAGGCACTGTTGCCAGAAGGTGAAATGGTGGCGATCAAAAGGGCTAAGCAGGGGTCATTACAGGGTGGAGCCGAGTTCAAAAATGAGATTGAGCTCCTGTCCCGGGTTCACCATAAAAACTTGGTGGGGCTAATTGGTTTTTGCACCGAACAAGAAGAACAGATGCTAGTATACGAGTATATCCCCAATGGAACTCTTAGAGAAAATCTCATTGGTAAAATCTCATCCTCATCTCTATAATTAGAAAGGGAGTGTTTTACTTAAATAATAGTATATAATGTAGCATGGAAGCCATGTGCATAAGAGTCTTGCAATGGAGCATGCAAGAGGCTGCGGCAGAAGAGTAAAACTAAGTATTTTACCTTTAAAAGACTACTACATAAAGCTGATAGACAGTAAAGCCATTGACTGAATTGACATTCTTGCAGAAAATCAGAAATCTATAAAACTGCTCTCAAGCTTTCCACAAGGAGGTATTTATATAAACCTATTACCCAGCAGTTCCACAACCATTCCAAACATTCCCATTGAAAAATATAGAAAAAATGTAGCCCATCATTTACCCTGCCGTAACTATGTTTTCAAGTTTCAACTTTTAATCAATTGAAATAGCTGCCAGTTAACTCAATTTTCTTTGTAATGAACTGTCCTTTTGTGGATTGATTGTAACCAAACTAAGTTGAACTGAATTTCGCATCCACATGCTCACACCTGTAACTCCATCTGGTTTTCTAGAAGGAAGATCTGCATCACTTAAGAGTCAATAAACAGGATGTCAAGCTAGGCTGTGCTAAATTATCAGAGCATGGTTCTATGAAGTTTTCACATGAGAATCATTACAACTCTGCATACTGCTATGATCTGGTAAACACATTTTATTGGAGTTTTGAATCAGAGAGGGCAAGTCCTTAACAAAGAAGGAAAAAAACAATCAACATCAACCAAGATCAGCAAGGAATACCAAGAGAAAAAACAATAAAAGAAACCACTACATCCCATGTAAGGGAGATCAAAACATATTACAACACGTCACAAATGAACAAGACCACCACTTATATGTTGCTTTTGTATTTTGAACAACGATATTTTGTGAGTTAAGCGATTTTCTAGATCAAGATTTGGTTGTATAAGAAGCTTGTTCCACTGGAAAATGTATTTTAGATTTGTGTTTTAGTCCAGATTTTTTGAAGTCGGTGTTAAAATCCATTCTTTCAATGTCAGGTGAATTTAAACTGGACTGGGCAAGAAGGCTACAAATAGCACTGGGTTCTGCCAAGGGATTGCACTATCTGCATGAGCTTGCCAATCCACCAATTATACATAGAGATGTTAAGTCCAGTAACATATTGCTGGATGAGAATCTGAATGCCAAGGTTGCAGATTTTGGTCTGTCCAAGTTGGTTGCCGATGGAGGTGTGGATGCTGGAGGCAAAACCCATGTCACAACTCACGTCAAAGGGACACTGGTGTGTATGCCTTCAAATTTCGAATTAACCATTAATCTGTCAGCAAAGAAACAAGAAAAAGAAATGTAGCAATTTCCAAAAATGAACAGAGTTGATCAAATGAGACATAGAAAAGTGTAACTGGCTTAAAGTACATAGGAGGAATATAAAATAGAAAAGTTGACAATAAAAGCTTCTCTTACATGTCATGTGATTACAATTTGGTGAAACAATACATCTTTCATTATCTTCAAAGAATTAATTATATTAACATACACAAATGACCAAAATTGGTCGATAGAGCTATGGAAGTAAACAGAACAAGCACTCAACTCTGTCTCCAGGGGGCATAAAACAAAAACTGGAAGTAGAAACTTTTTATCTACACAACAGAGACAAACCTGCCAAAATAGCATCAGTCACACTACCAATTTGAGGACACACTTACAATTGGTGTTATTATATTTGGTGCAGGGGTACTTGGATCTAGAATACTACATGACCGAGCAGCTCAGTGAGAAAAGCGATGTGTACAGTTTTGGTATTGTTTTGCTGGAGCTGATTACAGCACGCCTCCCCATTGAAGGGGGGAAATACATAGTTCGACTGGTGAAGGAGGCCTTGGAAAATGGAGGTATAGCATGCTTGCGAGAGGAGGTAATGGACCCTGTATTAAGACAAGACAACCTTACAGGGTTTGGGGAGTTCTTAGGTTTGGCCTTGAGCTGCCTTAAGGATTCGGGCGCCGATAGACCCACCGTGAGGGAAGCGGTGGAGGAACTGGAATCCATTGTAGAAATGCAAGGCCCCTATCACTCCATTAAACACAGTCCACAAAGCGGCCCTATTGGTGTAAAAGGGACTCGTGAGGTGTATGGTGAAGATGAGGAAGGCATTTCCATGCTTCTGGCTGGGCAAGGGAAAGAGAATCATAAAAACTTGTTTGAATATAGTGGGGCTTATCAGGTGTCCGGCACCATAGATCCCAAGTAGCTTGTGGTTCTTGGGGCTGTTGTAGAGCATAATTTATCCTGCTAATAGTAAAATATAGGATGATGAACCACTTGCTAATGTTTTGGGGTTAAAAGGCTCATAAAGATTTATCCTCACCAAGGATGCACCCATCCATAGATGGTGCTCCATGATGTCTATTATCCATAACTTGACTTAACTATTACCAATTTTCGTTGCACAACAGTTCAACGCTAGTTAACTATTGCAATAATTCTACAGGCATTCTAATAAATATACATGCATTCTATTAACTACCTTACGGAATTAAAAATTTCCACGGCATTCAAACCAAAGTTGTTGTTAAAATCTGTGATTTTGGGGTGCAATATTATATATTTTTTGGATTTTGACTACTAGATCCACCAACAAAATAACGAATCTATGAACAACAATACTATATATATGAGATTGATTGTTGTAGAGAAAGGGTACTGGATATAATGGTAGGATAATCTTCCCTTCAATTTAATTTAATCATTTTATGCTTTATGTGTTTGTGTGCAAATATTGTGTTGATGTCCTCTGCAATTTACATTATTGTGCCTCTGCAATCACTGTCGTGAATAAGTTTTAAATATTAACATGTATTGTGTTACTTTGTGTATTTCAAGTTTTGATGCCCTTGAATTCTTGTTGTCATGGCTTTGGAATAGTGATGTAAGACATTAAATTATTTGGATCATTTAATCGGTTTCATGCATTTAATGCTTAAAAATTGAATGTAATTTAATTAAAATATTGATGTCTATTAGTGGCCTAAAATGGCAAGTGAATCTACTACATCTAAATTAAGTATTGCAGGATTTTTTTACTTTTAAATTTTTAATCTAAAAGTATATCATAGCTATTGATTTTGTGATGATATGAATAAGGATTGCAAAGAAGGATTTATGTTAGTTTCAGACTAAAATAGAGTATGCTAACGAAGAAAGTGTTTGCATATTTCATGTTAAATTTGAGTAGGTTAGCATTGTGAGTTTGGACAACAACTGTTATTTTTTTGACATAGATAGGATCTATAACTATACGGTACAGGGTCTGCCTCTAATGAAATCCTAAGGTCAACGTTTTATGCAGTAACACCACATCTTGTATTTTTATGTATAATTCATGGTCGAATCCATGTTGAGTGTAAACGAGTAGCTAGTCTTAATTTACATGTGGTTTATACAACTAACTTTACAAATCCCACACTTCAAACAATCATTTGATTGTAGTTTTTGCAACCCACCCACACCAATATTGCGCCCCAAAATCATGCTAATAAATCAATTGTGAGCCACCATAGTACATGTGTATGTGTATTTCTATACTAGATTATTGCATGCTTATTTCTATGTTAATCATTTGTATCATCATCTAAGGGATATTGCATGCTTTCCTATTATGTTCAATCATTGTTCATCATTTTTAAAATTTTCCATCAAGGGTTTTGAACAAAAAAGAATCAATTATTGCCTAACAATTTCCAAAATAGTGCCTCATGACTCCACATCCCTTTTGAGCACAGTTTTACTAAGTTGAATTTCAGTGAAACCATAATAATTATTTCCTAATAGCTCAATCTCATCGATCAATTTTATTCTTGTGCCCTTGGTTGACTTGTATACATGCATATTTAGAGCACAATAAAGAGTAGGCAATTACTAGATCCTAAGAAATTCATCTACACAAGTCAATAGTTTTGTACAAATAGGTGAACAATTTTCAAGAATCTTTATTAGCATATCCCTACATACATATTCCAACTACATGCTATATTTAATTTAAATTTAACTTCCTTCATATAATTTAACATAAGATGTTCTAGTCCTATTTCTTAAAATCTTAGCAAAGATTAAATGTTGAACTATTTATTCTAGTAGATTTGTACAATGTAGTATAATATAAGAAAAGGTATATCATTTCCTAAATAAATGACCAACATCCCTAGTAGATTGTCCTTATCACAATATAAGTTTAAAATGTAATATCAATAGAATGCCAATGGTAAATTGATAATACAAAATTTTTGCACAAAATGGCTTTACCTCTTGCCAAAAATGTACTTTTGTGAACTATTAAAATATAAAACTAAACATAACGTGCAGATAACACTAAACATGGTGAACTAAAACATCAAATGAAATTTAGATTGTCAAAACAAACTATACTCAAAAGAGGAAACCATCTACTCTTACAAAAATTCTATCATGCAATTCATACTCTAAGTGAGAATCTATTTAGCGATATGATCATTCCTCCAATTTGTGTTGATTCCTTCAACCTCCATTTTGATCCCTAGGCTCTAAAATATAGATGTAACATTAATGGTTCTAAAGGTATCATCAACTATAAAAGAAAATATACATGAAATTACCCATGTGAGAAAATAAAGTATTACTTTCAACTAAAACTACATATTTTACAAAAAAAAATCAAATAGACTATGATACAATGTATGCTAAATTAAATAATAGTACCACTACTTAAAAAAATTATGAATTGTGTTGTGTATGTACTTATATTTTGCATGTGAACACTTCTATATAAACATTTTTAGAATGTTTTTAAATTAATAAATTTAAAAAATTGGACCAAAATAAAGAGTGAATACATTCGATCATGTGACCACTTGAAGACACTTTCTCTCACCAACTCTCCTTGAACAAGTATAAATGTTCTACGTCATCCTTGCTTCATAATAAATCTACTAGCGAAGAGAAAAAACCACCTACAAACATGTAGGAATAGTGCTACAAATATCATGATGTTTTTCTTATTTTTTACCCACTTTAAAATTATGGAAACATCATAGACCTTGAGATCTTCATTTGTTCATAATTTGACATCCTCAAGTTCTATCAATTCCTAGAATATCTATTTTTTCTATTCCTTGAAATGGAGTGGTAAATTTAATATCACCATTTTATAAAATGAAATATTAAGTTTTCTTTTTTAACTTAATAATAGTTATTTCTATTATAGATGGATGGAAATCATCATATGCTTCCAATGTTACTTCCATAATTCCATTGATTATTTAAATTCACTACTCCAAAATTTACTAAGTAGAGTAAATGAAAAACCTATTTTTAGTCAATATGGAGAGATATAGTTCAAAGATCTCCATGCATCTCTTGCTTCCTCTTCAAAATTTAAAATGATCCCTAGTTTAGATAACATGTGTATTTGATAAATATCACCATATTTTAGTCCAAATATGATGGAGGGCTACTCCACCCAACACTTGCACATAACACAACAAATATTAACATAGGAAATGCAGTAAGGAAAAATTCCACTTTTAATTTCTTTGAGAAAATGAAATTATAGATTCAAAAATTACAATGCTACAACCATATGGATTTCACTCACTACAAAGAATATCAGTTCTCAGAACAAAAATATACAATTTGGAGCCACAATTTGTACTAATGGAATCATCTTTTGTTATTTTTTATTTTAGTGGGTTGTTTTTGTCTTCTACTAAAGTTGGATGCCCAAGTTCATGAGAAAAACCTTGAAGCTTCTAGAAAAATTATTGTAACTCCCAAACACATGTCATGTGGTATCTTTTGCATGTAGACTACCTAGGTCATGTTTTGAGTCTACTATATTGGAAAGCATTTATGATTTCTTGGATTATTTTTGGCTATAAATTAGAGCTTGGAGCAGGAAGAAAAAGTTAGATGTTAGTTTGTAGAAGTAATAAAGTATTGCAAAAATTGAAAAGGAGTAGTTATATTTGTGTAACTCTTTTCAAAGTATTTACATAAGTTTTGGGTATTTTTGGATGTGGATTATTTTTCCACAAGAGATCTGTTAGGTCTCAAAACCACTCTCCTATATCCTAAAGCTTTTATCCACCTTCAAGGCTATGAATTTATCTTCAAGAAGGAAACTAGAGCATCATTTAATACACCCAAGATAGTTAAATTCTAATTTTGAGAGTTGGTAATATCTCCTACTCTTTGGGCTCAACTTAGTCCTAGGAGGGTGTTCCTAGAGGCCTCCTCAACATTTTTTTTGCATCAATTAAAATGTAACAATAAGTAACTAGATAAACCTAAACCATATCCAACTATTCATATGACCCCAAATTCGGCCACTAGGTCATATGTAATTGACTACAAAGAACCTCTCTATAGTTGATAATAAATTTTTTACATACACCTACAAATATTAGTAGTTTTAATCCCTTAAGATAGTTTGCATTTGTCATTGATTACATATTAACAAGGTATAGGCATGCATTTTTTGGTTCTCTATTGATAGATAGTTTTGGTTTAAACTCAAAAAAAATCTTGGTTTATAATAATGAACCATAAACAACATTGAAAACATACTTAAAAACTACAACTAACCATAACAAACACATTACTTATTTATTAAAAAATTGATCTTAAGCCAATAAGCACCAATGCCTAATTCATTGGGCAACAAAGTCTAATAGGAAAGAGGAAAGGAAAAAATTGAGGACAATATCAACATAACATATTAAATATCAAATCCATGAATGGTTTAGTTATAGATAGGGGCACCTTTCTTTTAAGTGTATGATTGAGTTTTTTTCTACAATGGGATGTGTTTTATGTTTTCTTGTAATTTCAAGTTCAAGTTGATAGAGGATCATAGCTAGTTCATCTCAATTAAATATTAAAAATTTCAATGATATAGGGCATGAGCTTTAGAAGTTAAAGATGGAGGATCTCTTGATAGAGGATCATAGCTAGTTCATCTCAATTAAAAAGATTAAAAATTTCAATGATATAGGGCATGAGCTTTAGAAGTTAAAGATGAAGGATCTCTTGAAAGAAAGAGATTGCTAGATTAATGTGAAGAGTGAGAACAAAACAAAAATGATGTCAAATGAAGAATGGGTAAAATTAGATAAAAAATATGATACATTTTTTTGTGTTTATCTGATTATGTCTTATTGAATGTTTCTAGTGAGACTAATACATATAAATTGTGGAATAAAATACAAGAGGTATATCAAACTATGAGTCTCATTAACAAGTTATTTCTACAAAGAAAGTTATATTTGAAAAGATATAGTAGGAGGATAAATGTATTTTATTCTATTGTTCATTTCCAAAATCTTGACAATATAATCCTTGCAATCAATAGTTCTTTTATAGATGATTTTAAGTTGGATGTCCTTGTTTCCACCATTCTCTTCTAAAGAAGACGTGAGGATTTCAAAGGGGTCTAAGGATGCAAATTTTCATGTGCAAGGAAGATCTAAAGAGATTAGTAAGGATAAAATGGTGACAAGGAAAAATATAAGGATCAATCTAAGTCAAAGGGAAGATCTAAAATACTTGGTAAGAGTACATTAAGGTGTTGGAACTATGAAAAATGAGGGCATATCAAGAAGAAATATTAGAATAAGAAGAAAAATAATGGTGATTTATCTATGGATAAATCCTATTCAATAATGAATATATTAATGTTTTTATTATTTTTGATAACATGGCTTTTAATAAATCTTTGTTAATATATTCAATTGCATCCTACCACATGAATCCTCACAAGGAGTGGTTTACATCATATTTATCTTATGATGGTGGGGAAGTTTTTTTTCAAGGATTATTGAGACTCAATTTGAAAAATACAAAAATACCTTTAAAGTCCCAACCCCTTATGTATTGGGCCTTATTTTTTCCATTACATATAACTGATTTGAAAATTATTTAAATGGATCCCCCTTGGGTCAAACTACCTAAATTTTTTTCTTCTTCACCCCCCACGTTCCTATCAAACATTAGAAGTTACAAAAAATAAAAGAATTCTAATTTTGGGAAGGTTTTGGTCATTTTCCTCAATTTTTCCAAAGTTGGAGAGTTTCATTATCTATTCTTAGTAGGATTTATTCTCCAAAACTTCCATGAGTCTTATGTGATGGGATGGAACTAAAGTCATGTTTTTTTGTTTCTAACCAAGATAGTGAAACTTTTTATACAGTCATGGGGCAATTCTACTTAATATGGTTTACAAAACTAGTATCAATTCCTTCATGCCTTGGGGTGATCCCACAATACTGGTTTACAATTTTTGGCCAAACTAGACACTGAACCGATTTTTTCTAACTAAATCTTCACTTTCAGGAACCTATATAAAGGCTAAACGGTGAGGAATTTGAAGATGATGAAAACTAGTGATTTGTGGAATTTTCTCTGTAGATTCTAAATATACTTTTTTCAAAAAATTTGGAACTAGATTGCACTTCTTTTTCCATATCCTTCAAAAACTAGTTTTTTTTCTAGTAAACACCATTTTTAAGGAGTCACACTCACCGTATACAACTTAACTTTTTTTCCATGAAGGATAAAAGTATATTTTTTTTGAATTTATATTTGTAACTATAATATATAGTGCTTCCAATTGGTTTCATATTGTTTCATTTGATCCCCCAAAAGGTAAATCAAAAGTGGTTTTTTATTAGCATTTTGATAGGTGTCAAGGAGACTCTATTATAGGTATGGTTTAAAACTAGCAGGGTTCTATCCAAGGGGTTTTGATCTAAGGTAGTTTGATCAATCCCTCTTCAATTGGAATGCTTTAAATGGAACTTTTTAAGGCTTAAATCATTATATTTTCTAAAACCATGTGATTTCAACAAAAATCAAAATCTCCTAGAAATTGTAAACCAACTTTGTTGGATCACCCCTTGGTAAAAAGATTAGAAGTGAGGTCCAAACACTACCTTCCACAATTATAAGTCCCAACATTGTTATTGTTTTCTCTCTTCCAATCTACCCTTGGTTTTTCCTTTAAACTAAAGATGACATTTGTGGTTGTTGATTTCAATTTGGCTACACAAATTTCATAACATATGTTCAACTATTCTAGAACCAAAATTGGCTTGCTTTGCCTATGTTTTATCTAACAAAGTATTCCTATGGAATCCAAGTTATCCCATTTGGGTTTTCAATGTGAGCAATTGGGATCTTTTAAACACCTCTTCTAGTTTTGTCCCAAAGACCAAAATCTTTGGACTTGGATTCATGATTTTTTCAAGTCCTTCCATCTAGAGCCCTTTTCTTTGTACATGGTTCTTTTAGGGGATTAGCTTCATATCTCTCACAAGTTCAACCAAATTTGATATGTTTTCAAGGTGGATATTCTTTTCAACATAAGGGAAAGATAGAAATTTTATAATGTTTGCTAATTTCTTTGTTGATTCTAGAATAATTTTCATTTTCCTAAAGAAGAACTTATTTTTTTGAGTCTTATTATAGATCCAATTTCAAGTTAACAGAGTTGCACTAGAATTATATCACATTCAAGTGCTCCTCGACCACTAGGGTAATGCCCCTTGTGCAATGGATAGAGTTCTCCCATCTACCTCCTCCTTCAAGGGTCACTTGCCTCCTTGTGGATGTTGATAGAGATGACATATTTCTACTCATGGTAAACATGATGCTCATTCTCAAGCTTCTCCTTTGGTTGTGAAAAGGGACCAGGGTCAATGTAGAATCATGGGGGTTCAAGCTAGGCCCTTAAGTGACAATGAAAATTTAGAAAAATAGAGTTAGGCAATTTGACATAAAAATTTGAATAGGTTATAACATACTTTTTAAAATATGTAAAAACAAAATTTGTAGCAAATTGAATGTAGTTTCTAAAATTCTAGTCCTTTTTGGAAAAAAAGTAAATCTATTTGGTGAAAATTTGAAATTTCAGTGTAGTAGTACTAAATTTTCCAGAAAAAAATAAAAAGTAGGTGTACGTCTTACCAACCTAAGTACAAGAAAAAATATTATTTTTTTGAAACTTTCAATATAAGTAGAGGACACATGCATGGATGTGCCACATTTTTTTGTAACTTTTTTGCAAGCAAATAATTAGTTATGATTTTTTTATTATAAATTTTGAAAAATATTAAAACATGTTTACTTGACCACCATAACTTGGTAAAAAATTTATGAAATTCAATTTTTTTATCCTATAGTATGGGAAGCATAGAATGTGCCACATCTTTTGGATTCAAAAAATGTGAAATCATTTGAGAATTATATATGTTTGAAATCAACTTTCAATCAGAATTTTGGTCATAATACATATAGAAAATCAATATTAATCATCTATTAAATTCAAAATAAGGCATATCATATATTGGTGGAAATTTGATAATTTTCTCAATAAACCCTTTTCGTTTCATCAAAATTAGATTGAAAAGAAGTCGTCAACCATAAGGGAAAACTTTAGAAAACTAAGGAAAATTTCTAATGATGTCTTTGCAATTGAATTTCCAGGTACAAAACCCCCAAGCAAAATCATAAGGCAACCGAGAAGGAAATCCCAAGGCTCAGGGAGATTTTGTCAAAACAAATGGATATAAATTTGAAACGGATATTCGTCTAACACGAATATTCATTTTTATGGGCATAGAATGGATATTCATTATGCATTTTTTTTTAAATATTGTCTATTATTTTAATATATAATATATTACATATTATATTATATGTTATTTATTATATATAATATATAATATTATATAATATATTATACTATATACTATATATAAATGTATTACCAAAAATTGTATACTCTTGAACAAAGAGACAATGTTGTGGTAAAACTAGGTCCTGCTTTAGGAACCTTCTATCAATCACCCCTTAAAATTACATTTATAGGCTAGGTATGTGCAGGATCATGATGGGCCAAAAAGTGGCGATATGATGGGTATGTGTACGGCATGTGGTTGATGACTTTTTCTTAACCCAAAATTCATGAAACGAAAAGGTTTTTAAAGGAGATTCTTAGCTTTCCACCAATATAAATTATGCTTAACTTTGAATTTAATAAATAATTATTATTCATTTTCTATTTGAATTATGACTAAAGTCCTGATTGATAGGTTGATTGAAAAACATCTATAGCTTTCAAACAGTATCACATTTTTTGAATCTAAAACATGTGTCACATTCTATGCTTCGCATACTATAGGATTAAAAAAAAAGAATTTTATGAAGTTTTGACCAAGTTAAAAGATTAGTCCCGGACATACGATTTTTTATATTTTTAAAAGTTGTAATAAAAATTCATAACTAATTATTTACTTGGAAAAACTTACAAAATATGCATCACATCGGGACATGAGTCCTCTACTTATATCTAAAATATTATCATATAATATTATCATTTTATTCTAGTTAGGGTGGTCAGACAGACACCTACTTAATTTTTTCCCTGAAATTTAAGTACTACTGCATTGAAACTTCAAATTTTCACCAAATAGTTTTTTTTTTAAATAAACCTAGTAGTTTAGAAACTACATTCAATTTTCTATAGATTCTATTCTTAGATATTTTTGAAATAATATAGATAACTTATTCAAATTTTTATGTCAAGTTTCCTAACTCTATTTTTTTTGAATTTCATCACCACTTAAGGGCCTGTATTTTCCATGATGATCCTACACATACCTAACCCCTAATACTCATGATTTTGGACTTTGAGGCCTAATTCACTCATAAAACCACTTAAATTATGACAAATATCACTAAAACAACTCAAATTTTGTGAAACCCACCAAAAATATCCCTGGTGGGACTAAGTTGCCCAAGGTGGCGACTTATTTCCTTTTGGGGTATTTTGCACTTTTGAGCAGTAATTTCATCAATTCAATTTAGTTTTTCAATGGATGTCGGCCTCTTAGGTTTAAATAATGGGAAAATTAGGTGTTGAGGAATATAAATACACATTTTAGGTTATTTTTCACATCTCCTAGTCATTTTTACAAAGCAAAAATCAAAAGTGAAGAGCAAAAGTATCTTACGCAAGAAGATTCAATAGCATTTTGCAGCAAAGTTGAAGCTTTTGGGCAACAAGCTAGGGTTTTTCCAAGTCTTCAAGCTTAGTTTTTGTTCAATATCTCACATTACAAAGGATTAATCATGGATTCCTATGGTGAATCATGGAGAAATCTAGGTTGAAGAGATGAAACTAGCTATTGAATCACACCTAATGACTTGTTTTCGAAATGATTCCATCTTCCACGTTCTTCTTATCTTTAAACTTAAGGTTTGCATTGCATTTTACATATAATTCAAATTCATTTGAAGTATTGTAGGGTTTCTTGCATTGAAGTCTTGCATCATTCAAGTTCCATTTAATCACCTCATTCTAGCACATTAGAATAGGGTTTAATCTCATTTTCACCTTTTCCTAGTCTTAGACACACTTAGGGTTAGATTTTATGTAGATTTTATCTTCCACAAAGTTTAAATACCAACTAGGGGTTTGACCAAGGCAAACCCCACATTAGAAATCAATTTATCTTCTGTTTTGTAGGGTTTTTCAAAGATTAAAATCTAGATTTCTGTCCAAAAAGTAGAGTGTAGGTTATGGGCTTCCATTTCCCCTTTTAGATTTGTAGAAAATCCAAAGTGGACTAAGTTACCCATGGTGGCAACTTAGTCCCACTACACTACTTTTTTAGTTTTTTTTTGTAGTTTCATACACCCTTTTGGTAGAAACAACTTTATGGGCAGTTTCCCTATTTTGGGACTATGTCGCCCAGCCTAGCGTGTCCCAGTTGCCTCAAAAATCAAAATTTCCAGAATTTTCATGGTGTCTGCAATCTCTAGTCTATTCCTCATTAGTTTCCAAGTGCATGATTTCTGTTTTACATCTTCATTTTGTTGTTTATTGCATTCATTTTACTTTTCTACATATCATGATGTGTTTTCAAACAAGTTACTTTTCTTAGGTTTTGCATCATTAAATCATTTCATTTTCAGATCAAAGCATTATAAAATCTTAATTGGGAATAATACATCTCATTTACATTGACTTTGAGTGTAAACCCTTGCATTTTTGTCCCCATCCAATCCCCTTTCTCCTTTTAGGTGAAAAACCCTAGGAGGAGCAAAGCATTGTGAGGGCAAACCAAAATCATCATTTACATTTTGGTGAACCTATATCATTTGAACATTATCCCCTTCTTTATTTTAAGTGCATCCTAGGTTTCATTTGCATTGCATAGTGCATTAGTTAAACTTGCATCCTAGGGTTTTTAAATTGCATTAATGAAAAGTTCATTTTAGCTTACATTATTACATCCTGTTTCATAGCATAATAGTGAAGTTCTACATTTATATTATAGATTTGCATTAAACACATTCATATCCATCAGAAAATTTAGAAAAACTTCAAAAATAACCCTAATTGAACTAATTCGCCACCTTAAGAAACTTACTCCCACTGTCAATTTTGCATCTTTGTTTTCTGCATTATGTTTCCCATTTCTAAAATTCCTGATAGATTCAGTCATTGCTCTATTTTTGTATAGTTATTTACTATTCTACTTGAATCATTTGCATCTATATTATTTACTTTAATGGAAATGATAGATAACATTATATTTTTACAATGTTCATTTTCAGCATTAGTTCCTAATTCATTTATATGAGATTCATCAGAAAAAAAAAATAAAAAAATTACATCGCATGAACCAATCAACACAATGCTTCATTTTCAAACAACAATATCATCCAAACCTCTTAGTAGTGATGACTTGGATAGATTAAATGAAACCTTTCAAGGTCTCCTCTCACTAAGTTCATCAACTAAGACTTGTGATGACAAACCTAAACCATTTAGTGACAACTTCTCTCCCAAACCTTTTAGTCATGATGACTTGAGTATGTTAGATGAAGCCTTTGAGGACTTCATCTCACAAAAGCCATCCACAAAGGTTTGTTGTGAGAAAAAAGCAACAAAATATGTTAATTTCAATCAACCTCAACTTGTTCTTTACCCACCTTCACATCAATCTCAACCTCCACCTAAACTTGAGTTTACCCTTTATCCACCACAACATGATGTTGTTGCACACACACACACTACACTAGAAATAATTGACAACCCCAACAACCCCCTCCAACATCCTTACCTTTACCAAATCCTATTTTTCCTAGTGCCCCTCGCTTAAACTGACACCTTAGGGAGTATGATCTCATTGAAAAATTTAAGAATACTCCTGCAAAGATATCCCTTTAGGATCTTCTTCTAAATTCACCTAATTATCATTCAATGCTCCAAACATCCTTACAACTAGTGGTTCCTCCTGGTACAAAGGCTAGTGATGTGGCAGCTCTTCTTGAGGGAATGAATACATTTAATGTAGACATTACCTTTTATCAGCATGAGCTCCCCCCATTAGAATTAAGGAGACAAAATGAAGCTTTTATGATCATTTCCCAATATAATACAATAGGTATTAAGCAAACCCTTATTGATAATGGCTTTGACCTCAATGTGTGCAGTTTGAAACTTCTTGATTGATGACATGTGGATAAATCACAAATTAATCCTAATTCCTTATCAATTAGAGGATTTGATAACACAACAAAACAACTACTCGGTATAATCACTTTACCTATAATAGTCAGAGTGGTCACCTTGCAAATTCCTATTCATGTCATGCCCTATGATCTCGCATATAATCTTCTCTTAGGTAGACTGTGGATTCCTAAGATGCATGTGGTACCTTTGACTCTTCATCACATAATGAAATATTTCTATAACAACAAAGTATATCAAGTTGAGATAGACCATGAGATTGAGAGTTGTTTGCAACTTGAAAAAGGAACAAGTCCTCTGAATACTTTAATTCCAACCTCTCACATTGACCCTCTTCAAACCAATTTAAACAAGAAATAGAATCTATGTCTAAATTGCTCGATGATGATTGGGGAACATTGGAATTTACTCCTTCATTCATGGATGAATACATAATTACTCGCAAGGAGACATAAAAACCAAAGAAACCAATAGTTATATCCACTCAAAATTCACAAGAATCTTCCCCTTCCTCTATCTCACCTCCCTTGGGTGAAAACACATCTTACACAACAAATTTTGATGAGATAGATTATCAACAACCCCCCAATCCCAAGGAAATGGAGAGACTTTATGGACATGGTTATGAGCTTATGAAACAATTGGGGTACAATGGTAAAGGATGTGGAAAGCATGAACTAGGAATTCGTGTCCCTATTGAGCCTCATACACAAGACATAAAGACTGGTTTAGGATATTCCTTTTCTAAGACAACAAAAGAAACTCAATGACCCTCATTAAATATCAACAGTATCACATGTAAACCACGAACTACACTTATGCTCAAACATCTTGAATTTCTTGATATGAATTCTCCACTGTCTTGGGAGTATGTTGAAAGTGATTAAGCCTTGAAACAAATGTTAGGTTCCATTGATAAAACATCTTCCTCTAAATGAAATGATACCTATGCCATGATAAGTTCCAAGCCACAACATACCGATGATCATGAGAAAACCATGGAACCATATGATCTTGAGTTTCCTAAGTCAAATGCACTCCCCCTAGGAGATACAATTGATATACCAATGGAAATCAATGATACATAAAGGTTCATTAAGATTGGGATGTGCCTTGATGATGAAGAACAAGAGGAACTACACTTTTATTCCATGATTTTCCTAAAAAATTTGCTTGGAAATATTTCAATATGCCAAGTATAGACCCAAAAATTGTCACACATAACATTGTTCTTGCAAACTATACTAAGCCTATTTAATAGAAGATACGAAAAGTGAATCCTAAGATAGCCTTGCATGTTAAAGAAGAGCTTGAAAAACTCTTTGATGTTCATCCTATTGGCTATTCTCCTTGGATCTCAAATATTTTCGTAGTTGCTAAACCTAATAATTGTATTAGGATATGTATGAATTTACGTGATTTGAATAAAGCATCCTTAAAAGATGATTTTACACTTCCTAATATTGACATGATTGTGGATTCAATTGCTACACATGCCTTGCTATCATTCATGGATGGATTTTCTAGTTATAATCAAATCTTCATCAACCCACAAGATCAATACAAGACAACATTCACAATTGTTTGGGAAACGTTTTGCTGGTTACAATATTTTGGACTAAAGAATGCAGGCGCAACATATCAAAGAGAAATGAAATTAATATTTCATGATTACATACATAAAATATTGGAAGATTATGTTGATGACATCCTCACCAAATCCTTACGACCATAAGACAATGTGACTGTCCTTTGCTAGATCTTTGAACGAATGCATAAATACAACGAGAATCAATCCAAAAAAGTGCATGTCTTTGGAGTAGATAGCGGAATTTTTTTAGATTTTATCATATCTCATAGAGGCATCGAAGTGGATACAAAGAAAATTGATGGGTATGTGCAGGATCATGATGGGCCAAAAAGTGGCAATATGATGGGTATATGGCTGACGAATTTTTTTTACCCAAAATTGATGAAACAAAAAGGGTTTTTAAAGGAGATTCTCATCTTTCCACCAATATAAATTATGCTTTACTTTGAATTTAATAAGTAGTTATTATTCATTTTCTATTCAAATTACAACTAAAGTCATGATCGATATACTAATTGAAAAACATCTATAGCTTTCAAACGGTATCACATTTTTTGAGTCCAAAGCATGTGTCACATTCTATACTTCACATACTATAGGATTAAAAAAAAAAAATGAATTTCATGAAGTTTTGACCAAGTTAAGGTGGTCAGACATATGAGTTTTTTATATTTTAAAAGTTGTAATAAAAAAATCATAATTAATTATTTACTTGGAAAAAATTGCAAAAAAGTAATGCATTAGATCAGGACCTTGAGTCCTCTACTTATATCTAAATATTATAATTTTTTTTTTTTATCATTTTATTGTGGTTAGGGTGGTCAGACATACACCTACTTCTTATTTTTTCCTTGAATTTTAAGTACTATTGGATTGAAATTTCAAATTTTCACCAAATAGATTTTTTTTTTAAACAAACCTAGTAGTTTAGAAACTAGATTCAATTTGCTATAGATTCTATTCTTACATATTTTTGAAATAATATAGATAACTTATTCAAATTTTTAAGTCAAGTTTTCTAACTCTGTTTTTTCTATTTTTTTTGCCACTTAAGGGCCTATTTTTTCCATGATGATCCTACACATACCCTGATGTAATCATTAACATGCCACCTCATAATACTTCTCAATTACGCACATTATAAGGACAAATACAATCCATTCATCCATTTTTAGCTTCTTTAGTCGATAGAACATTACCTTTCACAAATCTCCTCAAGAAGGATGTCCCCTTTGATTGGAATGAGGATTGTAAACATGCCTTTGAGAGTTTGAAGGAATACATTGTAACTCCACCTATTTTACAACCTGCCATGTCTCACAAACTGTTCATACTTTACATTGCCACATTTGCTCATGCTCTTGCAGCATTGTTAGCTCAGAAAGACAATAATGGAAAAGAACATCTTGTTTATCACATTCTAGTCGAACCCCAATCAATTATGAAACCCAGTATATTCCCATCGAAAAGAAATGTCTAACCCTTGTATTCACTACTAGTAAGTTGTGACATTATTTACTAAATGTTGAAATACAAGTCATGACAAAATTTGATCCTCTCAAACTTCTTTTCAGTAAAACATACTTATCAGGATGTTTAGCTAAATGGGTTATGTTGTTAACTAAGTTTGACCTTAAGTTTATTTTGCAAAAAGCAATTAAAGGAAAATCCTTGACTGACCATTTAGCTGATGCTTTTTCCCTCTTGCGTTACTAGGTAATGATTATTTTCCTGATGATAGTGTATTGACAACAAGTGTTTCTACATGGACATTATATTTCGATGGATCTAAGTGTAGAAAAAGTTTTAGTGCTGGAATAATATTAATTCTGCTTGAAGGAAACCTATTCCCTTGTCATATCATTTAAATTTCCTATGTACAAATAACACTATTGAATATGAGGCCTTAATCGCAAGAATATGCGATGCTTTAATTATGGGCATTACAGATATTAGGATATTTGGTGACTCAAAATTAGTAATCAAACAAATCAATGGTGAGTATCAAGCTAAACATGATAAATTATCCAAATATAAAGATCTCACAATGTCTTTGTTGGAAAAATTTAATTCCTTCACCATTGATAACATCTCGCAAAAATACAATCAACATGCAGATGTAATGACCAATGTTGATTCTCTTATATCCTCCTTTGATCCTTCACAAGATATTATATTCGCTATTCATCCCATCATGAAACCTTCCATCACTGATACCACTCTCACTGCATTCATTGCAACCAGGAACGTTTTGAGTGAATGATATGATGCTATTTATAACTATATAAAAGATGGTACCCTTCCTGAACTTGTTGCAAGTGACACCCGCGCTTGTCTAAAAAAATTAGCAACCAAGTATATCATCCTTTCCAATGTGTTATATCGACTATCCTTTGACGAAATTTTACTCAGATTGCCTTAAAGATTCTAAAATTAATATGGATCTCGAATAGGCTCATGTCAGAAGTTGTGGCAGTTATTTTGGTGCAAAGACGCTCATGCAGAAACTCCTCCATGTGGATTATTACTAGAAAAATATGGAAAAATATTGTTATGTGTACGTTAAGCGATGCCATAAATGTCAAGAACATATTCATTTATTTCACGCTCCTACTTTTGAACTCCATGCCCAAATCCCTATTTGGTCGTTCTTAGTATGGGGTCTAGATATAATTGGAAAAATATCCCCGCCATCTTCCGATGGACATATGTTTATCATCACTGTCACTGATTATTTTACAAAATGGGTAGAGGACATTCCTCTTCGATCTACGATTGCTGAGGTAATTTTTCACTTCATCCTTGAGCATATAATTGCTCATTTTGGGGTTCCTTTTGCATTAGTCTTTGATAGTCATACACCATTTAAGAATGATGATGTGAAGAAGTTCTTGGAGACTTTCCATATTCAACACCATTTTTTTGACACCTCACTAACCACAATCCAATGGTCAAGCTAAGTCAACTAATGAAGTCCTCGAACAAAATTTAAAGAAAAAGTTGTTAACACCAATCACAAGGACTAGCACACACAACTTCATTATGCAATTTGGGCTTATCGCACAAGTGTTCGTTCCTCCACTGGATCAACACCTTATAACCTCATTTATAGAACCGAGGCAATCATTCCCTTGGAGTTAGAAATTCCAACGTTATGGATTACTCTTCAAGGTTTGATTGACAATAACATTTATAAGACCAAATGATTACATCAACTTGAAATGCTCGATGAATAGCACATTAATGCTCTTGAGCATCTTCAATCTTATTGCAAAATGCAATAACATTATTACAATCAAAATGTTATCCCTTGCACATTTTGACAAGGGTGACTTAGTTCTATCTACAAATCAATGTAATGTCAACACCGACCCTAATGAAGATGGGAAATTCAGTCCTAATTAGTTAGGACCCTATGTTATCAACAAAAGCTATGGGTCTGGTGCATATGTCATAACAAAACTCGATGGAACACCCCTTAAAGAGCCAATCAATGCCACACATTTGCATCGATATTATGTTTAATACCTTTTTGAATAGTAGGAGTTATAAAGCAGTGTTGTTAAATGTTATAGTATTTTCCCTCATACGCTTTCACACTGCTTTGTTTTTGAAAACTCTCTTCAAGGTTTGTCTTAAACACTAAAGTGATTATTTATAATTCCTTAAGGTTTCATGCTATTCACTTTCATCTTGTGTGTTGTGATAAGTTAAATTTAATTTAGCATAACATACTCAATCATTATGTTGTATCTAAAATAAAATTGTAGTCTGTTTTAATTAGATCACATACACTTTGTTAAATCATGAAGACATTAATTAAAGTAATCTTGCCAAGGTCATTTAATCAATTACATTGCCATTTAACATTCAATCACATTTAGAAAACTCATAAAGCATAAAATTTTTCTCTATATATACATATTTCCATGGTATTATGTACATATAATCATAGAATACAACATCACCAAGGTCTATGAGAAATAGACCCCTCATCATCTGGTGCTCATGATCTGAACCTGGTTGTCATGAGATAGTCATGTGTGATCATGATCGTGATCCACCAAGTCTACGTGTGAACTCCAGACCTTGTGCTCACCTAAGGCCACATCTCTCTCCTCCTATAGTTGTGCTATCTTTGCATGTAGTTTCTCCATCTCTATTGGACTCTGCGTGAGTGCCTTACAGTTTCTGCCCAATGCAATTGTCTCCTTATGCTCTCATAAGCAACCCGTAGCCTCGTGAATGGTCTTAGTGACTTTTTCTCTTCATCCATAATAGGTGGGGGCATGTAATTATGGTTTGTCTACTCCTTGTTAATGGATGCAAGTACTATCTCTACAACAACTCGACGATAGAACTCTCACCAGTCTCTCATCACTCCTGCAAGGTAGAAACATCACACAATCAATAACCATCATCATGATATACATGTATATATAAAACAACATAATCACTCAAAGTACATGCATAAAATTAAGTATCATCACCTATGTTGCCAGTCAGATGTGTCACCTCAATGTCATCATGTACTGGGGGCATGGAGGTTGTGCTAGCCTCCCCTTAGCTATGAGTATTGGTGCCAACTGCAGCTACTGCTCATGACCTTGTCCTATGGATGGGAGAGGAATCTCTCCCCTCATGATGGTCCTTAGTTACTACCTCATCACTCTTACTCAAGGGTGGCCCCTCCTCCTTGTATTGCTCCTCCTCATCATCCTCCTCATACTCCTCCTCATCCTCCTCCTCTCCCTCCTGATCCTCATAATTTGGATCTGCCTCCTCATCATACTCATCATCAACCACATCAGTAAATATATCGGCAAGTCTATAGCATGTATCCTAGACCCTATCCTCCTACTCATCTCCATCATCTGGTGGTGGATTTGCATCTCCAACTAGCTCGTCCATCAAGAATACTAGTGTTGGTTGAGTCATTTTCCACCACCCCTCATGCTCTGTTGTGGCACCGATGTCATCTGCGTCAAAGAATGGTGGTTGGTTGTGATTAGAATCATCAAAGTCATTCTCGGCTACATGCTCGAGTTTGAGTCACACTATATCACCTTGTCTCTGTGCACTCCACGCTGATCTCCTAAAAGAGGATCATTTCTGGGGTGGTGTTTGCACTTGTCAAATTACCGCATGACTCAATCATAGTAGAATGGTCGTACTACATGGTCATGGTGGCCAACCAAAACTCTATCCATCTGCATCCTCCTCAACTATCTGGTATAATTTGGCCACTACAATGTTAGTTGATAGGGTCTCCATAGGACCTTGTCCTCATCCATTCAATCAAAGTGTACCCTCCAAAAGTGAAAATCACCATACTGCCATAGTTGCCGCAAAGGATACCCAAAAGCCCATGGGTACCCTACTGCTATCACGCATGGATAGCCAATTGGTTTAGTACATGTAATGTGCTCAAGGTACCACACCTGTACAAGTGTGTAGTGCACCATACTATCCACCTCTTGGAATGCAAATCGACCCAAATCATAATAGAGATGTGACAAAATACTCTAACCCCAAGCATATATTATCTACTACTCTGCCATCCCTCAAATCATGTGGACTAGTCCTCCCTCGAGATGAGCACCCCAACCATCAGGGTCGAGAACTAGTGTTACAGTGTGCATCATAATGCGTCAAACCATTAGTGCCCGTGAATATAATAACATGGACAAATCAATTCATCATTTAACTCATGCATCATGAACTAGACCATCTACACAATATTACAAATCAACACTCTACTCCAAGAAGGTGTGGTCTCTGTGGAAATACACTCACGACCCTTGAATCAACACATGGAGAATCCATTGTACATCCTCCAATGTGATTGTCATCTCTCCCGTAGGTAGGTGAAATGTGCATGTTCTACATTACATCGCTCGCAGAGAGCCATCAACATGGCATTATGGTATCTCATGGGAGGCATAAGATATGCCCAATAGATCCCAATAGCTTGAAGTTGCTCTGTCTCCTCTACTGATAGTGTTGGAGCCAAATCTCTCAAAAAGCTCAACTGTCTCCCTCCTAACCGATGTTGTCCTCAAGTGGGTACCTTTAAAATTTACACGAATATGCTCTAAAATTCATCCTAAAATATTTCATTTTTATGTTTTTCATCACACAAGTGTACTAAAGTTCATCTAGTGTGCTTTCCCAAAGGCCCTAGACACTTTAAAACCATTTTGGGACATTCTGCAAGGAAACAAGACACTTCACAAAGAAACGAGACACTTTGCAAAGAAACAAGACACTTTGTGAACAAAAGGGACACTTTGCAAACAAAAGGGACACTTTGCGAAAAAAAGGGGACATTTTGCAACAAAAAAAATTTGAGACCCTTAATCAACCTAAAAATACCTCAAAATTCATTAAATCACTACAAAATCACAAAATGAAGCTTACAGAATCAACTCACCTCATGCTGATGCTCACTGTGTGCCACCTGGTCTCAGAGAATGTCCAATCGTGCAGGTGTGTACCCTCATATGCTCAAAATTTTCTCATCTCACTCGTCACTCTCAAGCTACAAACAGGTAAAATGAAATAGTAAGTGACAAATTACTTTCCTTTACTTCTTTAACATATTTTCATTTCTTTTTATTACACCCTGCATTAGGGTTTCTTCTATCTTACACATTACTTTTATTCAATACAACATAACGAGAGCTAGAGAACTCCATTTTTGACGTCGTTTGATGCATTGGAATCATAGTTCTGCACTTGAAATCATCAAATGTCTATTGTTAAGCGACATGGTACTTGGATATGTCATTCGATATGGTATTTCAGATTCGACGTGGCTAGATTGCTACCTTGATTCCACCTCCGTAAAGCAAGTGAAATCAAGGGGGGGCATACATCTAGCCTCAAATTTTCTTTCTAAGAGTTATACAAAAGGATTTTTGACAACTAATGAATTTGTGTTGTAGCATGTGGTTTCCTAATGTTGTGGTTTTGCACATAACTACATTGGGGGCTTCATTCTCCTAACTTTTAAATGAATATCCTTTTATAAAGTAACGTGCACTATTTAGAATACTTTAGCTTGCATATGCACATAGAGTCATATGGGAGCTATAGTGGGGGCTTAATGTATTTCCAAAAATTATATACTCTTGAAGAAAGAGACAATTTTGAGATAAAACTAGGTCCTACTTTAGGCACCTTCTATCAATCACCCCTTAAAATTGCATTTATAGGCCCCTAATACTCATGATTTTGGACTTTGAGGCCTAATTCAATCATAAAACCATTTAAATCCCGACAAATTATATCACTAAAACCACTCAAATTTTGTGAAACCCACCAAAAATATCCCTGGTGGGACTAAGTTACCCAAGGTGGTGACTTAGTCCCTTTTGGGGTATTTTCCACTTTTGAGTGGTAATTTCATCAATTCAATTTAATTTTTCAATGGATGTCAGCCTCTTAGATCTAAATAACAGGAAAATTAGGTGTTGATGCATATAAATACACATTTTAGTC
>VDFB02358134.1:203422220-203484235 GCA_007258455.2 Sequoia sempervirens
CACATGGTTCGTGAGGCACAACCTTGAACACCATCCCATCTATAGGCGTGAGTTAGAAGCCCCAACGAAGCACTAGAAACTTGGACCAACTCTTCACATCTTATCTAGGTATCACCCTAGTTTCGATGCTTCGCCAGACATGACATGACTAGATTGGGGTACATCTTTGGCTCTCCCCCCTTTGTATACCCTGCCAGTACACGTGGTTGGGATCATCCCTTAGGGTGATGAAATCCCCAAGTAGGTCCCGCTAAAAGAAGATACTAAACATTTTTTACTAGTCCCCAGGCTCACACGAAGTGCAAGGGGAAAGCTTGAACAATCTAGTGCCTCCTAGGTAACACAAAGGACTAAGTGAGCTATAATTTCTCTTCACCCAGGATCACCAAATGGTGTAAGGGGATTGGATATGTCAATAGCCCACTTTCAAGTATGACAAGTAATTATTTTGACTCCCCCTAATTAGATCTATGTGCCTAACTAGTATGAAAATGACAAATAAACAAGCTAACTAATGTTCTTGGCCTACTCACCCTGCAACAAATATGTTAGAAGTTTAACCTCTGATCTTGGACAAACATGAAATAGCTACAAAAATTTTAATTAAAACAAGCACATTCACCAACAAAATAGGTTAGAGGGTCAGTACTAAGAAACAAGAAACAACATAATCACCCATGTTGAGGGCGAAGTTGCCCCTATTAAGGGCAAGGTCACCTATTCTAGGGCAAGGTCACCTATCTTAGGACATGGTCGCATGTCTTAGGGCATGGTCGCTTGTCTTAGGGAAAGGTTTCCTATCTTAGGGAAAGGTCACCCTTGTCAGTTGCAGAGTCTCCTCTGTATAACCTGAACCTACAAAATGTCAAACAACAGAGAATGTGAAAATACCAGACCTGTTTGTGGGTCCTACCAAGCATGACAAAAATGTAATGCAGTGTTATTTACTAAACCTAAAAGATGTAAAAAATAAAGAGATGCAAAGGATAAATAACACAACACCACCTCAAGATTAGTCTAAGTTGATTTGAACAAAATAAAGATAAACAACATATTATACCTTGTCCAATTGATCCTTTTGGTTGGCCCTTTGATGTAGCTTGAATGTGTGCTCTTTGATGGAAAATATGATGGAAACGATGTTCAAAATGATCTAAATTGCAAGATGAATGCAACAGAAGATGTGGGTACTTGGCTAAATGTATGAGATGGATGGAATGCAAGCTTGAAGAGTGCAACAATGGAGGATGAATATGCAAGTGCTTGAGATTGCTTGAAAATTGATAGAGAGTAGAATGCTTGAATTGTGAATGTGTGTTGTAAGTAAATGAAGCAAAATATTCCATTTTAAGGGAAGAATATCTAGAGAATTCAATGGCTAGGATTTTTCCAACATGGGAAAGATGAAGGGCTATGGTGAGTTGAAGACTCACAAGCCCTCACATCTTGCCATGTGGAAGGGGAGGTGGAAAAAGGATAGATGATGTGGAGAGAGGACATGTAAGGTGGAGGTACTTGCAAGTACCTTGGGATTAGGGGAAAATCTCCTTAAAAAGGAAGTTCTTGTCCCCATATGAGAGTGATGGTGACAAGTGAAGAATTTTAGAAAGTTCTTTCTTATCATCATGGGGATGAGAGAAGTTGTTGGGAGAATAAATGTGAATTTTAAATTCACATGATTGGGGAGTACCTTGGGGATAAGACAAGGTCCTCATAAAGGAGGCCCTTGTCCCATGTGATTGATGTGACAAGTGAGAGAATTTAGAATTTTCCAACAACCTACATGGGGAAGAGAAATGCATTGAATGAATAAATGTGAATTTTTAATTCACATGGAGAAGAGGCCAAGGCTTAAAAGGGAAAGCACTTATGAAAGGTTGACTTGGAGGACATACCAAAGATGGTAAGAGGATTAGATTAAGGTTTTGCAAACAAGTGATTAAGAATATTAATGAAAGATTAGAGGCAAGTGAAAAAATATGGAGGATGTGACATTAATCCTGATTAAGGGTGTGCACATCCTAATCATGAATTAATTAAGCTAATCTAGATTAGCAGAGGTTTATGGAGGATGTGACATGTGAGGAATTAAATAAATGTCTTATTTATTTAATTCTTTGAGGAAAAGGGGGATAAAGGTTAAGGTATTTAATTATTTAACTAGATACCTTAGGGATTTACAAGACTTTAGGGGTATTAATTAAATAATAGTAATATTACTTAATTAATACAAGTAAGAGGATATTTAAACAAAAAATGATAAATTTGGACAATTGTAAGTGTCCAAATTTAGGTATCTACAAGTGTAAATTTTCTTTTCAGATCTCCATAGCTATAGGGCACCGTAGTTTTAACAGCTACTTGGTTGTTGATGAGTGGAGTTGGTTGTTGAGGGGGGTTGAACTGTAAGAACCCTTTGTTTTGCTTTCTAAATGGTTGGGAATTATTTGGATTGGAATGTTCAGGCTTGTTAGCTCATTAGAAGTGGATTTTGCATCACAACTACTAACTAAATTGTGATAATCACAAAGGGCAGTACACAAGTGCATAAAGGAGGGAAATTTCATCATGGTGAGTTTTTCTTGAAGTTTAGTTTGCAAGGTTTTGATAAAAATATTTTGAAGGTGTGGATCATGAATCTTGACATCAATTTGAGAATAAAGTGATTGATGGCATGAAATAATCTTTTCTTCTTCGTGTTGCTTGCATCTCATCAAATCAGCCAAGGTCTTCTTTGGAGTCCTATGCACTTTAAAATAATTTACAAATTCATCAACTAGTTCATTGAATGAACGAATTGAATTATTCGATAAAGATGAGAACCATTCCAAGGCAGTGTCTTTTAGAGTCCTAGGAAGCAGTTTGGCTAGCAATTTATCATCAAGGACAAAGTCACTACATAAAGCAGTGTTACAAGCATTAACATGGTTAGAAGGATCTCCCTTCCCTCCATAATTCTCAAATCTAGGCATCTCTATTCCTTGTGGCATTGATGTTCATAAGATTTCCAAAGATAATAGGCTATTGTGAACATAATATGTGGGTGGTCCATTCTAATTTTAGTTTATGGTGGGTATTTTTTTTGTATAGATGAAACTGTTTGAAAAAGTAGGGTTATGAGGGGGTCAATGTAAGTGGTATGAGGTGGAAGGGAACGTGGTGATGGAGTGTATGTAGTGGTAGGGAAAGTGAAGGGAATTATTATAGATGGTATAGTGGAATAGGATAGAACATGTGATTCCACATAGGAATTAGGAATGCTAGTAGGAATAGTCGAGGAAGGTATCGCATTACTAACCTATTGCATTGTTGTTGTGACTTGAGGATTTTTATAAGTAGGTATGGATACTATTGTTGAGGGAGGAGGAGTGTGAGATTCTTCTTGGATAGTTTGCTGGTTGAGATGTACTAGAGGTGGAAGGAACATGTTTATGGTATATCTCAACTGTTTGTTTCATAACATCCAGGCCTTCATCGCATTCAAGCATGAAATGGATGTTTTCTATCGTAGGAATTGCAGTGGTTGAAATGTTTTCAAAACACACTTGATGTTGAAGATGTGTTAAGTCCTCATGAATTTTAATGATTTTGTCTTGCAGAATATGATCATTTTGTGTGTCAACTTGCATGTTATTGGAAGGCAAAGAGTTGCTAAAGGTAGTATCCATGCCTAGTGTACTAGTTTAAATACTAGGAGTGGAAGCTTTAGATAACCCAAGATCCACAACGAGTGTATTATCATGGGATAACATGAGTCTCAAACTTTTTCTCACTAAGGTATTAGCAATAGGACACCAAACACTCATGCAAAAGTTTCTAAATACAATGTAAACTAAGAGCAATTTAAAATGTTGATAACTAAAATTTTGGAAAGAAACACAAAAATACAATAACAGAAAATAGAAATGTAGAAAATGATCTGGAGATGACAGAAATTACAGTGCAAAATTTGAAAGTGAAATAAGTTGCCCAATGTGGCGAATTAGTCCCACTAGTGATTTTTTTAAGAATTTTAAGAATTTTTAAATGAAATTTTATGATTTTTTAGATTTTTAGATGCAGGTATAGTATGAATATGGAGATTTTTTAAAATTTTTAATGAAATTCAATGCAAAAATGTAAGCTATATGAGCTTTTCACTAATGCATTTTTTTAAACCCTAGGATGCAAATTAAACAATGCAGAACCTAATGCAATATTGATGCAAGTTATGCCTAGGATGTAAATGCACTTGAAATCAGAAGTAAAATGTTCTAAAGTCAGGTTCACCAAAATGTGGACAAAGATTTTGGCACCCTAATGCTCTCTAGCACTTCTAGGGTTTTTCACCTAAAAGGAGAGAGATGGGCCAAAATGGACAATGTCCCCACTCAAAACCAATGCAAGTATGAATAAAATATGCCTAAATGCAATGTATAAATGCATAAAATTGATAAAGGAAATGAATTATTAATGCAAAACCTAAGAAATGCAAGATTTTTTAAAACACAGTGATGTATGCATTGAAATGACCTAAGAATTCAAAAAAACAATAATAGAAATGAAATAAATATGGAGATGTACACCTAGAAACTAGAATGTGATGTAGAGAAGCTCTAGAATCCTACAAAATTTTCTATTGGAGCCAACTGGGACACTTACAGGAAGCTGGAAAACTTAGTCCTATTTTAGGGAGATTCCACCAGAATAGGTTTTAGCCAAAAGGGTATCCAAAATTACAAAAATCGCTTTCAAGGCCTGGTAGTGGGACTAATTTACCACAGATGGTGACTTAGTCCACCTAAGAATCTCAGGAAATTCGGGGCAGGAATCTAAAGCTTTCAGTCCGCACTTCTCTTCTTGATAGGTGTCTGGATATGATTCTGCAGAAATTGGGTTATAAGAGGTCTCCAAGCTTCTCTTATGGCTTTTGTTGACTTGAATGACTATGATGAGATGACAACACCTTTTAACACCTTTCTCTTTAACAAATCTAAATACAAGACCTATAAAAACACAGACACAAAGAGGGGAAAAAGGGTTAAGGGTTAGTGAATAGGGGTTTTCCTTTGGTCAAACCCTAATTTGGTAATCAAACCCTTGAAAATGAAATGAAATAGAAAGAGAGAATGATGAATGAACAACATGCAATGCTACAACTCACTAAACTCTTGATGTAGAAATCTGAAGATATGAAAGTGGATGCTCCAATGAAGACTTGATAGTGCCTAGAATGCTTGAGGATGATTAAGTAAATGCATTAAGTAAATTAGGAGATTATAAGATGAAAAATGAGAAGAAAACCCTTTATTTATACTTGATTTTACAAAATTTCCCAAAAATAACATATCACGGGCCGACCTCAAGGTTAAGAGAATAATATCTTGCTAGAAATTTAAAATAATTTTTATTTTTGTGTCGAGTGGGACTAAGTCACCTCAGGTGGCGACTTGGTCCCACCAGGGAAATTTTACTGGGTGTCGGGAATTAAAGTGTATTTAATGATGTTTAACAGGATTATTCTCTGAAACACACTTAAGTAGGGACAAGAAGTGCATTAAAGGGTCATTCAATCATAGAAAGGGTCAAATTATTGATGGCAAGCCTAGAAAAGCATGAGAGTTTGTTACAACTCTTTACAACACTTTGAAATAAGGCTCGGTAAGTGATAAAAGGAGGTTATTTGGGTGAATTATAATGAAAAGGTCTTAGAAAAGTGTGAAAGTGGGTTACAACACTTCACAACACTTTTACAAGACATCATAGAATTCTTATTGATTCTCAAGGACCCAAGACCTAATGTGAATGTGTTGGCCACATTACAATATTAAATCAAGGTAAAATCAAGCCAAAATCACCAAGAGGGCCTAAACATGAGAAAAAGTAGAAGGGTTACTTTTTGTGTGTCCACACTTGCAAATTCGACGATTGGTATTTTTTTCAAGGGGCTTTTTTTTTTGCGGTGATGGCCAGATGGCCATCAAATTTTTTCTTGTGAATTGATGGCATCATGCTAATTTCATTCATATGGTAGCACCTTGGGCCCCTTCCTAGCCCATTTTTTCCCTAAAGGATTTTTTTTTCTTTTTGGCATAACTTGGGCATACGCTATCAAAATTGGGAAAACAAGATATCCTCAGAAAGATGGTTTCATGAAATTTCTAGTGGTGTAGATCTCATCATCATATTTCTCCATAGGTTCCTGTTATTTGCAGTCAAAGTTAAATATTTATCTTGCGCTTCTGAGCTCGTAACTTTTTGCCAGTATCTCTGATTTTTGCAATTCAAGTGGCATTGGAAAGGAATTTCAGAGCTCTTCAGATCTATTCATGCAATTTTTCTAGAATCTACCCTAGGTACATTTTATTTAGTATTTTGTGTTTTCACACTTTGCTTAATTATTTAGATCTCTTGGCACCTAGAGAGGATCTATTTACGTGAGATGACATATTGACATATTTTGACCTGCTTTATTAGTACTAAGATTTTTAGTCTCTGATTTTCTCATTTGAGTGAGTATCATGGGTTTTTTTGTTCATCCTTCTATGATCAACTTGGATAAGGATAACTATGAGTCTTGGAGAAATGGTATCTTGACACATCTCAGGTGGCTTGATATTTTTAACATTACAGTGTGATCCAGATACATGATATTTTGTTTGACTCTAAAAGTTTAAAATATTTAATTGTCCACTTATTATGTTTCACAGATTCATCATTTAATTATTTCATTTTTAACATTGTTTTGGACAATCTAAACTAGCCTGCTTATGAAGCCTACAGTTGCATTGATAATGTGATTTTCAAGTTGCCCTATTGCAGCAATAGAAACAATAGATTGACATTATCACAAACATCACATTTAAGGAGGCTAATTTCTAGCTCTCACCATGTGCAATTGCAACTGACACTATTTTCCAGGTACAAGAGTTTTCCTTTAGATGTCAAAATAATAAATACAGAACCATCCTGTAGACAGAGTTGCATATAGTTGTGTAATTTGTATCTAACTCAAATGAAAAGACGAGAAACATTTTTTGTCATTTCTTTTTGACAATCCGTAGTTTCTCAAAACTACCCTACCAATGCTTGGTAGGAACTACGTTGCACTATAGCTCTTGTTATTTGTTTGTTTTATTCCATGTGAGGGATGTGACAAATTACTTTATACAATAGAATGAAAATAAAAGAGAATAAATCATTTATATAACAAAATTAAAAAATATATATTTATTAATACAATTTAATACATCTTATAAATTATTTTTACATTAAAAATAAAAACAATCATTGTAACCATTAAATCTCGTCATCTTAATAAAAGAAAGTATGCATAATGTCTTTACAACCAAAACTGAAAAAATAATAATCTTAATTAAAACATAAGAATGATAGTTTCATTTGACTTGAATAACATATGATATGTTTTTATTAATAAAAGAACATCAAGTGCTTTCATTATATGGATTTTAGTTTAAAACATTTTTTTTTTTCAATTGATTGAATTTAACATAATTTGCATTTCTTTTTTCTTTATATTTATTGAAATACAATTCCAACACATATTAAAATATCAAAATTTAATTAGAGCAAGGTAGAGAGAGGAGGAGAGAGATAGAGGGGACAAGAGAGAGAGAAGTGACAAGGGGAGGTGAGGAGAATTGAAATGAGTTAGATTGAATGAGAGGAAGAGAGAAGAAAACAAAAGAATATAGGGGAGAGGACCCAATACCTAGCATGTTTCAATAGTTGTGATAGTAATTGTTTATATAATGCCCAATATTTTTATCAATATCGGACCAATAGTTGTGACTTTAAAGTTGTTAGTGTTGATGATGACTACCCATAATTAAAAAAATGTATTCCTTTGATCTAAAAAGCAACCAATCATGTGATTCCACATTAGCGCTCAATAAAACATGTTGTGAATGCACAAGTATTGGTCTCACTTTTTTTTTGGGCCTTTTTGGATACCTTGACAAAAAGCATGTTGATGTGGCATCATATTTGAGGATGTGGCCCTGAAATCTTAGTTATAAGCAGGGGACTTGCCAAGTAAGCTGCTGTAAAAAAATGTGAGTGATTTGAAATTTCCACGTAGGCTAACTAGAAGTGTGAAGTTAAGGTGCACAATTACTGGGTCCTCTTCCCTAGAAAAAGGATGGAGGAAGAAAGAAAGATATAAAGCAAAAGAGAAATAGGGATAGATAGAATAAGAAAAGATAGCAAGAATAAGAAATGAACATAAAAAGAGAGATAATAGAAAAGAAGAGAAGATGCAAGGTGAGAGAAAGATTGAGTGAGAAAAAAACTAGAAAGAAAGATAGAGGAGAAAAGAGAGATAAAGAAATAAAGAAGATTAAAACTCATGATTCACTTTAGCAACTCTATGAAATACCCATCACAAAAAGATACGTTCCTAGTTTTATAAATAGAGACTCATATTTTAAACTAAAAATTATTTCAATCCTCCATCATACCGAAAATTTGGCTGGAAGATGAACAACCCATAGTTCTGGTCATTTCTAAGCTCACACAACTAGATCTCGCGATTCAGAATCCGGGACAACATCCGTTGTTTATCAATACAAACTTTACAAACAATAACGAAATAAATTATATCTACAACAGCTCTCGAAACCACAAGCTACTTGGGCTGTATCGTGCCGGGCACCTGATAAGCCCCACTATATTCAAACATGCTTTTACGTTCCTCTTTCCCTTGCCCTGGCAGAATCATGGAAGTGTCTTCCTCATCCTCACCGTACAACTTACGAATCCCTTTTACACCTGTAGGGCCACTTTGTGGGCTGTCTTTAATGGAAGGACGGGAGTCCTGCATGTCTACAATGGATTCCAGTTCCTTCACCACTTCCCTCATGGTGGGTCTTTCGGCGCCTGGTTCCTTAAGGCAGCTCAAGGCCAAACCTAAGAACTCCCCAAACCCTGTAAGGTTGTCTTGTCTTAATACAGGGTCCATTAACTCCTCTTGCAGGCATGCTATACCCCTATTTTCCAAGGCATTGTTAACCAGTACAACTATGTATTTCCCTCCTTCAATGGGGAGGCGTGCTGTAATCAGCTCCAGCAAAACAATACCAAAACTGTACACATCGCTTTTCGTACTGAGCTGCTGGGTCCTGTAGTATTCCGGATCCAAGTATCCCTGCACCAAATATAATAACACTATGTGTCAGTGATAGTTTTCAAATTGGCAAGTTTGACTGATGTTATTTTGGCCCCTGTTCTATGGCCCCTGGGAGACAGAGTTGAGTGTTTGTCCTGTTCACTCTAAGCTACTTGTACTTCCATAGCTCTCTTGACCAATTTTGCTCTTTTGTGGATGTTAATAGCCTAGTCGTTTGAGGAAATTGCTGCAATTTTTATTCTTTCCTTGAAGTTTTACTGACTGATTAATGGTTAATTCATAATTTGAAGGCATACAATACCAGTGTTCCTTTGACTTGAGTTGAGACGTGGCTTTTGCCTCCAGCATCCACGCCTCCATCGGCAACAAGCTTGGACAGACCAAAATCTGCAACCTTGGCATTTAGATTCTCATCCAGCAAAATGTTACAAGACTTGACATCTCTGTGTATAATGGGTGGATTGGCAAGCTCATGCAGATAGTTCAATCCCTTGGCAGAACCCAGGGCTATTTGTAGCCTTCTTGCCCAGTCCAGTGTAAATTCACCTGATATTGAAAGAATGGTTTTAACTCCGTCTTTTAGAGATATGGGCTAAGAACACAAATCTAAAATACATTTTTCTTTTGAAAAGTTTCTCATACAACTAAATTGTGATCTAGAAATCAGTTCTACTTACAAAATTTCATTATTCAAAATATAAAAGCAATATATAAAATGATTAAAATGGTATGCAGTATTGCTCTAATCCTCATCTCAAAAACTTTATAGAACCATGCTCTGATATTCTAGCATGGCCTCACAAGAACTATCCACTTGTATAGCAGGTAAGCTTGACATTCTCTGTATTGACTATTGAGTGATGCAGAGCATGCATTCGAGAAAACCAGATAGAGTTACAAGTATGAGCATGTGGATGGGAAATTCAATTAATTTTAGTTTAGTTACAATCAATTCACAAAAAGACCGTTCATTACAAAGAGAGGCGAATTCACTGACACCTACTTCAATTACTTGCAAAGTTGAAATTTGAAAACATAGTTACAGCAGGGAAAATGAAGGGCTCGTTTTTTCCTATATTTTTGAATCGGGGATGTTTGAAATGGTTGATGTGGAAATGCTGGGTAATAGGTTTATAGAAATATCCCCTTGTGGTAAAGCTTGAGAGCAGTTTTACAGATTTTTAATTTTCTGCAATAAAGTCAGTTCAGCCAATGGTTTTAATGTCTATCAGCTTTATATAATAGTCTATTGATGGTAAAATCCATAGTTTTTCTCCTATGTTGTATTAAGGGTTCTGCTGCGGGCTCTTCAGATGCTCCATTGCAAGACTGTCATGTACATTTGATTTTTGTACGTGGTTTTCGTACTGCACTAATGCTATTATTTAAGAAAAACAACCCTTTTCTAATTATAGAAATGGGTATAAGGTTTTACCAATGAGATTTGGGTATAAGGTTTTACCAATGAGATTTTCTCTAAGAGTTCCATTGGGCATATACTCGTATATCAGCATCTGTCCTCCTTCCTCGGTACAAAAACCAATCAGCCCCACCAAGTTTTTATGGTGAACCCTGGACAAGAGCTCAATCTCATTTTTGAACTCGCCTCCGCCCTGCAATGACCGCTGGTGAGCTCTCTTTATAGCCACCATTTCACCTTCTGGCAACAGTGCCTTATATACCTGCAAAAAATGAAGGAATGACAAGCCTCTTTTCCAGCAAAATTGTTAAAAACATATGCATATAGCTTAAACCTATTTCAAACCATAATCGAACACACATCAAAATCCCCCACAGAATCACATATATTACAACTGTGTATCTGCAATGTGCATACCCTTCCATATCCTCCTGAGCCAATTTCATTACTCTCAGAGAAATTATTTGTAGCCTCCTTTATCTCAGCAAAAGGAAACCATCTGGCGCCTTTCAGTTTAGGGGTGTTTTCACCACCCATGCTACTGGCTCCCCATGAGGCTGCAACAATTAAAATAAAAGCTGACTATGAAACCAATTGAGCAAATACATTATATATGTTTGGAATAACTACATGTAATTTTAATCCTCCTTGGCTAACTGATGAGTTGGTGAATTAAACAATTTTTTCAGGAGTTCTAAGGGCATGCCGAAGAAAGGAATGAGAATGAAACCCAGAAATTCTTTTTTGAAATTGAACCTGGACATGCTCAAGCCTCAACTCAAACCCAAACATATTGAAAATTCTCCAGTAGAGGTTACACATTAATCTGTGCCTAATTGCAGGAGGAATCATCTCAACAAAGGTATGTATACTGAAGAAAATTAAGAGAACAGCTCGAAAGAATACCATACCAAAGGGTCTGTGGATTTTAATGGCCCTCTCCGCTCTTTTCTTTTGCCATAGTGCATAAAGTCCTATTATTATAACCACAAGAGCCAAGACAAATGCTCCAAAAGCTATTCCGACAATTACCCCTAAACTTAGACCTTTGCTAGATTCTTCAGCCCCTGCAATCAGTCAAACAAGCAATTTGGTCACTTACAGTCTCTTACTATGGTCCATTATAAATAGGGTCTATGAGTATTTAACCCAGCTTGAAATTCAATTCGTTTTTTTTACCGATGATATATGTAGTTGCTATAAAGAAAAATGGCCCGAATTCCACTGGAGGTTTATAAACTTGTTTGCTTAGATTGAAACCAATCTGAGTAACCTCTGACAGGGTTAAAAACTTAGTATCCACTGGGAAAAACTGCACTGATATAATCAGATAGTCGGTGCTGTCAAAATGGAAGCAACAAAGATGCACTGCATCTACAGCCAACTTGGTCTTAAGACTAACCTCCAAGCTCTTGAATCTCTCTGTGTCTTTCAGATCTGAAAATGAAGGAGCCCTAAATTTCAATACGCCCTCATAGGGGTTTTGACACTTGCATGTCCTAGGATTGGGCTTCAAGTTTCCAGAGCATTTTATGTCCCCACATTGTAACATATTTGTTTCATAGCTTTCCTCTGAGTCAATGGGTTGGCATAATTCAGTGCTTGAAAGACTTGTTCCTGGGTTACAAGCTGGGTTTCCTGCAATCCTGTAAATTAAACAGAGGTAATCAGCACGATTTTTAATTTTTTCTCTCCACGTGAATAGGGAAGAGTCTTTATGTGGTCGTAAGGAACTCCATAATTGGTGTATCAACAAGAACAAAAGTCAGGAGGAAATTTATTTATACCTGTATCTTATAAGTTCTTGCAGGATGCCAATTAAAATACCACTCACCATAAAGCAGCTGTATTGCCTTGAACATCAGCTCCAGTTAAATCGTTATTTCTAAGGTCTATCCATTGCACTTCCTTTGAATTACTGATACCAATTTTCACTATTCCATTCAACTGGTTGTTTTTCATTCTCACTGTTTCAAGTGCTGGCAGATTGAAAATTGTTGAAGAAATTTGTCCAGCTATACTGCAATTATCCATGACTCTGAAACAACCAAACAAATGATTAGACTATTCATCTAGATTTGTTTCGCTTCTAACCCAAATGAAATTGGAATTTTGAATAACTTACATGGTGGTCAGTTCTTGTAAATTGGTTAACCAAGGAGGGAATTTGAGTTGATTGTAAGAATTGTTGCTCAAGTCTCTGGGAATCAAATAAATTAGAGATGTTGCAATAGTAAAATAATTTCATAAATATAATTGTCTTAATTATATCACTTACATGTAATGGAGTTTAATTAGAGCAGATAAATTTGGAACGTCGCCATTTAGTCTGTTATTTGATAGATTCCTAAAAGCAACACAATGATTCATTTTAGTATTTTTCAGTCAATAATGATAACCAATTTACAATGATATGAAGAATCTTATATCATTATCATATACATGAAAATTTTAAAATATACATATTTAAAAAACTAAAATTATAAAGTAACTATTACATAATAAAAATATATAAAATGACTCTTAAAAAAAAATCATCTATAAAATGACTAAAATATATAAAATAACTAAAATTATAAAGTAGCTCTTCCTTGAGTGAGATCTATGCCTTCTCCCAAGTCCTACATAAATATTTCATATAAGCCTTAACAAGTGGTTTCTAAACCATGAAACTCTTTCACAAAGAGCTTGCCTTTAATTACTATTTATTAAATACAAGTATTTCTCCCTTTCAAAATAGTTTTCATAAATATTCATTAATATCCATTCTATTCAAATAATCATTTTTTTTATTTTTTTTAATAACTCCCTCTAATGCTTTCATAACTTTCTTAATTCAATTTGGAGAAAATGTTTCATAACAAAATAAAACCTATTCTAAAAGGATTCTCTCTACTTGAATGTAACTCACCCAACAAAAAAGAGGATATTAGAGGCTCTCTCCTTGTGGACAATGTGGGGTTCTATGTGAAGTTTTGGGGTCCCGATTTCAACCAACTCATATGTACCATAACAAAACTCCTAATTTGGATCAATTATATACTTTACCCTCAACATATAAAGATTTGAGTACCATCACAAAGATAGGAAAATCATTTAGATCCTTAATCAAGATGGATGGTGGACATTAGAATGCTGATGCATAGATGTATACAAGAACTTGTGTCATGATAAACTTGGAAAGCTTGACACCACCAAAGATAAAATTTGTAACAAAACTAGGGTCATGGCTACAAGCTTCATTAAAGTGGAAAGAGTAGGTTAGTTAAGTGTAATACATGTCATCTCTCTGGGCATACAATGGAGGATTAAAACAATGAAGTGATCTAAAATCAACATGGAATTAGGGATCAAACTTGTCTAGGGAATATATTCCAAGTAACACATTAAGCGGGGAAAATTCTACAACATTTAAATACCTAGATTTGAAGGTCCTAGATAACATTGTAGCTACAAAAAAACCCTCCCAATGGATTCTCTATCCAAATATTGTGTCTATCCTCTAAACATGTGATAACTAAGCATATTGCTCGGATAGTCAAAGATGACATGAGGGTCTTGTTCTAAAAGGACTCTTGAAACAAATACCCAACTCTCAAGGAAATCCCAAACATAGATGAAGCAATGAAAATATTGGAATTGAATTAGGGTTGAAGAGTGTGTGATTGTCTTTTGAAAAATGAAAGAGAAGGAAGTAAAAAGTGACATTGGAAGAAGTTGCAAGGTCTAAATTTCCCAAAAGAATAAGTGGACAACATTGAAAAAGAGTTAGCAATTAAAACTGTATCAAACTGTGCAGTTTGAATGTCTTAAAAGAACAAAAGTAAAACATTGTAAAAAGTTAATAGTTAAAAATATTTTCATCATTCTAGAGAGGATTTTATCATTGTGCAAAGATTAGCCAGGAAATTATGATGTCAAAATAGGATATAATTTGGAAGAAGTTAAACCAAAAAGGAGGGTTGGACAACACACTTGCGTTGCCATAAAAACTATTTTCCCATAGTTAAGGCACTCACATTGGTAGTGCCTTATAAAAAATAATCTTATAACTAAGAAATTATGAAGATTGGGTTTAAGAGGTCATCAAGGTGTGTAATGTATAAACAAGTAGAAAAATCCATTGATCACCTATTATTGAATTGCAAATTTGTAGACACATTCTAGTAGTGGATTGACAAGAAACTAAATTGGGCTGCCCCCTACCTCAATACAATTTTATCTTTATTCTCTATGTGGTTGATTCTCTATAAAATGACCACCTTGTCTAAAATTCAGATACCAAGCCCCTCAATGATCTTATGAGAGATCTAAAAGGAAAGAAACAAACATATGTTTCAAGATAAATAAATGTTGATATGTAGCTTCCTAATCAAATTGGAGAATACAATCAAGCAAATAGTTAAAATATAGAAAAAAAATACAATTTAAAAAATAGTTCTTTCACTTCCTAGGATAATGAGATAATGAAGAATTGGAAAGGCCTTAAGGTACCCTATATTCAAGGGGTTGTTGGGGGTAACTTGCCATGTAAAATCTTAGGCAAGGAATAAAGTGGACCCCCCTCCCAAAGCCTAGTTCAAACTCTATTTTGATGAAACATGAAGAGGTAACTTGTTCTTATTAGGAGTTGGTTGTATAATCAAGGACCACAAAGGGATGCTGATCAAAATAGCATAAAAAATATTATGTCTAACACCAATAATGAGATAGAAACATAGGCTCTCTTCTAAGGGCTTCAAACTTGTGATCATTACAAAGTCAAATAGGTGCACATTGAGGGGGATATGATGGTTATTATAAATTCTATAAGAAGAATCTAGCTTCACTAAATTGGAAAATAAACAATTGATTTTCTTTTTAAAATGACGCTTCCTCAAATTGCCTTCACTTTTAGGCATTTTTATATGAAGATCAATGGTGTTGCAAATTCTTCAAGGCCAACTTGGTATTAGAATTTGAAGGTAGATTGTATAACTTGGATAATTCCACACTCATATGGTAAAAATTGGTGCTAAACATAATTTATAACACTCCTTGTGCAAATAGAAAGGCAATATCATTAGAAGGTGACAAGATTATGGTAGGCACAAGCAAGGCTAGCATAAGGAGTCCTGCAAAGAATGAATGCCAAGCATATGAAACATGATGGTAAGGAGTTTGGACCTCTCCTATTTGTGAACATTGAATGCATTATGTTCTTTTGTTTCTAGGTAGGGTTGTTGTAGAGAGATTACAAAATGGGTACTATATTGTGTAAGTAGTAAAAAAATGGAAAATAACATTTCTAAGGGAGATTTTGACCTCACACCCTAGAAGATTTTCAAGGTGCATGTGGTGATAATGCTACATGTCATTAAGGTCACTCTTAGTGAGATTTTTTCTCATATGGAATCACAGATATACTGTTAAGATTGACATATTTTCTAAGTTTGTCATAGTATTTGTTTAAATTGAAGAAACAAAATAAATTATAAGGTTTGTCTTAAAATCCTTAATTAGTCTACGATGGTGATGCAAGATCTAGGTTATTCTTGATGATATTGTGATGAGCTATGGCTACTAGCTTGGCATGAGTGTCTAGCCCATTCTCAGTACTATTTCAACTTATCCATGGATATCATTTGTAGTTTTTGTAATTGATCCATAAATACAATTCATGAAAATATAATTATAAAACTTCCCTTCAATCTTTTTAGTAGATTTTTAATTTTTTTAAAATTATAATAATCTATCAACAAAAAATTATAATTACAAATTCTTACATAAAAGAATATCTTTAAATTATTTGTTTAAACTGTTTAATATTTATTTTAAAATATATTATTGAGCTACACAAAAATTAAATCCTTACTAACTTTGTTAGCCTCCTCTACATCAAAATTTATGTATGGACTTCATAGACTTGCTCTGTTTTATAATTAAATAAACTCCAATATAAAAATCTTCGCCCTTACCATAAATTTATCAATCAAGTGAAAATAACTCAATAAAATACTAAAATTAAATGCTTTGATTTAGGAAATATAACGAGAAACTTACATTTTATCTTTTCAAATAAGCTATTTCATGCTCTAAATCGCATATCCCACACCAAAATTCAGTCAGTGAAGAGGTAAAAAAAGGACAAGTTTCTTACAGTTCTTCAAGGTTGGTTAGGTTGTTGACGTTGGGGGGAATTGGACCTGTTATCTGGTTTCTGTCCAGCCTCCTGTTTCCCAAACAATATTACCAAAAAAAACACAAATTAAACAGGCATCAATCAATTTCTTGTCTTTGAAACAGCCCTCAAAATCTTAAACAGGGCATATCAAGAGAACACAGAGTTAAAGTGTTGATACTCACACCACTGTCAAACTGTCTACGAGTCCCAAAGTAGTGGGGATTTCTCCTTCAAACCCATTACTGTCAAATAGTCTGCAGATGATAATAAACAGTAAACACAGTCAATATCTATATCACATGCTCAAGATCATGACAGATGAGGACTATGACCAATATTTCTCACTCACACATGAAGCAGATCCATATTCTCGCTGAAGATTTCAGGTGGAATGGTGCCTGACAGATTGTTTTGATTGAAATGGCTACAAAAACCACAAACAATACCTTATTATTCCATTCCTATGACATCAAAAATCATACTAAATAAATTGTTGTATCTTATTACTTACAAGTGTTGTGCATTAACAAGTTTGTCTAACCCAGATTGAGTGGCACTGGAGACGGGAAGACTCCCAGTAAGTTGATTGTCTGCAATGTCAAGCCATTCCAGATTAGTCAACTTACCCAGAGTAGCAGGAATTGGGCCTGTAAACTTATTCGAATTCAAAGCCCTGACAAAAACAAATAGTATATTAGTAAACTTTCATGTTTCTGGCTATGCTTTCTAGATTAGATGTCCAAAGTATTACTTAATGACATATACGGAAAAGTGAAGTATAATCTTACAAAAAACTGAGGTTAGTCAGCTTCCCCAATTCACTTGGTAGGTTTTCATTGAAATTGCACCCAATCACTATCCTGTGGGTAATAGAAATGTATTAGTCATCATAAACAGAACTCTGCAATTTAATCTTGTTATGAAACCAAATATAATTTACAGGATGCTGGGCTTGATTGTCTTAAATGTAAAACTCACAGAATTTTCAAGGAAACCAAGTTTCCTATACTGTTTGGAAGTTTTCCGGTCAAGTCTTTGTTGTAGGATAAATCCCTGAAATGTTCATATTAGCAGGCTAAAAGGTAAAAACAAATAAAACTAGAGATCCCTGTGATAATGATTACTTCTGTTATTTACAGTATTCAATGTATTTAGTCTGTAATTAACTTACAGAAGCTGAAGTGCAGTCAAAGAGCCAATTTTATCTGAGAGAGCTCCCTTAAGCCCCACGCTTGATAATTTTCTGTACATGAATGAATACATATATGATAGCACTGAAAATATGATATACAGGCAGGTATGCTTTCTCATTGAAATCTAAACTTTCAAAATATTTTATGTATTATATTTTGTGGGGTTAAATAAAAAATGTGTACAAAACAACATCAATTGATTAAGGAATGAAATTTTGGGAATTTTGGTATGAAGAGATTTATAATAATTTTAAATAGTTATTAATGTGGAGAAATATTTTATAAGGAATATAATGTTATTTTTTATCTTAAATTGTTTAATATGGATATTATTTTCTAAATAAAAATACATACAAATAAAGATATGTTCTCATTAACATTATTTACTTTTATTAGATATAAGATATATTTTTTAGAATGTTTGTCTACAAATGCGTATAGGCTGTGACATAGAGTAATATTAAAATCAACATAAACTTGATTATAATAGTTATTCTTCTCATCTTCAAAGTGTATAAAGAGAGAATGAAAATAAAACATAAGAGAATTATTAGAAATGTGAACATATTTTGAATTTATTAAATGGAACTTAAAGGTGTGCAATTTTTTGGTGGGATAGTGGGAGAAATTATTTACATTTAACAATTATTTTGGTCAATAGAGTAGCATAAATTTTATACAAAGTTGTTTCAAATGTTCTAGTGTAATAATTATGAATTATTTTTAAGAAAATATTTTGATTTGTAAATTTCAAATAATTTCCTTTTAATTTTTAATTATAGTTGAAAAATAGATGAACACATGTTTGAGTAAGGATATATATCCTCCACAATTAACCAAATTAAAAATATAAAAGAAAAAGCATTAATAATATTCTGAAATTAAACTATAATTTTTAGATGTATATATAAATACTATTTATTATTTCAAAATTAAATAATTATAAAAGTAAAATTTTAAAAATTATTACTATTTCATAATTAATATATATGAGCAATTATTTAAAGAAAAATTAGTAGATGTTAGGAAAATCAATCATTTTAATTTATTTTTTTTTAATAAAAGGGATAAAAACTTTATTGAAAATCAGAATAAAGCATTACATAGTAGCAAAGGGCCAAAGCCCCAGGAACAAACAGAAACCACCAGAAAAGCCAGGAACAAAATCACCCTTCCCCAATACCACTCCCATCCTCAGCAAGAATCCTCTCCAAATCTTGACATAACTCACGGGAAACCTGCTCCCACCCATCAATCTTCCCACCATCTATATTCTTCGACGCCCATTTGGCCAAACAATCAGCTACCCTATTCCATTCCCTTGGAATATGGGCAAAAGATACTGACTCCATCAAAGAGCTAACCTGTAATATCTGCTACACCATCATAGCCAACTGCCAGCTAACATCAGAAATCTTCTTTTCATGAAGTAAATTGACAAAGACCTAAGAATCAGACTCACAAATAACCTTATGCCACCCTAAAGCATACACCTGCTTCAAGGCATAGAGGATAGCCAAGCCTTCCATCATGTTGACAGTTTGTATCCCTTCATTAGCAGAAAAAAGAAATACCACCGATCCTGAAGAATCCCTACTAACCCCGCCAATCCCAGGGGGTCCAAGATTTCCCCTAGATGAGCCATCTGTATTAATATTCAAAAAGCCAGCTAGAGGGGGCAACCAACTCCCCACCCTTTGAATTTTTTTCTTCACACACCTACCTCTCTTGATGCACACAGATGCCAAAGATAGCCCCTGAATGCCCAACCGATCAACCATCTCAGCATCTCCTTTCTCTAACGGTAACACAATCTCACCTTTAGCTTCAACCGTCTCCTAGATCATTCCCACAATTCTAAACCAAACTTCTTGAATCCCCAATTTTTCACCCCATAAGATTCTTCGATTCCTTTCCAACCAAACTTGCCAAAGCAGAAAGATGGGACCAACATACCAAACATCCTGCAAGAAAGAGGCCGAGGTGGGGGGCCTCCCCAGACTATTCTAAAACTCCGCCAGGGGGGAGGCATGAAAGCAAAGGCCTTTTCCAAACACTCCACCAGAAACGCTAGAGCTGTAAGGTGAAGGGACAATGGAAGAACAAGTGAGGAGAGTCCTCCTCCTCACACCCACATAGAACACACCTAGAAGGGCCTAAAAAACCTCTCTTTCGAATATTATCCCAAGTCAAACACCTATTCCAAACCAAAGTCCAAATAAAGCAATTACACTTTGGCCAAGAAAACTTATTCCAAACTTTCTTCCACCAATGAACCTCCACCCCCTCAATATGCTGGGAAAGCAACACCTGATACCCAGAAGAAACGGTGTAAGCACCCTTGGGATTAGGAAACCAAGCTAACACATCCTCATCCACGAGGGAGCTACAGCTTCGACAAGAAAGAATGTAATGAAGCTCAGCGCACTCCTCCTCCATACCAGCAATAGGCCATTCCTCAGGATTCTTCCATCTTGCCTCCACCAACTGCCCATGAAAATAAATAGACTTAAAGTCACACACCCTTGACCATCCATCTTCACAGAACCTCTAACACAAAGTAAGCAAATGAGGATACTGAGAAACAATGGGAGGGTGACCATCCCAAGCGTCATGCCAAAAATGGGCCTCATACCCACTCTTGTAAATCTAGAATAAGCCACCCTTAACGAGTGCAGCCCCTTTCTTGAGAGTATTCCAAATCACAAATCCCTTACCCGTCAAGCTGTAACGAGGGATATCACTTTGAGGAATCCCTGGATAGTACTTCTAAGTCAAAATTCTGGCCAACACCCGGTCCTGTTCCACACACCAACGCCAATACAATTTAGTAGCCAGAGCTGTACCTGACAGCAATGACTGCCTTAGCCCAAGACCACCAAACGATTTTGGGCTACAAACAACATCCCATCTAACAAGACTCCACTTGGAGGACAATAAACTACTAGCCCATAAAAATTGTCTTGCTAAGGAATCAAGATCCCTAAGAAAACCCATCAGCACCACTTGAATTATACACCTATAAAGAGGGAGAGCCTGAACCACAGATTTGAGCAACTAAACCTGACCCACAAAAGACAGCCAATGAAGGGTCCAATGAGTGACTTTGACACAAAATTTTTCTAGAATAGCCTTCCAAGAATCCCTAGACTACCTACCAACTGAAATAGGAATCCCAAGGTAGGTCAGTGGGAGATCCCCAATCTGAAATCTAAGAATATGAGCAATTCTCCTCTGAATAGAGTTCGAAGTATTGAAGAAAAAAATGGAAGACTTGCCCTCATTAATTAACTAACCTGATGCAGCAAGATAAACATCCAACACCTTGTGCATGTTAGAAGCCTCCCTAATAGTAGCCATGCCCATCACAGCAGTGTCATCCACAAACTATAACTGAGATTGCACTGGTAAGCCACCTCCCCATTGCCATTCCTGAATGAGGCCCCCCTCCACGTTCCTTTTTATCAATCATCCCAAACCTTCCACCAAAAGAAGAAACAAGTAAGGAGAGAGGGGGTCACCCTGCCGTAAACCCTGAGAAGCACCAAAGAGTTTAGAGTGCTCCCCATTAATCAAAACAAAGAAAGAAACCGAAGTCACACAGCTCATAACCCAGCGTATCCACTCCTCAAAACCAAAGGCCCCCAGAACCTTTCAGAGGAAGGACCATCGAACTCTGTCATAAGCCTTAGCCATGTCCAACTTGATGAACATAGCCTTATCTTTGGAGTTGGCCATAAAATGAATAGTCTCTGTAGCAATAACCACCCCATCCAAAATTTGGCGGCCCGCCACAAAACCACTTTGTTCCTCAGAAATCAGCAGCATAAGCCACTTTTTTAACCTATTAGCAATCAACTTAGAGATAATTTTATAAATAACATTGCAAAGAGAAATGGGGCAAAATTGACTTAACCGATCAACCCCATCACCCTTGGGGATAAGAGCAAGGAAGGTAGAACATAGCCTTATCTTGCAGGGAGGCTCTTTCTTTAGAAGAAAGTGAGTCTTGGATGCAAACCATGTAGGAGGAGATGATTGCTTTGGATAGTTGTGATATTTGGGATCTTGTGAGTTTTCTCAAAGGAAGCCCATTGGTTGCTAGTGGGTATTTAAAAAAAATTGTTCAGATGGTTGGTTAGAGCAGTATAAGGCCAGATTGGTGGCCAAGGGCTACTCCTAGAGAGAGGGAGTTGATTTTGATGAAATTTTCTCTCATGTTGCTAAGTTAACTTCTACTAGATTCCTATTGTTTATTATTGTTGCTTATGATTTTGAAATAGAGAAAATGGATTTTAAAACTACTTTCTTGCATGGGGATCTTGAGGAAGAAATTTATATGCAATAGCCTGACGGTTTTGTTGTGAAAGGAAAATAACACTTGGTTTGCAAGTTACAAAGATCTTCATATGGTTTCAAACAGTCACCCAAGATGTGGCACCAAAAATTTGATGCCTTTGCATTGAAGTTGGGTTTTGTTAGGAGTGAGGGTGATCATTGTGCTTACATTAAGGTTATTGATGATCAAATACTAATCATTGTCTTATATATGTTGATGACATGTTATTTATGGGTAACATCAAAGTGATGATTAGGGAGCTTAAGATTCAAATTTTTGGCACATTTGATATGAACAATTTTGCAGCTACAAAAAATATCATTGGAATGGAAATTAGTAGGGATCAAACTCATAAAAAACTTTGGTTAAGTCAGAGTAAGTATGTTGATACTATTTTGCAGAGGTTTTGTATGCATGACTGTAAACCAGTTAATATTCCATTTTCAGTTGGTACTAAGTTGAGTTTAGACATGTATCCTAATTTTGATAATGATTTTGATGAGATGTCTAATGTTCCTTATGCTAGTATTGTTGGTATTTTGATGTATGCAATGGTTTACACACTAGACCAGATATAGCCCAAGCAAGGGGAGTTTTGAGAAGGTTTATGTCTAACCCTCGTAGAGAGAATTGGAATTTTGTTAAGAGTGTGTTTAGATATTTAGTGTGGTACTTCAGATTACTATTTGGTTTATCATGGTACTGATGATGTGGTCAAGTCATTGGACATACAAGGTTTTGTTGATGCAGATTTGGCAAGTGACTTGGACAATCAAAGGTCCATTATGGCTATGTTTTTACTTTGTTTGGAGGTGCAATGAGTTGGATGAGTAAGAGGTATCCTACATTTGGATTTTCTAGCATCGAAGCAAAGTATATGGATACTACACATGCCTCTAAGGAGGTGGTTTGGTTACAAATACTTGGTAATGGTATTGGTTTTGATTGTAGGGCAGTGAGGATTGCATTTAACAGTTAGAGTGTCATATGTTTAGCAAGAAATCCTATGCATTGAATAATCGTACTAAGCATGTTGATGTTTAGTATCACTTTGTGCAAGAAATGGTTGAGAAAGGTAAGGTGTTAATTGAAAAGGTTGACACTTTGGATAATGTTGTAGATTCTCTCACAAAGCTAGTGACCACAGATAAGTTCTCTCGGTGTAGGAAGGCAATGGACCTTTATCACTGTACTTGATTATATGTTTTATTTGTATCTCATGGATGTAATTGCAATATTTAATGTCAAGTGGGAAAATGTTAGGATAGGTGACATTATAATTTCTATCCTAAGTTGATAATTGTGTATCTCCATATTCTTTGGAAGGTGTTCTAAAGGACATGACAGACAAAAAATTTATTATTTATTTTTTTTACGAAAAATTGGAATTGCATTCAAAGAGGCGGACCCACTATAGTGATAGTTACAAAGCATCCTAGGAGCATATTCCCTTTGGGCATCCAACTTCTGAGTGGGGACTATCCAAAAGTGCATGCTTTTGCATGTTATTTGTAGGCTATCTTAGGTTGGGTGTCCAAGCTTGCATATTTTGGGTTTGATCCGTCAGAACCATTAAAGAGTTATGGAGCACTCGATATTGACCAAGTTTCATTGGCTATGGGTTAAGCACCCATGTGAAGGTCATGTGAGAATTTAATATTTTTCACCATGTTTCTAGGTTGTCTGCTAAGGGGGGCGTGATTTTTTTGAGGTGGTTATGCAAGTTTTGTTTTGAGATACCATTTGAGGTATTCTCTCCCACAAACTTCTATATATTGGAGCATTGAGATGTTGGTTTGTAGAGTTTTCTTATAGGTTGTCAGAGTAATGAAGTGTTGTCAGATTTTAGAGAGGATTATTATATTGATGTGCTTTCTTGAATATTAATACAAACATTTTATCTCTTTGGGTGTGGTTTTTTTCCCCAAAAGGGTTTCTCTACGTATATCTCATGTCACTTATGATTCTCAACTTGTGGTATTGCTGATTTTTCTTTCATTGTTGCAATTGCTAATCACATATCATGATATCAAAAATCTTGAATATATAATTTCAGATTTGCAACCACATATTTAAGTTCATATTGCTACAAGTTTTACCTTGAATTTCCAACAACACTAGGGGAATCATCCCTCTCTAGAGATTCACTCCAATTTTTAGGTCACTCATAGCCTAGGAGCATTTCTATTGTGTCATTTGGAAGTTGGAAGGATAATTACCAAACTAATCCTCCAAAGGGTGCATTCATGACAATAGCTACCTCTATCAAACTTAGGATTTTTTTATATTTTCTTCTAGTCTCCTTCAATTAGGTCTTTTGGGTATTTATCAATGTTGCATATGATGCTAGGTTAGTAACATATATGAAACCATTGACCACATGCTCCCACAATTATTTGTAAGTATTATGGTCTTCATCTTCTTTATGAACACACATCATGGTTTTCCCATAAAAAAATGGTGGTTACTACCAACTATCATTGTCACCTCCATACATACTTGAAACTCAAATAAAACTCTAAACCTAAAAATCAAATTCCCAACACGCCCTAAAACCTAGGGCTGACATACTAATGTTGGAACAAGACTCAAGAAACTAACAATAGTAGAGACCAAAAGGGAGAACAACTCACTTTAAAATAGTTTATACAAGTTATATTTATATTTATATCAAAATGGCTTTCATAAAAAATGTTATAAATGTTATAGACCAAATGCAAAAAGATTCACAAACAAAGTTAGAGTTGTGTGTTTTTATAGTTGTTGCTACTACACTACTTCTTCTTCCCTATTTTATTCTTCCTCACACTCATCTGCTACTACAATTTCCTATTGTTTTTCTTTCTCAACTCTTCTCATCTACCTATTTTCTTTTCTTTTTCAATTTAGTTTTCTATCCCTTTTCAATTTCACCTACTAATAATGAATTTCTCTCATAAATTGATCTACTATTCAAATTTCCCAAAATCTGGATGCCCGAAATAGAGCTCCCAAAATTAACTCCTATTTGGTGGTTGTAGGAGAAATACAGATTACAATATCCGAGAGATCTTTGTCAGATATGAGGTACACAAAAAACAATTTAATATTCTGATTCAAGATTACAAATTCCGCGATAAAAATTTCCTAGTCCTAAGAAAGAGAGCTCTAGAGTTGACTATTATTTCGAAATAGAATCTAAGATAGGAAATATGCTTTGAACTTTGCAGGGTGTTGTGTTTGATTTAAAAGAATAACTTACAGAATTTTCAAGGAGACCAAGTTTCTTATACTATGTGGAAGCTTTGTGACCAAGTCTGTGTTGTAGGACAAATCCCTGAAATGTTCAAATGAATTAAAGTACAGACCTCTTTTATAATGACTAAAATTGTTATTTACAGTATTCATTCTATTTAGTCTAGTATATGGAGCTTACAAAGTTTGAAGTGTTGTCAGAGAACTGATTTGATTTGAGAGAGATCCCTTCAACACCACGCTTGATAATATTCTCTACAAGATCGAATGCATTTATAATATAACTTAAATACAGGACATACAATCCATTTTTCTTGATTGAAGAGTATTATAAATTATCTATCTCAACTTAACTCAGATCGGTCTAGTCAATTCATCTTATAGCCTTTCACGTTTCTCTATTTTTTGGTTTTTTATTTTTAAATTTCTATCTTCAAAATAGAAAACCAAAAACAAATAATAAGGTTACAGACTTCTTATGTAAAAAGTAATGGAGATCTTACAGTGAGATTATATGGCCATCTGTGCAGCTCACCCTATCTAACTGAGAGTCACAGGTATCTATGCCACTATTGCAGCTTGTTGGCACCATACATTCTCACAGCAATCTCATGACATTCAGGGCAGAAGCTGTATGTAAAACACAATACCCAAATAAGAAGTCTGTGCAGCTTTATCAAAAGATCACAAGAAATGAGGAATTTTTAAAGAGCTTACCGTTGTTGCTATTTGTGACGCCTGTAACTCCAAAGCACAGGGAACCAATGCAAAGAAGAATCAAACTTAATCCACCAAAATGTTTAGTCTTTCATATCCTCTTTGAACTCAATGCATGCCAAAAGTGGTTACAGTTCAATAGTATTACTGATTAAGATTAAAGAAACAGAATAACCTGCAACTTCTGAGGCTTACACGAGCAAAACAATGCCTTAAAGCATCTTGAAAGTCTCAACGTTTATTAGTTGTAATCCAAACAATATGGCAACCGACTTTGGAAAGTCCAAAGAACAATTCAAGGCTGTGTTATTTCATAGCAGAGCACGTTTTGCTTTATTTGAACAAACCATAAACAAAAAAAAACTTGAAGAAACTTTTACCGGTTCACCTGCCTTCGAAGACTTTGAAATTTGATTGCTCATAATATGTGGATTCCGAACTACTCCACATCGAACGGCGTGAGTTTATGGCTACACTTGAAGAGTAACAATGCGTCCTTGATTGCCCACGTCAAACTTAGTCCCACGTGTGGTGGCTTATCTTTGTGAAGGAACCGGTCCAAAAGGTCGTGACAAGCCATGTTTTTAAGAATATAATCCAACATCTTTTTTGGTTGATATTGGATCTAATAATTACCTACCCCCCTCACTCAACATATATAGGAAAAATAGTTTTCGAAATTTAAAAAGTTAAAAATCATACATTTAACTTTAAACAAATTAAAGTATAATGTATTAAAATTAAATTATAATGTGTGAAAATGAAAATAATGGATTTTGATTGGTTCTAAGTAAAACAATTAATCACTAGTTAAGTTCAAGACCCTATAGTTCTAGTTCCATGATAGGAATTAATAAATAAAAGAGTAGTATGATGTATAGGGCTCTAGGAAAATTCATCGTCAAGTAAAGTTCAGGGAAAATTCATTGCCAACTAAAATTTAAAACTTTCATATTTTCTGCCGCAGTGAATTGTTGATGGTGAATTTTACTTGGTGATGAATTTTCCTTTGGTGAATTGCTAATGGTAAATTTTCACTGAATTGTTGGATTTATCGTATGTATAGAACTCATTGATACATTATATACTTTAGTTTAAATTATGATATATATATATATATATATATATCTTTCTCATGTTCATAAAATTATTTTTCTTATATATATTTTTTTTAATAATTAAATATTTAATATTTTTAAAATAAAATATTTTTTATTTCTTCAAAAGATACTTTCTTTTTTTTAAATATAATATTTATTTGTAGTTTAGTTATCTTTTAAAAACTAATTATTGATGTACACATTTTAAAAATCTTGCATGAGACAATTGGATTAAATGAGAGTTAAATTAAAATATAATCAAAATATTTATCTTAAATACATTTATGTAAAGGATTTATTTGTAGGTACAACTTATGTTATATTGAATAAAAAATCACATTATAGTAATTTTTTTTTTATTAATTACCATATTAAAAAGTTGAAGTAAAATTTAAGAAAATAAAGATTGAATAATGAAAATTCAATCTTGAACTCCAACTCTCTCAAAATTTTCAAATATAATACAAAATTTTGATAGGTAAAAATTTACATTTTAAAAATTATCATTATCTAAAAGAAGAGTTGCATTTGAATCCACAAGAACCCATATCTAATTTACAAGAAATTAAAATCTTGTATAGTAAAATAATTATAAGTTTATTTGCCTGTGTACTTATCAAAAGTGAGAATAACAACTTTAACCTTGAATACATATAAAGCGTTGAAAACAAGGTGAAACTAAGCTCCAATATTGACTTATGTATGTGAATTCAAATATGAAAATAAGATTATCAAATTTGATTATAAGTTGTTTAATTATTGCTTGAGTAAATTAATGAGTGCCCCACAATGTGGCATTAAGAAATTTGAAAATAATGATACATAATTTTGAGATAGCTACTTGCTTTGGAATTTAGGAGTTCTAGTTACCTTCCACATATCTACATTCTAATTTTATGATTATATTATTTGGTTAACATCACTAGGACCTTCCTTTCACAACCCCCAAATCATGGTAGAGTGTAATAAACCCCATATATCAAATATATTATTTCCAATAATGTCTTTGAATCTATTGAGTTTATGGTGTATTTCAAGTTATATGTTGTACTATCCTAAAATCTCACTCTTATGTTTTTGATAATATAAGCAAGGAAGGGCCCTAATCCCATGGAACAATAGTAAATCAAAAAAAGATACCAAAGTGGAAAACAACACTACCAACCAAACTAAAAAATAGCATGATGATGGCTCACAGGCCCAAATTTAAAACCATCGTTATTGTCCAACCCAAGTTTATCAAAAACAAAAAGTTACTACGAGCAATATTAAAGCTACACAGACCATTAATTATGTCCACATTAAACTAGGTGGTATTCCACCAGATCATAAGGAGAATATATGAACAGTCCCAAATAATGATGTTAAACAAAAAATCCATCAAACAGCAAGAAAACCACAAACCAAGTCATTAGCTGGCCTTCCTTAACAAGACCCTAGACTCCCCTAAGAGAGCCACATACTCATGCCAATCAAGTCCCTTTGTTTCATCCAATAGTTTGAGGGAGTCAACCTTTCCTTGCTTCTTCAATTTTCTACTAATCTTCGCTTCTCCTGAGGCCGCTCCCAACATCGCATGTCTCATCAGCATGTTAGAGAATCTCATTAGGGTAACCAGAGCCTTTTCCATATCCTCAAATTGGACCTGCAAAAAGTTTAATCTACTTTTAAGAAAATCATTACTCAATTCTTTAGAATTACTCTCCCGACCAGAAAGCCCAACAATCTATTCACTTCTAGTTTCATTTTTTTCTCCAAATGGCTCCACTTGCTCCTCCTCTTCCTCATCTTTTTCTTCCTTCTTCAATTCATCTTCCCCCATATCGTAGGTAGTCTCCTCAAAGCCAAAATCTTTAGAATCATCATCTTCCTGAGTCTAGAATTCCTCATAACCTAGGATGTCCTCCACATCAATAGACACTTTTTCTTTCCCCTTTTTCTCTTTTGAGGCCACCTTCATCAGCCGAGCAAACCTCCTTTCACCACTCCTGCCATTCCCCTAACCATGTAAATTCTCCTTGACCACCTCCTTTTGATTCACATCCTCAGAAATATGAATGAATTCACTAGGATTGAAATCTTTTCTAGGTTTCTTGGCTTTAGGGAGTTCAAGCAGTAATGGAGAGTGTTTTCTCTTTTCAAGGGTGGCTCTGGTAAGCAACAAGTCAACATTTTTTGAGTCCTCACTTTTTTGGGACCAAGAGGTAGAAGGGTTCGACACATTAGCCACTAGAGAGGAACTCTTAGCAAGGATAAGCAAATGTCTCGCCACAACAACAGGAGGATTGCGGGGAGATTGTTCAACAACCAAAGGATCATCAACTTTAGGATTTTCCACCCTTTGAAGCTCAACATTTTCCTCATCAGAATGGTTAGTGTTCTCCACTCTAGCATTAAGAAGACTACCATGGGAATTTTAGGAAAGGGAAAATTTGTACAAAGTAAGCATTATGCCTTGGTGGAGCAATGAGTTAGCACCTTTCTCAATATTCAACTACATAGAGGAAAAAAGGTAAAACAATAGGTTTATGCATCCCCCATGTCTAATGTGGTTTAAAATAGGAAAGTGATAAGCATGAACAAACATATAGCAACCTTCTAGAGTGAAATAACACATACAAAATAGAATCACGAGGGAAAAAGGAGGAGGAAGTTCGAGTCTCGTATACCCATTTTGAAACCACTTGATATTTTCTCCATCATGTAGAAAATTATCCACAAATTGTTGGTAATCAGCTCCACTCTTTTTGGAAACCTTCAAACTAGAATTTTGCAGCCCGATAGCCTCTACTATAAAACAAGAAGTCACCTCAAATTTCACAGTGCCAATAGAAACACAACCTCTCCTCCAAGAGTTTGTGAACTTTGTTGTTAAACTTTCATTATAGCCTTTGAGGGATTGGAAGAAGGAAGCCATTCCCATATTTTCTAACATTCTCCAGAGGTTGACATTCTCCTTCAACACCTAGCAACTTTAGGTGGTTCAGTTCTTTTTCTCTTTTTGGAAACCTTCAAACCAGAATTTTGCAGCCCGATAGCCTCTACTATAAAACAAGAAGTCACCTCAAATTTCACAGCGCAAATAGAAACACAACCTCTCCTCCAAGAGTTTGTGAACTTTGTTGTTAAACTTTCATTATAGCCTTTGAGGGATTGGAAGAAGGAAGCCATTCCCATATTTTCTAACATTCTCCAGAGGTTGACATTCTCCTTCAACACCTAGCAACTTTAGGTGGTTCAGTTCTTTTTCTCCTTCATCTGTAAATTCTTTTGCAGAGACTAGCTAGAATTCATACTCCCCTTGAAAAACTACTTTCTTCCCAGACAAAAACCAATGTTCAAAACCCATGCTAAACACCAACTCACAAAAGAGAACTGCAATTCAAGAAGTTTCTTCTTAGGGACAACAACCTAACATTTCCTGGAGCCCAAAAGGCATTATGATTTTTGCAAGCATTAACACCCATAATTAAATTCTTTCCATTTCCCTCTATAGAAATACGTGAGTAACTAACAGAGGGCATATTGACACATATTGAAAAGACAACCTTTAAGAAAACTATAATCGGCATGTGATTTTTGATCATATTCTTTAACAGGAAATTAATGAGAAAATATCCCTCAAGGATCCTCCTATGTAAGCACATACCACTTAAGCCATCAATACTGGGAAAGCTTGACAATGCCACAATGTACTCTTCCATCCCGCCAACAACCAACTTCTCAGATACTTGTTTGATATGCATTTTCAAAATTTTCAATGAGGATGATATTTCTAAGAGGCTGCAACATATTTCCATTGGTCCACCTTGTCCAATCCCTACACTCCAGTGCCACATTGGCTGCACAGTCAGCCGCACAATTCCCTTCCCTGTACACATGTTGAACCTGACAGATAGTAAAATAATTTTTAATAACTTTACATCTTTCTATAATATTTTTTATTTCCCAAGGGGGAGTAGCAACATCATTTTAAATATCCACAATTAATTTTGAGTCCCCTTCAATGATAACATTTCTGAAACCCAACTCCTTTAGGAAATTGAAAGTGCCAAAAGCAGTCATAGCTTCTACTTTGTTGTTCGAATAAATCCCTAGGCTCACTCCAAATGCCATTATGTAGTCACCATTCTAGTTTCTCACCAGGCCACCAACTCCAGCCTGACCCGGGTTTCCTTTTGAGAAATCCTCAAAATTACACTTCACCCAATCTTTCAGAGGAGGACACCAAATAGTACCCATCCTATTAAGCATCTTAGACTAGTTCAGATTGGTTAAGTCTCTACTTATACCCCAATTTTTTTTATTCTCATCTCCTTGTAGTTTGGCCAAGAGTTGGAGAAGCTGAGTTTGCTAGACTCAATATTTTCCTTAATTTGAGTTCTAATTATTTGAAACACCTCCCCACTCCTTCTCTCCACCTCTCTAAAAATTTTGTTATTTCTCTCCTTTCAAATCCCCCAAGTTACAAAAGGGCAGGCTTGATTCCACATATCCATAATAACATTGTGAGAGATAGGACAATTTGACCATCCTTCAATAAACAACTTCAATGAGTTAGGAAACACCCAATCTAAGGAAATCAACTAGAACACATTGGACCACACTTCCCTCGCATAATTGCAATGGAAGAATAGATGAGTTATCAATTCTTCTCCTTGATTCCATATGGAACACCAATTAACCAGATGGAAACCTCTCTTGACCAAGTTATCAATGGTGAGGATATTGCCATGGCCCACAGACCACCAGAAATAGTTAATTTTAGGAATCAAATTCTTAAGCCACACCACTTTCTAGAAGGAATTAGGAACAACATCCTAGGCCCTCTCCAAGTCTTTACAGGTCTTTCTAACTAAGAAATAGCTAGAGAATCTATTTTTCCAAAGCCATTCATCCTCCCTTCCCCTATCAAACCACTTCGCCTTTGCAATCAAATTGTGCAAATTGATGAGGAGAGGATCCTAGTTCACCTGACTTTGACCCCTCAGATTATTTCTCCTTAAAAAGGCATCAAAATCCTTCCATTTTGGTTCCTCTCTTTCCCAATTTATGTAATCACTCACCTTTTTACCACAAATTCTAAGGAGGCTACACTTTAGGGGATTCAAATCCTCATTAGCAGATAGGGTGACATTCTTAATCCAAGGGTGCTTCCAAAAATATGTGTTAATTCCACTCCCTATTCTCTTCCTTGCCCCTAACTTTAGCACATTCCTTAACCTAATTAGGTGATTCCATAAGGAAAAACTAGAAGGGAGATCCGTTTGAGATAGAAAACAGATAGAGTTCCTATTTCTCAAGTACTTGGCTTGGAAAATTTTGACCTAGTCTTTTGAGCCTTCCAGAAGATTCCACCCAATTTTTGCAGTTAAGGCTTTATTTAGCATATGAATTATCTGCATCCCTAACCCCCAACATCTTTTAGGCCTGCATACTTTATCCCAGCTGGGTGGGTGCATGAAGTTGGGTTACACTTTTGTGTCCAATTCCATAAAAAAATAGAAAATGACATAATGCAAGCACGTTATAACACGCTCGTGTTATGTCATTTTAAAAGCAAAAAAAAAAAAGTGAAAGTGATTCATTTTCTATTATTTGTTTTTCTGCTCTACTCACGGCCAAAACCCCTCATTTTTGCGCTCGCATTCTAAGAGGAGGCATTCTACAAAATTCATCAACAATAGTTGCTTTTTCTTTGCAAAGATGGCACCACGACAACAAAGAGGTGGAGGAGGTGCATATTGTTTTCTATTTGTTTTGAATTTCTCAGTTTCAAGTTGATTTTATTTGTTTTAGATTAGATTTGATTGGTTTTTTTTTAATTTTTAGGAGATACAAATGATCCTACAAATCCTCAAAATCCTCAACAAAATCAACCTCCCCCACCAATCACTCAACACCCTTCTGGCACTCAACAAAATTTGAGGAGTGAAATTGAGAAAAAAAAAACAAATTGAGGATTTTATCAGTAGGTTGAGTGATCCAAATGCTTCAACCACAGAAAGAATGACCCTAGAAAATTCAATGAAAGATCTATGTTAAAAAATGTAGATTCAATTACCCAACAAATAACTTGATGGCAAGATAGGAGGTAGGTAGCTAGGGCATATTATGTAGATAAACTATCATATAAACAAGTAAAATATTTAAAAGATACTAAAGGTGATTTTTTCTCTTTATTCACTGACCCTAGAACACATCAAAATCTTATCCTCAATGCGAAGAGGTTTCCTATTCATTGGTGCAACCACCAAGAGATTAGGAACCATTTTTATGATAGGTGGTACTTGGTCTTGGATTACCCATTGTGCAGCAATTGTGAAGTCCCCTAATATTTTCTTAGGAAACTATATAGTGAGTTCGTATTGAACCAAATCCCAAATTATTTTGATATGAGTGAGTTCCAGGGGTGAGGTGGGGGGTCAACTCAAGATAAGCTAGGTGCACAATTGGATCTTGTGTGGCAAGGGAGACGACCTCTCGCTAGGCCGCCTCGTGAGAAAATTGTTATGCCTGTCATTGTGAAGGAGAGTGCCAACATAGAGACATTGCAGGCGATCAACACTTTGACCCAGAGTGTCATCCATCATACTAGCCCTATTGTACAGTGCCATCCAGGGGAGTCTTTGGGTGGTGGCCTTCAAACCCATGTGTGTCAATCTTGTGGGGTGACTTGTTCATATGACCCCACTGGCACGCAAGAGGCTGCTACGCAGGATCCATATGCTAATACGTAGGATCTATAGGCATCTATGGGGATGGAGAGGATGACTGACATTTTGCATCATGCATATGGCATTGATAGTCAAGTAAAATTCAACATGTTCATGGAACTTAATTTATTAAATTTTGATTCTGAAATTCAAGATTAACTAATTTGGTTTTATTATTTTAATAAAATTGTAGGGTCACAGTGTTGAGACTTGATGCACCGGTCCTCCACCTACTTATTTCTGCAGCACACCTATTAGTGGGGTATGTAACTAGTAAGCAATTATAAATTTGTTACATGTTAATATCATTGTTTTATGAATGGTATTTTAATATGTGATTTTGGATGTTGAACATGCTAATATTGGAGGTTTCAAGCAAACACCTCCTAGTGCCAGTGGATTTACTCAAATATACACAGAGGTAATAGAATAAAAAGAACTTAACTAATGAATTCTACTTAATAGATTTGTGTATTTTATATTCATATTGTTGGTTATATTGCATTACACATCATTCAAACTCAAAGCATTACTTCAAATTCCATAACTAATAACTAGATGTTAATAGATGACAAAATTTCAACTACACAATATAGTTGTTTAGAAAGTCAACATAAGCAACACGATGCAATTACTTCACATGGAGGCATGTGCTTGCAAAGGTGCACCAACACGACAAACTATGGATGCTTGGAAAAAATATATGAAACCATAATAGTAAGCAATAACATAGACAAGGTAGTTAGTGATGGAAAGCATCATATCAAAACACTCAATCATTAGGGTACATCTAACCCAATTGAATTAGGAGAAGATCAAATTGAATAAGAAAATAAAATTTCTTTCTCTTTTCATCAAAAATCACATTGTTTCATTTGCAAACCATAAGGCAACAACAAGCCAACTCATTTCAATACTTATTATCATCCTCAAGCTTCAAACATCTTATTTATCAACAAAAATGACTGATCAGTGCACAAGAAACCTAATTAGAGTCACTAAACAATCCACTCATTCATCATTCACCAAGGCACCCTTCCACTCAATTTAATTTACTCAGAAAAAATAACCAAAAACCAATCTTTAATGTTACAACCTATATCCATAAGATCCTAACACACCTTTTTCATCATCAATTTATCTGAATTCAAAGAAAAAACATGATAAAGAGCTCTAAATCTTTCAATTCCTTAAACAACTCACCAAATTTTCACTTTTACCAACTAGTTCCTCAAGACCAAGATACTAAAATCAACCATTTACACCTCAATCATTTCATATGACTTCCAAGACATTACTCACATCATTTTTTTGACTGAAACAAACCTGGTTCATATCCACATAATACTGATTTATCATATTCACAAGTTCTTATGTAGTCAAATTACCATATCCACCTAGGGACATATTGCTACAACATATCAAATCATCATGTCTGGCCTCAAGGAATTCACCAAACCATTCAAACACCTTTTATATCTTCACATTGATGGTTCTATGCCAAAATAAACATTTAAATCTATGTATTTATAGAATTACACACTTTAACAGTCTTACCACCATTTTTCTTGTAGGTCACATATCCCATAATCGAGTGATTCCTTTCCATTCACTTTGTATATCCACATTCCCAATGTACATTAGGAGCCTTTTTTAACACATCATAACATATCAAAAGTTCTCAGTAGCTTGTCATAAATAAATTACCAGATTCTTGAATTGTTCGTTGGAAAGGGCTACTAGTTTAGGCCTAAATTACAAATAAAGTGCTCATATTTTATCACCAAAATACCAAATGACTGAAAAAAATAATTCATCATGTCACAAAATTGAAGAATCAAACATTTTTAGTGACATAAAGGCTCCATAAATCACTATTCCAAAAAATCCCTATTCTATGCACAAATCAAGCCCTACAAAGGAGGCTTTATTGCATAAGGTACTTACAAACCTTAAATACTCCTATCACCACCACAAACACCATATAAATAGCCTATATAAGCTTTAGTAACTCACCACCCACCTTCATGTATGCTTTTGCATTGAACACCACCCTGAAACCATGCTTTCCATGAAGGAAACTTCGTATTTCCTATATGATTTAGTAGCCAATAAGAGATTTCTTGATTTCCCTATTCCTGTACACTCACAAATTTCTTAAGACATTATGAAAACCTTCTATACATTCCATCCCACCAATCTCCTAATTCTACATTGGTGGGATGGTCAATTCAAGCCTAAAATGACCCTCAAAACCCTTGACTGGTTAATCTGACAGACCACAAAAAAACTTGGCTTTTAAATTTGATGGTAACTCTTCAAAACATCACTATATGATTGTTAACACCATGTATAAAGTTAACAAACAAATATATAGCCTGTGCAAGAACTGAATTCAAGAATGAAACATAATGAAAACAGGAACAAGGAACTTTATTTATTGAAAATGATTCAAGAATACAAAATATGTTATTTTTCCTACCTTTTACATGCTTTTATATATATTCCCAATCAGATAACTACCTTTTGAATCTCCCTCATCGAGTGAAACTACCTAAACTACCTTGTGATTTTTAATATTTCATGCTTCTTTTCCTTTTTACAATTTTTCCCATCTTTAGCAACATTTGGAAATCTTTCTTTTTTTGTGACCACCTAAGGACCTTAAATATAATGAAGTAGGTATTTATATGACCTTTACATGAATTTACAAATGGGAATTCAATCTAGACAAAAATTTTCCTACGAGAGGCAACTAGTAACCTAGGTGCTCCTGCACTAGTTAGTAGTTTGAAAAAATGCCTCGAAGAAATGTGGTCTCATGGTGATGGAATTCCATTCCATCACCACATAAGACCACATTTATTTGAGGCATTTCTTCAAATTTCTCACCACCTTTCCTGGCTATGTGCAGGATCATCATGGAAAAAATAGGCCCTTAAGTGGCAAAAAAATTAGAAAAATCAGGGTTAGACAACTTGACGTAAAAATTTGAATAAGTTATATATATTATTTCAAAAATATGTAAGAATATAATTAGTAGAAAATTGAATGTAGTTTCTAAACTACTAGGTTTGTTTAAAAAAAAAAAATCTATTTAGTGAAAATTTGAAATTTCAATGCAGTAGTACTTAAATTTCAGGGGAAAAGTAAGAAGTAGGTGTTTGTCTGACCACCCTAACCACAATAAACAATTAATTATGAATTCTTTATTACAACTTTTAAAAAATATAAAAAACTCGTATGTTTGACCACCTTAACTTGGTCAAAACTTCATGAAAATCAATTTTTATTTTTTTAATCCTATAGTATACGAAGCATAGAATATGACACATATTTTGGATTCAAAAAATGTGATACCATTTGAAAGCTATAGATGTTTTTCAGTCTGTCTATCAATCAGGACTTTAGTCATAATTTGAATAGAAAATGAATAATAATTACTTATTAAATTCAAAGTAAAGCATAATTTATATTGGTGGAAAGCTGAGAATCTCCTTTAAAAACCCTTTTCGTTTCATCAATTTTGGGTAAAGAAAAATTCGTCAACCACATACCCATCATATTGCCACTTTTTGTCCCATCATGATCCTGCACATACCCTCCTATGATACCACATTTTTCATAAATGTTCACTAAAGCATTTTATCAAACTACTCACTTCCTTACAATTGCTACTATGGCTAAAATCCTAAAATAGACCTACTTTCCAACAAACTATATGGATGCTTGGAAAAATATTTATCAAAGCATAATAGTAAGTAATAACACCATAGAGAAGGCAATGAACTTTTTTTAAAAATTACTAGAAGAAATGCAGTCTTATGGTGATGGAATTCCATGATGTGCATTTGTTTGTAATGGTATGCCATCACCACGAGACCCCATTTCTTTTGAGGCATTTTTTCAAACAGTTCACTACCTTCTCTATGCCACTATAGTTATCATACATGTCTATGAAAGTATTTAATCAAATGGTTTAGCAACTTGTTGCTATGGGTAAAAGCCTAAAAAAACATCCTTTCAAACAAGATATGGATAGGGAAAATAGTAAGCATGATAATAAGAAATATATAGTTTAATACTTGTACTCAAAAATTTGTTCATTAGATCTCATACATTATAAGTCATGTGATGTGGATCACTATCGTAACTTTTTTGTGATTGAATAATTTGTAGTTTTATTTTCAGATGTTGGTTGTGAAAACACCTCCAAATGTTACGAGGGCAATGGATATTGGTGTTTCATTCGCTATACAGTCCTTGATGGCTCTGATAGTGGAGGTATGAGGAAAATTACTAAATTTCAATTTACATTTGTTGTTATAGATGTTAGTTCTAGTGAAAAATCAAACCATTATTGATTCGCAGTTTAATTCCTATTTGGATGGTTTATACAGGGCTTGAGCACACCTCAACATTGGCGTGCAAATATTTCCATCATGGAGAGTGATTCTGAGATGGCCGTAAGTGATTATTTTGTTAAATATATCATTTTTTATAATGTAATTTCTATATATTAATGTCTTTACTTCTTATTGTAATAGTTAAAACTTCACCAGGAGCTAAATTCTAGGAGCAGTAGGAGCACTCCTCAAGCACAACAGAAACGAGTGAAAAATTTATCACCATTAGATTGCCAAACAAAGGGAAAGAATTTATTTCCATAGCATGGAGAGAAATAAATTTTGATTCCAAAGCCATTTGTTGTATGCCTAGACATGGCAATTTTTTACATATTTTGTATTGGATATATTTGACATTGTATGCCTATACGACATTCTTGTAAGCCTATATGGCTATTTTGTAACTATATTTTATACTTATATTGACATATATTAATGTATACGTACATGGCTATTTGCTTAATACAAATATTTTTTTATCTATATTTGGTGTCCATATTTGAACTGAGAATTTATGACGCAGCTGTAGAGAAACAAAGGAATACTAAAAACTAAAACACATTACACTTTTGTTCTCACTAACTTTATGTACTCTCCAACATCTCTCTTCTCTCATGTGAAGAGTTAGAACTACTTGTCCATGCCTTTGCATCATTCAGGAAGTTTTTCTCTTTTTGACAATGTCAAAAGCATGGCTGCATACAGATTAGGAAAAAGACTTTTCCTTTTAGATTAGAAATGCATGGAAGTTTTAAATAGTATCCTTGATATTACCAAAAAATATGTGTTTATACCATATCAGCAAAAATATTTTGGGGAAAATATCGGCAAACCAAAAGTATAAGATTTTTTGAAAAAAATGGGAAAAAGTCTAGGAAAAATAAAAATCAAAATCAAAATTTGAAAAAAAGGTAAAAAAAGGTAGAACAAGAGATAAAAACTTGTTTTTGAAAAATTTAAAGGCATTTCCATAGCATAGAGATATAGAGAGAAAATAAAATAAAGAGTTTAACTAATAAATTGTAAAAAATAGATTTTTGTAGTTTATATTCATATTGTTGATTACATTGCATTGCACATCTTTCAAACTCAAAGCATTGCTTCACATTGCATAACTAATAACTAAATGTTGATAGATGACAATTTTAATTACAATATAGTTTTTGAAAAGTCAACCTAAGCAGTTATGCAATTACTTCACATTGCATAACTAATAACTACTAGCAGCTACCAATTGCATTTGCTTGTCATGGCATTTTATGAGACCACATTTCTTTGAGGCATTTTTTCAAACAGTTCACTGCCTTGTCTATACTACCACATTTTTGATACATGTCTACCAAAGCATTTTTTCAAATAGTTCACTGCCTTGTTGCTATGGCTGAAAGCCTAAAACAAGTGCTTTCAAACAAGCTATGGATGCTTGGAAAAAATCTATCAAAAGAATAATAGTAAGCAATATCATAGACAAGGAAGTGAACTCTTTGAAAAAATTCCTCAAAGAAATGAGGTCTCATGGTGACGAAATTCCATGACAATCAAAAGCATTTGATTGTCATGGAATTCCGTCACCATGAGACCTCATTTCTTTGAGGAATTTTTTCAAAGAGTTCACTACCTTATCTATGCTAACACATATTTCATACATGTCTATCAAAGCATTTGATAAAATAATTCATTTCCTTGCTACTATGGCCAAAATCCTGAAACAAGTGTTTTTGAACAAGCTATGGATGCTTGGGAAAAATATATCATAGCATAATAGTAAGCAATAGCATAGACAAGGCAATGAACTGTTTGAAAAAAATGCCTCAAAGAAATGTGGTCTGGTGGTGATGGAATGCCATGACAAGAAAATTGTTATGGATTGTCATGGCATTCCATCACCACGAGACCACATTTCTTTGAGGCATTTTTCCAAACAGTTCACTGCCTTGGCTATGCTACCACATTTTTCATACATGTTTACCAAAGCATTTTATCAAACAGTTCACCTCCTTAATATGGCTAAAAGCCTAAAATAGGTTCTTCCAAACAAGCTATGGATGCTTGAAAAAAAAATATCAAAGAATAATAGGGTATGTGTAGGATCATGATGGGCCAAAAAGTGGCAATATGATGGGTATTTGTAGGGTATGTGGCTGATAAATTTTTTTTACCCAAAATTGATAAAATGAAAAGAGTTTTTAAAGGAGATTCTCAACTTTCCACAATATAAATTATTCTTTACTTTGAAATTAATAAATTATTATTATTTATTTTCTATTTGAATTACGACTAAAGTGTTGATTGATAGGCTGATTGAAAAACATCTATAGCTTTCAAATGGTATCACTTTTTTTGAATCCAAAACATGCATCACATTCTATGCTTCACATACTATAGGATTAAAAAAAGAAAAATTGAATTTCATGAAGTTTTGACCAAGTTAAGGTGGTGGCATACAGTTTTATATTTTTAAAAGTTGTAATAAAAAATCATAATTAATTATTTACTTGGAAAAAATTACAAAAAAATGCATCACATCTAGACATGAGTCCTCTACTTATGTCTAAAATATTATAAAAAAATATAATCGTTTTATTGTGGTTAGGGTGGTCAAACAGACACCTACTTCTTCTTTTTTCCCTGAAATTTAAGTACTGCTGCATTGAAATTTCAAATTTTCACCAAATAGATTAATTTTTTTCAAAAATAAACCTAGTAGTTTAGAAACTACATTCAATTTTCTATATATTCTATTGTTACATATTTTTGAAATAATATAGATAACTTATTCAAATTTTTACATCAAGTTGCCTAACTCTGATTTTTTTGCCACTTAAGTGCCTATTTTTTCTATGATGATCTTGCGCATACCCAATAATAAGCAATAGCATAGACAAAGTAGTGAATTGTTTGAAAAAAAGCCTCAAAAAATGTAGTCTCAATGGTGATGGAATGCCATGAAAATCCATAGTAATTTTCTTGTCATAGAATTTGTCATGCCATTCCATCACCATGAAACCACATTTCTTTGAGGCATTTTTTCAAACAGTTCACTGCCTTGTCTATGCTACCACAATTTTCATACATGTCTACCAAAGCATTTTTATCAAATAATTCACTGCCTTGCTACTATGGCTAAAAGCCTAAAAAAAGTAATTTTGAACAAGTTATGGATGCTTGGAAAAAATATATCAAAGCATAATAGTAAGCAACAAGCTATGGTCTCATGGTTTTTTTTCATGCAAAAATCAGCGTGATTTTATTCACATTTTTTTGTAGGTTATAAACACTGTTTTTTTGGAATTTTTTCTATTTTAAATGACATTCAAGTTTATGGTGGTTTTGTTGTTTATATGATGATATGTGATATTCTAATCCTAATTCATGCTTCTAGGTTGCATAGATATATATATATATATATATATATATATATATATATATATATATATATTTACATGTTTTTGTACCAATGAACCCAAAATGAACCCCCTGGTATGCAGGATCATCATGGAAAAATATGCCCTTAAGTGGCAAAAAATTCAGAAAAATCAAAGTTAGGAAACTTAATGTAAAAATTTGAATAAGTTATCTATATTATTTCAAAAATATGTAAGAATAGAATCTATAGCAAATTGAATGTCGTTTCTAAACTACAAGGTTTATTTAAAAAAATAAAAAATCTATTTGGTGAAAATTTGAAATTCCAATGCAGTAGTACTTAAATTTTAGGGAAACAATAAGAAGTAGGTGTCTGTCTGACCACCCTAGCCACAATAAAATGATCATATTTTTTTATAAGATTTTATATATAAGAAGATGACTCATGTCCCGATGTGATGCATATTTTTTTGTAATTTTTTTCCAAGTAAATAATTAATTATGAATTTTTTATTACAATTTTTAAAAATATAAAAATTGTTTGCTGACCACCTTAGCTTGGTCAAAACTTCATGAAATTCATTTTTTATTTTTTTAATCCTATAGTATGCAAAGCATAAAATGTGACGCATATTTTAGAATCAAAAAATGTAATATCGTTTGAAAGCTATAGATGTCTTTCAATCAACCTATCAATAAAGACTTTAGTGGTAATTCAAATAGAAAATGAATAATAATTATTTATTAAATTCAAAGTAAAGCATAATTTATATTGATGGAAAGCTAAGAATCTCCTTTAAAAACTCTTTTCATTTCATCAATTTTGGGTAAAAAAAAAGTCGTCAGCCACATACCCATCATATTGCCACTTTTTGGCCCATCATGATCCTGTACATACCCTCCCTCCAAATTTTTTTGGCCAAACTGGCGAACCAAACCCCTGAACCTGAACCTCAAAACCTATTCCAACACTCTTTATTTTTCCTGGAAAAACTTAATTGACCACCAAATTATGTTTCCCCTTGACTTTACCCACGTTTACTCCCTCAAACCTCTCTTTTTCATTCAAAACCCCTATTTTCCCAACTAGGGCATGTCATGCCATAACATAATTTTGACCTCCCTTATCCTTGAAGACCTTTTGAACACATCAAACTCGACAATATCGCCCTATTTCCAACCTATTCTAACTTATTTTCAAGCAATTTCTTATTTTCACCTCTTCTAGCCTTGCTTTTAAGTGGCCTCAATTTTATATTTTCAACAGGGGTAGCATTAGTAATCTCTTCCAATGCCCTTACTAATACTATTTTCTTATTCCTACTCTCTATCCTACTTACATCAGGCCCATATCACTAAGACACGGCCTGAAAAATAGGTGGAATGGCCTATTTCAACATACTACACTCAAACCCTTAAGGGATTGATCCAGTTGAATATAGCTTAGAGTGATTTCGTGTGTTTGGGTGAGAAAGAGGACCATGCCTAATGTGAAAATTCCTATTTGGATGTGTTGGAACAGTCTATTTGGTCATACGAGTTGCAGAACAAAAGTTGCACCACTTTGCAACTTTCCACTACTTCCATTTGACACTTTTTCTATCAACTAAAAAACTAAACACCATGGGAAAACCACTCTGAGATAATGAAAACTGAGAGAGGTTATTATAGAGGGGCCCAATGCGATCCCATGGGATTAGACAAGAATTTTCTAAGCATCACAGTGTCCGAGTAACCTCATGCTGAAGTTTGCAACCATTTTTCCCTTTGGACACTTAAGGAATCGATCTAGTTGAACGTAGCTCAAAGTGATTCCGCATATTTGGATATGAAAGAGGACCATTCCTAGCGTAAAAATTCTTATTCAGACACGTTGGAACAATATTTTTGGTCACACAAGTTGCATAACAAAAGTTGCACCACTTTGCAACTTTCCAATACTTCCATTTGACAATTTTTCCATCAGCTGAAAACTCGACAGTACAGGAAAACCACTCTGAGATAATGAAAGCTGAGAGAGATTATTGTAGAGGGGCCCAATTTGATCCCATGAGATCAGACGAAAAGTTTATAAGAGTCATGGTGTCCAAGTAACCTCATGCTAAATTTTATTTTCATTTTTCCCTTTGGACCCTTAAGGGATCGATCTAGTTGAACATAGCTCGGAGCGATTCCGCGTGTTTGGGTGCAAAAGAGGACCATTTATAGTGTAAAAATTCCTATTTAGACACGTTGGAATAGTCCATTTGGTCACACGAGTTGAAAGTTGCACCACTTTGCAACTTTCCACTGCTTTCATTTGACACTTTTTTCATCAACTAAAAAATGGACACCATGGGAAAACCACTCTGAGATAGCAAAAAACACTTGAGAGGTTATTGTAGAGGGACCCAACGTGATTCTAAAGGATTAGATGAGAAGTTTTTAAGCATCATAGTGTCTGAGTAACCTCATGCTGAAGTTTGCAGCCATTTTTCCCTTTGGACCCTTAAGGGATCAATTCGGTTGAATGTAGGTCAGAGCGATTATGTGTGTTTGGGTATGAAGGATGACCATTAGTAGTGTAAAATTCCTATTCAAATGCATTGGAAAAATCTATTTGGTCACACAAGTTGCAGAATGAGAGTTGTACCACTTTGCAACTTTCCACTGCTTCCATTTGACACTTTTTCCATCAACTGAAAACTAGACACCATGGGAAAACCACTTTCTAAGCATCATGGTGTTCGAGTAACCTCATTCTAAAGTTTGTAGCCATTTTTCCTTTTGGACCCTTAAGGGATCGATCTGGTTGAACGTAGCTTGGAACGATTCTGCGTGTTTGGGTGTGAAAGAGGACCATTCCTAGCATAAACATGCTTATTCGGACACATTGAAACAGTTTGTTTGGTCACATGAGTTGTGGAATGAAAGTTGCACCACCTTGCAACTTTCCATTGCTTACATTTGACACTTTTTCCATGAACTAAAAACTAGACACCATAGGAAAACCACTCCGAGATAATGAAAACCGAGAGAGGTTATTTTTTAGGGGCCCAACACAATTCTATAAGATCAGATGAGAAGTTTCTAAGCATCACGGTTTCTAAGTAACCTCATGCTGAAGTTTACAACCATTTTTTCCTTTGGACCCTTAAGGGATTGATCTAGTTGAACAAAGGGTCTATACTCTAAAATTATCCAAACCTTACCAACTCTTGGGGCAGAAATTCTAAGGTGTCAAAACTTCAAAATCCACAATAATATCTCAATTATACCATCAGACAATGGGTAAACCACAAAACCCTCTATTGTAGCCTAAACCCTAGGGGTTTATTGAAAATGATACTTCCAAAGCTAACCATAGCCTAAAAATTACTCAAATAAGTTTGTGATACCTTACACAAGCTCAAACAATCATAAAATAATGCTTCCCTAAAAAAAACACAATGACTCTTCAAAACCACCATTTTTCTTAAAGAAAACTCATTTTTACACACATGGGTTTCACACCCATCTCACTTTCAGACCTCCCCAACACTAACACATCATTCCAAAACCTTATTAATTTTAGTGCAGATCCATTCCTTAAGTTACAGAGGCTAAAAAAATAGGAATGGGTCAAAAATCCATTTTTATTGACTCAAAACCTTCAAATGTACGAGTTCAAGCTGGTTTTAGTAAATTGATTATAAAATGCACAAAACATTATGGAAAACCTTCTAAATGGATTCAAAAGAAAGGTAAATCCATCTAATATGAAAATATCAACAAATCTGGATCAACTAATTGAAATACAGGCCGTACAATCTACTGCTATAGCTGAAAATACAAAAAATTCTAGAAAATTCTAAGTTTTTATTATTTTTGCTTCTTCAAATCATAAAATACAACCTTAAATTTGAGTTCCCCATTTTTTAAAACTCTTTCCCACCAATTAAAAACTGATTCACCTTCCTAACTAACCTTTGAACTGGTTTGACTCTTCACATTCCCTCCATAATGCAAATTTTGCAATTTTACAACGTTTGAGTTTGCAAATTTTGCACATTTTTGCAATTTTTAAACATTTTGCACTTTTTGAAAAACCCAACCTCCTAAACACCTAATACAACTCAAATATGACTAAATACATAATATAATGGTCTCATAGACCTTATTTTAATACAAAACTCAAAATCGTATATTCTACTCCTTATTTGCCTTGATGAACAAAACCTACTGAATGGTGCTCCTGCACCAATCATACATTGACCTTCTTGTCCCTCCTAAAGTTTGGAACACATCCATTACCTCCACATAAAAATTGAAATCCCTTGGCTTCTTGGTTCCCATGCCTTGATATGGTTATGCAAATGAAAATGAAGCAAAGTAATCATATCCTTCTTCGCTGGCTAGAAGAATGCATGCTTAATGTTTTGATACATGATATTAGCTCTCTCATTTACTCTCATGGTTGAATATTGAAATATAGTATGGTGGGCCTCTAGAGTTCCAGTCATGTTTCTTCCTCTTCCACCAAATGTTGGCCCGATCCACACGTCTGCCAACCTAATTGACTTTGTTTTTGAAAGCTAAAGTTTCTCCTAAGTCACTAGTGTTGCTCTCTCTACCTTTTCAAACTCTTTCATTGCTACAGACTATCTCTAGGATTTAATCATTTGTACCACATGTGGTTGATGTGCTTTGAATCCTTACATCTAAAGGAAATTTCCTCAACATAAATACTGCTAGGGAATTTCAATGTTGCCATTATAGTTGGTATTAAAGCTGGTACTTGCAACATTGAAAATCATCCTTATATAAGAATTCCCTCCATCTTGTTGGCTTGTAACACTCTTGATGGTGGCTACATGAAATTTGATTCTGATTCCTCTTCTACATTAGAGGAAACTCATATATCCTTGTTTTGACTCTTTTGAATTATCAAAATTAGAATCACTAGCTTCCATATTCAAAAATTCCCAACCACCATCTTCAATAAATTGGCCACCAGTTCAAGTTCATTTTTCTTTCATAATACTTTATATCCATGGAGTTCATCCATTCCTTCATGCCATCAAGTGAAGATTGAGGAATGGCGTCAATGCAAAGTACATCTCGCTTGAAGTCTTTCAAAATAATAGCCATATCAAATTCCTTTTTCCCAAGTTATACTCTCTCAAGGTTAACAATCATACATTGACCTTCTTTCCCCTCCTAAATTTTGGACCACATCCATTACCTCCACATAAAACTCAAAATCCTTGGTCTTCTTGGTTCCCATGCCTTGATATGGTTATACAAATGAAAATGAAGCAAAGTAATCATCTCCTTCTCTATTGGCTGGATGAATGCATGCTTAATGTTTTGATACATGATATCATCTCTCTCATCTACTATCATGGTTGAATACCGAAATCTAGTATGGTGGGCCTCTAGAGTTCCAATCATCTTTCTTCCTCTTCCACCAAATGTTGGCCTGATCCACATGTTTGCTAGCCTAATTGAATTTGTTTTTGAAAGCTAAAGTTTCTCCTATGTCACTAGTGTTGCTCTATCTTCCTTTTCAAAATGTTTCATTGCTACATATCATCTCTAGGATTTAATCATTTTTACCACGTGTGGTTGATGTGCTTTGAATCCTTGCATCTAAAGGAAATTTCCTCAACATAAATACTGCTAGGGAATTTCAATGTTGCCATTGTAGTTGGTATTAAAGTTGATACCTACAACATTGAAAATTATCCTTATATAAGAATTCCCTCCATCTTGTTGGCTTTTAACACTCTTGATGGTGGCTACATGAAATCTGATTCTGATTCCTCTTCTACATTAGAGGGAACTCATATATCCTTGTTTTGACTCTTCTAAATTATCAAAATCAGAATCACTAGCTTCCATATTAAAAAATTCCCAACCACCATCTTCAATAAATTGGCCACCAGTTCAAGTTCATTCTTCTTTCATAATAATTTATATCCATGGAGTTTAGCCATTCCTTCATTCCATAAAGTGACGATTGAGGAATGGCGTCAATGTGGAGTACATCCCGCCTAAAGTCTTTCAAAATAATAGCCATATCAAATTCCTTTTCCCAAGTCATACTCTCTCAAGGTTAACAATCATACATTGACCTTCCCTCACCTCCTAAAGTTTTTACCACATCCATTACCTCCACATAAAACTCAACATCCTTGGTCTTCTTGGTTCCCATGCCTTGATATGGTTATGGAAATGAAAATGAAGCAAAGTAATCATCTCCTTCTCTGCTAGATGGAAGAATGCATGCTTAATATTTTGATACAAGATATCAACTCCCTCATCTACTCTCATGGTTGAATACTAAAATCTAGTATGGTGGGCCTCCATAGTTCCAGTCATCTTTCTTCCTCTTCCACCAAATATTGGCCCGATCCACATGTCTTCCAACCTAATTGACTTTGTTTTTGAAAGCTGAAGTTTCTCCTGAGTCACCAGTGATGCTCTCTTTGCCTTTCCAGATCATCTCTAGGATTTAATCATTTGTACCACATGTGGTTGATGTGCTTTGAATCCTTGCATCTAAAGGAAATTTCCTCAACATATATATTGCTAGGGAATTTCAATGTTTCCATTGTAGTTGGTATTAAAGTCGGTACCTGCAACATTGAAAATTATCCTTATATAAGAATTCCCTCCATCTTGTTGGCTTGTAACACTCTTGATGGTGGCTACATGAAATTTGATTATGATTCCTCTTCTACATTATAGGAAACTCATATATCCTTGTTCTGACTCTTCTGAATTATCAGAATCAGAATCACTAGCTTCCATATTCAAAAATTCCCAACCACCATTTTCAATAAATTAGCCACCAATTCAAGTTCATTCTACTTTCATAATACTTTATATCCATGGAGTTCAGCCATTCCTTCATGCCATCAAGTGAAGATTGAGGAATGGCGTCAATGCAGAGTACATCCCACTTGAATTATTTCAAAATAATAGCCATATCAAATTCCTTTTTCCCAAGTCATACTCTCTCAAGGCTAAAATTAATACATTGACCTTCTTTCCCCTCCTAAAGTTTGGACCACATCCATTACCTCCACATATAACTTGACATCCTTGGTCTTCTTGGTTCCCATTCCTTGATATGGTTATGCAAATGAAAATGAAGCAAAGTAATCATATCCTTCTCCGCTAGCTGGAAGAATGCATGCTTAATGTTTTGATACATGATATCATCTCTCTCATCTACTCTCATGGTTAACAATCTCAATCTTGATCTAATAGTGAATACTAAGAAAGGTAATTCCACCAACTCTATTAAACAGTTTACCGTAGGAACAATAAAAGAAGAGGCTTTGAAAGGAACTCCATGAAAAGAAATCTCTCTAAATGGTATATCAAACTCTTAGAATTCATCTTGCACATTTACAACCAAATTCAAAGATTTTCCTTCAAAAGGCTACAAATTCAAATATTGACAATTTTGTAGCAACAATGCTTTTTTTTGCACATTTGACCACCGAGACTCAAAAAGGAACCCTAATACACCTTAAATGGTCTTTATTGACCTTATTTAGCATAAATAAACACAAAATACCTTAATCTAATCTATTGACCACCTATCAACCTTCAAAAAGTGAAATTTTGCAACTAGGAGACTAGGTGCTCTTGCACAAAAATTACATTGTGTCTGAGCCTTCAAGAGGCTTTAAATCTAGCCTTTACAAATGATTCTACATCTTTCCAATCATGCTTAACTGTTGATCTTGTAACTAACATGAATTATTACATTATAAATCAATTGACCATGTAATATGACCTTATTCAATTGACAATTTACTCAAAACACAATTTACTAACTTAAAATAATTCCATGAACCAAATTTGTTCAATAACCTTGGTGCCCCTACACCAAATTTCAATATTTCAATAAATGTCATTACAAGTACAGATCTCATTACAATTCCTCAGGTACTCTATTCTCATAGATATTTTACAATGTCACTCATACATTCAAGATTTTCTTATAATGTCTACATCATAGTTTCTCATTTACAGGTTAACTTCAAATGAGTAACTTGAGATTCCCTCACAAAGCTTCACATGATCTTTTATAATGGATTCAAATTAGAATTGATATTTTTCAAGACCATCAAAATAAGGATGTTGCATTTCTTTTTTGGCTGAGATTATCTTCAATGGCTCAAAAATCAACATTTTCTGCAAGGAGAGACCAATCAATTTTTACTAGTTTAGTTACAGATGTACGCAAAGTAAAAGCATAAAAATAAATAGCTCATCCAAAATTGAATTGAAATGAAAATAGATGGAAGGAACTTATAGATAGGAATGGAAATTTGTCAACTTAGTCACTCCTACTCATACATCTTCACTGTGAGTTCCAAGATACCTATTGCACACAAAAACTCTCATGAATCTAGAATATCTTGAAATTTGAGATGCTCCTATAATTTCTACATCATAGGTGCTCATGATAAGGTTAACTTCAAATGAACAACTTGAAATTCCCTCACCAAGCTTCACACACACTTTTGTAATGGCTGAAAATCATAATTGAGATTTGTCAAGATCATCAAAATAGGGATGTTGCATTGCTTTTATGCCTAATATTCTCTTGGATGGCTCATAAATATGGATTTTCTACAAGGGGACACCAATCAATGTTTACCGGGTTACTTACATATATGCAAAGTAAAATAAGACATGATAGCATTGGCATTAAAGAAATTAACGTGGATACAAGTATAAATTAATAAGAACCATTATGCATATACTTACAATTTAATCCAATGAACCATCCAGATCTACTCTACTCTTTATTGTGTCAAGTAGTGCCTCATGGTTAGACTCACTGACCTTCCACAAAGTCTTGTTCAAATTTCTACCCCCATATTTTCTCAAACAAACATTAGATGCCACAACAAGGTTTGAGTAATGAAGAATCTTACGATGTGTGTCAAAGTCCTCAAACAACCAATGTTTAACACTCTTATGTGGGTACCTTCTAAGCCATTTCCAGTAACAACAACTGAGCCTGTAGGGTATTCGATGTTTTCTTCATCTATAACTGGGGCTTCCAATTTATTTTTGGCCTCAACATAATGACACAAGTAATATTTTGTTCCCTCTTTGTTTTCTTCATCTGCAATAACTACATAAACATTCCCTGCATTGATATGTGTAGAAAATCACTTGAAATTAGTCAAAATTATGAATACAGTACAAAGTAAGATAACAATATGGAATTTCAAAAACTAAGCAAGTAGATATATTACTTGGTTGAACTAGATCTGATACGTGGTCAAAGTCGACCAATGATTCCATTTGTGTTAGTTCTAATGTTGTCGAAGGGAAATATGTGTGAAGTGGGATAAGATAACTTGTCAACCATTTGTCAACCCACTCCCCTTATTCACAATCATTTCAGGCTTGCATTGTACATGAAGAACAAAATCATGTCATCTTACATGTATTGATACTCCATGAACCTGCATTTGAGCTAAGGAAAGAGTATATCTCATTCAATCTTGTTAGTGTACAACAATCCTCATATGGTACAATGTTAGTATCATCCATCAACCAAAAAAATATATGAACTGAAGACATACCTTCATTACCTAAACCCATCGAAGCATTACACCACTCGATGATTGAACTTGCATATGTCAACTTTGCACTGTCTTTATACTTTAACTCTTCTTGTGCTAATGCTCTTTTCACACATGCTCCTACACCATCATGCTCCCCCTTTCCATGCCTGGCCTCACAAAAGTTCCACATATGTTGAAATTTTTTAGTGAGATGCATCCTGCACAACCAATAGAACATGCGTGCATTCTTGAACTGTGTTGCACATTTATCCAACCATATTATATGCTAACCGTATGCTATGCCCCACCGAGCCAAATCACTATAGAACATTTGGAAGCAACCTTGCATGAACTCTGGAGAATGTGTGTGATCATCACTAATATAAAAGTGATACTCCCTTAATACCTTCCTTTGGTCCTCTGTACTATTAGTTGCATGAATGAATGCTATGTGCACAAATATCAAAACTTGTGTGGAGTTGTAATACTGTGACTGCACCTCACACTGTGGCTGTAGAGTGTAGTTGTCTGCAAAGTCAACCAATGATACTATGCTGCCAACTGGAAAGGTTTCCTTGCATATCTTGAATTGTGTGTCCATCCATTGGGCTCTATGGGTATGCCTTGCATACTCATACACTAGATTCTCACAAAACATGGACATAAACTGATACACTGAAATCTTCTCAATAACAAAATCACACCTTTTTTCTTGAGACCCATATTTTGTAGCGTATGCCACTATTTTATACTTCCCAAAATCTACTAGTTTATGTCCCACCTCATCTATGCTTTCCATATGTTGACATACTGGCATTCGTTGCAAGCCACCACAATGCTCGCATGAACCATCCAAGCATGTTGTCCTATAGAATATTTGGCCATCCTCTATTTGACATAATTTTTTTGATAAGAACTCTATTGAAGATTTTGGTGGGGCTTTTATGCCACAATCTTGCAAAACATTATTAGTATGCAAATATGAACATATAGAATGATAAACATCATAATGGTTAGAAAATTCAATATGTAGTCTACAACAACAAGTAGTGCATGTGTGATTTATTTTTACATAAAAATGTTTAAGAATTTCAAAAAATATTCAAATGAGAAATACTAATTTGAGGATAAGCATTTTAAAATTTACAAAAAAATTGGGATTGAGTCGTATCCAAAAAATGCTTTGGATGTGGCTCATGGTTCCAACTATTAATTCTCCTTCTTACGACATCCCTTTGATTCAGAGATGGCCTTGTATTATTCTTCCAATAATCTTACATTAGTGTTCTCAATGCTTCAAAAATTTTTTTTATCTTTATGTGGCAGTCTTCCCGAGAATGTCCATAATTTATTTGAATCAGTTCCCTCAATTCTTTGTTGTCTTTGAATGGATTTTGATAAAGTTTTTCTACCAATTCCCATTTGTTCACTTGTCTTTTTAATGAGACGAGATCTCTTTGTTTGATAGCTTACCAAAGTTGATGTAATGACACGTCGGGTGATATTACTATCCTTTGAGTGTGAGGTCTTACCCACACTCTCATAAGCATCCATTAGATTCTTCACAATAGTGTTTTCACTTGATGTATTCGATGTTCTCAACCCAAGAGTCTTCATGATGTTTCTGTACTTTAAACCCCACATCATTTGAACAAATAGTTGACATCTTGCGGTCTCATTTATCCTTTCAAAGAACATTTTCCAAATCTTATTAGCATATCTTCTACAAGTGTGTTCTACAATCTTACTTTCCATGTGCTACAAAATATCCTCATCAATATTAATCAAAAACTTTGGCTTTCTACGCAAAATTCTAGGTGGTGTTCTCTTAGGTACATACATCTCAACATTAGCAATTTCATCAATATTTAATTGAGGTGGGCTAGACTGTGTACCTTCGACAGAGGGTGGAATAGAATACATACCTTGAGGTTCACGTGGGGATGATGGAATACCTTTTTTGTCAAATCTGAGTGATGATGTACTCTCAAGTTCATATGTGGTGGATGTTTTCCAACCATACTCACTTGTGGTAGGTGGTGTCACTCCATATTTGCTTGTGCTTAATGGTGTCCTTTTGTATTCACTTGCAGTAGAGGGTGTGTCTCCAACTACAGTATCTAAATCTCCCCTAGCATGACTCTTTTGCACTCATGCTCTTTGTGCTGCCAATTTCTTTTCTCTTTTTGACAGTTGAGGTTCCTCTTCAACTGGCTTGTTTTCGTCAATCGTTCCCAATTTATGCTTTTCACGATATTCCCTCATCCATTTTTTCTCTTTATTTCTAAAGGCTTGAAGCTGATCATTTGTTAGTTTTTTCCTTTTAACAGTTTGTTTCTTCGGCATGACGACTAATTTTACCTATGCAAAAAGTGCTAAGTCAAGTCAAATTAACTAATAGTGAAGGGTTGTAAAAGTCTATTAAAGAAGGAGACCAACGGTCACCTCTTTCAAATGTTATTTTTCAAAGTTGAAGTGGTTTTTTTAAGAGGGAAACATTATAAAAGGCCATGATAAACTTGAATGGAGGATGATCTTGGATTGGAGCAAACCAATGAGGAAATGTTGAGTTTTCCTTAACAAGATTGAGCTTTTGGTGACTGAAATTGAGTTTCTGAGTTGGGGAGCATTATTTTATGTTAGATTGAGCATGAGCAGGGTATATTAGGATTGTTTCAATAGTTTTCAAGTTTTTGAGTGTTTGGCAAGTGCTACTTTCAATAAAACATACAGTTTCTAAGCCTAGGGAGAGGGTTTTATGGTTTGGGTGGTAAATGATTGAATCTTTGTAATATAATGCTATAATTTGAAGTTTTGATAGATTTAAAGTGATTCCCCAAGGTTTCAAGAGATTTGGACAAGTTTTGAAGGTGGTCCCTTTGTAAAAGTGGGCTAATTTGGGCCCTTAAAAGCGTAGAAAACTTGATAATTTGTGCAGTTTGGTACAAAACAAGCATTGGTGATTGTTGGATATGTTGAAAGCCTCTGTAATGGCTAAAATAAAGGTTTCTAAATGGTCCTAGGTTTTTAGAACAACAAATTTTCATAATGAAGCTTATTAAGCAAACCATTGCTAATACTAGTACTTTTAGGCTTAGTGAAGGTTTGGTGTTTCAAGGGTGGTTATGGGCATTGAAGGAAGTTGGGACTATTGATTTGAAAATGTATAAAAACATCATACAAGCCTGAATAAAGGGTTCAATGAATTAATTTTGAGGATTTGGTGCTCTACTCAATGCCTAAACTATGGAGTTTCAAGTATTTTTTTGTGTTTTCAGTTTCTTTTTCCTGTGTATGGCCGAATATATGCCTCCCATGATTAGAAATTCATAAATCACTGTGGTGGTAGATCTTAACTTGGGCTTCAATATATTTTGAGACTCCTTTGGTTGTTTTAGTGAATGAAAAACTCCATTCCTCATTATCAGCCTGTACAGACCAGGTGGGTATGAGTTTTACTTTAATTTAAAGATGGGGCCTTTCCTCCTACTGTGGTGACTTGTGATTAGGAGGAAAATCCTATAATATGTTTTTTTCAAGTTTCATGTTTCTTTTAATAGTGGTAAGGCATCTATAGGGCTTGTGATGCTATCTTAGGCTAAGAATGTGAGTTTTTGGCATGAAAAGGAGGAACCAAAGTGGTGTTTTTGAGATCTAATGAGGCTGAAGGCCTAATGAAGGTTTATTTTGTTTTTGCAGACCCTGTCAAACTTGTTTGATGATTTGGTGAGGTTTGGAAGGCCTTGGAGTTGTGAAATATAGAAAACCTTAGATATTTATGAGCAAATTGAGGGTTTTTGTATTGGAAACCTCTTTGAGCATGCAAGGTCCTAAAACCTGGAAAATATTTTGTTTTGAGACCTAAGTAAAGATTGTTTTTGGATCTGGGGGGTCTGTTGAGAAGTGAGAAGGTTGTGTGGGGAATTATACCCAATTGAGTGACTTTGATATGCTACAACCTGAAAAATGTGAATTTGTTGAAAGAAGAGGTGCTGATGAAATTGTAAATTGAAAATTTGTTTGTAGATTGGAGTTGTGTGCTTGTATGTTGCAGGCTTCCCCCTACTGCATTAGGAGTATATTCCAATTTTTGAGAGACATGTATGGAAAATTTGGTAGCATAGACAAGGCAATCAATTGGTTTGTATAACTGTTTGACAAAATACCTCAATGAAAGCTTTGGAAGTATACACAAAGAAAGTCAATTGTTAAATTTAACAAAATGCCTCAAAGAGATGTGGTTTAAAAATGTAATAGGAAAGTGTATATAATTGTGTAATTTAAAATGTCCATTGACAACCTAAGGTTGTAACATGACAAACAAACAATTTGATAAACATGGAATAAGAAAAACAATAAAAATGAAAGCAAGCCATAATAGAATGAAAGAAAATGTACAAAGACTTCACATACCTAAAAAACCACAGTTTCAAATGGAGGAGTTCTACCCAATTATGTAGCCTTTGCTTCTTTTTCCTCAAACTCTTCAAAAATTTGACTTTTTCAAAAGCTTGTTCCCCTCCAAACTTTAATTGTATATGAGTTATCACTGTAATTCAAACTTGAATTGATATTATATGTCTTTCAATGTGAAAAATCTACTATTTCATGCAAAGGTGATGGAAATATCATGAAAAAGGTGGTGGAATCTAAAAATCGTGCATGCACATTGCTCTCAATCACCAAAAAGCTACTTTTTGTTGGAGCATGCACGGAACCAAGAGAGTATGCAGAATGTGGGCCGACATCACAGGTATATTGTGTTTTTTTACTATTTTTAGTGCAATAAAAAATGAGCTTGTGTTATAACGCGAGCACACTATTTCTTGCTAAAACAACCATGTCTCTACTTATTCATAACAAGCTCGCGTTGTAATAAATTTGGTTTTTTTTAAGATTTATAAGGTAGAGGGTTAAGGGTAGAGGGGAGAGAGATAGAGGGGGGAAGGGCCAAGGGTAGAGGGTAGAGGATTTAATGGTTTAGAGTTTAAGGGTTAAGAGTTTAAGGTTTATGATTAAGGGTAGAGGGGAGAGAGAAAGAGGGAGTGACTGAGAGAGAGATAGACCTAAGAGAGGGAGAGGGGGTAGAAGGGATAGGGTTGAGAGAGAGAGGGAGGGAGTGGGAGAGAGATAGATGGAGAGAGGGTTAAGGGTAGAGGGTAGAGAGATAGAGGGAGTGCGTGAGTGAGAGAGAGAGAGACCTAAGAGAGGGAGAGGGGGTAGGAGGGAGAGGGTTAAGAGAGAGGGAGGAGTGGGAGAGAGATAGAGGGAGAGAGGGATAAGGGTAGAGGGGAGAGAGATAGAGGGAGTGCATGAGTAAGAGAGAGACCTAAACCCACTCTCTCCCACCCTCTCCCACGCTCTCCCTGATCTGTATACGGATCTAGACTAAATTGAGTTTGAATGCTCAAATAAAATCAACTTAGCAGAAGACTTAATACATTTATACTTTAATGAAATTAAGCATTAAAACTTAAGGTGAGAAACAAAATTGAGAGAGAAGAAGATAGAAAGTGCAAATAGAGTTTGATTACGGAGTTCACCACAAACGTGACTACGTCTCTGGGTCCGCTCCAATAGAGTGCGACCGATCCGATTAATCTTCAAAGAAAAGTTACAAATTGCACCAAGACTTATCCCCTAAAACACATCAGCATAACATGCCCTTGACGTGCAGAATAGTCTTCAAAAATCTCTCAAAAAAATTCTCTCTGATTCACTACTTCACCCTTGGCTTGAAAAAAAATCTGATTAGCTCCTAAGAGCATACCCCCCCTCTTTTATACATACAATTTGCCTAAAAAGGCTTAACCAAACAATTAAATTCCTAACTACATTCACAACCTCTTCAACAATTCGTACAACATATTTTTCTTTTGACCAACTTTGGTTTAGGAGTTAGGAGTAGTTTAGCCAAATTAGGCTATTTTTTGACATTTGGACTATAATAATCGAACAAAACAAACTGAGCTCCATAATATGTTAAAGGCATTCCGGTGGTGCAACGGTGGAAAAGAATTTTGGTGAATGGCCGGGCGCGGGGTCGAATCACAAGCTTAACTATTTTTTTAAAAAAAAATCTCACCAAACATTTGTTAAAACAACCACTGACTATACATAGTTGTGTTCAGTGTGACGGGCGCAACGGTGAAACCGACGCGCTATATGCAGACGGTTGTCGGTTCAAAAACCGCAATAGATTTTTTTAGTTGAACTAACAACTCGACACTGACGAAGGAGTCAGCCACTTGTCACCCTAGATAGATGCCATGTGTCTACATCCAATTCGCTATTGACGACAGGTCACAACCAACTGGATTGCCCGTATGCTGACTATATGACCGACTTGTCTGCCACGTGTGATGCCACGTCCGAGTACAGATGCCACGTGTCAATATATGATTGGTCTGTACAAATGAGTCATTTTCCACATGTTAGATCAGATTTTTTCCATATAGATTCCATACGGTATGGACAATCTGCTGATGTCATCATTCGTAGTCACCTCAAAAGTCAACTCAAAACTTTGACCAGCTATATCTTGAGCATACGACGTCGGATTGCAACGAAACAAATTCCATCAGAAACATCTCAACGAGCTATTCATGATGATGCTAGTTCTGTCAATTTCTGAGATGATGATTTTTTTGCCTTCTGGATGACCACTGAAGCCAGTTTGACTGGAAGTTTGACCAGCCGTAACTTGTGCAAACATACTCCTTTTTGCTCCGTTCAAGTTGCGTTGGAATCAGGACGGTGAGCTATTTCTAATGGTGCAAACATCTAGAGATTTAGAGACACTTCAATTTCCACTAAAAATATCCACCGGATCAGGCCTCCCCACTGAAGACCTTTTGAACCTCCAAAAGTGACATTTACTCTGACATTAAGTGAGGACTTGGCCTCCCCACTTGTCCTGTATCCTCTGTACATCTGAATACCTAGCTCATAAGCACAATGAAGACTGCAACAACATTGTTGATCATAAACATTATTCTATCACTTCCATAAGCATCTACACCAATTGTCGTAGCCACTAACCAACAAAAATTGACTAGCATCAAGCTAAACAATAATGTAGAAATGAAAGAGAATAAGTCAACAACATATTGATCCTTCACAACAGGAACATTTTTACCCAAGGAGCCATCAATGCTTTCAATTATCATTCCCTGATGTTGTACTGCGGGTGCATCCTGCAACATCTAACCCTGGTTAGCTACTCCAAGTTCAAGTGTAGAACCACCTGTACTGACAGACATAAGAGTTAACTCTTTACTTGCATTAATTACCCTCTTTAACTGCCCTGTGTTTGCAAAAGAATGATCAGTCTTAATCCTGTGAGAATGTACAATATACTGAATGCCATCATTAAGCAAGTGATAATGATTCTTTTCCCTGTAGAAAATTGCTTTTCTATCATAAAGATAAGGGATACCAAGCACTATCCCACAGATATCCAGTGGAACCACATCAAACTATACTTCATCCACAAATTTACTAGTGATTGTGAATCTTAGGGTGCATTGTCTTGTTACTTGCAACTTATCGTTTTCACAAATTCAACCTAGTGGATAAGGTTTCTTATGTTGTGTAGTTTTTAATCCCAAGTTTCTTACAACACTTTCTAAAATCAGATTAACCTGAGATCCACTATCTATGAGTGCATCAATTTTATTGTTCTTAGCAACAACCCTTAAATGAAACAACTCATTCCTTTTCTTATCTTCAAAGAAATCATTAACTGTAGAAGTAGAAGCACAACTAGCAACAGAAACACCAGAAATAGGAGCTTTACCTTTTAGACCCATAGTTGTTATCTTAGTCTCATCATCTGAATCTAAACCAAGATCCAAAACAACATTCGTGGTTTTCTCCTTACCCTTCTATTTCTGATTTTGTCTCTGAGCCCACTTAGGCTTCAATTCGGGATGCAACTTCCAACAATGTTCTTCATCATGACCCTTCCTATCACAATGAGTGCAAGAAAGTTTCTCATCCTTCTTGACTGTCGCTGTCTTCTTTCCTTTCCCTGTCTCTGCAACCTTAGAAGATTTCTTTACATCATTATCAAACTTATCAATAAAAGATCCTTTACCCCTTGACTCTAAGTGTGTAGCTTGAACAGACACTTCATCCAAATTACAAGGGTTCAATACCAAAATAGAATGCCTAAGGTAAGAATGAAGACCTCCTATGTACTTCAACAAAGTGTCTTGGGTGTACAAAGGGACATTCAAAGCAATAGCCCTTTCCTAAATTCATGGGTGTACTCTTGAACAGATTGACATTTCCCTTGCCTAAAAGTTTGCCAGTTCATCATTAATTGCTGCATATGGCCTAAGGGATAGAATTGCTTTTTAAGAGCATTAATAAATTTTTTCCAAGTTAAACTGACCCTACCATGTTGTGAAACTTATGCCTTAGACTTACTCTCCCACAAGGTTAAAGTTGTACCTCCTAATCGAAGAGTAGCTAATTGGATCCTATCAACATCATCTAATAGGTTTTGGACTCTACAGTAGACTTCTACTTGCTGAATCCAATCATCCAATTTTTTAGCATTAAGTTCACCACAATACTTAGGCAAGTCAAATTTTACATCCAATTTAATTTTAGGCTTATGCCCACTCTTGAAAGGATTAAAAGAAGTAGAATGAGGAGAAGATGGAGAAGGAGAAGGAGAAGAGGGAGGAGAAGAAGAAAAGGGGTGATTTGGTTGCTTGCCACCATCTCCATGTTGTTTCCCTTTCTTGTCTTCACAAACATCTTCCTTCGACGAACCTCCTTCACATTCCTTCCGCTCTTGTCTCTCTTGAAAAATAATGTCCACCTTAGCCTTCATCTCGAGGAATGCTCTTCGAAATTCTTGCTCACTGATTTCTTCAGGAACCTCCATTCCAGACAAGGACATCTTCGGAAAAGTTCTTCACTTCCCGATCTCAAGATCAAAGTCTTTGAGCTTGCCTTCACCCTTCTGAATCCTGGATCTCGTTAGCATTCAAGAAAATAACTGCAATAATAGTCAACCTGGCTCTGATACCACTTGATTTGTATACGGATCTAGACTAAATTGCGTTTGAATGCTCAAATAAAATCAACTTAGTGGAAGACTTAATGCATTTATACTTTAATGAAATTAAGCATTAAAACTTAAGGTGAGAATTAGAATTGAGAGAGAAGAAGATAGAAAGTGCAAACAGAGTTTGATTACGGAGTTCGCCACAAACGTGACTACGTCTTCGGGTTTGCTCTAATAGAGTGCGACCGATCCGATTAATCTCCAAAGAAAAGTTACAAATTGCACCAAGAATTATCCCCTAAAACACATCAGCATAACATGCCCTTGACGTGCAGAATAGTCTTCAAAAATATCTCAAAAAAATTCTCTCTGATTCACTACTTCACCCTTGGCTTGAAAAAAAATCTGATTAGCTCCTAAAGCATACCCCCCCTCTTTTATACATACAATTTGCTTAAAAAGGCTTAACCAAATAATTAAATGCCTAACTACGTTCACAACCTCTTCAAAAATTCGTACAACATATTTGTCTTTTGACCAACTTTGGTTTAGGAGTTAGGGGTAGTTTAGCCAAATTAGGCTATTTTTTGACATTTGGACTATAATAATCGAACAAAACAAACCGAGCTTCATAATATGTTAAAGGCATTCTGGTGGTGCAATGGTGGAAAAGAATTTTGGTGAATGGTTGGGCGTGGGGTGGAATCACTAGCTTAACTATTTTTTTAAAAACAAATCTCACCAAACATTCGTTAAAACAACCACCGACTATACATAGTTGTGTTCAGTGTGATGGGCGCAACGGTGAAATCGACGCGCTATATGCGGACGGTTGTGGGTTAAAAACCTGCAATAGATTTTTTTAGTTGAACTAACAACTCGACACTGATGGAGGAGTCAGCCACTTGTCACCCTAGACAGATGCCACATGTCTACATCCAATTCATTGTTGATGATAGGTCACAACCGACTAGACTGCCCTTATGCTGACTGTATGACTGACTTGTCTGCCACGTGTGATGCCATGTCCGAGTACAGATGCCACGTGTCAATATATGATTGGTCCGTACAAATGAGTCATCTGCCACGTGTTAGATCAGATTTTGTCCATATAGATTCTGTATGGTACAGACGATCTACTGACGTCATCATCCGTAGTCACCTCAAAAGTCAACTTGAAACTTTGACCAGCTGTATCTTGAGCATATGACGTCGGATTTCGACGAAAAAAATTCCATCGAAATCATCTCAACGAGCTCTTTGCGATGATGCCAGTTTTGTCAATTTCTGAGATGATGATTTTTTTAGCCTTCTGGATGACCCCTAAAGCCAGTTTGACTAGAAGTTTGACCGGCTGTAACTTGTGCAAGCAGACTCCTTTTTGCTTCATTCAAGTTGCGTTAGAATCAAGATAGTGAGCTCTTTCTAATGGTGCAAACATCTGGAGATTTGGAGACACTTCAATTTCCACTAAAACTATCCACCGGATCACTCCCACTCTCTCCCACTCTCTCCCACTCTCTCCCACTCTCTCCCACCTCTCCCACCTTCTCCAACCACTCCCACTCTCTCCCACCCTCTCCCACTCTCTCCCACCCTATCTCCCATTCACCCACTCTCTCCAACTCTCTCCCACTCTCTCAAACTCT
>VDFB02358134.1:203484335-203603226 GCA_007258455.2 Sequoia sempervirens
CACCAACATACATATACATAAAAACATATCAACAAACATTCAATAAAGTGGAATTTAACTAAAGGAAGACATAACACGAGTGTGTTATGTGTTGCTAGACATGTTCCTCGAAGAAGCAAAAAATGCCAAAACTAACACATAATGTGCTTGCATTATATTTTTCTTTGGGGATCCCCGAGCCTTAGCTTTGGAATTTTCCTTGGAATACCAACCCAAAGGCTTGGAGGGCATTCCCAATGACCAAATACATGTTTTTCCAAATTCTACAAATTTTCACATAATCAGGTTCGTGCTCACCGTCAAGATTGCATCTGGTTCAATATTGACAAAATTGAACACATGGGTAATGTTAGGTTCTCTCTTAGCTTTCCAACGATGTAATTTTTTTCACTTTCTAACAATGTTAAGCATTTCATCCATAATTTATTTTGTTTGTATGTCTTTTTTTGTCAAAAAGTAGTGTTTGGTGTTTTTTTTGTTATAAATTATTTGTTCATCAAAATTTCAAATAAATTACATTTTTAGAAACTAGACTCCATTCTACAATTTTTTTTTTTATAAAAAAAAATTGTTACTTTCCAAAATTTGTAGGGGGAGCACAACCATTATTCTACTTTTTAAGAAGTTTCCACTTAAAAAATTAGTTAAAAATCAAATATTCATTAAAAAAAATTCAGAAAAATCATGCATCAACTAGATACTGTTAACTAACTTCTGACCATAGTGATTTTAAAAATACTACAAAAGTTCACCATGCTAGGGTCATAGAAGAGTTGCTATGTTATGTTTTTTAACAAAAACAACAAAAATTTGTGTACATCCCTCTTTTGAACCCCTTAATCTCAACCATTTTCAAAATAAATTAGTAGTTTACAAAGTAGACTCGGAGAACTTTGATCCTTGTTTTTGTTCCATCTCAAAATTTTGAGGGTAGCTATCCTCAATTTCACGTCCAAGGTCAGTATTTCCTAATTTCAAAAAAAAAGTGGCCACTTAAGCCCCCTTTTTGGGAACCATCTTGGTTCACTTACCCAACTAACAAGAGAAATTCTATTTTTTTCCTCTATTCTTGACCACAAAAATTTCCTCTTAATTTGTTCTATCTTCTCCCCTATATGAGCAGGAATTTAAACAAAGAAAGGTAATACACAAGAATATTCTGAAGAGAGGCTTTAAGGAGTTTGGTTTTACTAGCTAAGCTCAACAACTTCCTCTTCCATCCAGCCAATTTATGTTGAATCCTTTATAATAACTGGTTCCAGTAATTATTTTCTAATTTCTTGGAAAACAATGAGAGCCTGATGTATGTATCAAGAAACTTAGCTTCTTAACATCCCATAATTCTTTTCACTCTGTCCCTTATTTGCTGATCAATGTTGAAAAAGTAAACTTTTCTTTTATCATAATTAGTGCACTAACCAGAAACAACAACATAATCCTTAATAATTTGTTTCCAAACTCCTGCTTCCCCCATTGAAGCATCCACAAACAATAGGGTATCATCAACAAATTGTCGATGGGACTCAGGCCTGAGAGAAGAAGGAGCCTTAATGCTTTTAAGAGCTTGCACATCCACCAACCTTTGAATATTTCTTCCGAGGGCTTCAACAATAATACTGAACAAGTAGGGAGAAAGGGGGTCCCCCTACCTGAGACCATGACCACAAGAGAAGAAGCCTTGGGGAACACCATTAATTGAAGAAATTACATAGGAGAAGTAACACAAGCATCAATCATCTTTAAGAATCTTCTATTTATCCCAAACTTCTTAAGAACAACAAAGAGGAAAGGGTCAGAGACCCTATCATAGGCCTTTGAGATGTCAATTTTAAAAGCCATTCTAGGATTTTTTGAATGCTCCATGAAGTGGATTATCTAATGGGTCAAAATAAAATCAAGAATGTTTCTACCTTCAACAAAACCTTTTTGATTAGGAGCTATCATTTTTCCCAACACCAATTTAAGTCTAAACACCAAAATTTTAGAGAAAATTTTATAGACAGTATTACAAAGGCTAATAGGCCTATAATATTTCATTGTGGAGGAATCAACAGATTTAGGGATAAGATCTATAAAGGTAGCATTCAAATTACTTAACAACCTTCTTGACCTAAAAAAGTCTCTTGCAACATTAAAGAGATCATCTTTAACAATTTCCCAGTAAGTTTGAAAAAAGATAGTGGGGAATCCATCAGGTCCAAGGGCTTTAAGGGTTCCAAAAGAAAAAACAACCTTTTTGACTTCTTCTAGAGAAACAGTATTAGTCGTCATCTTTAAATCTAACTCAGAGAAAACATTAGGAATAACATTAAGAAAATCAACATTAACTTAGGGATCATTGACAGGGTTTAAAAGGTAGGAGGACAAAAAAATAATAGCTTCCCTAGAAATCTCTCTTTCATTAGTAACAATAGAACTGTCCTCTTTAACCAATGATCTAATTATGTTTCTACTTCTATTTTTGAGATTAGATTGGTCTAAAAATTTGGTGTTCCTATCCCCTTTCATCAACCATTGAACTCTTGACTTTTGTTTCCAAAATATTTCCTCCTTTTTATTGCATTTGTACCATTGGGATCTTAGATCTCTTTCCTTCACACAAGTCTCTTCATCCCCCAAACCAGACTCCATTCTATCCTGTATTTATTTTAAACTTTTTCCCAGAGCATTTTTTAACTCAAAAATGTTGCCAAAGGTTATCTTATTCCACCCCTTCACTCTTTTCTTAACACAGAAATTTTTTTCAGCCAAACAGAACATAGGAGTTCCAATGATGGGTTCCTCCCACCATGATTGAACTAAAGCAACAAAATCTGGATGAGTGCATTGTTGATGTGGTGTTTTGCACACTTTATCAACATAGATAGTGCATAGGCGCACTACCTCTCTAGAAAGGAAATCTCCAACAACAAGTTGTTGAAAATCACCCTAAGGTCTCTCAGGTGTCAGGTCATGACTTGCATGGAATTCCTCAGTTTATGTTCAATTTAATTTTGCTAGTGATCATAGGGAAAACTTACATACTTATTTGGGTATGAGGTGAATCATGAGATGGAGTTTCTAAAATGGAAGTTAAAGTACAGTTTGCTGCAAGTTCGAACAACAATCATAAAATCCTATTCTATCTTAAGATTTGGCTTTACAATGTAAAATGAACCTTAGCATAGGTCACTTGCTAAAAAAAAGGAAAAATAGTAGGGAAGAGAAGAGGTTCCTGGATTTGGAACTAACTATGAATAGTGATCATGGAGGGCTCTGCTGTGGACAACTTCCTTCAAACAAAATTTCACTTAACCAGAAGATTCACAGTATCATGAAATTTGTGCTATCATCTAAGTACTACAAATGTTTTACCATTCATTCACCATATGCATGCATGGACAAAGATAAAGTTTTGGGGTAACTTTCAATTTAAATTCCAAAATAACTTTGCACAACTATCTACCATCAATAAACAATAAAAAGTATGGCTAGAAAGGCATCAACATAGTAGAAATCTACACAATCATTGAACAACATTACCAAACCTATCAAATAAATCTAAGACTATGAAAAAAAGAAAAGAAAATCTAACTAGATCATCTAACTATGGGATATGAATCATGAAACATGCAAAGAAACTAAAAAATCCACCAAAGTCAATGTATTTCTATTATAATTTCAGCAACATGTCATTACAACAACTCAACTCTCTCTTGAAAATGAGAGGAGAACCCCCATTTATAGTGTCCAAAAAGTAGAATGAATGGCTAAGATTGATTTACATTGTGTGGCCAAGATTCATTACAAACTAGGGTTCTACCTCCCCCACAAATATATTACATTTTAAAATACATTGTCCCTTTCCTTATTTTTTCTTTTAGTGGTAGCACTGTAGCATTTTGTCTTTTTGCTAATTGCCTTTGCTACAGCTATTCTGTTAGGAATTCTCCATCAATAATAGGGTTCCTCTCTTGCTTCTTCAAAGTGGCATACTCCATGAACTTCAAAATTAGTGGCTGGAGCTTCTCAACTTCCATGATCTCAGATTGTAGTACCTGGTAACTCCATTGCTTGGACCTATCGATGAGCTTTTCCTAATATTCGTTATACTTGATTGTGTGGTCCCTGAATTATTTGGATTGGGCAAGGGCCTGAGAAGCAAAACTGAAGAAATTCATAGTGACCTCACCTATCATTCCATATTCCATCTTCTTATGGAAGTACGACCTTACCTTTTCTATTTCAATTTGAACAATAGGCATATCAAACCCTATCATTAGCTTCAAATATTGAATGCAATCTACTCTGACATCCTTGGCCCAGTCAATATCTAGATCCACCTTGTAGAGTACCTGCTCTAATATTTCCTTTCAATTCTCAAAGTCCAGCTTCCACATTTCCATGAGCCAGTGATCATCCTCCTTGAATGCAAGCTCCTTTTCCCAAGTTTTCTTTGGCAGCTTGAGGATGGCCTCAATTTTCATGTAAGTAGAACCATATATCCCTAGAAGTCCATAAAAAATTTCCTTGTGGCCTCAAGAGAGTTTTGCACCTCCAAGAAAGTGTTTTTTGTCCTAACAACACAACCGATGCCCATGTTTCCAACATATAGGACTTTCTGGAACCATTCTTTAGTGGTCTTAGCCAAGTTCTTTCTTTTTTCAAGCTTGTCAATCTACTCCTTGGACAATAGCTGTGGCGGAGCTGAGGATGTAGTAGGGAGCTCTTCTTCCAATAACCGCTGATAAATGTAGGCTATCAAATCAGCCATTTGCGCCTTGAGCTCATCCTTGGAGATCTAATCTTGCTATATTAAATGCACCACCATGGCAATTGACTCTTGAAGGTGATCCACCTTCAACTCTCTTGAAGTAGTTCCCAGGTCAATGGTGGAGACATTGTAGCTTATTCCTTCTTCTCCCACCATCGGTGTAGCTACCTACACTATTCTTTATCTAGAGCCATCCATTGTCACCTTTGACCTAATTTTAGGCTTTTTCTCCCTTTTAATGCCGATCTGAGCTCAGGCCAATATGGCCTCCAATCTTGTTCATAGATCCCTCGGGGTAGGGGCTTTCTTCTCCAGTTGCCTTTCTAGCCAATCAGGCATTGAGGACTTCTCTTTAGGTGATTCACGACCACCCTCCTCTCCATCCTTCATGATTTCAATCTCTTTATCCTTGTGATCTTCTTTCTCTGTCCTTATATGTTCTTTTTCCTCATCGGAGTCCTAGATGAACACTGTGCATTTGATGGGGGATTTAGTGGGCATGCATTCCTTAAGGCTTTCCTCCCTTTCTGTATCTCTTTCTTCATTTTCTTCTTCATTCCCATGCCCCTCAGGCTGCTTAGTCTCTAGATTCTTGTAGGTTTCAGCCTCTTCTTTAGGCTTATCTTCTTCTTAATTTTTGTTGTCCTTGTGTGGAGGTGGAATATCTTCGTGTTCCTTATTTTATTCTTCTTCTTTCCCCTTTGAGAGAGGCATCTCCTGACTGTGTTTGGAGCTTTCTTCCACTTTGTCATCTTTTTTCCCTTCTTCTTTGGGAGGTGGTCTTTCCATTTCTTCTCCAGCATCCTTTAACTGTCGGCCCATATATTCCTCAAAATTGGCATCAAATGTTTGTACAATGAACTTAGTGGTGGCATCCCTTTCTTCATCACTGTCAGAAGACTCTCTCTCCTCTCCTTCATGAACTACCTTATCAATTTGTAGATGCCGATGTGCTAGATGCTCATGGTAGTCATTTACTTCCTCCTCCAATTCCTTTGTGGCTTCCCTCTCCCATCTCTCCAATTTCTCAGATATTTCCATTGTGGATCTCATCTCCAATGGTTTAGTTGGAGGCTTTGAGATAGGAAAGTTGGGGAGAACCTATGCTAGGGCAGCCTAGCTAGTTGGATTCATTAACACTTCAAAAATTTCAGAGGGGACACTCTGCATATGCTGTGAGAATGCTTCTGGAAGGAAGAGTGTCACTATAGGTATTGTTGATGTGGCTAGTGGAAAGGACATGGTTGGAAAAATGGAAGTAGAAGAAGGTGGGGAGGTGGTGGTGGAAGAAGAATCAACTACCATGATGGGCCCAGTCGGTGAAGAAGATGCAAGGTGGACTAAGATATCCATTACAGGTGGGGAGGTAGCCACCATGGCTTGAGAAGTAGGTGGAAGAGAAATAGTAGTGAAGGTAGCTGGTGGGGACTTGGGTTGATCAACCTCCATATCCTCTCCCTCATGGAGCAGATCCTCTTGAATAACAAGAATTTTAGTGATGCTACCCAATTTCTTATGTTTCTTGGAAGGCTTGACTTTCGAGGCCTTTCTAGCATACACTTTTGGATTGGACTACTACTCATTAGTCTCCTTCCTTTTCCTTGAGCAAGTTAGTGGAGGGGACTTTGAAGCTTCTCCTATTGGTGTAGTAGCTACCCCACCATCTATTCCACTTGGCTCACTTTCAAGCCCTTCATATGTCAGGATGACCCCTTGTTGCTTCAATTGGGAAACTTTCCCATCAATCCATTCTTTTGGATGAGCGTTGATGGGCTTGGTCAGAAAGTTGAGGTCATTGAACTCTTTCTCATCCCAATCAATTAGCGGTAGTGGTAAACTGGCAATTGCATCATACCAGGGGTGTATCAATGTGTTCTCATCTTCTTCTACCTTATTAGGCATTGGGAATAGGTTTACCCTTTTCACAAAATATGCGGTCATCCGCATGTAATGCATCATCTGCACCTCAAATTCATCCTTACAATTGGCCCAAAAGTATTCAATGCTATGAAGATGGAAATATTCATGTCTAAGTACCTTCCTAATGTGGCCATAGGGATGCATCCGTGGCTAGGTTGTGTGGAGTCTGAAATGATACTTGGCTAATTCCTTTTATGAGTTTTAGGCACATTGGGAGGTATGGAGCTTGTAAATCTCCTATCTGAAAGAAAGGGGATAAGAAATCCTTGCTAGATGTTTGCTGCTTAAGAGGGTGTGCACATGTTGTAGCTATTGAGAAAGCTCCAACAATATCATCTAGTCATTGGGATACCAGGGCAGCTTATTTTGTCTTTCTGAGAAGCCTTGAGCATGAATGTATGTAAACTTCAAGTACTAAATGAACAAGAAAGCATATTGTTTGAGGAAAGGTCGAGCACTATGAGAGACTCACCTCTCAAAATCAACCCTAAGTAACCTGATGATATGACCTATGAAAGCATCACTTACCCTATAGTAGTCCCTCTTGTAGTTCTTGTATTGCAACTGAGGGTAACTATCATAGAATTTCAGCTCCCTTCCTTGTTCTTCATTTGGAGCTCTAAATAAGCCACTATATTGCCTTCATTCAGCCAAGGAATAGAACAAGTAGGATGCCATGTGGATATTGGAGGTATTTTTGACGGCCATGAACTACTCATGAAAGCAATCACTTATTATCCCTCCCTAGTAGAATGTTATATCCTCTTTTCTGTGGAGAATCTGTTCAACAAAGTAGACTATCCACTCTTGAAAGCAGGTTGTAGTAGGAAGGCCCATTACTCCACTTAGTAGGGTTACTAGATTGTGATAGTCTTCATAGAATTCACTACAAAAGAGCTCTTGGGGAACCTTTGCAGTGTTTCCCCTCTTCTCCTTTAGCCAATGTTGATTTGTAAGCTTCTTACATTTAATTAGGTCTTTGTCCCACATTGCCTTGCACTCTTCTATGGTTGGAAATTTCATCTCCCCAAGGGTAGGGATATGAAAGGTATTAGATATTGCTTGGGACAACATGTTAGATAACATGTTCCCATCCTTGTCCACTATCATTTTGGTTCCTAGCTAGTATGCCTCCCTACAAGCCATTACTAGTTAAGGGGTGACAAGAGCGGAAAGAAAACCTGTAGCTTTGGATATCCTACTACTTCTGATCAATTTGGAATTTTCTATCTTAGGGATGATCCTAACCCTTTGTATGAATTCGTCGATGTCCACATGCCCTATGTTGGTGTCAGAGACTTCCTTCCAATATGTGGTGACTTTAGATTGCAATGGTTCCACTTGGAGCTGGTATTTCATTTGGTCCTTATCTTCCTTCCCGTGAGGGGCCTCACCTGTTTTCATTCCTTTGTCCTTTTCTATAGCCGCTTCTGAAGGTCTGACACCTAATTCCATATATTCTATGGGTAATAGAGAGGTGAGAAAATTTGATCATGGAAACACAAAAACGTTAGTCAAATCCTTGCAAAACATTGTTAGATTGAATAATCGTCATTCAAGCAATCTAACATATAATCCAAGTTTTTGTTTAACAGTTCTCAGGAGGGAGTTTGGATGGTTCAGACCCAAGGGGTTGGACTTCCCTAGCTAGAATGGTTTTTTGAAGGGCGAATAGGGCAGGGCGGTTTGGAATGTTCCACCCATCCTGGGACTTGGACAAATTGGAAGGTACACTAAGTAAAGTGCCCTATTTTGGCACGTGGGTCGAGATTAGTTTGTTGACTAGAGGACATTGGGACCATCCTTGAGGCATTTAGAATCAAGAGGAGGGATGGTTTTCTGGAGTGTGCCATTTCGAAATGGCCTATGTGAGGCAAAATTTTAGGGACATAGTCCCATTGGTGTGGGTACAGCAATCCTATAGGATAATCAACACAATAGTTTGATCATCTTAGTATTTTAGGTTTAGCATTTTAGGTCAAAGAAGGCAGGAAGCTGTTATAGGATTGCCGCTAGAAATGGTGGACAGTGAACGGAGGTCCACTGGAGGAAGTTTGAAGGCACAGGTCCGGCAGAAGGCCTGGCCTATAGGTTTTCTTTGCGTTCATTGAATGGAGTTCATTAGCCAATAGAGGATCGGTTTTCGGATGTCGGGAAGGTGAAGAAAATTCTCCCTTTTGCTATAGCTAGGATGGGATAGTGTCCCGATGACGGAAGTCTGTAGGTATGATCTGTAAAAGGTTGGGGAGTTTTATCATTTTCACTCATGCAACCAAAGGATGATCAAAGCATGGGGAGTATAAGGAAGCCATTGGAAAGCCATGAGAAATGGCGATATCATCACAGCAGTTCGTGAATGGAAGTTTGTGAACCGAAACCTAGAAGGCGCTTCATAATGTTGTTTTGACTTCCATGTTGAGTAATGGATAGAGGGATGGGGTCCATAGGCCAGATGGAAAAATCTAGAATGTATGTGAAAAGGTGAATGATGGGCAACATCCCAAGGATGGAATCCCGTGGAAACGGACCTAGGCGATGTGAAGGACTTTACTTCATTTTAGCTAAAAAAATGACATTCCAATGGTGAAGGGTGGAAGTCTCCTTGTCATGGCGGGCCTGAGAGGTCGGTTCATCATTTGACAGTTTATTTCATTTTTCATATGTAAGTGATGGTATTGGGAGTCAGTGGGTCTGGGAGTCACAAATTCCCTTGCTGAAGAACAACACCGAGGAACGAGGTTCTGCTAGTGCTCTAAGGAAAATTCATGAAGGTTTCTTAAAAAATTTCCACATGGGTTTTAAACACCTCATTTTTCTCTATCAAATGTATTCGTTTGTCATCCTTTTTATCCATTATTCTTGCACAAAATCATAGAAAAGTAAAACAAGAGGGTGGATGACCAACTTACCACTAGAACCTAGTGAATGAAGATGATGAAACCACCAATAGATGCAAAGGACCAGTGAAGGTAGGCAACAGGCTCAAGGGCAGCGTGTGACGAATGTTCTCTGATTGCTCCGATCACTTTGGATAACCTGACATGTGAAAATGATAGGTCAAACTAGCCTATTTATAGAATTTTATGACATTAAATGCCATTAATTAATGCGCATATGGCAGCCCAAAAGTTGTTGAATTTAAAATTCAAAAACGGTTGTAGGCAAGCCGGAGTCTCAAGGTTGTGAAGATGTTGGTAGATAGTTGCTTGAAGTGTTTGATGGAAAGCTAGTAGTGAAGAAAATCCTAGGGTCCAATGGACAAAATTTGCTAAAGGGAGGCTATTTTTGAAAGGCCAACACATAACAAAAACTTGAGAAGGGAGATCCGACAGACTGGGTTAGATACGAATGAAGGATGGAAATTTGAACTTTCAAAAACATCAGAATGATGATTAAGGTGGTGGGCCTTGGGCCATGGAAGGGCGAATCCTTTCAAATGTTTTTACACAACGAATGCACCAAGGAAATCCACCAAGGGGAACCCACCATGATGGACCCAGAGGGTGCCAAGGATGCTGGTAGAGGAAAACTACCAAGGGATCTCCATGAGGACCTAGGAATTAGAAAATTTTGTTGGGGGGAAAACATGGTCAGCTTGATATGACACTTTGAGGCTCAATGACCATTTGGGACACTAAAATAGGGGTATGAAAAATGAGGCAACAACAAAATGACCCGAGAAGGGGAAGGGAAGAGAGGGTCCCCATTCCAAATAGGGCATGTATGCTGAGGGCACAACAAATGGCGACTCTGTTGGGGAACGCTCTCAAGCATTCTGAGAATAAACATTCATTTAGAACCCAAAATCTTTGGTTTTGTAGATGAGGGACCAACATCCAAAAGTGAACTAGGAGAACAAGGTCCTTAGTTGAGTCAAGCTATGAAACATCTCAAAAGTGGGTGCTTGGTGAGTTCATTTCCTTTCCTTAGGAACTATGACAAGTGGCTGCTAATCAACTGAGCAAGCTACATGAATTGGCCAACACCAAAAGTAACCTGGACATTGTCGTGCTGCCAGTCAGGCATCCATAGCCCAACGGAGTTGTCACTGTGACCCCACAGATATTGTTGTACTACTAGCTAAGTGTCCATAGCCTCGATAGAGTTACCCGCACACCCATATGGTTGCTTGATTTTAGAATTTTCATTTATTTTCTTTCTTTTGATATTTATTTTCACATTTTATCATTCTTTTTCTCAACCCTGTAAGCACTAAAGCCTACTATGGGTTTGGGGAACCAGAGTGGTCACTAGAGTAGACTTAAGATTTTTCGCTCACTAAGTCCTCATAACAACTGTTGAACAACCCTTTGGAAATAATTAATGTGTGTTTTAGTACAGGATCCGAGATGAATGTAAAAAGATTCAACCAAGGGTCAAGTTCTAAAGTAGAGTTCAAAAGAGGAAATCATTCCTAGGTAGCTATCAGGGACCAATATTTGAGAATGAATATTTAGCCAAAGAACACTAAGGGTGGACAACAAAGTGAACCATTTGTTGAACAAGCATGGCCATCACATCAACAATAAAGAGCCTCTCATAAAAAACAAAATGACTGGGAGATGAGAAAAATGATGCAGCACAAAACAATCAAACAAAAGTAAACCAAAGAAACCTACCCTAACCTAGATACAAGTATTTACAGGGATGGTTCTACATGAGCTCAAATTTGGAAGTAATGCTTCAAAATTTTCCCATTGATAGGAAACTAGACATCTTCACAAGTTAGGGTCTTCAAATGAAAAGTATTGTCTCCCAGAATTTTAGCAATTTGAAAGGGGCCAAGCCAAAGCTTATCGAATTTGTTATGTCCCCCTTTCTTTTCATGGGCCTTGTCCCAACATAGGACTAGATCTGCAATTCGAAAAGCCTTGATTTTGGCTCGATGATTGAACCATCTCTTGACTATGCCCTCATGTTTGGAAAATTTTTCTATTGCATGATCTTGTACTTCTTCTAAGTGCAAGAGCTCAACTAACCGAGCTTCTCTACGATTCCCTCCTTCATAAAAGTCATTGATAAATTAGAGGGTGGGAATTTTTAGATGTATTAGAAAGATAGGCTCTAAGATGTAAACAAGATGGAATGGGGAATCGCTAAGGGAAACCTTGTGATGGGTGTGATCTGCCCAAAGGGAAAAGTGGAGCTAGGTATGCCAATCCTTGGGATTCCTATTGAACAATTTTTTAATCACAGTGATCAGATTTTTGTTTGTGGATTTTGCAAGGCCATTACCTTGAGGGTAGTAGTTGGATGATAATTTAAGGGAAATTCCATAGTCAAAATCCCAACCAACAAACTTTAACAAAGCAAACATAGGTCCATTATCACACACCAACACATAAGGAAAACCAAAGTGATTTAGAATAAAACTTTTCAAAAAATTTGTAACTACTCTTGTTGTTCATTGCCTACATATAATTGCTTTTGTCCATCTAGTGCAATAAGTGAAAGCAGTTATAATGTACCTTTGTCCTGTAGATGATGGAGGGCTTACCGGACCAGTGAAGTAAAGTCCCCATTGTGTGAACGGTCTTGCCTCCAGAACAGGTTCCAGAGAGACAATGACATTCTTTTCCTTGGTAGTGGCTTTTTGGCATATGTGGCATGAGCGAACATGGCTATGAGCATCCTTGAATACTATTGGAAAATAATATCCCGCTCTTAGTATTTGATGTGTGGTAGACAGACTAGATCCGTGACTAGTGCCAAACTTGTCATGAAACTCCTTTAGGACTTGATCTACTTATTCTTTGCTAAGGCATCTTAGGTAGATACCTTCCTGATTAGTTTTATATAAAATGGATCTTTGTAGCATGTAGTTTCTGCTCTTCAACCTAAGGGAACACCTTTGAACTCCTTGCAAATGGGGTGGGAACTTGTGATTGAGAAAATAGTAGATTATGTCATTGTACCACTCCCTTGGGGAAATGTCTTCAAGCTAGTATTTCTACACAGTATGTTTAGGCCCTACATCGGTTGCTGCTTCAACAATCATTCAGGTAAGTTCTTGTCCTCTCAAAAACTTCATTGGTTGAATTTCCATATCATACTCTTGTAGCAATGTGACCCATTTTACCCTTCATTCACCTAGCTCATTTTGCATGAGCAATGTCTTTACAGCTAGGTTAGGAACTATGGCAAACAACTTATTGTGTAAGATGTAATGTCTGGACTTCTTCACTCCTCTAACAAGGGAATATGATTTTTTTTTCCACATTGTGGTATCTCAATTTAGTGTCTTTCAAAGGGGCAACCATGAATGAAATTGGGTGCTCATTCCCCTCATTGTCCTTTTGGGTCAAAATATTGGCACATGAATGATTTGAAGCAAACGAATAAATGTAGAAAGGTTGTAGATAGTTTGGACTGACTAGCACTGGTGCTTCAAAAATTTCTTGTTTAATTTCTTCAAAGGCCTGGTTCGCTGCAGGAGTCCATTTGATCTTGGCATTTTGCTTCAACATGGTGTTGAGCGGCTTGACAATTTCAACAGAGCCTGTAATAAAATTTCGTACAAAGTTAATCTTTTTGAAGAAAGATTTGAGCTCTTTCTTGTTGCATGGAAGTTGAATCTTCAATAAGGACTGAATGCACTCTATGTCAATAGAGATTCCTTGCTTTGAGATAACATGCCCAAGCAGCTTCCCTTCCATACTCCAAAGATGCATTTTTTAGGATTCAAGGAAACCCCAAACTCTCATCACCTCTAGAAGACTTTGCATAGATCGAAGACATGATCACTCTGCTTCTTCAAAAACACTGCCAAATCATCCATGTAGATGATTATGCACTTTCCAATAATATCTTTGAATGCAATGTCCATGGCATGCTGAAAAGTGGTGCCAACATCAATGAGACCATATGGAATTTGTTTGTAGGAAAAGGTGCCTCGCTTGGTGGTGAATGTTTTCTTATGGTGATCTTCGTATTGCAGGATCACCTGATGGTACCCAGAATAGCCATCAAGAAAGGACATCATTTGTGAACCATTAACAATCTACAATACCTCATCCAATGAAGGCACTAGGTAATTATCCTTTTCTAAGGCTCAGTTCAGATTGTGGAAGTCCACACACAATCTGATTTCTCTGTTCTTTTCCCTAACTAGGACCAAGTTGGCCACCCATGTAGAGTGCCGAACTAGAAATATAATTCTTGTTGAAAGCAATTTTTGCACCTCTTTTTAAATAATTTTTTCCACCACATCATGATACTTTTGAAGAGGGTCAATGATCCCTTTCTTTTCTTCTATAGTACACACCTTTCCAATAAAAAACATTTTTTATTTCCTCAGTTGTTTCAAGGTTATGGATGTCACATTGATTGTTGATGGATTCCTTCTTTTCTTGCTGGTCTTGGTCTCTAATCTGATCCAAATCAAATATATGCTCTAGCTGAGCCATACCTCTAGGAATTGTGTTAGTCTTGAGGTTGATAACTCCTTCTATGTCTAGTTTTTCTTCTTCTGGATTAACTTCATCAATTACTTGGGTGGCAAAGACATCAGAGCTTGTGATGAACTTGAGGATGTGCTTATCATCATTGAAGTCTTGAAAGTGAGTGACATTATCTATAATTGATGGGGTGGAATTCAACTTGACAGTGAAGAATTTGAGACTCGAAAAGGAAAGCGGATACAACGTGCTGGCTACTTGAGCCAAAGCATCGGCTATATGATTCTAAGCATGAGGGATCAATTGTATATTAAATGCGTCCAAGCCTTCCAAGAGGTCCCAAACCCTATGCCTATAGTTTTCCAATCTCCTATCATGGCAGGAGTATAATTTTCTAACTTGCTTGAACATCAGTTCAAAATCACCAAAAAATTGCAAAATCTTGACATTTTTCTTTAAGGCAATAAGAAGACCATGTGCTAGAGCTTCATACTTGGCTACATTGTTAGTGCAATAAAAATACAACCTATGGGCAAGAAAAAAGGTCTTACCCATTGGGATGATGAGTTCAAATTTGGCACCAAATCCTTGCTTTGACTTAGATCCATCAAATCAAAGTGTCTAGAACTTGGAAGGATCCTTGACACCCGGTCCAACAATGTCTCCATTTGATTTTGGCTTTGTGTTTGTCTTTGTAACCTTTAGATGAATCGTTGATTCAATGTGATTGACAATAGGCTGTTCTAGTACTGTCTCCCTTGGCATTTCCTTCTGAGGGACAACTAATCCCTTGACATGTTCTACTACTATTTGGCATAGACAACATTCAAACTCAGAGTGAGTAGCATTGTGAACTCTATACCAATTTGGTAGCAAGAACTCTTGAAAATTCATTCAAGCGCCCAAGTTGAGTTGGTCTTGTACACACTTTTCCATGAAATCTTGGAAACTTCTTAGTAGTCCCAAGTCACCATCATCATTAGGCTCATTATCTGACTTTGCCAAAACTTAGGTACTTTGAGGCATTTTGGACAAGTTGGTTGGGGGACTGCATTGCACTAAGAGTAATTTAGTAGCCAATTCTTTGTGAGGCTCAAATTCTTCTTAGCAAGTAAATGAGAAATAACTTCCTAGTTCTGTCTCAACAAACACCTCAATTGTGTTTTTGTACTTTGTGATCATGTATTTCATACATGGTTCACGGTCTATACGGATTTGATTTGGAAATCCTCTTCAGGGTAGCCACATGTGAGAATGATCTATTGCACCATATTCATTCAATGTTCTGGTGAAGTTTCGCCCAAGGATAAGCCCATAGGTGTTGGGGATTTAACCTACTTGAATATCAATGACTTGTTGTATCCTTGGATCCACAAGAATTTGCATTGGAATCCTATTCATCTCTCCCACTATTTTAATCTTTATTTTATCTAGCTGGGTCACTTTCCTTCTTGAAGGTGTGGGAGTAATCCCAAGGTCTTTGCACATTGCAAGAGGCATAACATTGGTCGAAGCTCTTGAATCAAGTAGACAATTGTGAAAATTCTTCCTAAATATTTGGATGGTAGTGAGGAAAGGCAGTGTTTCCAACTTTCCTTGGAAGAGGCTTGTTGGCATATCCACTTGGGCTACTTAAGCTTTGTTCTTATCACCTGCTTTATCTTTGATCTGCCCAGAGGGATGATCCTTAGAGTTCTGCCTATTGATTTGACCAAACTCTTTGGCGGGCTGCTTACGAGTATGTGAAGGATCATCATGGAATAAACAGGCCCTTAAGTGGCAAAAAATTCAAAAAAATAAGAGTTAGGCAACTTCACATAAAAATTTGAATAAGTTATCTATATTATTTAAAAAATATGTAAGAATAGAATATGTAGAAAATTGAATGTAGTTTCTAAACTACTAGTATATTTGGTGAAAGTTTGAAATTTCAATGCAGCAGTACTTAAATTTCAGGGAAAAAATAAGAAGTAGGTGTATGTCTAACCACCCTAACCACAATAAAATGATAATATTTTTTTATAAGATTTTAGATATAAGTAGAGGACTCATCTCCAGATGTGATACGTATTTTTTTATAATTTTTTTCCAAGTAAAAAATTAATTATGGATTTTTTATTACAACTTTTAAAACATATAAAAACTCCTATGTTTGACCACCTTAACTTAGTCAAAAATTCATGAAATTCAATTGTTTTCTTTTTAATCTTATAGTATGAAAAGCATAGAATGTGAGGCATGTTTCGAATCCAAAAAATGTGATACCATTTGAAACCTATATATGTTTTTCAATAAGCCTATCAATCAGGACTTTAGTCATAATTCAAATATAAAATAAATAAGAATTATTTATTAAATTAAAAGTAAAGCATAATTTATATTGGTGAAAAGCTGAGAATATTCTTTAAAAACCCTTTTTGTTTCATCATTTTTGGGTAAAGAAAAAGTCGTCAGCCACATACCCTACACATACCCATCATATCGCAACTTTTTTTCCCATCATGATCTTGCACATACCCTTACCAGCAGAATGATTGGAGGGAACATCCCTCCTTTTCCCTATAATTTCCTAGATTATGGGTTCCTACCTAGGTTCTTCAAAGGTGACCCTTTTGGATGATGTTTCTTGTGTTGCTTTAGAGGAAGGGGTTCCATTAATTACCCTAAAGAATGCATGCCTTATAGCAGGGACCTTGAATAATTCAAAGGTTGATAGGTTGATCTTAACTTTCTTGAACTCCTTTGAGACATAGTCACCCATTTTCTCAATTTTAGATTCAAAGGCCCTACCTATGGTAGAGCTAGTAGGTTGGGTTTGTGTTTGACTTGAGTGAGTTTGGGGTTGATTCAATGGCCTATCCTTGATGAAATATTGAGTGGGAATGTGAGGAAGATTCGGATTGTTGCTAGCATTTGGATCTGGTGGGGTGGTGAAATAATTGGGTGGAGTGGACGTAGTAAATGGTCCCCCTACTTTTCTATTCCTTAAGTAGTACAGAGTGGCTCTCTGATGGAATGTATGTACTTCATCCTCAAGGGGTTCTTCATCATCTAAGGGACCATTATCTATTGAATCAAATAACTAGGATAAGGTTTCACCGTTACCTCTTTTACTTCTTTAGCCTTCAGAAAGGAAGTTGCATCCTCAAGTTCATTGCTTTTGTTTCTTGGGAATTGGGCTTGATTGACCATGAGCACGGAAGAGTCATAAACCTCAGACAAGACTATGTCTCTACAATTTTTTCTTTCAACGACATTTTGGACCTCCACTTGGAAAATCTTAGCTGTCGTTTGGAACTTGGGGCAGTCCAATTCTGAAATCCATTTGTTTGTTTTGTGAATTTGACACCATCCGGATAAGGCAGCTTCGGTGAGGTATATCCCACTGGTTGTCTTCTCATTGCTAGTAGGTTGATCAAGAGGGGTAGGAACACCTCCATTATTGGGCCTCGTGTTCCATGTTTGGTTTTTTCTCTAGGAAGGCCTCCTCTCGAAACTATGATTTGAATTCTACCCTCTGTCATAATTACATTCAGAAGATGTGCTAGCCTCATGATTATCTCTGTTGTCTCAATTATCCTTGTTATTTCTGTTGAGATTAGCTTGAATGCTATGTTGGGAGGCCTGTAATTGGCTATTCTGATTCCTCAAGTATGTCATCTCTATGGAAATTTTCCAGATCATTCATGTCAGCTCATCCAATCAATCCTTTTCTATGTTGCTAGGCTATGATACCTGATTCTAAAGAAAAACAGGTAGAGTAGCCAGCTAGTTTTGTTGGGCGGGTGGAAATTTTGGCCCTTGTAAGTACAAGGGCACTTGGGGCTATTGCTAACATAATTTCTGTTGTTGGGGAACTTGGGTAAAGGTCAGCTGTGACTGAGGCTACTAGTATGAAGGAATGTGAGGTTCCTAGTTTAAGGGTTGTCTTGGATGAGGGACTATAGGCAGCTATGGCACCTGATCCATAAGAGGTGTCCCACGAAGTGATGGACCCCCTCGGTAAGTTGATGCACCAATAGAACACTTCTAATAATCAATATGGAAAGATTCTATATGCCATGTCCTCATGAGCTATCTACATATCTTTGAGTGTGGTTTCAAATATCTTAATGTGTTCTTCTACTATCCTTTGTGAGTCATGAGGATTGAATTTCGTGCAAAAGCTTTTTGGATTCTTGGGCATATCATGATAGGAATTGAAGTGCAATGGAGAAGGATTTTTTGCTAACCAAGCCATGAGGGGAGATGGAGGAGGTACCTATTGTTGGGGAGCAGCAATTTGGGGCTGCGCCTACTAGGGAACAACAAACTAGGGCTGCAATTGGGCCATGGAAATTGGGATTGCACCTTGGACTTGGAGGTCACTGGAAGAGGAAGCCCCCTGGCTGTTGGAGATATGAAGTGGAAAATAAGTTTGGTATGGTTGAGCCGAGTGGATGAAGGTGAAGGAAGTTTGTTGACTTTGAGGTGAATGGAAGGAGTAAGGAGGTGAGGGAAAAGGTGAAGTGAATGGGATGGAGGAAGAAGAAGCTATGTCGTCCCTCCTAGTTCTTCTAGCCCTTGTAGGAGGTTGTAGTTCTTGGAATTACCCTACATTTGGTGTTGACCTTAAAACTCCTCGCAACCTCTTAGGGGAGAGTAAATCACCTTGATCAGCTTTGCTAAAATGGCCCTCCTTCTAGCACCAGTTCTATTAATGTGGTGTTTTGCACACTTTCTCAACACAACAAGTGCATAGATGCACTACCTCTCTTGAAAGGAAATCTCCAACAACAAGTTTCTGAAAATCATCCCAAGGTCTCTTGGGTGTTAGTTCATGACTTGCATGGAATTCCTCAATTGATGTTCAATGTGATTTTGTTGGTAATCACAGGGCAGACTTATGTGCTTAGCTAGATATGAGGTGAATCATGAGATGGAGTTTCTAAAATGGAAGTTAAAGTGCAGTCTGCTGTAGGTTCGAACAACAATCATAAACTCCTATTCTATCCTAAGATTTGGCTTTACAATGTGCAATGAACCTTAGCATAGGTCACTTGCAAAAAAAAGGAAAAAGAGCAGGGAAGAGAAAAGGTTCCTGGATCTAAAACTAACTATGAATAGTGATCATGGAGGGCTCTACTATGGACAACTTCCTTCAAACGAAATTTCACTTAACCAGAAGATTCACAGTATCATGAAATTTGTGCTATCTTCTAAGGACTACAGATTTCTTACCATTCCTTCACCATATGCATGCATGAACAAAGATAAAAGTTTGGGGAAACTATCAATTTAAAGTCCAGACTAACTTTGCACAACTATCTACCATCAGTAAACAAGAAAAATAATGGACAAGAAAGACATCAACACAATAGAAATCTACATAATCATTGAACAACATTACCAAACCTGTCAAAGCAATCTGAGACTATCAAGAACAATAAATAAAATCTAACTATATCATCTAACTATGGGAGAAGAATCACGAAATATGCAAAGGAACCCATAAATCCACCAAAGTCAATGTATTTCTATTATAATTTTAGCAGCATGTCATTACAACAACTCAACTTTCTCTTGAAAATGAGAGGATATCCCCCATTTATAGTGTCCAAAAAGTAGAATGAATGACCAAGATTCACTACAAACTAGGGTTCTACCTACCCCCCAAATATATTACATTTTAATAAACATTGTCCCTTTCCCTATTTTGTCTTCTAGTGGCAGCACTGTAGCATTTTGTATTTTTATTGATTTCCTTTGCTGTAACTATTTTGTAAGGAATTCTTTATCAATAATAGGGTTCCTCTCTTGCTTCTTCAAAGTGGCATACTCCATGAACTTCAAAATCAATGGTTGGAGCTTCTCAACTTCCATGATCTCAAACTATAGTACCTGGTAACTCCATTTCTTAGACCTATCGGTGAGCTTTTCCCAATCTTCATCATACTTAGTTTTGTTGTATCTGAATTATTCGAATTGGGTAAGGGACCAGGTTGCAAAACTGTAATAACCCATCTATCACCCAAAATTTACCACTATTTTTTTTTTTGTTTCTTGATTATTATCTCATTATGTGTTTATTCAATTATATACTCAGGTACTTCTATCCATATGGGATAGGCATCCATCCATCTGAGACAGGAATCCAACCATACGGGTTAGGTATTTGTCCATATAGGACAAGGGTTCATCTATCCATCAGGGATAGGCATCTACCCATAAAAGATAGGAATGTGCTCTAGCCGGAGACTTAGACTCATCGAGACCATCCGAGTCCTGAGTCACTCACTAAAGACTACACCTCCCCTTGGAGGTGCACCGAGGTCGTCATCCTTAGGAGTATGTAATATTAACTATATAGCTTGAGTCCCACCTCAGAATTCGGCCTAAGGCCTCGGGGAGTCAAGCGAATCCATTCAGGATTCCTTCTGAGTATATAAAGAACATGTTTTAATCTTACTTTTATGTTACACACTATTAACCCCCCCTTAACAATCAAGCAATTCTCTTGAATTATTGATTTTTAATTAATTAATTAATTTATTTTCTAACTCTTCCTAACCCCATCCCCGAACGCCTGAGGTACTGGGAGCATTCTTCGTTTCCCAGACCGCCTACATACCCTACTTCCAAACATGATCAAGGTGTAAAATATCTAGTTCTATTTTCTAAACTATGTTTGATGTGAACTGTTTTGTGGGTATGCAGCCCTTTCTATGGCCTCATTTCCCCAAACAGTTCCTCTTCGACTGCTACCCACGAAGGGAAGCAATGAAAGAAAAGAAGTATAAGTAGATAGTCTCCAAGACTATTACTTGTTTCCTATATATCTAAATCCTAATTCCTAATTATGTCTCCCTTGAACCCATTTGAGATTCAATTACCTTTCAATTAACATATCTTCAAAATAAATTCTATCAATTCTACAATGGGGTTTTCTAGGTTTGAACTAGCGAAGTTTTCATTCATTTACAATTATCTTATTAAATTATCGATCTAAGAGAGATTACCCATCTCTTGAATTTTAATACACCAGATGTTCCTTATTACTCCCCGACTATTTAAAGGGACGGTGCCACAGACACCATTGTTGTAGCTATATTAGGCTATGGATGCAGTAGCTCAAGCACAATGGCATTACCTATAAACGTGAGCCAAAGGCACTACTAATACCGAACACTGCTAGGCTTTAGTTTCAACTCTTGATTAATGTTTACCTAGCTAAGAAAGAAAATAGCAACTATCTAATTTCTTCTTGCAAGATAACATACTTTTGAAAATGAAATGAACATTATTATGTACTAACTACACCATGGCCAATAAATTTTGAGATACTAATCTACCTTTTTCAAAATAAATAATAAATTGGGATTAAACATTTCATACATAAGGAAAGTAAATAATTACTAAGGATTAATGCAATGCCATCATTTAATAATTATCCTCTTAAAGAAATTTAGCTATTGTTTAATTCATCAATCATTAACCACTTGACAAAATATAATTAATTTAATTTTTTTGACATTTCTAATCTATTTTGTAAATAAATTAGTTACATAATAACATTAATTTATCACAAATTCACTAAGTGAAAAGAAAAATTAAATAAGTTGAAGTCATTAAAATTTATTGTGTCAAAGTCAATTAAGTTAACTTAATATTAATTATATGAAAAAAAAAGAATAATAATAATAATAGTAATAATTTTACTCATTACTTTACTAAGTAAAGAAAAGCATACATTTAAAGAAAGTATCCATTTTCATGAAAAAAAATTTAAATTAATATTTCTAAAAGAATTATAAAATAATTTATAAGTAAATAATCTATTTTTAAAAATAAACATATCTGATTTTGTGATTCATAAAATAATTTAGAAGTAGATAATCCATTTAAAAAAATAAATCTGATTTTTGTGAATTATAAAATAATTTAGAAGTAAATAATCCATTTTAAAAAAATCTAATTTTGTGAATTATAAAATAATTTAGAAGTAAATAATCCATTTAAAAGAAACAAATCTGATTTTGTGCTTTATAGTTTTAAATTTCTATTTTGTACAACTTACTTAAATTATTTCCTTTATAAAAGAAATCTTTTATTTATTTATTTTCTTTTTCTTAATTTATTGTTATAGTTTCCCCTTCTAATTGATTTGTTGAAAAATCAAAGAATATTTCCTTTTGCCATAGTTTTATAATTTTTGTTTAAGAAACATTTCTAAAAGAAAAACATGAAAAAAAAATATTTCTTTAAGTTTCCAATTTTAAAATTACCAATATTCCCTTTAAGTTTTTGATTTTAGAATTACTAGTATAAAAATACCTCATAAAAGAATTGAGATCAAATTTATTCACTTATTATTGAACAATTTAATTATTTCCCTCTTTCATGTGTAAGCTTGATAAACGATCTCTTTAATCAACTAACTATAATCTTAGTTTTAATATTTAAAATAGAATTTAATTAATTTAATCTTTCTAATAATAATAAATACAATTTTACAAATAAAAGTATTAACAAAAATTAAATTTTCAAATCACTAAAATTTATTATATAATTAGTAACAATTTATATTGTAAGGAAAAGACCCAAGAAAGTTAATAAAAATTACACTCTAATATTTGAGGAAATTTGATAAGGTTTTCTAAGAAGCCTTATAAACTTAAGATGTTTTATACATGTTTTGTATATATATTTGAATTAAAACTTTTTAACAAAATAATTTATTTATTTTAAATGAGAAAGTTACATTATAACATCAATGAATCCTTTGAAAAAAAACCAAATAAATTTTCAATAAATTTTTAGAAAATTCTCAATTATGTTTTCAATAATTTGTTTTTTTTATTAATAAGAAGTCAAGCATGAATTGAGTAAATTTTAATCTAATTAGGAAAATTCAAATGAAAATAAAAGATAAATTTCTAGAGAGAAGTAAGATAAATTTTATTTTAGAAAGTAATTTTATTTTTTTTAACTTTTCTTTAGATAAGATTTAAGTTATGTTTTAAAAGAATTTTCTTTTTACTTATTCTTCAATAGAATTTTAAGAAAATAAAAATAAGAACAAAATGTTTTATCAATCTTAAATCTTAGCATAAGTAAATATTTTAAACCTTAGCATAAAACTTAATCTTTCCTATAAAATTATTATCAAATTTAAATCTCTTTCTTCCTTTTCTTCTTCATTTCCTTGCCCCTCGGGTTGCTCAGTCTCAAGATTCTTATAGGTTTCAACCTCTTCTTCAGGATTATCTTCTTCTTTATCTTTTTTTCCTCGTGTGGAGGTGGCGTATCTTTGTGTTCCTTCTTTTATTCTTCTTCCTACCTCTCTGAGAGAGGCATATCCCCACTGTGTTTGGGGCTTTATTTTTGTTCACTAGTTGGAAGTTCACTGCTTTCTTCCACTTTTTCATCTTTTTTCCCTTCTTCGGGAGGTGGTATTTTCATTTCTTCTCCAACATCCTTCAACTTTCAGGCCATCTCTTCCTCAAAATCGACATTAAATTTTTGTACAATGAATTTAGTACTGGAATCCCTTTCTTCATCATTCTCCGAAGACTCTGTTTCCTCTCCTTCACAAAATACCTTATCAATTTGCAGATGTTGATGTTTTGGATTCTCATGGTAGTCATTTATTTCCTCCTCCAATCCCTTTGTTGCTTCCCTCTCCTATCTCTCCAACTCCTTAGATATTTCCATATTGGTTCTCATCTCCGGTGGTTCAGTTGGAGTCTTTGAGATAGGAACGCTTTCGAGAACCTATGCCAGGGTAGCCTGGATGGTTGGATTCATTAAGACTTCAAAAAATTTGAAGGGGACACTCTATATATGTCGTGAGAATTCTTCTAGAAGGGAGAGTGTCGATATAGGTATTGTTGCTATGGCTAGTGGAAAGGACATGGTTGGTGACATGGAGGTAGAAGAAAGTGGGGAGGTGGTGGTAGAAGAAGAATCAACCACCATGATGGGCCAAGTCGGTGAAGAAGAGGCAAGGTGGACTGAGATATCCACCAGAGGTGGGGAGGTAGCCACCATGGCTTGAGAAGTAGGTGGAAGAGTAGTAGTAGTGAAGGTAGTTGGTGGGGGCTTGGATTGATTAGCCTCCATATCCTCTCCCTCATGGAGCAGATCCTCTTTAATAATGGGAATTTCAATGACGCTACCCAATTTCTTATGTTTCTTGGAAGGCTCGCCTTCTAAGGGATTTCTAACATACACTTTTGGATTGGACTATTGTTCGTTAGTCTCCTTCCTTTTCCCTAAGTGAGTGAGTGGAGGGGACTTCAAAGTTTCTCCTATTGGTGCAATAGCTACCCCACCATCTATTCCACTTGGCTCACTTTCAAGCCCTTCATAAGTCAGGACAACCCCTTGTTGCTTCAATCAGAAAACTAGCCCATCAATCCATTCTTTTGTACGAGGATCGATGGGCTTGCTCAAAATGTTGAGGTCATCAACCTATTGCTCATCCCAATCAATTAGTGGTAGTGGAAGACTAGAAAATGCATCATACCCAGGGTATATCACTATGTTCTCATTTTCTTCTACCTAATAAGACACTAGGAACATGTTTACCCTTTTCACAAAATATGCAGTCATCTAGATGTAATGCCTCATTTTCACCTCAAATTCATCCTTACAATTAGCCCATAAATCTTCAACGCTATGAATATGGGCACATTTGTGTCTAAGTTCATTCCTGATGTGGCCATAGGGATCCATCTGTGGTTGGGCTATGTGGAATCTAAAATGATACTCGACCAATTCCTTTTCTAAGTTTTGGGCACATTTGGAGGTATGGAGCTCGTACATCTCTTGTCTAAAACAAAGGGGATAAGAAATACTTGCTAGATGTTTGCTACTTAAGAGGGAATGAACATGTCACAGTTGTTGAGAAAGCTCCAAGAATATCATTCAATCATTGGGATATTGGGGCATCTTATTTCATCTTTTCGAGAAGCCTTGAGCGCAGATGTATGTAAAATTCAGGTATTGAATGAACAAGAAAGCATATTATTTGAGGAAAGCTCAAGCACTATGAGAGACTTGCCTCTTGAAGTCACCCTCGAGGAACCTGATGATATGACCTATGAAAGAATCATTTACCCTACAATAGTCCCCCTTGTAGTTCTTGTATTGCAACTAAGGGTACCTATCATAGACTTTTAGCTTGATACCTTGTTCTTCATTCGGAGCTCTGAATAAGACACTATATTTCCTTTGTTCGGCCAAGGAATAGACTAGGTAGGATGTCATGTAGAACTTGGAGGTCCTTTTGATGACCATGAATTTTTCATGAAAGAAATCACTTATTATCCCTCCCTAATAGAATGTGATATCCTCTTTTCTGCAGAGAATCTATTCAACAAAGTAGACCATCCACTCTTGAAAGTAGGCCATAGTAGGAAGCCCATCACTCTGCTTAATAGGGTTACTAGATCATGATAGTATTCCTAGAATTCACTATGAAAGAGCTCTTGGGGAACCTTTGCAGTGCTGCCCCTCTTCTCCTTGAGCCAATGCTGATTTAGAAGCTTCTTACATTTAATTGGGTCTTCATCCCACATTTCCTTGCACTCTTCTATGGTTGGAATTTCCATCTCCTCGAAGATAGGGATATGAAAGGTCTTAGTTATTGCTTGAGATGACATGTCAGCTAACACGTTCCCATCCTTTTCCACTATCATTCTGGTGTCCGGTTGGTATGTCTCCTTGCAAGGCATTACTAGTTTAGGGGGAAAAGAGTGGGAGGAAAACTTGTAGCTTTGGCTATCCCGCTATTTCTAATCAATCTAGCATTTTATTTCTTAGGGCTAATCCTGACCCTTTGTATGAATTTTCAATGTCCACATGCTCTATGTTGTTGTTAGATACTTCCTTCCAATATGTGGTGACTTTAGATTGTAACAGTTTCCCTTGGAATTGGTATTTCATTTGGTCCTTATCTTCCTTCCTACGAGGGGCCTTGCCTATTTTCTTTCCTTTGTCCTTTTCTGTAGCCACTCCCAAAGGTCCTACACCTGATTCCATATATTCTGCAGTTAATAGAAAGGTGAGAGAATTTGATCATGGAAACACATAAATGTTAGTCAAATCACTGCAAAACATTGTTAGATTGAATAATCATCATTCAAGAAATCTACATATAATCCAAGTTATCATTTAGTAGTTCTCAAGAGGGAGTTTGGATGATTCGAACCCCGGGGGTTGGACTTCCTTGGCCAGACTGCTATTTTGAAGGGAAAATAGGGCAAGGTTGTCTACAAGGTTCCACCCGCCCTAGGACTTGGCCAAATTGGAAGGTCCACTAAGTAAAGTGCCCTATTTTTTCATGTGGGTTGAGATTATTTTGCTCACTATAGGACATTGGGACCATCCTTGAGGCATTCAGAATCACAAGGATGGATGACCATCTGGAGTTTTCCATTTGGGAAGGACCTTGGTGAGGCGACATTCTAGGGATGGAGTCCTTCTGGTGTGGGTCTAGTGAGCCTAGAGGATGGCCAAAACAACAGTTTGATCATTTTAGCATTTCGGGTTAGAGAAGGTGGGAAGTTGTTATAGGATTGCCATTCAAAATAGTGGATAGTGAGTGAAGGTCTATTGGAGGAAGTCCAAAGGAAGGGGTCCAGTAGAAGGCTTGGCCTATATGTTTTCTTTATGTTCACTAAATGGAGTTCATTGACCGACAAAGGACTGGGTCCTGTATGCTGGGAAAGCGAGGGAAATTCTCCCTTTTGCTATGGCTAGGATGGGACAGAGTCCCGATGGTGGAAGTCTGGCAGGTATGACCCGTAAAAGGTTGGGGAGTTTTATCATTTTTCCTTAGGCAACCAAAGGATGACCGAAGCCCGAGGAGCTGAAGACGACCACTGGAAATCCATGAGAAATGACGATATCATCATGGTGGGCCACAAATAGAAGTTCATGAACTGGAATCCGAAGGGTGCTTGGTAAGTTTGTTCCGACTTCAATGTTGAGTAGTGGATGGAGGGATAGGGTCTGTAGGCTAGATGGATGAAGCCAGAATGTCGTGTAAAAAGGAAAATGATGGGCAGTTTCCTAGGGACAAAATATTTTGAAAATGGACCCGGGCCATGTGAAGGAATTCACTTCATTTGAGCTCAAATGATGACATTCCAATGGCGAAGGGCAGAAGTCTCCCCACCATGGTAGGCCCGAGAGGTTGGTTCACTATTTGATTGTTCATTTCATTTTACATGTAAGTGACGACATTGGGAGTCGGTGGGTCTGAGAGTCACAAATTCCCTTGCCAAAGAACAACACTGAGGGAGCAAGGTTCCACTAGCGCTCTAAGGGTGATTCATGAATTTTTCTTCAAATTATGCCACATTGGTTTTAAATACCTCATTTTTCTCTATCAAATGTATTCATTTATCATCCTTTTTATTCGTTATTCTTGTGAAAAATCACAAAAAAGCACAACAGGAGGGCAGACGACCAACTTACCGCTAGAACCCAGTGAATGAGGATGATGAAATTTTCGATAGATGCAAAGGACCAGTGAAGGGAGGTAACGAGATCGACGGAAGCACATGATGAATGTTCTCTGATTAATTTGATCACTCTAGTTAACCTAACATGTAAAAATGACAGGTCAAATTGGCCTATTTATAGAATTTTATGACATTAAATGCCATTAATTAATGCATGTACAACAACCCAAAAGTTGGTGGATTTAAAATTCAAAAATGGTTGTAGGCGAGCATGAGTTCAGAGGCCTGGAAGATGTTGGTAGATAGTTGCTTGAAGTTTTTGATGGAAAGCCACCGACAAAGAAATCCCCAGGGTCCGATGGATGGAAATCCGCCAGAGGGCGGCTGGTTTTGAAAGGCTAGTGCATAACGGAAACCCATGAAGGGAGATTCGGAAAATTGGGCCATATAAAAAGGAAGGATGGTCAGTTGAACTTTTGGAAACATGAGAATGGTGACTAAGGTGGTGATCCCTGGGCCACGAAAGGATGAAGCCTTTCAAACATTTTTACATGGAGAATTCACCAAGGAAATCCACTAAGGGAAACCTGCCATGATGGACCCGAAGGGCCCCAAGCATGCTAGTAGAGGAAAAATGCCAAGGGGTCTCTATGAGGCCCTAGGACTTAGAAAAAATTTTTTGGGGGGAAAACATGGTCAACCTAATATGACACTTTGAGGCTCAGTGACCATTTGGGACACCAAAATGGGGGCATGCAAAATGAGGTGGTGAAAAAATGACCCGACAAGGAAAAGGGAAGAGAGGGTCCCCATTCTAAATGAGGCGTGTGTGCTGAAGGCACAACATGCACCACATGGCTTCAAATCTGAAAGGGAAGGGGCCCTTATTATGATCCACATGTTTTTTCTAGAACCAAAGCATTATGATCCGTACTTGACCTAGGAAGAGCAGAGAGAGAAAGGAATTGGGTGATATCCCAATTAGTAGATATCAATAATCTATCCAATTTAACTTGAATTAAATGGTTTCCATTTCTCCTATTTGACTGGGTGAATTTAGTGCCTTGGAGAGGAATATCAATCAGCCCTACTGAGTTAAAGAATTCAACAAGATCCATCATACTATCTGAGTACTCATCCAAACCACCTGACTTTTCAAAAGGAAGGATGGGATAATTGAAGTCCCCTCCCAGCATCCAATGCTCATCACACCTTTTAGAAATAGCTTCACTAAGTTTTTCCCACAACGAAACTCTATCTCTTCTAGAATTGGGCACATAGATATTTACAAGATTCCAAGACTCGTGAGATCCAGGATCTTCCAAATTAATCTCAAGGTGATTCTTACTATCAGAATGACAATAACCTTTCAATTTAGATGGGTTACAGAGGTTATAAATACCTCCAAACACTCATTCAGCTTCACAAACAAAAAAACTAGCTCTAGGACAAATACTAACAATAGCTTTTTCAAAGGTTTCTTTCTTCATCTTTGTTTCTTGTAAAAGGAGGACATCAACTTTGTTATCCATGATGTAGGTCTTAACAAAAAACTATTTATAGGGACTATTAAGGCCCCTAATATTGCAAGATACATACTTAATAAAAAATAGAAGCAACCACACGCCCCAACACAGCCTGCAACCTTGACTACTTTTTTTGGACTTCGATCCCGTGATCAAATCCAAGGTTTTTGTTTACCAAAAACCACATCCCTTACTGTATCTTTCAATCTTGATTCCTTATAGGAGGGTCTTCCCACCTTATTTCCCCATCCAACATCTGGTTTCTTTTCATTTTTTCTTTTTGTGGTGGTTTGTGACCATCCCTCATCATCCTCCTTATCACTTGAACCTTTAGGGAATCTAAGAAGGGCCAACGTCTCATTATTTTTTTGAGCACCAAATTAGGAAACAAGATTCATCTCCTCTAGAGATGGGGATATCTCTTGAAGAACATACTCACTCTCTTCCAATACTTCCACACTACCAGTTAATGACTTGTTATCCTTCAGACCCATTGGCATTCAAGAGGTCCACAACTTGGATCTTAACCTCCCGATCTTCAACAAGAGGACCAATCGGCACCTTAGAATCCTTATCCTTCAGAAGGGGGATGGACACCTTCTAGGGAGACACCAAATAAGGCTACACTCTAGAGTCCATAGCTTTAGGTGAAGAGTCTCCTTCTGACCTCTAGGTATGTGTAGGATCGTGATGGGCCAAAAAGTGACAATATGATGGGTATTTGTAGGGTATATGGCTGACGATTTTTTTTACCCAAAATTGATGAAATGAAAAGGGTTTTTAAAGGAGATTCTTAGCTTTCTACAAATATAAATTATGCTTTACTTTGAATTTAATAAATAATTATTATTCATTTTCTATTTGAATTACAACTAAAGAGCTAATTGATAGGCTGATTGAAAAACATCTATAGGTTTCAAATAGTATCACATTTTTTGAATCCAAAACATGCATCACATTCTATGCTTTGCATATTATAGGATTAAAAAAATAAAAATTGAGTTTCATGAAATTTTGACCAAGTTAAGGTGGTTAGACATACAAGTTTTTATATTTTTTAAAAGTTGTAATAAAAATTCATAATTAATTATTTACTTGGAAAAAAACTACAAAAAAATATGCATCACATCTGAACATGAGTCCTCTACTTATGTCTAAAATCTTATAAAAAAATATTATCATTTTATTGTGGTTAGGGTGGTCAGATAGACACCTACTTATTTTTTCCCTGAAATTTAAGTACTCATTGAAATTTGAAAATTTTACCAAATAGCTTTAAAAAAAAAAAACCTAGTAGTTTAGAAATTACATTCAATTTGCTATAGATTCTATTCTTACATATTTTTGAAATAATATAGATAACTTATTCAATTTTTTATGTCAAGTTTCCTAACTCTGATTTTTCTGAATTTTTTGCCACTTAAGGGCCTATTTTTTCCATGATGATCCTGCACATACCCCTCTTACCTTTGGATTTTGAGCTTTCACCCAAAGTCGCACAAGAGTCAATAAGATGACCAAACCTCTTGCAATGCTGGCAAAGAGGGGAGCATTTTCATACTCCAAGGGTTGGGTCTAGTTGCAAAACATTGACTTAAGCAAAATAGAAGTAGGAAGAACTGTATTAATAACCACATTGACAAAGATACGAGCATACACAAGTCTCGATCTCTCCTGGGTGATTTTATCAATGGCCAAAGACTCTCGAAAGATTTAGCAATACCCTAAAAAATTTATTTCTTCTAGAACTCCAAGGGAAGCCCCGAAAGGCGAACCCAAGTAGGCGGAGATGCCCCCAAGTTAGTCGATTGGTCAAAACCCGATTTCCATTTACAAAGAGAGAAAGTTTTTAAAGCCTAGGTCAAAGGCCCATGGAACTCTAGTTAAAAAATTTATAATATCCTCATAGACCACAAAAGAGAATAGAAAAATACCTCTAGCAATGGCGTTAATGGTGACACTACCTTTGAGGTTCCAGGTGGAAGTAGATCACTGATGCACTAGTTCAATATTTGGCCTAAATGCCAAGAAATTTCCAACCAAATCCATGTTGAGGTGATTTATCACCTTCAACATAAGGTCCTTAGGGACATCAACTTCCCAGCTAGTAACCAAACAAGAAGTAGATTCCACAAGTTTTTTATTCTAGACTGGTGAGTCAGACCCCACCAACTTGTCCATGTAGGAAGCAGGAGATTCCAATAGTTTTTTCCCCAGGGGAAAGGATAGGAGTACGAGGTGAAGATTTCTTTTTAGAAGTAGAAAAGTTGGATACTACCACCACAGGCACAAGATTAGAAGCAGGGATAACATCATTGGAATGGGGAGCCTTCCTACCCCCCCCCCCCCTTGAACCACCCATGAAACAAATAGAAAAAAATAGTACCAAGAATTCAAAAAATAGCGAGTGCAAGAAGATTAGAGCCAAGTAGTTGTTTTTCGAAAATATATTTTTTTCTCTAATTTCTCTCTCTTATGTTGCTCACTTTTAACTCTTTCCTTTACAATTGTTTTATGATTTTCTTGGGAGACAATTATTAAAATTATTGAACACATCACAAGACATGCTAACATTATTACTTGTAGATGAAAATCTAGTAATTATAGTAAGCTACACATTAGAAATTAATACATAATGAAAGTTGATATGTATAGTAAAAGGATCTAAAATGACATAGGAAGGAGAGATACTATTAGAAAATATAACTAAATCAATACTTTTGATATGAAAATATTCCATAAGTTTTTATCTAATAAGTTTTCTAAACATAGGTCTATCAGGTCTCACAATTAAAAGACATTGTTAAGTAGTTTGAACATTGACAATTCTAAAAAATATTTGTTTATTCTAAAAAAATAAGGTGACATTTGAAAATACCTTAGAATTAGAAAATAATGAACTAGAATGTAAATAAGTAGACTCTCTCACTAAAATTAAAGTTGAGTGTCATTGAAGCATATTGTGTGTATATTTTCCTCAATAATATATGTAAGTTCTTTAGATTAATCCATGGGTATTTTCTTATAAATACAATTTGGAATAGATTTTTGGTTAGCCTATGAGAATTTAAAAATTAAGAACTTGAGGTCAAGTTCCAAGAGTATTCTTTTATTAATGTAACCATAGATTTGGAATAAACAATAAGAAACTAATACAAATATAAGATTCATATTCCAAACCTAAGAATACCTTGTATATAAAGCATGAATAAGACATAAACATAACAAATCCTCAATAAAATTGGAATATTTTACCTTATTTTTCAATGGATGTACTCCTTGATGTGGTTGCTCAAGAGGTGTACAAGATTCGTTCTATTTACATGTATGTATAAATTTTATCCTCTATATGATTCAATTGAGGATGGAGATTGATTTATAGATCAATGGATGATAGGATGAAGGGTTGAGATTTGATTAAAATAGATGGATAGGATTGAATGAGATGAATTAGGGAAAGGTTAGAAGCTTTTAGGGAAAAATAAAATTATGAATGATTAAGGGGTAAGTGCTAAAAGATGGGGGTCAAAAGGGGGCTTAAGTGGCCACTTTTTTTTGAAATCAAGAAATACTGACCTTGGACATAAAATTGAGGATAGTTACACTCAAAATTTTGAGATGCAACAAAAACAAGGATTGTAGTGCTCTGAGTTTACTTTCTAACCTACTAATTTATTTTCAAAATGGTTGAGATTAAGGGGTTTGAAAAAGGGATGTACAGAAATTGGTGATGTTTTTGTTAAAAAAACATAACATGCAACTTTTGTATGAATGTAGCACGGTGAACCTTTTTTTAGTATTTTTAAAATTGCTTGAATGAGAAAATAGCTAATAGTATGTAGTTTATGCATGATTTTTCTGATAATTTTTTAATGAATATTTAATTTTTTACTAATTTTCAAAGTGGACACTTCCTGAAAAATAAATTTTTGGCAGTGCTACCCCTACAAATTTGGAAACTAACTGATTTTTTTTTAAAAAAAGTTGTACAATGGAGTCTAGTTTCCAAAAATGTAATTTATTTGAAATTTTGATGAACAGTTAATTTATAACAAAAAAAACACCAAACACTGGTTTTTGCCAAAAGAAGAGACACACAAACAAAAAAAAATTATAGATGAAAGGCTTACCATTGTCAAAAAGTAAAAAAAAATAACATTGGGGTAAAAGCACAAAGCTATGCCACACTTTATAAAGTAAACAACCAACACTGATCCAACTTTTAAACTTGAATCACTAAAAAGTGACATATGTTTTGAATTTTGAAATGATGTAAACTAATAAAATATGTATTTTTTAGTATATTTTATGTTTGTATTTAAAAAAAAATTAAAAAATTATTTTAAACTAGTATTTAATAAATTAACACTATAATTTAGATGCTGATAAAACGTTGAAAAATGAAGTTGCATGAGACATCAAACTTTTTATAGTAAGTTTTTTTTCTTTAATTTTTTTTTTTGTGTATTTATAACTTAAAAATTTAGTGCATGGATATATTTTTTTTCCAATTTTTATAAATAAATATTAAAATGTGTGTGAATAAAAAAATAGTTGTTTCCATTGGACGCCAACTTTCATATTAAATATTTATCTAAATTGAAAAATAAAATACCATCTTGAAATAGATTCTTTAATATATATATTTAACTTTTATTATTTTTCCTTGGCATGGTAATCAACCTAATATTTTGTGTTAATAGCCTACTTTTAGTAAAAATAAAATATAAAATATAAATAATAATTAAACTATTAAAATAAATATATTTTTGAAAACTACACTTATGGTTCTACAAAAGGGTATTTTAATATTTTAAAAAAAAAATTATTTACATTATTAGGAGTTATTGAAACTTCAAGTTTTTCAAATAATTTTATTTTTTTAGTAAATTAGACTCAAAGTGGTGCTCCATATATTTTTAGTCATCAATTTTAGATGAAAAAGTTGTGGAAGTATCTAATTTAGCTAGAATGAACCTTACTAGATCATATGTTTGACTAAAATTGATTTTTAGTTAGAAATACTTAAATTCAATTGTGCTAGTATGTTGGCTGAAAATGTGACACAACTTTGTGTTTTTACCCATTGTTGGATAGCTAAGAGAGAGCCTAACATTACCCAAGTGTTCGATTTGTTCAACATTGAAACACGTGTAATCCTAATAGTGAGCACGAACCCGATTATGTGAAATATTGTAGAATTTGCAAAAACAAATCTCTGGTTGTTGGGAAGGCCCTCCAAGCCTTTGGGATGGTATTCTAAGGAAAATACCAAGCCTAAGGCTTAGGGATTCCCAAAGCAAGATATAATAGGAGCACATTGTAATGCACTTGCATTATATCTTAGTTTTGACATGGTTTTTTGCATTTGTACGAGACATGTCTCGCAAGACATAACGTGAGCGCAGTATAACACACTCGCATTATGTCTTGCTTTATGTTAAATTCTACTCTATTGAATGTATGTTTGTATGTATATGTATGCTTGTACAATATATGTATGTATGTATGTATCAATGCATGTATGTATGCATACCTATATGTATGCAAGATTGTATCTACATATGTACATGTATGCTTATATGTATGTAGGATTGTATGTATGTAAGTATGTATGTATTTATGCATGTATTTAGAGGGAAGGAGAATTTTAAGAGAGAGAGGGGTAGATAGGTAGTGAGAGAGAGTCTTGAGAGAGGAAGAGTGGGTGGAGGGAGAGGGGGTGGAAGGGAGAGTATAAGAGAGAGTGAGTGGGAGAGAAGGGGTTGGAGTGAGAGGGAATTAGCTAGGTAGGGTGGGAGAGAGAGAGAGGGTGGTAGAGAGAGAATTGAGAGAGAGGGAGAGAAAGAGAGAGTTATGTAGGTAGGATACCAGAGGGGGAGACTTGAGAGTGTCAGGGGGGTTGAGAGGGAGAGGCTTGAGAGATAGGTAGTGGGAGGGAGTGTGAGAGAGAGGGAGTGTAAGAGTGAGATACCTGAGAGAGGTAGAGGGTGTGGGAGGGAGTGACCTGAGAGAGGGAAAGATATATGGGGGTGGAGTAAGAGGGAATTATATAGGTAGGGTGGTAGGGATAGATAGAGAGAGAGAGAGAGAGAGAGAGAGAGTTACCTAGGTAGGGTGCTAAAGGGAGAGACATGAGAGAAAGAGGGGATGGGAGGGAGAGACCTGATAGAGGGAGAGAGAGAGAGAGATAGATAGAGGGAGAGAGAGAGTGGTAGGGATTGATTGTGTGAGAGGTACGTAGAAAGAGGGAGAGGGTAGATAGAGACCATTAGAGAGGATAGGAGAGAGGTAGGGAGAGAAAGGTGAGATGTATAGATAGAAAGAAAGGGATTAGGGTGGAGGAACTATAGGGTTGATGGTTTAGGGTATTGGTTTGAGGGTATATGGTTTATGGATTAGGGATGAGGGTAGAGGGTATTGGGTTGAGGGTAGAGGGTATATGGTTTAGGGTATAGGTTTGATGGTATATGGTTGAAGAATTAGGTTGAGGGTCCAATGTAAAGGGTAGATTGTATAGGGGTTTATGGTTTAGGGTTTAAGGGTTGAGGGTTGAGGGTTGATAATTGAGGGTTTAGGGTATAGAGTAGAGGGTAGAGGGTAGAGGGTTTAACACTTGAGGGTTGAGGGTAGAGGATTGAGGGTATAGGGTTGAGGGTCCAATGTATAAGGTAGAGGGTATAGGGGTTGATGGATTAGGGTTTAAGGGTTGAGGGTTGAGGGTAGAGTGTTTAAGGGTTGATGGATTAAGGGTTGAGGGTTTAGGTATTAGGAAAGATAGTTTTCTTTGGTTTAAGGGTGTAAGGGCTGATGGATTAGGGTTGAGGGTATAGGGTAGAGGGTTTAAGGGCTTAGGGTTTAAGGGATGAGGGTTGAGGGTTTAGGGCTGAGTGTTCAGGGTTGAGGGTTTAGGGTTGAGGGATTAGGGTTGAGGGTACATATGGTTGAACGATTAGCGATAAGGGTCCAATGTATAGGGTAAAGGGTATTCAGGTTGAGGGTTTAGGAACTGAGGTTTGAGGATTAAGGGATTAAGGGTTGAGGGTTAATAATTGAGGGTTGAGGGTTTAATGTATAGGGTAGAGGGTAGACGGTATAGGTTTTAAGGGTTGAGGGTTTAAGGTTGAGGGTAGAGGATTAAGGATATAGGGTTGGGGTATTCAATATATAGGGTAGAGGATATAGGGGTTGAGGGATTATGGTTTAAGGGTTGAGGGTTGAGGGATTAGGGTAGAGAGTTTACTTGGGTTTAAGGGTTGAGGGTAGAGGGTTTAAGGGTTTAGGGTTTAAGGGCTTAGAGTTGAGGGTTTAGGGTTTAGGGTTGAGTGTTTAAGGGTTTAAGGGGTGAGGGAATATGGTTGAGGGATTAGGGTAGATATGGAGGGAGATATGGAGGGATAAGTGAGATAGAGAGGAGAGAAGAGGAGGGAGGGACAAAGAAATATGAGGGTTGAGGATCCAATGTATAGGTTAGAGGGTTGAGAATTGAGGGTATAGGATTGATGGTTTAGGGTATTGGGTTGAGGGTATAGGGTTGAGGGTAGAAGGTAGAAGGTTTGAGGATTTAGGGTTGAGCGATTAGGGTTGAGGGTAGAGGTTTTAGGGTTTAGGGTACATAGTTGAAGGGTTAGGGTTGACGGTCCAATGTATAGGATAGAGGGTATAAGGGTTGAGGGTTGAGGGATTAAGGGTTGATGGTTGAGAATCGATGGTTGAGGGATTAAGGGTTGATGGTTGAGAATTGAGGGTTGAGGGTATATGGTTGAGGGTCTATTATATAGGGTAGCGGGTATACAAGTTGAGGGATTAGGGTTTAAGGGTTGACGGTTGAGGGTATAGGGTAGAGGGTAAAGTGTTGAGGGTTTAAGGGTTGAGGGATTAAGGGTTGAGGCTTGATTAAGGTAGAGATTTTACTTGTGTTTAAGGGTTTAAGGGTTGAGGGATTAGGGTTGAGGGTAGAGGGCATTGGTTTGATGGTTTAAGGGTTTAGGATTTAAGGGCTTAGGGTTGAGGGTTTAGGGTTGAGTGTTAAAGGGTTTTAGGGTTAAGGGTATATGGTTGAGGGATTAGGTTAGAGAGTGTTTGGATGGAGGGAGAAATAGAGGGATAAGTGAGATAGAGAGAATGAGAGAAGAGTAGGGAGGGAAAAGATATATGAGGGTTGAGGATCTAATGTATAGGGTAGAGGGTTGGGTTGAGAATTTATGGTATAGGATTGAGGACCTATAGGGTTGAATATTTAGGGTATTGGGTTGAGGGTATAGGGTTGAACGATGAGGGTTGAGAGTAGAGGGTAGAAGGTTCAATGGTTTAGGGTTGAGATTTTATGGTTGAGGATAGAGGGTTCAGGGTTTAGGGTACATAGGTTTGAGGGTACGTGGTTGAAGGATTAGGGTTGATTGTCCAATATATAGGGTAGAGGTTATAGGGGTTGGGGGTTGTAGGATCAAGGGTTGAGGGTTGGGAATTGAGGGTTGGGGGTTTAATGTATAGGGTAGAGGGTAGAAGGTAGAGGGTTTAAGGGTTGAGAGTTGAGGGTTTAGGGTTTAGGATAAAGGGTTGAGGGTATAGGGTTGAGGGTCTATTGTATAGGGTAGAGGGTATATAGGTTGAGGGATTAGGGTTTAAGGGTTGAAGGTTGAGGGTAGAGGGGAGAGGTTATAGTGTTGAAGTTTTAAGGGTAGAGGGATTAAGGGTTGAGGGTTGAGAGATTAGGGTAGAGATTTTACTTGGGATTAAGGTTTTAAGAGTTGAGGGAATAGGGTTGAGGGTAGAGGGTTTAAGGGTTGAGGGTTGAGGGTCTATGGTTTAGGGTTGAGTGTTTAAGGGTTTAAGGATTGAGGGTATATGGTTGAGGGATTAGGGTAGAGAGGGAGGGATGGAGGGAGGGAGAGATGGAGGGATAAGTGAGAGATAGAAGGAGAGAAGAGGAGGGAGGGACAAAGATACATGAGGGTTGAGGATACAATATACATGGTAGAGGGTTGATAATTGAAAGTATAGGGTTGAGGACCGGTAGGGTTTATGGTTTAGGGTATTGGGTTGATGATATAGGGTTGAGGGATGAGGGTTGAGGGTTGAGGGTAGAGGGTAGAAGGTTTAAGGGCTTAGGGTTGAGGGTAGAGGGTTTAGGGTTTAAGGTATAGGTTTGAGGATACGTGATTGAAGGATTAAGGTTGAGGGTAAAATGTATAGGGTATAGCATATAGGGGTTAAGTGTTGAGGGATTAAGGGTTGAGGGTTTAATGTATAGGGTAGAGGGTTTAAGGCTTGAGGGTTGAGGGTTTAGAGTTTAGGGTAGAGGGTTGAGAATTGAGGGGGTTGTGTGTGTGTGAAATATGGGAATTGTTAGTAAATCAACAAAAACCTTAATGAAATGAATTATATCAAAGATTTGAATAAAATAAACTACTCTATTTTGTAGCTAAACAAATATTTTAAGAACGTATCATTGTCCTCTATTCTCAAGGATTTATTAAACCATTTGATCCTCAGATTTCTATGTGCACTATAGTTGTTAAAATGCCAACTTGAGAAACGAGATAATATTCAACATGCAAGCCAATTAAGTTCCTACATGAAACTATATGATAAAAATGATAATGGATACTATGATGAATGAATAATGGTGTTATATTATACAATGTAAATGATATGATATGAAGCTAAGATGATTCTACATATGCTCAAATGCTAACTATGAATATGCTAATCTAAAATGCAACTATGATGCAAAGGATGACATAAAATGCAACTATGAAGCAAAGTGTGATTCTAAGATTTAACTATGATGAAAAAAATGATATGAAATGTAACTATAAGACTACAAAATGCTCCAATTCTCAAACGATATTCTTGCATAATAACTCTACTCAAATGTGGATGAAAAATACATTGGAAAAGGGTAGTATTTATAGGCTTTTCCAAGCATCTTATGATGTGGCAAAGATCGATGGTCCATATTCAAACAAGAGGGATGAACAGTGGAGATGAAGAGAATGTAGAAGGCATCCCCTTGACCAAAGACAACATGCCAAATGGATGGAGGAATCAAGTTTGTGAGAAAAAAACCATGCGCTTGAAAGTTTGTTGAAGAAGTGTGTGAGGAATAAGCCACGTGTTTTAAGATAATTCTAATTAAAAATTAGAATTATTTAATTTCATGTGACCTTGGTGAGGTGGAATGAGAAGTTGTAGACATGTGTTTGAATTCCTAATCTGGGATTAATGAAACCTAATTAAATAAAACAAACTTATGGAAATTCATTTATTTAATTAAATTAGAAGAATATGATTTTATATTTGGAGAATTAGAAAAGGGTGAACTCTATAAATAAATTGAGAATTTATTTATACGTAGTTGAATATTAATTAAATAACTAGTATTTAATTAATTAAATATCTTGACCAATTTTACGTGTATACATTTTTCCCCTCTTTGAAGTAATGTGTTTATATGTTGCTTCAAAGAAAAATTTGATACTGATGCCAAATTTATTTTTTTTCGATGCCCCAGATGCTAATTTTAAGATATTGACGAATATATGCCCCCTTAGGAGATAAATCGGTGAATTTTGGGATTTTGGAGATTCTTTTTGGGAATTTGTGAAAATTTTGATGATTTTTCGATGATTTGATAATTATCTCAAAATTTTATGCCCCAGAAACAATTTATCTCCCCAAAAATGACATATAAACTAGCAGGTGATGATCTTATTAATTAAAACCCCTTTGAAAAATAAAAATAAATCAACCCCATAAAATGTCACTTAAGTAACCTTTAAATGGTTAAAAAGTTGATTAGAAAGTTCATTTGTGCATTTTGCAATTTGAAAACTTGTGAGTGAGAGTGACTTGTACAAATTTGGAGCAAAATGGTGATCCCCTACCACAAGCATTGGTTCGAGCAAGTTAGGCGACACAACCGCCTAGTAGCGTACGAACCTCTAGTGAGTACCCCAAAAACTACCTTGTATTTTGTGCATTTTGTTTTCCCTCCCTTTTTCTTTGAATTCAATTTTTGAAATGTTTGAGTTCATAGGAAGACCAAAGTAGCACATAGAACAACTACTTTAACACATAGGACACATTAGTGCATAGGCCTAGTGATGTAACACATAGGATAGATGAACTAGTGCATTGAATGATGTAGCACATACACTATTTGAATTAGTGCATAGAAGCACCAAAATATTGCATAGGTTAGATTAGCGCTCAAGAAAATTAGATTAGCGCATAGAGAGACTGAACTAGCACATAGAATACTTTGACGCATCAGGGCACTATTCTGGAACATTGAGCAAATGAAATGGCACATAGAGTATTTTAGTGCATTGAAGGTCTGTTTTAGTGCATTGATGGATTTCTCTAGTGCATCGAGTATTTTAGTGCATAGAAGCACTATTTTAGAGCATTGGAGAAATTTTAGGATTTTCTTGTTGAGACTCCTTGATTTCGATAATGTTTTATCATGTCAGCCTTTGTGTTGATGATGATTGATGATGTTGATAGGTTAGATGTCCATTGATCTCATGATCTAGGTGAGATTTAATGATAGGATGATGATAATTGACCTCATGATAGGCGAGGATCAATTATAGGTTGATTGATCTAATAAACCTTATGATAGGCGAGTTTGAGTTGATTTCTTGATTGATAAACCTCATGATAGGTGAGGTTTATTTGATTGATTTGATGAACCTCATGATAGGAGAGGTTGATGTGATTGATTTGATGAACCTAATGATAGGAGAGGTTGATTGATTGATTGAGCCTCATGATAGGTGAGGTTGATTGATTGATAAAACCTCATGATAGGTGAGGTTGATTGATTGATTGATGAACCTCATGATAAGCATAGATGATTGATTGTCTAAACCTCATGATAAGTGAGGTTGATTGATTGCTTGATAGGTTGATGTGAGAGCAGATTAGATTAATAGGCTAATTGATTTTGATTGATTGATGGACTAATTTGTGATTTTGTGATGATAAGAGGCTTTGATGAGTTTATAGATCAGAGAGGGATTTACAAGCATGTGGGACTTGATTTATCATCTGAAACAGCCTGAGACAACTATTATTACACAATGTGGATTTTCATCTCTCATCAATATGCCCAAATTAGGGTGAACATGAGTTTATTGATAGCTTTAGCAGAGAGATGGCATAGTGAGTATAACACCTTCCATTTTGCCACTGGTGAGATCATCGTGACTCCTAAAGATGTATATCAGATTCTATGGATTTCATTTGTTGGAGAGCTTGTTATATATGATACACATGAGCAAGGCAGGATTGATGCACTGCATCGGGTATTTCAGGATGACCATATATGCAGGTATGGGATTTCATGGAGGGACATGGTTGATGCATACCCCACATTTTTGTCTGTATTAGATGGCTTCATGAGGGGGTTCATTTGTCCTGATAGTAGGTCAAAGGGACTATCATTTGGATGGGGTGGGATCTTGGAGAGTATGATTACACAAGGCACTAGATATGCGTGGGGTTGTTGTATGCTAGCCCATCTATACCATGATTTGCATCAAGTCATCTACCATCGAGGTGAAATTTTATTAGAGGGGGTCACACTACTCCAAGTTTGGTCTTGGTAGCATATAGTAGTTTCATGGCTGGTTGGGAAGAGGCAACACCTGACCATGAGGCGATATGTTCATATTTATGTTGGTTGACTTGCTCAGCCTATGCTAGGAAAAATTGAGTATTGGAGGAGGACCTTGGATGATCTAGAGTCAGTGGTATGGAGGCCCTATCTAGATTGTGAGTAGTGGCCTGGGGATGACACAAAGATTCCTTATTTATATTAGTCCCTATTCTTGATTGGGCAGACCCAGTTTGTCATTGAGAAATTTTTGTTATTGCGGCTATTGGGATAGTATGGTAGGGTTTAGGGTATGTCGTAGGGAGTGGCACATTATGATTGATGAAAGAAAAATTCGATCGAGTAGGGGCTTGGTTTATCTTATGATGTAGCCATACAACATTTTTTAGGGTTTACAGGTTGATCCTTGGGATGTTCATCCAAATATTACTGATGCTATGATATTAGAGGAGTATGCTCAGTATATGTTTTTGCATCCCTTCCCATGGATCACCGTTCTAGATGAGCCAACACCATTGATAGAGGAGGAGGTAGTTGTAGGGAATGGGTTCAGATGATGGAGAGAGGAGGAAAAGGAGCATGGTGATGAGGATGAGTAGGGGGATGAGGAGGAGGATAGCAACAATGACAGTGATGATGAGGAGAGTGATGGGGGAGATGATGGAGGTGATGGGGGTGGAGGAGGGAAAGGTCCCAATGTCAAAGGGATAAGAGTGACTCACAAGAGGAAATAATTAGTAGCCCCATCACAATAGTGAGTACAAATTAGATTGCCATCACAATAGCAACAAACACATATTGTTGCATTACAGGTGCAAGTTCAGATGCTGCAGGGACAATTAGAGTAGGTACAAGCTCTTCTGACATAGGCATAGGGGTAGGTGCAGACTCTGACGATTGAGAAGGATGTTGCTAGGTAGCAAGTGCAAGAGGTGTAGGCCCAGTTGGCACAGATATAGGCCCAGGTGCAGGGATAGGGATAGGTGCAGGGGCAGATTGGCACATTGACCATGGAGAGAGACACCTTTAGGCAATCAATAGAGTAGGCCAATGGTGTCAATGAGAGACTACAATAGGCTGTAGTGGCTACTAGAGCTTCAAATTATTTTAGAGTGATACGCCGCATTACCCAGGAGGCTGATTTTTACAGAGGGAGATATCATGAGGTAGTTCCTCTAGAGTGGCGAGAGAGATTTACACAGTCTTAGTCTGGCAAGTCCCGATCTCATACCATTAGCATGGGTTTCACGCAACCACTGCCTGGAGATTGGAAAGATCTTGGGGTAGGTCTGTCAGGTGGGGGAGATACAGGTCATATGCCAACATCATTTGGGGGGAGCATGACATAGCTCTAGTTTATGGTTTTTGGATGTACTTTGGACATGATGTATACAATGATGTATATGAGACATTGATGAGGTCCCTCTTGTTTTCAAACTTTAGGATACAGTGCCATTTTTTTATATTGATGTATCTCTTTATAACTTTGGATATCCTTGTACACTTTGAAATTATGATTTTGAGGTTATATGATATGCAGCGATGATTATGATCTATGTGTCTATATGATGTTTATGATGGATGCCTATGATGGATGCATTTAATTTCCCTTATTTATGCTATGTGATGTTCTAATGATATGATATGCTATGGATGCAAATGATGATGCAACTAATGTGTTATGATTCTATTATTTTTTATGAATGATGCCTATATGATGCGTGTGATGAATCCTATTATGCCAATGTGATGAAATGTATGTGATTTTTTTGTAATTTTCTCATGCAAATAAATGATGTAATGAATGGATGAATGATGTATGAAAATGTGATTCTATGTGATTATGATGTTGATTATGATGATTGTGATTATTATGAAATGATGATGTTTATGTGGTGACTATAGAATGTATGCAATGATGATATGATTAATGATTCTATATGTGTTATGGATTCATGCCTATGCTATGTGAGATGGATTTTGATTATGCAAATGATGTGTGATGATATGTGATGTGCATATTAATTATGTATGGATGTGATGATAATGGGATGATAAATGGATGATGTGTTATAATAAGCAAGATAAATTGTGATGATGTGATGCAAATGATATATTGAGGGTATGCAATTATGTGATGCAAATGATTATGATTAATTGAGTTTGTAAGACTTCAAAACCTCTAAGGTCTTAAGCTTAAATGAGTGAATCTATCCAGCTTCCAAGATCTATGGGAAGGTTGCCATTAGTTGATTATTTGTTAAGTTAAGCTTCACAAAACTTGGCATATTTCCTAACTTTCCTTGAAATCTGAAGAGACTCACTCATTTAAGCCTAGTGAACCACTTTCTTAATGCAACTATATGAAATGATTTTGATTAAGTAAATGAGATGTAATGCATGTATTTTTGTGTTTTTTGATGCAAATATTATGATGTGATGCATGGATGGATGAATAATGTGATAATGTTTTCTAATGTATGCAAATGATGATGCAACTAAATGGGAATTTTTTCTAATTGATGCAAATCATGATGCAACTGATGTGAAACTTATATGATAATGATGTTCTTTTGGTTAGTGTCAAATGTACTCAATCCATTGATAATAGAGATAAAATCCTTGTGAAATTGTTTTAGCCTTAGAAATCCTATATATACAGATGTAGGCTAACATGCATGCAATCTACTCGAACCATGCAGATCTCATATTCAAAAGTTGCCATTTGTAACAACCAATTTGTCATGCCTTTTTTCATCATTGGGCCTTTAAAATGTTGAAATTGAGTACAAGCATCGATGGAATATTTAGACCATGATGACCTGAGTACTAATTTCATGATGTTTGACAGTGCAAGTTAACACAATCATCTAAGTATAATTAAACTAAGATGACTTGAGTATTTCTTGTATAAATAGACAAGAGTTAACCATTTTCCTATGCAAATTCAGAATGTCAGTATTGATACTTTGTAGAGCACGCCCCACAACAATTTGCACAGTAATAATGATCAACTCATAGACAACAAATAAAGAAAAATCATAATCCTTCCTAGCTCCTCTAGTTCAATACATCGTCGAGGTGCTCTAGAGATATGATAACAAAAATCAAAGTACAAAAATTGAACCTTTATGTTAGACGTGATAAATCCATGATTCAAAAGGAACATCATCCATTTGAGGTGTGCTTTTGGTTTGATTGATTTAGCTATTTGATATGGATGATTTATGTGTTCATGTTTGTGTGAGTGATGTTCAATGTTGAGTTGCACTATGATCATTTTTGTGGGTTGTGTTGTACTAATGTTGTTTGTCTATTGGTTTAAGCTCAAAGTTTATTTTCCCCCCAATGAGTTTAGGATTTTTCCCCTAGTCTAGGGTGAGACACGACTGCAATGCTAGGATATGTACACGAAGCTTTCCAAGGATAGGCAGATGGATGGAAAAAGTGAATGGTTATTATGCTAAAATAGATGGAAAATATAACCTATCACAAATAGTGCATGTTTCCAGGTTTTCACTACTTGTTTTTATTGCACATTTTCAAATTTTATATTTTTTTGATTTTTCACCTTTTTATTTTTTATTTTTTTGGATTTTTTATTTTTTTTAAAAAATTTTTGTTGTTACCAAGATGCCTATTCACTAGATTTTCATCAAGGAAATCATTTTTTCAAGATATTTTCTAATGTTTTTGTATTTTTGAAGGACTCTTTCCGATGCACTAGATGATTTAGGTTTAGAACCTTTTGAGATGCAAGCTATTGAGGGGTTCATCGAAAAAATCCCGTTCTGATGTGGAAAAATGATATGCTCTTGATTCGAAGATTGACACAATAACAAAGGGACCTAGCCAGTTGGGTTCAAATTTCCCCTTCTTCTCTCAATCTTGTTGGTTATGGACTTCTCTTTTAGGACTAGATCACCCACCTGAAATGTTCTAGGGTTGACTTTGTGATTGTAACTTCTAGATATGCTCTATTGGTATGCTTTCAAATGGTCCACTGCATGTTGATGAGGCTCATCCAATAGTTCAAATTCATGTAACCTAGACACTATGCAATCCTCATTTGAAATTATCCCTTTTAGTGACACCCAAAGTGATGGTAGTTCAACCTCAATAGGTAGAATGGCCTCTAATCCATAGACTAGGGCATATGGTGTTGCTCTTATTGGGGTGTAGATACTAGTTCTATAAGTCCATAAAGCAGGGTTCAGTTGAACATACCAATCACGTCCAGCCTTATTGATGATTTTCTTCAAGTTTTTTAGTATAGTCTTGTTTGAGGCCTCTGCTTGGATGTTTCCTTGGGGATAGTATGGTGTAGAAAACTGATGTTGTATATGGAACCTCTCACAAAGTTCTTGGAAATCCTAATTTTTGAATGGTCTATCATTTTTCGTGATAAAGGATCGAGGGATGCCATATCGACAAATGATATAATTTAGGATGAATGATGAGATTTTCTTTCCTGTGATGGTGGTTAGTGGAATTGCTTAAATCCACTTTGTGAAGTATTGAATGGTTGTGATGATAAACTTGTGTCCATTGGATGAAGATGGATGAATCCTACCTATGAGATCCAATCCCCACTGAAAAAAGAGCCATGTTGATGCAAAAGGTTGAAGTTCTTATGCTGGTGCATGGATGAGATTTCCATGAATTTGACACTTTTGGAATTTCTTAACAAATTGATAAGAAACCCTCTCCATAGTCGGTCAGTAATATACCAAATGGAGGAGTTTATTGGATAAGGTTAAACCACTTGAATGAGTTCCACAAAAACCTTTGTGAACCTCCCATAAAGTCATTTCAAACTCATCGCATTCTAGAAATAAGAGGAGAGTTTCGTCAAGACCTTGTCGATAAAGGACATCTACGATAAAGGAATGTTAGGTGGCTTGACAAATGAAGTTTCATTTTTTATTTTGGGATAGGTCGAGAGGGAGAGTATTGTATTTTAGGTAGGTATAAATTTTCCCATAGATGGAAGTGTCAGCCTTGGCTAGATGGTAGATGAGCTAAGATTCAGGGTTGTCATAGGATAGGTTGAACAGTTGTTCCACCATGAACTCGTAATGGGATCATTTCTCTGGATTCTAGAAGAGAGAAGCAATGGTCGTCATGGCATCAACAAATTTGTTTTTTCTTCTAGGAATCTATTCAAATTTTATTTCCAAAAAGTACTTTTTGAATTCATCAATCATTCTTTAATAAGACATTAGCTTGTTGCCATTTGTTTGATAATCATTGTTTACCTGATTAATGACCAATTGTGAATCCCCATAGACATGTAACTTTTTGATCTTCCACTCGACTGCTACTTTGATTCCAATGATCAATGCTTAATATTTGGCTATGTTGTTGGTGCAAGGAAACATTAGTCTATAGGATTTGGGAATGGTATGTCCTTGTGGTGAGATAAACAAGAATTCGGCTCCTGACATATGCTGTGTATAAGAACCATCAAAGTACAAGACCGATTGTTGTGTTGATACCGGTAGGACATCAGTATCTAGAAACTCAATATTCATTAGATGATTGTGTGGAAATGGTGCTTCAAATAACTAGTTTGGGATTGCTTGTCCTTTGATTTCCTTCCTATCGACATATTGGATGTCAAATTCACTCAACATCAGGACCCACTTAGCTAGTCTTCCAGTTAGATTAGCTTTGCTAAGAAGGTATTTCAGTGGATCCATCTTGGCTATTAACTTGATGGTATGAGTTAGCATGTAGTGTTGTAATTGTTGGGTAGTGAACACTATTGCCAAACAAGACTTTTCAATGAAGGTGTAATTGATCTTGTAGCCATTTAAGGTTCTATTGATATAATAGATTCCCCTTTCTTTTCCTGTCAAATCCTCCTATGCTAACAAGGCTCCAGATTATATCTCAGTTGTTGCTATGTACAATAAAAGTGTCTTTCCTTATGTTGGTGGTATTAAGATAGGTGGACTCATTAGATATTGTTTTAATTGGTTGAAGCCCCTTCTTAGTTCTCATCCCATCGAAAAGATACATTCTTGTGTAGCAAGTGAGTAAAAGGATAGGTCTTATCTACTAGTTGTGAGATAAATATTTGAATTGATTGGAATCTCCCTTATAGAGATCACAACTTACTGATGTTCTTGGGTGGTGGCATTTCCATGATGACTTTGACTTTTTTAGGATCTACCTCAATGTCATTTTCTAAAACTATATATCCCAAGAGTTTGGTTGAAGTCACCCTAAAAACACATTTCTCTGGGTTCAGTCGTACATTGAACTTTTCCAGTCTACTGAATATTCTATCCAAGATCTCTAGGTGTCCTTCTCTAGTGTATGATTTGGCTAACAAATCATCCACATAGTCTTCCATGAATGTGTGCATGATATCATGAAATGTTGTCATCATAACATGCTAATACGTTGCTCCTGCATTCTTCAACCTGAATCGAATGACATTCCAACAAAAGTTTCCCCAAAAACATGTGAAGTTTGTCTTATCTTGATCTTCAGGTGCAATTTTGATTTGATTATAGCTGAAAAAAAATCCATGTTGAGATTCCTAAAATCTATGCATATCTTGATGCTCTTGTCAAGTTTTGAAATAGGAACAATGTTTGATATCCATTCAAGATAGTCAATTGGTCTAATGAACCCAACATTCAATAACTTCTTCAGTTATACCTTTACCAATATGGAAACATGCAGATGCATTTTCCTTAACATTTTATTGATTGGTTTTACCCCTATTGGTAATGATAAGTGATGCATGATGAGTTTTGGATCAATCCCTGGCATGTTGACATATGACCAAGAAAAAATGACTTTTCTTTCTGTGAATAATTTAATGAAGTTCAGTTTTTCTTGATCTATCAAGGATTATGCTAGATGGACAGTCTTTACCATTTCTTCATTGTCGATATTCATAAGCTAAGTGGGTTCAACCAATACTTTCAGATCATTCTTGAAAAATTCTCAAGGAGTGTGTCAAATCTTCCATCCTTCAACACCTTAGAGAGGTTTTCACTGTTGGATATACTCTTTAATTTTACTTTTTCTAGATCTGATACTGCCATTGAATGGTTTTCACTAGTAGATTTGTTCCCTATATTATTCATTTTGCAGTTGGAAAATTTGACACTCAACTGGTTGGAAGCTTCGTTATGATGTTCAATGGTATAATCTATTTCGGGATTGTTGGAACAGAGGAAGTTGATAATGGCTTCATCATTCGAAAAGATGTGGATATCAGACGACTCAATTTGATCCCAATCTATGAGTTTGGGATGTACTAGGGGTAAGGGATCATTGGATTGGTTAAGGTCAAATGCAATAAGGGTCCTGATGGTAATGTCTTCAGATTGTCCAATAGTGAATTCAATGTCTATAAGTTAACTCTCCTCCGAATTATCTGTTTCGCTCAGAGTCTGGTCATCTTCACTTGAGTCATCAATATGTTATGATCCTATTTCAATTGTTCTGTAACATGAACTTTGACCATCCTAACATTTTGGTGTATACTTTTGTACCACATCAATTTCCTTATCGTGACAAGACTCTTCAAATAGCGAATCCCACTCATATTCATTTGAATCAGTTTCATGATCATCACTAGCTTATAGTTGTAGGATTCTTTCAACAACTTGTCTTTTTTCTTCTCTTGATTCTTCTTTATATCTCAATCTTGTTTTATCCCTGGATTGCATTGTGATAGGTTGTATTAGTTCTATTATTACTTCTTTCCTTTTACCGATAGGACCTTTTCCCTCGTACCTCATATTTTCTAGGATTGTATTTCCTTTGTCGTATTGCTTTGTTTGCATACTTGGAGTGGATGCTTTTGATGATTCTTCATCTTTGTATAACCAGTTTAAAACCTCTTTGTCATCTAACTCATCCACTAATATGCCTGCTCTTACAAATGTGTCATCAAATAGTGTGGTGGGTTGGGATGATTGTTGTCTTGATGTTGATGGCTGCCCATATGACTTAGGAGAAGATGAAAGTTGTGATAAACATAAATATTTTTGAAATGAGTATTCACCCATGCCTTTATCTTTCAATTGGATCTTGGCAACTTGTTTTGGTAAGGATTCAAGTTGACTTTCCTATTTTTTTGGAGTAGGATTACCGATACCTTTTTCTTTTGATTGATCCTTTATCTTGGGCTAGTTAGACAAAGAGTTTGGTGTACTTTCCTTACTTGAGAGATTGGCATCACCGATATCCTTATCCTTTGATTGGTCCTTTTTCTCAACCCATTTTGACAAGGAATTTAGTTTTTTTCCATCACTTGATGAACCTTGAGTTGGAGCTTCCTTGTTGTGTGGTACAAAAGAATCTTGGGTAGTCTTGAGGGTGTCACAATATTGGGGTTATTTGAGTCAGCCGCAATAGTGATTTCTTGCCCATTGAAAGGGAACTTCAAACACTGGTGATATATGGATGGCACTTCTTGCATGTCATGAATCCAAAGTCTTCCCAAGAGTATGTTGTATGTTAACTCTTTTTCCAACACTTGGCATACTATATCTCTGAGAACTGGTCCCACTTGAATAGGTAGCACTATCAACCCTTGTGAAGATCTCTCCTCATCATCATAGGATTTCATTGAGATTTTCCTTCTAGGATCAAAAGAATTTTCTAAATAGCCTAGTGCATGGACAAGTTTCAAAGTAAAAATATTCAGGCTAGCTCCTCCATCTATTAGAACACGTTTAACACAGTGTTTGTTGATTAAGACCTCAATGTGGAGGCAAGTGTTGTGTGGATGGTTGATAGATACATTGTCGTGTTCAAAAAATGATAAGTAGTGTGGTGTAGTCAAATGTCCCACCATAGTCTGGAATTGGAAAAATTCCAAATTTTTCGGTACCGTGGTGGTGACTAGAACTTGTTCCAAGATTTCCTTGTGAGTAGGTGAAATATTGAGAAGTTCTAATATGGATATTTGGGCGGGTATTTTTTGTAGCTGATTAACTATGTTATATTGGGTTGTAAGGGTAGTAGTAGTTGCTTTGGACATTGAAGGGGTAGCTCCTTTCAATGTTACCTTGGCTTGTCCTCATGTGATTGCATTGATTGGAAAATTGTCTTGTCTCTCTCTGATTTTGATGACATTGATTTGATTGTTATTTGCAAAAATGTTGGTGATAAAATTTATTGGCACAAGGTCATTGATTTGATGTGAGGTGGTGTTGAAATCATCATGATGGTTTTCAATTTCAATAATGTTTTGTTTATGTTGAATGGTGTTGTCATTTATTGGATTATCAATTGAAATAAGATTCAATTTTTCATGGGTTTGATCATCAACTACCTCAATATGTAGAATGGTGATGTCATAGACATAGTTTATGTTTCTTCCTTTGGTATTTGAAGAAGAAGATTTCCCCTTTTCGTAGTTGGGTAGAGATTTCTTGAATGCCCCATGATTACTGTTTGTTTGGGGTCCTTCTACAAATATCATCTTGTTGTGAATTAAGTCTTGTATCAAGTGCTTCAATTGCATGTAGTCATTGGTTTTGTGCCCTTTGTTGTGATGAAAGTCACAAAAATGAGTGTCATTCCACCATGGAGGCCTGACTTGTGTCTCCTAATTTCTTACCTATGGAAATTTTATGAGCTTAGCTTCAATAAGTTCCTTCAATGTTGATTCTAATGATTTTCCTAAAGGTGTGAACCTTCTTCAATTTGAGGATGTTCGATATGATAGTGTTTTTGATTCAACATTACCTTGATTGTTTCTTTGGTTGAAATTTTGGTTTTTTTTTTGGTTGTTGGGTGGATTGTTGTTCTAATTAGTTTTGGTGGCTACTGCTATCAAGTTGAATATAGGTTTTGTATATTAGTTTTTAGGTGTAGCATCGTTGTTACCCACATTCTTGTTTTGTTGCCAAAAATTTGGTTTGTTGTTTTTGTTGTAATTATTAGAGGAGTTTGATGTGTTGTTGTCATTGTAAAGTTTTATTACTCCTCTTTTGACCAAAGCTTCTTTAATTTTAATCCCATTTTCAATCAATTTTTCAAATGTGGGTGGACATTGCAATTCCAACCTATAGCTCATCTTGTCATTTGGGTTTGTATAAGAGAAAATTTGTATCCCCTATGCAAATCCCCTTTTTTCCTTTATCCACCTTAGAAAACCAAGTTTGGAGGTTTAATTCCACCTAAGCCTACTATTGGAAGTCCACTTCACACCTGTTTTCAGCATTGGTGGAGGCGTTTATGTCAGGGACACCTGTGTGGTGAACAAAAATCCCCACGACATGGTTACGTCCCTAACAGATTCCTACGACTGAACCTGCAAAGGAATTAAACTTCTCATTGGACTCCACAAGCTCACTTTCTCACTCACTTCAATCATCCAAGCATTCCATTGTAGCCAAAGCTTCACTTTGTCACTTCAATATAGCACATTTGGGACTACACCATTACAACAGAGGCTTGAGATCCTATCATTTCTCCCCCAAGTAGCCTTGAGTGCTCTTGGTGGAGGTGGTAAGCTTCCCTCTCTACTCCTCTATCACTTGGTTGAGTAGCATAATACTACTTTGTAGTGTTTGTATTCTCTTTGTTGCAGTACTTCTTTATCTCATTTCCTTGGCTGTTTGTGAAGGTGGAAACACCTAAATGAGAGTTTGACTGAGGCAGGCCCCTATTCAGCCACCCAACATTTTTCTCTTTCTCTATGTAGGTGTGCTTGCTTCTCAGAGGATCAGTTGGCGAAAAAATTCCTTGGTGAGATCCTTCTTATTCTTCTTACACTTGCATTTCTTCTTTATAAAATTAGAGAATACTTTATTTATTTACTCATATCATTTTGTCCCTTTAGTTAGTCATGTTGAATAATGAGGTGTTTTCTTAGCTTAATACTCTGTAAAACTTTAATATAGCTATTGTAAGTAAGCTATTTCTTTGGTACATATATTCTTTGTGGGTGATTATCTTGATTAATCCATTTTATTGTTGTAGAATGAAGAGAGAAGTTGATAGAAGAACTAGACAGGATATTAGAAAGATTACACAAGATATAATGTGGAGAAACCCTTTCGGGAAAAAAACTCCACCAAGAATTATTCTATTATTCAATCTCTGAATTACAATAGCTCCAATTCTTTCTTGAGAATGCTTCTTCTATCTTTACCAATCTTCTTCACACCTACAAATAACAATTATGAAAACTCTCTTCAACTTGAATGAGATATAGAGATAATATGCAACCTTGTAATCTCCAAATGGTGATAATTACAATGCACAAGCTCAATCCCTTGAAAAAGTATGCCATAAGGCTTCAAGTTGAGTTATTTTGTGAAGAGTAAAGCTTACAACATGTGCTTCATGCATTTGGGCATCCCAAACTGAAGCTACAAGTTATCCTTCGCTTCAGTGATAATTCCAGAGCTCTTCCTCAAAGTTGGAACCCATAAGTAATCCTACTTAACTGATTCTTCAAAAATATCTTATCATGAAAGAGAGGTAAAACCAAGAAAGCATCTTGGGCACCCAAGTTGGCTCCAAGTGATTTCTAATTAATTGAAACATTTACTCAACACCATTCCCAAAGAATGGTCATCCCCTATTAACTGGAGGTAGTCCCTGTTATCTATCATACAACTGAATGCTATTAGCCATGCATTCCAAGTTAACTAAAGTTAACTAACATACAACTGAAACTAACTGAAGACAACTAAACCATAACTAAACTGAACTAAACTAAACTAAACTAAACTAAACTAATTTTGAACTGAACTAAACTAAACTAAACTAATTATGAACTAAATTGAACTGAACTAAACTGAACTGAACTGATTTGATCTGAATTGAACTGAACTTCAAGCATGCAAACATCAAATCCTAACTCCTAGGATCATTATATGCATACTGAAGTGTTAACTGTTACTCCATATAGTTAGCTGAACACAAGGTGAGTGTCACCTTACCATGTGTGCACCCACATGCTCCTATTATTTAGGAATAACTACAAAGGTCAATTTCATGATTTATTTCATTTAAATAATTAATCTCATCCTAATCTTAGTGTTGTTGAACACTTTCCAAGAATCTAGGAGATACATGAAATAATTAATGTTTAGGATTTGTAATTAAATGGCATCCTATTTCCAAGGTGAGTTAGATTTATTTCCTTAGTTTAACCACATCTTTACTATTGCTTGGTCATATAGACACTAGTCCACTTTAGAGAAACTAGCACACTGCACTATCATCTAGAGATCACACTCCCATCCTTGGATAGAGAGCTCCCAGAGGCATAGTGTTAGACTTGGAAACCGGATTGCCTAGCCCCTTTCTTCATTTCAGGTCTATAGAGTAACTAAGAGGCCCCATGGTCCTCATTACTCTCACCCCGTATCCCCTTACATTACACTTTTCTGAGGTAAGTTAGGGAAGCCTCTCGCATCTTGATCCTCCATGACCTGGGGTCTTGCATGAGGTGGTACCCCTCTCTTACATTTTTGGTGAACTCGACGTGAACTAATGCTTGTTCATCTATCGGTGTTGAAGCTTCCCTTAGGTACTTTGTGATTGTTGTGTTCTTGAGTGTTGTGAAATTTTGTGAGCATCACAACCCAATCCACAACTTCTAGGAATATCATGAGGAGAAGTGTACGACACCTCTAGATGGATAGGACGAAGGTCTCACTTGGACTCTCTGTAGACCTTTTCTTTGGTCCTGTCGTTAGTTTGGCTATGCATGAGTAGTTATTGATGAATGAGATGGGATTCATTGGTGAAACTGATCACATTACCACTCTTCCTTCATCTCCCACACTGTCAAAGGTGGATGAGCATGAGGCCATTCAAATTCCTACAAAATATGTGTCCACCCTTGCTAAAGGACTAGGTGACCTAGAAAACTAGTTGGAAAGAAATCTGAAGATGGATAGAGCCACTCGAGTTGTTAGTGAATTAAGACATATGATTGGAAAATATAGAATAGGCATATAGCTTCTAAGTAGTCTCCTTGGTCTTTCCAAAGAATGTTCTCCTTCGAGCAACCCTATATTTTCACAAGGAGTCACCTTCCAAGAGCATGGGGGATAGTTAGGGGTATCAATGCCTCCCACTTCCATTTACAAGTCCAATACAATCCCTTCTATTAGTATCCCTTTCATCCCTAAGCAACTTGAAGCTATCAAAGTGAATAAGATCCTGTTGGGCTTTAACTTCACCCCATCTATCACCTCTAGTGGTGGAGGTCTTGGCAGACTAGGTGGTGGAGGCTTTGGTAGTGGTGGTTGATTCAGTAGTGGAGGTGGTGCTAGCAGAGGCAGATCCTGTGGAAATCATGGCAGTAGTTCTGGTAGAGGCCCCATTGGTGGTGGTGGCTCTGGCAGAGGTCATACTAGTGGCAGTTCTGGAAGTGGACTTGGTGGTGGCTCTGGAGGAGGTTCCTTTGGCCCTCTATCTTCTAATGAACCTATTCTAAACACTCTACTTTAGAACATGAGTAAGATGTATATCTAGTTAGTGAGCCTCTCCAGGCCTCTACACAGCCTATCTTCCAACCTTTCTTTTGACATATCCCATTGTCAATTTCCATCTTAAACACTCCCTTCCCTCAAGGAATAGAGATCCATAAATTTGAGAAGTTTGGTGGCAAAGGAGATCTATAGACACATGTATTCCTTTAATGCCCTTTGTACGGACTTCTTCCATCATGATACGTTGATGGCTAAGCTATTCCCATGACCTCTCAAGGACACAACACTTGAATGCTATTGTTCCTTTCTTGACAATTCCATCTTCTCATTTGATCAACTTGTAAATCAATTCCTTAGACAATTCCAAGAAAACATCGGGTCGAAGATGACCTTTTTAGATCTCGTTCAATGTAAACAAGGGGATAATGAAAATATTACTGATTTTATAGCGCGTTATCAAGCACTTATTTCACAAATCTCATATCATCTACCCAATTATGACATGTAAAAGGTGTTCATAGGAAACTTCCAAAGGCCTTGGCAAGAGAATTTTTCCTTGATGAAATACCCTTCTTATGTGCATCTGTGTGCAACTTTATGAGAGTACCAAAAAAAATTTGCTCAGTTTGGGGGACCCTCTTCGCATTCCCGTTTTGGGGGAAAATCCATTGTATCCATCTCTAGGAAAGGTAAAGTCATTGTGAATGTAGTAGCCGTTGTTGATGACAACAACCTCAAATGCAATTGGAAGTTCACAACGTTGTCAAAATCTTATACTTCCATCTAACAAAATTTGTTGAAGGATAAGATCATAACTTTACCAACCATTAAACCTATTAAGGAACCCTACCCTAATTGGTATGATGGAAGCACTTATTCTCAGTACCATTGGGTCAATGGACATAATACCAAACAATGTATGTGTCTGCATCATGAGATATAGCACCGCATTGAGGACAGTACCATTCATCTCGATGGAAATAAACAAAACACCAAAAAATCAATGGTGAAGGAAAATAGTGAATTGCAGATATACATGGACCTATTTCCATCACACTCTACTAACATGATTATTGATCCCACTGATTCTGTTACCCAACCCAAGGCCTATGTTAATATGGTCATGGTAACTTCCACTATTCCACTCGCACTCGGTTCATTGAATGTTACATTTACATCACAAGATTTCCCCTTAAACAACAACCTTCACCTCTCTACATTCCTACTCGTGTCAATGGTAACATTGTGATAGGAGCCTTGATTGATCTCACAAATCCGTGTGAATGTTATTACAAAAGAAACATTGGTATTAAATTCACTACAAAAGGAGAAATATGAAGAAGAAAATCTACCATCTGTACACACAATGGTATGAGTCTTAAACCCTATGGTTCGATTACTTTGTCCATCTTGATTGGAAATAGGACTGTTGACACAATCTTCTACATTATCCTAGAGTCAGATCTTTTCAGAGTGAAGCTGGGCATTCCATGGTTAGCTTCCATGAATGGGATCACCTCTGTTATCTACAAATGTTTAAAATTTTCCTATGAAGATGTCATGAACGTAGTGCATGACACCAAATATCAGCCCTTGGTGTCTCATGGTGGATATTCACTGGATCAGTTCTAGCCCTCCCTGGTCGGTCCACTTCCTCCAAGAGTGGACCTACTTTACAAGAAATATGTGAAGTATAAAACTAGGGGAAAAGGGGAGCTAGAGCTAACCCTTCCTATAATAGAACAATCAGTTTCCTCCTCTTCCCAAGAAGAGAAGAAGAATCCCACGCCAACTGTTATTCCTTCTCCGAAAGAGAAGGATAATTCCACGTTGGCTCCTTCCCCTTCTTGTAAAGGCAAGGAGATGGCTACATTGACCACTCCCTCTTCTTTGAAGAAAGAGGAGAAGCCCATGTCGAGTCCCTCTCCTTCTCACAAAGGTAAAGAAAAGGTGATTTTTCCCTGAACATCCTCATCTTTTCCCCTTTCTTGAGAAGAGTACTAGATGAGTAAGCCCAGTGGCTACTGACTAAGTTCGATGATCCCTCCTTAGCATAGGCCCAAGATCAAGTTTGTTGACCTCCCTAATGAATATCCTGGACCATGGTACTATTTATATGGAAGAAATAAAGGTTCTCATAGAGAATTTGATCCATGGCCTCCCACCATTCTTGCTCCTAAGGTAGTGAGCATAAAGAGGCTCATTGCCAAGGCTCTTGAGTTGACTCCTATCATTCCTCAGCCTGGTCCCCCTGCTCCCATACTAGAACCTGCTATTCCACCTAAAATGAGTGTAGTGGACGTTCCTATGGTTGAGCAGGAACCTCTTGTCCCTTCACAAACTCTAGCCTCTAACTCCAAGATCCATAGAAACCACCTTGCATGTGAATGCAAGCACCAACAAAAGGCTCTCCTAGCTGAGCAAGCCACCCCACAATAGAATGAGGAAGGAATGACCACTCCTTCTTTAGGACCTCCTGCAACGTCCTCTTCCTCCTTTCTACTTCTCTCCAATCTGGTCCACTCCCAGCTTCCATTGCTAGCATGAATGTCACTAACCTTAAACAAGTGTAGGTGTTCATCACTCCTTCGGTGGAGCCACCTTTGCTGATGTCCATTCTAGACATTCAACCCTTACCAAATCCCATAGATATGATTAATACTTTGGTTGTATCCACTGCGGTTCTTTCTTCCTCTTCCTCTACACACCTAGCTTTGTTTGTGGGAATTTCATCTCCCCCAATTAAAAAAGAGGTAGAGGGTGGTCCTTCTAGTGATGAAGGATGTAAGATGATTCCACCTTCTACGCAAGGTGATCCTATGTTGACTTGTTCTATTGTTGTGACAGAACCAGTCCTGGTTTCTCCCGAGTTCATCACCACTCCCAAGTCATTTTACGAGCTTAGTAGTGAATCTCAAGCACAAGTTGTCCCATCTATTGAAGTAACACATGGTGCTTCTATGGGGTGCATGTTTAACTTTGTGGATGAGGTTCTAGCCCTATTGGCAATCTTCATGAAATCATTGACTTTAACTCCACAGGAGCTCAGTGGAGAGGACCTTGAGGGGACCTCTTCCTTGGCCCTTATTGCAGGAGGGCTAGATGCTTCTCCTCTTCACATCCCACCATTGCAGAGTCATCCCCCTTCCCCTTATGAGGATTTAGATTGGGAATCAGATGACCTCTTGGCCAATTAATATTAGGAGGAGGCCATTTCTTGATCTTGTGTGTGTATGTGTGTGCTTTGTGATGTGTTCCATCGTACTTGTACTATGTGTTTCTAGATGACCCTCATCACCCTAGTTGGTGCTTAGATACAGGTGTGGTTTTATTGTCATAAACCTTCTTCTAGTTGTATTGTCATTCTTCCATGTTTGTGCTTGATTTTCATTGAATTGGGGATGATGCAAAATGTTGGGGGCATTTAGGCTCCCCTTCCATGTTGACCCAATTTTTTATTTTTACTTTGTTTTTCATGCATTCTTCTTGATCTAGTTGGGGATTGATGATCTTTCACCTTGCATTGTGGTTACCTATCATTATATGAGCTCAGAAAGATTTGATTCCGCTAAACCAGATCCCCCTGTGTCCTTTGTTTAGATTTTTCTTTCCTCTTTTTCTTTCTCTTTATCTTTTCCTCTTATTTGCTTGAGTTTTCCCTTCTATATGTGACAATTATTTTCTTCAACACTTCAATTTTCAAAAAACAAATTTGTTGACAGAAAATATTTTCTCAAAAGTCTTCACAATTTTTTTCCTTAGGATCGCATTGTCAACTTGGAACCCTAGCAGAGCATATTTTCTTCATCACAGGTTTGTAAGGAAAGGACTTTAAGACCTTCCTACGAAGCTGGAATATCTTTTATTTCCCCTTACATGGGGGCACATCCTTCCTTTTAAATTCCTTGATGAAGTGAACATATTTTGAAAGGTTTCCTTGATGATGAATCGCTTTAGGAAGAATGGTTATTTTTGAATTGTGTGTCCCTTGAGTGGACCCCCCCTTTTCTTTCTCATAGCAAGTTCCCAAGGGACCCTTCTTTCAAAGTCTTTATTCTGAATGGAATTCTTTCATGTCTAGCCTGGGGCCAGCCTAACTAGACTCATTCCATTCACCCTTTTGCGTCTAGTTTTGGGGAAGCCTAATTGGACCTTAACTTTAAAATAGCGCATCCTTTGAGTGAAACCCTATCCTTTTGAAGGGTTCCTGAGGGAGCCCTTTGGAAGTTTTTGACAGTTTGCATGAATATTCGCTTATTTTCCTACATGACCACTTTTGACATGTTCTATCTATGCGTAGACGTGTCATCGCTTCTTGACTCTATAGATTCTGCTTTCTCAGGTTTCCTCCATGTGAGAGATCTTGGGGGATACCTCCTTGCAAGAATGAGAAATTTTAGGGTGATTTCCTTTGAGATTCCTCCATGCAAGAGATCTTGGGGTTGACTCCCATGCAGGACTGAGAGCCTGTAGGAAACTTCTTTGGGTGTTCTTCATGCATGATTTCATGGAGAATATCTCCCCTGTAGGATTGAGATCCTGTAGGGTGCTTCTTTGAGTGTTCTTCATACTTGAGCTCATGGAGAATACCTTCCCTATGGGACTGATAGCTTGTAGGGAACTTCTTTTAGGTATCCTCCATGCTAGATTTTTGGGGGACAACTTCCTTGTAGGATCGAGCACCTGTAAGGTGCTTACTTCATGGGGCTTCCTTCATGCGAGAGATCTTGGGGGCTACCTCCTTACAAGTCTGCAGGCTTGTAAGGCACTTTTTTTTTGAACTTCGTAGTTCCAAGCAGCTATGGAGTCCTTTTCTTTTCCTGCACCTTCAGGTATGCCAGACTGAGTACCACTTCCTCGATGGTTCAAGTACACATCACTAACCTTACTCTCTTCTTGATCTACTTTAATGAGAATGCATCAGTATCTATGCTCACTACAGTTGGGGAAAAATGTATAACAGTGAATTTGCATCCCCTATGCAAATCCCCTTTTTCCCTTTATCCACCTTACAAAACCAAGTTGAAAGGCTTAATTCCACCTAAGCCCATTGTTGGCAGTCCACTTGGCACCTATTTTGAGCATTGGTTCTAGAGGCATTTTTGTTAGGGATGCTCACACAATGTGTAGACATCCACACTGTGCACTTACGTCCCTAGCAGATTCCTACAACTGAACCTATAGTGGTATTACACTTCTCATTGGTATTGAATTTGTAACACTCCCTTTGGCTGAATAACCTGAATATTACTGTTTTTCTTCATTCTCTCTTCAAATTCACCCATTCAACATTCAATCCAACTCTTCAACAAATCAAGCTCTCATTCTTGCACTCCACAAGCTCACTTTCTCACTCACTTCAAGCATCCAAGCATTCCATTGTAGCCAAATCTTCACTCCATCACTTTGATAGAGCACATTTGGGACTATGCCATTACAACAAAGGATTGATTTCCTCTCATTTCTCCCCCAAACAGCCTTGAGTGCTCTTGGTAGAGGTGGTAAGCTTCCCTCTCCTCTCCTCTATCAATTGGTTGAGTAGCATAATATTGCTTTGTAGTGTTTTTATTCTCTTTGTTGCACTACTTTATCTTGTTTCCTTGGTTTTCCATGGAGGTGGAAACACCTAAATGAGGGTCTAACTGAGGTAGGCCCCTATTCAACTACCCAACATTTTCTCTCATTCTGTGTGTAGGTGTGTGTGCCTCTTAGAGGATCAGCTGGAAAACAAATTCCTTGGTGAGATCCTTCTTATTATTCTTACATTTGCATTTCTGGTTTATAACATTAGAGAATACTTTATTTACTCAAATCATTCTAGCCCTTTAGTTAGTCAGTTGGGTTCTTAGCTTGCTTTCCTTAGTTTAACCAAATTTTTACTATTTCCTAGTCATATGGATGCCAATGCACTTTAGAGACACCAGTGTGCCACATTGTCATCTAGAGATCACATTCCCATCCTCAGACAAAGAGCTCCCAAAGGTGTAGTGTTAGACTTGGAAACTGGCTCGCCTAGCCCCTTTCTTCATTTTGGTTGTGTAGAGTAACTGAGAGGCCCCACATTCCTCATTACTCTCGCCTTGCATCCCCTTACAATACATTTAGTTGAGGTAATTCAGGGAAGTCTCTCACATCTTGACCCTTCGTGACTTGGGGTCTTTCATGTGGTGGTCCCCCTCTCTTACAAGGTTATTGATAAATATTTCCATCTTCTCTTTTTTAGGTACATGATGAGAATATCTTGTGAACAACCTTCTCCATTTTTGAAAAAAATACAAGGAATGATTCACCCTATTTTTTGTTTCAAGTTACAAAGGTCCTTCATTGTTATGTCATGTTGAATGTTATAAGAATATTGGGTGATGAATTTGTTGACCAATTCTTCAAAGGTTCTAATGGGTGGAAGTTTTGAAAACCATTTGTAACACTGAAATGAAACAAGCTTTGCACAATAGACAACAAGAATCAAGATTAGAAGCACACATGCATACAATACTAAATCTAAAATGCAAATTTCAAACGTTAAGCAACAAAGAACATGGGAAAGTAAAAACGTAATTAAAATTGAAACAATCTCACCAATTCCAAACGTATTTCCATGAATTATCTCGATTGCCCTTCTCCATTTTGCTTGTGTAGTATAATTGCCCTCAGATTTTCAAGTTCGTGCAAGTATAGCCTTATGATAATGATTAGCAAAATATCGAAGATGCAAGACAAAAGTGCTCTCAAAAGTTATCAAATTTGCGAGAGAGATTGGAATGAAGAATGACAAATCAATTTATAGAAAATTGATTATTCAAACGACAGGCCAAGATTGAAAGATTAACGGACGATTGAGATTGAGAGATTGGACATGCATTCAGACAACTGACAGTAATGACATGAGTGATTCGAATTAGAAATAGAATTAAAGATTAAATAAATGATTTAATCTTCAGTTCGGTATTCAAAAACATAAGAAATATTTTTGCATGACAAAGATGAAGATTGATTAAAGCAACTCTTTGTTTGAATGCACGCACAACACTTAATTAATTAAATAAGACTTTTTAATTAATCCACATGTACATGCAATTGAGTTAGAACTGGATGATTGACTGACTTGACGAAGAGAATACTCGAAGACGCCACTCAGACATCAAATGAAGAGTTAACTGAACGATTAACATGGATGTCGAGTCGAGTAAAAGTGAATACTTAGATAACTCACATAATTATCTAAAATATAGAGGAATGCGTTAAAATAGAATTAATGAATTAAATAATTCATTTAATTCAAGACTCGATATTTGAAGAATAATTAAATAAATAATATTTATTTAATTAAGTGATGAAGGGATTTTAAATGAATAATTAAATAAATTATGAATTTATTTAATTATAGTTGAAATATGATAAAGAATAAATTAAATAATGATTTATTTAATTTAACCGGAAGGATAAGGTTAATTAGTAAGATAATTAAATAAGAAGCGTTTATTTAATTAATTAGATAGAATAAAGAAAAGTGTGAATTAATTAAATATTTAAGATTATTTAATTAATAGAAGAATTAATGTTAAGGTGAATAATTAAATAATTGACATTATTTAATCATGACCCTGAAGAATAAGAATTATGAAGAATATGGAAGTCGCAGGTTTAAACTAGATTTCGGTGTCTACATTTTCCCCTCTTTGATACAATGTCGTTTAGGCGTTGTGTCAAAGAAAATCGATGGAAATATGCCCCAGTCAAGCTCCGGATTAGAATAGGTGAAGATATGCCCCCTCGGGAAAATTGACAAATTTTGGAAATATTCAGAAAAATTTGGAAATGCGCCCGATTAGTTCAATAGATAGGAAAAAACGCCATGCAGTTGACAGAATTAGGTTCAAAAATGGGAGGGATGGGTACGGGATGATAGAAAATGGAAGTTTACACGGCCAGTAGGAAGAAAATGCCACCTAAGCCCTAGGTATATATTGGAATTGGGGTGAAAAACTATTCATTTGCACCCGCCTAGCTTAGAGATTTGAAAAGTTGCTCTAGATTTTCAGCGAGGATGTCTCCAGTTCCAGCCACCCATCATCGTGCATACAGGATCAGGACGTTCCAGAGACCAGCCGGCGCGGACCCCCCGGTATGGACCTAAAACTTGTCTTTTGAAAATTTTTAATTTGCGCGTATTTTAAGGTATTTATTGCATTTTTAATTATGTGTCGCTTTTCATTTTGCACCACATGTGTATGCGCGAATGACGCATCTATTTGCGAAAAGCCGCATTTGCATTTTAACGCCAGTCGATTAGATTAGGTTTAGAAAATAACCGCATGTGTTTCTTTTGTTACGCATTTGATAATTGTGATACGCATTTGAATTTTTGCAACGCATGTGTTTATTTTGATACGCAAATGTATATGTAGAAACACATTTGTTGTTTTAAGATGCATTTGCATGTTTAGAGACGCATTAGAATATTTAGACACGCATTTGTCATTTTGCACCGCAAATGTCATTTTTACGACGCATGTGATGATTATTAACCGCATTTGATTAATAATGACGCATATGTAATTTGTGAACCGCATTTGTAAAAAAATGACGCATGTGTTAAAAAAATGACGCATTTGCAAAAAATAACGACGCATTTGCTTTTTATGTTAAAACAGTCATTTTTTTACTAGGATAGATGATTCAGGCTGACATGAGGCATGTTGTTGCAGGTTGTTCTTGACCCTATCTACACACGTGAGTCGACACCCACGACGTTTCAATTTAGAGACAGCCTACGGCCAGCCGAGCGACGGACTCTATGGCATTTGGGTTTGTTGCATGTGACCGATATGCCCCAGATTAGGGCAAATCGGGGTTTACTGACAGCACTTTGTGAGCGGTGGCACTCGGAGACGTCTTCCTTCCACCTTCCGACTGGAGAGGCCACGGTGACTTTGGAGGATGTGTATAGGATTTTGAGACTACCGATTAGAGGGACATGGGTAGTTTATGATACCCAGAGGGGTATAGCTGAGATGTGTAGATATTACCCCCATGCTGACGTTAGACAGCTAGGGGTTGATGACTATGAGATTAGATGGCGGGTATTGGCCCAGAGATATAGACAGTTAGACTGTCTAGTAGCGACACTGATAGGTGGTATTGTACTGCCTAATCGCCGAGGTCATGGATTCCCTGTGGGATGGGGTGAGATGCTAGTGGGCATGCTGGAGCATCGAGTTGTATATGCTTGGGGTTCGTGTGTGCTGGGGATGCTATACTTCCACCTGCATGACATTGCCTATAGAGAGGCGCAGTCGATGAGCTGCGGCACCACGCTCCTGATGGTATGGGCGTGGGAGCATATTGCTATTTTTAGACCAACTGTGATAGTAGATCTAGCTCGTGGAGTGCCATATGCCTTTCGGTATGCGGGAGCCACCACACAGCACCACATTGGAGACACGGGCTATTATAGACACGCTATAGACCTGATGCAGGAGTTTACATGGAGACCGTACTTAGGCTGCGAGGTATGGTCAGATGAGGGTGAGCATTTGCCATTTTGTCGACAGACACAGTATTTGGTGGGACGGACAGTGTCCCATATGCTTTTCATAGAGCGACAGTTTTCGGACCGGGTATTGAGACAGTTTGGAGAGGTACAGGATGTACCTCGAGGGAGAGCCGAGTTTTCCATGTCATCACGAGAGGTCCTATTATGGGGGCCATAGATTCCAGTCGCCACTGCAGAGGCGGATATTGATAGTTTACAGGCACAGCCATGGGGATGGAGGGATGGACCAGTAGATGCAGGGACTACTCCAGCTTATGATCAGTGGTGGGCATTACACAGGCCGACTCCCTTGACAGATCTAGGACAGCCAGCACCAGTAGAGTGGTGGGTTAGAGGTCCCAGAGGCAGACGAGGCAGAGGAGGTGGTCGAGGAGGCAGAGGAGGCCGAGGTGATGGTGGGGATGATGGCAGAGGTGGCCGACGTGGAGGCAGGAGAGGGAGGCGTGGTCGACAGGGATGAGGACCAGCCTTGTCACCAATCCGAGAGGAGAGAGGAGGAGAGGATGATGTGGCCATGCTAGATGTGGCCAGAGGTGGTGAGGAGGAGCAGCCGGCAGAGGCAGTTATCCCAGACATCCCTGACATCCCAACAGAGGTAGAGGTAGGTGCCGAGGAGGCAGTTGCAGAGGAGGCCGGTGGAGAGGAGGCAGTTGGAGAGGAGGCAGAGATCGATGCCCTTGGATTGCTAGGTGCCTACCAGGAGGATGATGAGGAGGAGGATGATCACGAGAGAGAGATCAGGGATCAGATCCTGGAGGAGATGGATGAGGAGGAGGATGGGCGAGACAGGGTCTGCTAGGATGAGACAGAGGCAGAGGTTCCTGACACTGATATATTACGAGCCCAGGTTGCCTCCTTGGAGGAGCAGATGAGGGTGTTGATGGTAGAGAGAGATGCCTACAGGGTAGAGAGAGACAGAGCCTTGATGGAGAGAGATCAGGCTATAGCCCAGAGGTAGGAGACTGAGCAGAGATTCACAGAGCTCAGGACATTATGTATAGGACCATCAACAACATTTGCCAGAGAGTTGGTCAGAGACGGTGAGAGGGAGAGATACTACCGAGACTTGTATGAGGCAGAGGTTCCCTTAGAGAGATGGGCTCCCAGTTTTTCAGCGGTACAGAGTAGTAGGTCCCAAACCAGGACCCACACACGGAAAGTGAGCACAGAGGGAGTGGATCAGCCACGCAAAGCAGGGCCATATGACAGACCTCCCACAGCTCCGAGATCAGCAGGTTCCCGGCATCAGTCTCCTACACACTCCCGACATGATGGCAGTGGCAGTTCAGGATAGAGATATAGTTTTGAGGTCCATTTGAGACATTGTATTTTGATTTGATAGCCTGCAGGCTTCCATGTATTTGTGATACATTATGACATTATGATGTGACACATATGAGCGATATATATATATATATATGATTTTGGCGGCGATTCTTATGATATGCATTGTCTATTTATGGATTATGTAGTTATTTATTTATACATATGATGTTTATATGATATGCCTATGTGATGGATGGTTATATGTACTTTATGTTGTTTATGCAACTAATGCGATAATGTTGATTCTATATGACATGTGATTCTATATGATTATGAGATGCCATGTGATGTTATATGTATAATGACATGTGATGCTATACAAATGTAATGTGATGCATGTATTTACATTTTATTGCTTATGATATGCAGTGTTAAATGATGATTATTGTCTATTATGCCATGATGATCGAAATGTGAAATATTCCTATATATATGTATGTTTCTAACATGTATGCTGATGCAGGATGATGTATACCAGTTTGTGTCATAGGACTCCATCATAATGCAAGAAAGAAGACTTGTTAGTGCGGAATGGAAGATCGACAAAGAATGAAAAGATAGAAGATAAATGTTAGCGTTAGGAATCTTCGATATTTTACCGTATCACAAAAGGTATTGCACTTTATCATCATTGGGCGGGACTAATACAAATGGAGACAAACACCAGGATATGACATAAATCAAGGTGTGCAAGATCATCCACTTGCTAATAACAGACAGTCGCAGACAAGGATTGTCACTAACTCATACTAAAGGCACAAGTTGCCCCAATCTTTTTGTCAGGACAAACCACATATAGCAAACAAAAGAAAAAGACGGGTCATGAGACGTCATCGCTCCTCTAAATCCTTCATGGGACATCCTTGAGGAAACTAGTAACATGACTCAAAATCAAATTTAAAAGACAGTCGACAGACAGCAGTCAAAGAAAATAGGATTATGATACATCGTTGCTTCTCTAAATCCTTCATGGGACATCATTGAGAAAGCTAGTAACACGAATCCTAGTCATCAATTCAAGATAAATGATAAAAGAAATAAGCCATAAAGTCAAAAAGCCAATGAAAATATTTGCCAAAACATGATTTGTTTGTTTGATTTGTGCGATTGATAGAGCCTGATTGTAGGAGATACACATACCGGATAAGACTGTGAGTCTAGTTTCGATGTTATGACTATCTGTATAAGGCATGACAAAGTCTGGTTTCAGAAAGTCATGTATCGTATAAGACGTTGAGTCAGATGTCGTTGATGTGATAACCTGTGTAAGGCTACGTTTGATTGTTTTGACCTTGTCGATTACGCAGGAAGGACACATCCTGTATAAGACATAGGTTGATTGTTTTGATAACATCTGTTTCTAAGAAAGACACATCTTGTAGCAGACTGTTAGTTAATCTATTTGAATTGTTTTGTTTGGCAAGTTGTTTGATATGATTCAGAGACATAGCTGACTTGTTCACCAGAGTAATGCATGACTTGATATGACGTGTTGACAATTGACTGTGTGTGACGACAAAACCCTAAAGGACTGACCTAGTGCAGCCTCGGGGGCTCATCGTGTGATGGCCTTGCCTACGTTGTACACGCAGAGACCTCGTAGTTCAACTTGACTGTGACCGACAAGACTGACTACAAATAGAAGACATGTGTGAAAGTGAATGTGACGAACCCTAATGGACTGACCTAGTGTGGCCTTGGGGGCTCATCGTGTGATGTGCCTTGCCTACATTGTACACGTAGAGACCTCGTAGTTTGACACGACCAATGACCTTGTCATATAGACATATGGATTGACTCATGAATTTATACAGAAAAACCTAAATTGACTGACCTAATGCCTCAGGGGCACATCGGCAGATGGCCTTTCCTACGTCTAGTCACAGAGGCAACGTAGTTCGACAAACGACAAAGACTGACAAGTGCGACTGACTTTGACTCTGTTTTTGGATTTTTGAAATGTTTTGATTTTTTTGTCTTTTTGAAGTTTTCTGATGTTTTTGTGTTTTTCTCAGGTCATTTTGCGATGTTCGTGGATTTTTCATGATGTTTCATCTTCCACATAGCCAATGTAAGAATCAATATGACGCACGTCAAGTGTTTGCCCCCAGTCGAGTATAAGACCAATTGATTATGAATAGAGTGAGATGGGGGATATGAAATGCTCTCGATGTCAATCGTTCCAAGCTATGGAAAAGACTACCACCTATTAGGAATGATATATACAAGTGATGGACATAAAAGGTAAGAGATATATACAGGATAGTGGACTATGTACACGAATGTGGGCTATATACACGGTAGAGACTATGTACAGGGAAGTGGTGTATGTACAAGATAGATTAGAATAATAGTAGACAAAGGAGCAAAGTTGAGTACACATGGCACCTGTTTGCCAGGTTTTCACCAAGGTACCTATCTAAAGCGCCACCGAAGTGGTTTTCACCATTGGACGATTGATTTGTTTTTACTATTTTCCATATTAACTATTTTATTTTTTTTGGTGTTACCAAGACGCCTGTTTGCCAGGTTTTCACCTTGATAACGATTTTTTTGATTTTTTTGATTTATTTTTTGATTTTTTATTTTTTGCTAAATAAGACAAAGGCTCCCAGAAGCTATGAGTAGAACTTCTTCAGATGCATACTATTGATTGGTGAGGAAATTGGTTAGCCTTCAGGAGTAGAGAGTTGGTACGCTCCTGATCCAAAAGCTTTTGTAACAACATAAGGTCCCAACCAATTAGGTTCAAACTTTCCTGGTTTGTCTCTTTCTGCTTGATTCTTTGGGTTCTCCATTAAAACCAAGTCACCAATGTCAAAATTTCTGTTTAAGACCCTCCTGTTATAGCTACGACGAAGGCGATTCTGATATGCTTGGAGATGGTCCAGTGCCTTTTGTCTTCGCTCATCCAGGAATTCTAGTTCAGGGAGTCTCGACACTCGATACTCTTCATCATCAATGTGGCCTTTCAGGGATACCCTTGGGGAAGGAATCTCGACCTCAATAAGCAAAATGGCTTCAGATCCAAAGACAAGTGAGTATGGGGTAGCACAAGTGGGAGTACGGATACTTGTACGATAAGCCCATAAGGCAGGATTAAGCTGTAAATGCCAGTCACGACCAGCATCATTAACAGTTTTCTTGAGGATTCTAATGATGGTCTTGTTAGACGCCTCCGCTTAGCCATTACCTTGTGGGTAGTATGGAGTGGAGAAGTGATGTTGAATATGAAATTGATCACACAAGTGACAGACTTCTTGGTTCTTAAATGGACGGCCATTATCAGTGATTATGGACTGAGGGACACCATACCGACAAATGATATAGTTCAAGATAAATCTAGAAATCTGTGTGCCAGTAATGTATGTCATAGGAATGGCTTCAATCCACTTCATAAAGTACTTAGTGGCAGTGATAATGAACTTGTGTCCATTTGATGATGTAGGGTGGATTTTACCTATGAGGTCGAGTCCCCATTGGGCAAAGGGCCATGGTGACATGATAGGACGGAGCTCCTGTGCTGGGGCATGTATCAAATCTCCATGAACTTGGCATTGGCGACATTTCGTTACAAAGACATATGAGTCTTTTTCCATAGTAGGCCAATAGTAACCCAGTCTCATAATATTTTTAGCTAAGGTAGGACTGCTAGAATGGGACCCACATATACCCTCATGCACCCCACGCAAGGTTGCTTGTGCTTCAGTAGAATCAAGACATCTCAACAGGGTATTATCTAAGGCACTTCTATATAAGGTGTCTCCGACGATGGTGTATTTGGCTGACTTGTGAAGGAATGTCCTACGTTGGTTATTGGATAGGCCAATGGGGATGACTTCGACATGAAGGTAATCATAGATTTCTTTGTACCATGGGGAATCAGGACCAACAATGTCACACACCATTTTAGAATCTAGGATATCGTAGGCGGGGACCAAAAGTTGTTCGACCAAGAACTCAAACTTAGGCACGTTGTTAGGAATGTCAAGGAGTGAGGCAATTGTAGCCATAGCGTCTACTGCTTTGTTTAAAACTCGAGGTATCTGATGAAACTTGACTTTGTCAAAGTACTCTTTAAAACTATCAGCCATGCGCTTGTATGGAGCAAGCTTCTCATCCTTAGTCTCATAATCATCATTTACCTGTCTTATTACTAGTTGAGAATCACCATATACCTGTAGGTTCTTGATTTTCCACTTGACTACCATGCGTAAACCTGTCACTAAAGCTTCATATTCCGCCATGTTGTTAGTGCACGGAAATGCAATCCTGAATGACTTAGGGATGGAATCACCCTGTGGTGTGATAAACAATATCCCAGCCCCTGAACCATGATTTGTATGCGAGCCATCAAAGTACAGTTTCCATGTTATGTTTGTGTCAAAAGTGAATATGAACTCATCAGGAAAGTCTGCCACTAATGGGTGATCTTCCTGTATTGGTGCGTCAGCTAACTGATCAGCAATGACCTGTCCTTTAATAGCCTTTCTTTCTACATACTGGATATCATACTCACTAAGTATCATAACCCACTTAGCCAGACGTCCTATTAATGCTGCCTTGCTGAGCAAATATTTCAGAGGATCTATTTTAGCAATCAACATTGTTTGATGGTTTAGCATGTAGTGCCTCAGTTTTTGGGTAGCAAATACTACTGCAAGATAGGCACGTTCAATGTTACTATAGTTGAGTTCGTAACCAACCAAAGTCTGACTGATATAATAGACTGCCCGTTCATGACCTTCATCGTCATTCTGTGCAAGCAATGCTCCAAGTGATGAATGGGTTGCTGTGATATAAAGAATCAATGGTCTTCCTTCAACAGGTGGCATTAAGACAGGTGGTGTAAGTAAATATTCTTTAATCAGTTGAAAAGCCTCTTCACACTTAGGCGTCCATGCAAAGGGTACTCCTTTCTTAAGTAGATGTTGAAAAGGGTTTGTCTTATCGGCTAGTTGTACTATAAATCTTCTGATAGATTGCAACCTTCCCTGTAATGTCCTGAGTTGACTGAGATTGTTGGGGGGTGGCATGTCCATGATTTCTTTTACCTTAGCAGGATCTACCTCAATGCCTCGTCTAGAAATGAGATAACCTAACAACTTTCCTAACTTGACTCCAAACACGCATTTCTTTGGGTTGAGTCTCACATTATACTTCTCCAGCCTCTGAAATACCTTTTCTAAAACCTATAAATGTTCTGCCCTTGTTTTGGATTTTACAATAAGGTCATCGACATAATCCTCCATACAAGTGTGTACTAGATCATGAAAGATAGTAGTCATAGCACGTTGATAGGTTGCTCCTGCATTTTTGAGTCCGAAGGGCATAACATTCCAGCAATACGTTCCCCAAGGACAAGTGAAGGATGTCTTATGTTGATCTTCAGTTGCAATTTTTATCTGGTTATATCCTGAGAATCCATCCATAAGGGACAACATCTCATATCCTGTTGTCATGTCAACTATCATGTCTATGTTAGGCAAAGGGAAGTCATCCTTAGGACAAGCCTTGTTGATATCTCTAAAATCAGTGCAGATGTGGATGCCCCCAGCTAGTTTGGTAACTGGTACAAGATTGGAAATCCAATTTGCATAGTCAATAGATCTGATGAAACCCACGTCTAAGAGTTTCTTGAGTTCTGCCTTGACTAATAAAGCAATTTGTGGATGCATTTTTCTCAACTTCTGTTTCACTGGTTTGGCACCTGGTTGTAAAGGTAAATGGTGTAGAACAAGTTCAGGATCTAACCCTGGCATGTCCGCATATGACCAAGAAAAATTTATCTGTCTCTGTGCAAAGAAGTCGTGGAACTCAGGCTTTTCTTCTATTGTCAATGACGCTGCAAAATAAACTAGTCGTGGATTCTCTTTTGTGCCTATGTTGACCTCTACAGTTTCTTCCATGAGCATAGGTGACTTTTCCTGTGTAATGGGAAGAATGTTCAAACCTCCATCCTTAGGCACCTCAGAGAGGTTTTCACCTTCGGATGCGTCCTTTCTTTTTACTTTTTCATTGTCTAGAGGTGCCTTTCAGTTTTCACCTAGAGACTCATCCTTTTTATCTTGTTTATTCTTTTTCTCATTTTTGCGACTGGAGGGTTGAACAGATTCCCCAAAATATGCTTTATTGTCCAATTCAATTGTAAAACCAACTTTATGATCTCCGTTAGGTATGCCTTCACGTAATCCCAGGAACTCAGCAATCGCTTCGTCGTTCTCAAAAGTATCTAAAACGGGTGTATCTTGTTGATCCCAATCAATGAGTTGGGGATAAACTAAGGGCATGTCATCGTCAGAGTTAACAAAGTCTAATGGGGTCAAGGTAAGGATTGAATTATTCATGTGATCACAAAAGTCTTGTACCAAGTCCTTTTTGCTCTTGGGTTTGGGTCTAGGTGGATGAATAGGTGGGCCTAATGCCAAGGTTTGACAATTTGAAACAGGTGGCTGAGGTTGCCAAGAGGTAGGGTCAAGTGATTCCCAATAGTAGTGTTTAAACCACTCCTCTTTTGTCATTTTCTTTGGTGGACAGGAATTTAAGGGGTTTGGTGAGGAACTTAACAGCAAGTCAAGTTCTCCAAATAACTTGTCAAGGTCCATGGAAGAAGTAGAGGATAAGGAATCCCACTCATAATCATTAGAGTCAGGAGAGTTACAATGATTTTGGTCTATTGGTTCGTAAGATGTCTTAATGTCTCCTGAAGCACGTACTTCCTCAAGTAAGGGTAATGGAGTACTAGGAACGCCAATCTGAATCGGTTGAAACCCTAGCCCTACTCCTTTTGGCCACTGAGAAACAAATAATGGTTCAATTCTGCCATCTTGGTTTAAGCCTAAACCACTCTGCCCATCATATCCTTTGGTTTGCATGATTTTAAAACCCTTTCCATATAATCTTGTAGGAATATGAGCAAGCAAAAGGGGTTCTTGATTATCTTCCTTGTACAGCCAGGAAGTGACATCTTCTGTATCCACAGCCTCTTTGCTTAATTCACCCCATTTAGTGAAAGTTGTTGTGGGAGGAACATGTATAGTGATCATAGATTGTCCCCTACCTGCTATAGGTAAACCATATGACTTAGGAGGGACCAAATGGCTAACACAATAAAAAGTCTTCATGTAATACTCTCCACAACCCTTGTCTTGGATCTCAACCCTAGGAGTAATAGGAAGTGAGGGTGGAACAGATGTTCGAGTGAGTGTGGACGGGTCAACATAAGAAGATGGATTGGATGATGAGGCCTCTTGGTTCACTGGCACTTGGCGTTGAGGGATCTCCTTTAGATTAGTGCAATACTGAAAAGGATCAGGATCACCATCTATAGTTATTTCGGTGCCATTGTAAGGGAATTTAAGACACTGGTGATATGTGGAAGGGACCGCCTTCATGGCATGAATCCATGGTCTACCTAGCAGAAGGTTATAAGGGAGGGTGAGATCCAAGACCTGGAATTTTGTCTCCATTACCGCATGACCAATTCTGATAGGAAGTGTTACCACCCCCTTTGATTTTCATTCTTCATCATCATAAGCCTTAATGACAATACTCTTAGTGATGTCTACGCATGCTTCTGAGATACCTAATGCCTTAATTAGTTTTAAAGTGCATAGATTTAACCCTGCTCCTCCGTCTACCAAAACTCGTCTAACTTTGGTGTCATTGACAAGGACTTCTAGATGTAAAGGATCATTGTGTTTCATCTTGTCTGTGGCATAGTCTTGTTCAAAGAATGTGGCATGATGATTATTGGTTAAGTAGCCCACCATTTCCTGGAAATGATTGACATCAAGGTCATTAGGGACCGTGGTGTTCTGTAAAGCCTTATCAAGGATAGACCGATGCTCGGGGGAGATACGTAACAATTCCAAGATTGAAATTTGGGCTGGGGTCTTCCCCAACTAATCAAGTAGGTTATATTGTAACTTGGAAGGTTGAGGTGTTTGCTATGATGGAGGGCCTGGGATAGTAAACTTAGTACGACGAGTATTGACTGCACACTCAGGATTAGCATTGATAGTAATGGTATTGATGTTTTGATCAGCGACACGAAGGCAATGAATGATTTTTCCACTATCATAATCATGTTTGATACTTGCATAATTGGCAGACATATTGGTCTTAGTACTTGAACTAGGGAAAGTTCCTTTCCCATGGTCATGTAATGGGTCTGAAAAGACCTGATGATCAGTGTTGGATGTCTTTTGTTTTTGTCCACTAACCTCAATAATTCGCTTATCAACAAGATCTTGTATGATATTCTTCAGTTGTCGACAGTTTTGTAGGGTATGTCCCTTAGTCCTATGATAATCATAGAAGGCATTGTCATCCCACCAAGTTGGTTTAAACTATCCTAGATCATATTGTCTTGGTTCCTGCAGTTGTATGAGGTTGTGTTGTAACAGTTGTTTGAACACCGACTCAATGGGTTCCCCTAAGGGAGTGAACTCACGTTTTTGAAATCTCCTTGGTTGTGGACATTGGGTATTTGAGACCGTGTTAGGAGGTTGATTAACAGCATTAAGTGTGTTGGAAAAAGTATGAGGTCCTTGTAATGTGAGGAGGGGTTTTGCTTGTAATGTTTTAGCATCAACCACCCCATCATTTGTGACATTTTTATTGCGAGACCAAAATCTGTTTCTATCTGTGGGAGTGTTTTGTACGACCATGTTTCGATTGGGTGTTGTCATCTTGAGTTCACCCTTTTCAAGGAGATCCTTCTCTATTATCACCCCCTTTTCCACTAGTTTCGAAAAAGATATGTAGCAATGTACCCTTAAGTTACTCCTGAGTTTTGGATGAAGGTTTTCTTGAAACATTGTAACCTTTTGTTTTTTAGGTATCTCTACAGGACATCTACTAGCAATAGTTCTCCATCTCTGGAAGAAAGCAATGAATGTTTCACCTTCATCTTGTGTTGTGTGGCACAAGGTTGCTATATTTATCTCATGGTCAATGTGGAAGGAGAATTGCTCCACAAATTTCTCGACTAGTTCTCCCCATGATCTAATGCCAGAATCTAGACCCGAAAACCATTCTAGTGCAACTCCTACAAGACTTTGTGGAAATAGCCTCATAAGGTACGTGGGGTCGTAAGCGACATCAATGCATATGGTAGAAAATTCCCTGATATGTTCTACTGGATTGCATTTTCCATTGTACTTAGGAAGATTCGGTATGACATATCCGTGAGGGAAAGGTGTCATGTACAATGATCTGTCAAAAGGGAATGGGCATATGTCCTTTGGTGAAAATGATTTCTTAGTTGAGACCGACATGTTATCCATTTGCGTTTGTAATGCGTGCATTTGTGTTTGCAGGACGTCAACTTGGGTGAAAGATGTGTTAGGAGGATTATGCGGATCCATGTATGTATTCTGAAATCCCAAGTCTCGGGATGGGTTTTGATTGAATGTTGGCATCTAAGGTGGATTTGGATTCAGAATATTGGTAAATGTATTCTGGTCTGGTATCTGCATAAATCGGTGTTGACCTGGGTTCTGTGTAAATGGATTCTGAGCACCACTCTGTGAAAAGGGATTCTGATTCAGAATCGAAGTGAATTGGTTTTGAGTTGAAATCTGTGTGGACGGATTCTGATTACCAATCTGTGAAAAAGGGTTCTGATTCGGAATCGACATAAATTGGTTTTGACTTGGAATCTCCGTGGATGGATTCTGACTACCAATCTGTGAAAAAGGGTTCTGACTTGGAATCGATGTAAATGGACCCTGACTGCTAGTCTGGAGGAGTGGATTTTGATTGCCATATTGGAAGGAGGGAATGCCTCCTATTTGTGTAATCCTTGGTATAGTACTAGTGATTTGAGCACTAGGTATGGCCATCGACTGTGGTAAGGTACCCATGATACTAGCAGTAGGTGTGGTTGTTGACTGTGCACTTGTGACATTGACATATGATGTATGGGCTGACATTTTAGGTCTTTTACTCCCAATAAGAGAACCAGTGGGAGTGGATAATGATGCCCCCGTAGTGAAATTAAATCCCGATTTCATGCTAGGTATACCAAATGGGGACGTATGGACTGTTGTACTCTATGTAGACGTGCTAGATGGAATAGTCATGTTGACCTGAGGTATAGTAGTACTAGCAGTCGTAGTATTTGTCCCTTGTGTAGGTTGAGTTTGTAAGGTACTGATATCAAATCCTGGAGGTAAAGTAGCACCTTTAGCTAGCAATTTTCCTAAAAATCATTGACGATCATTTGCTAGGTACTCATCTACAAAAGAGGCAAACTCAGGGTCTTGTGCAGCAGCTTCTATGTCTTCTACTACAATATGTCCTTGAGTGTTTCTAGTGGTGAATTTGTCTAATAAAGTCTTATGAGGTCTTGAAGAAAATGGATTGATGAATTCATTTGGGTTCGACATGTTTTCTCTCTCTCTTCTCTTAGACCTAGTTTCAACCATGTAAGACAAGCTCAATATGCGGGAAATGCAAGACTATATCTAGAAACTGTATGACTCTACTCTATGTTTTTGGGGTTTTCTTATGAAAAATAAGGGATGTCCTATGATGATACTAGTCTAGACTCTAAAGGTGCAAGAAGTCTAAGTGAGACCCTAAAATGATCAATTCTATAAACCCAAGGTGAAGGGACCAACTACCTAAAGTCAAACCAAGGTGTCAATTTAGATAAGTCAAGGAACCAATGTAGGACAAAGATCAAAGACAAGTTGAGTTTCCTAACTAGACTGATGAGCTAGGACGACTCTCTGTAGGACAAAGTATAAGATGATAAGACTAGGTTCAATGACAGATTTCGTTGACACTATGACCTTTCTAGAGTATAGATGGTGGACTACTCCTAAAGTTTGTAAAAGTGACCTCTCTAAAAGTCTAATGCAAGGTGATATGTACCCTATGATGAAGCTAAACTCTAACTAAAGACAACTATGGTAATGACTAAATGACCCTAAAGGATACAAAATTGAGCAAATTGTTTTAGGTTTCTGTTTCAAAGACTGTTTGTATGAAGACCACTGAAACTGGTATAACCCTGATAATCTGGACAGTGACAGTGAATTTTGGTTATTCTGGTAAACAGACAGATGCGTTTCAAATTTAACAGTTGCGGTTCAAATTTGCAGATGCGACTCAAGATTACCAGATGCGACTCAAACTGACAGATGCGACTCAGAATACAATGCATGCGGTGTTTTCAGAACAGATGCGAGCCAAAATAACATATGCGACTCACAAATTACATATGCGACTCAAAACTACCTGATGCGACCTTTATAAATCAAATGCGAGCCAAAATGACAGATGCGACTCAGAAATTTCAGATGCAACTCAAATTTAACAGATGCGACTCAAAATTAACAGATGCGACTCTAAAAATCAGATGTGTGTTTCTGGTGAACAATTGCGACTCTCTGTGAATTTTCAGTGACATGAAATTTAAACTGACTCCATTTTCTGTGATCAAATTCTGACAATCAAAGACAATCGTAAGACAAAGTGTTTTCAGTTTCAATTTTGGACTCAAAGAACGTTTAAAGTGATAACAGACAAGCACATCCTAATAGGCCAAAGGCCTAGGGTTTGTATACTTGGTATAGCTCACCGAAATACCCCGGATTGGTGATGAACACCTTTCCTTCTCGAGAGCGGATAGCTTAGGAATTTGGTGGCATTGGCTCCCCTCCACGGCTCATTAACGTCTTTCGAGCACACCAATTCTGAATTCTTTGGGTAGTGACTTCCCAAGAACCGCTATCTCTACTCAAGGGGATCAGTAGTGAGTAATCTTTGGGCATGATACTGTACCCTGCACTAATACCAAGCAACAACCACAAATAGGTTGGTCTCTACAACAAAGGGTATTTAATTCGTGCATTCCGTTCGTGGGGTGTGATCCATACGGCGCGAGTCCCCTTTCGAATCCATCTCGTCGGAACCACACTCGTGATTCTTGGGGTTTCCCCAAGAACCCACTTTTGTATACCGGCTGGAAGTCCCTCGGGTTCAGGGTGCTACCGGTCTAAGTCGTTCTGGGGTGAGTACTTTTTCCCACCAGAATAGGCCCAAGTTCTAGAGTTGGTAACCGTTTCTCTTACACCCAAGATCGCACGGATGCACAAGGGGAGAGGATACTTCGGTGTACCAAATCGTAAGGGTGACCAAACTTGTGCTTTCGCACCAAACACAGTAGACACTTGTTAATTTTAATCCAAATGAAAGATTTTCTACGCTACCAAACAATCTGTTTTAAATTTAACTAGGGTCTTCGACAAATGTCCTGCAGAAAGACTATTTAGTAATTTTCAATATTGTCTTCGTTAATCATTCTGCAAAAGCTTGTTAACTCCAAATGGCCCCACGCTGAAAATAAGATATCAGTAACACGAAAATCAATTGAAAATTGCAGATTATGGGAAACGAAAATAAAATTTTACCAGTCAGTTGCGTCGTTTTGTTACCAGTCAGATGCGTCGTTTATTTTTCAGTTGCGGCTCGGGATATCACTTGTGATTCAGGAATTGTCAGATGCGTCGTTTCTCTGTCAGATGTGGTTCATAAACTCAATTGCAGTTCATAAACTTCACATGCGGTTCTGGAAAATCAATTGCGGTTCAGAAACTTCACATGCGTCATTCCGTACGAAAAATCTGCAAAAACAAAAATTAAAAGATCTACGGATTCGCGAAGATGGTGTCTTCACGTCGGGTTCACCAAAATGTAACACTGAAAATGAAACAAGCTTTGGACAATAGACAACAAGAATCAAGATTAGAAGCACACATGCATACAATACTAAATCTAAAATGCAAATTTCAAACGTTAAGCAACAAAGAACATGGGAAAGTAAAAACGTAATTAAAATTGAAACAATCTCACCAATTCCAAAAGTATTTCCATGAATTATCTCGATTGCCCTTCTCCATTTTGCTTGTGTAGTATAATTGCCCTCAGATTTTCAAGTTCGTGCAAGTATAGCCTTATGATAATGATTAGCAAAATATCGAAGATTCAAGACAAAAGTGCTCTCAAAAGTTATCAAATTTGCGAGAGAGATTGGAATGAAGAATGACAAATCAATTTATAGAAAATTGATTATTCGAACGACAGGCCAAGATTGAAAGATTAACGGACGATTGAGATTGAGAGATTGGACATGCATTCAGACAACTGACAGTAATGACATGAGTGATTCGAATTAGAAATAGAATTAAAGATTAAATAAATGATTTAATCTTCAGTTTGGTATTCGAAAACATAAGAAATATCTTTGCATGACAAAGATGAAGATTGATTAAAGCAACTCTTTGTTTGAATGCACACACAACACTTAATTAATTAAATAAGACTTTTTAATTAATCCGCATGTACACGCAATTGAGTTAGAACTGGATGATTGACTGACTTGATGAAGAGATTACTCGAAGAAGCCACTCAGACATCAAATGAAGAGTTAACTGAATGATTAACATGGATGTCGAGTCGAGTAAAAGTGAATACTTAGATAACTCACATAATTATCTAAAATATAGAGGAATGCGTTAAAATAGAATTAATGAATTAAATAATTCATTTAATTCAAGACTCGATATTCGAAGAATAATTAAATAAATAATATTTATTTAATTAAGTGATGAAGGGATTTTAAATGAATAATTAAATAAATTACGAATTTATTTAATTATAGTTGAAATATGATAAAGAATAAATTAAATAATGATTTATTTAATTTAACCGGAAGGATAAGGTTAATTAGTAAGATAATTAAATAAGAAGCGTTTATTTAATTAATTAGATAGAATAAAGAAAAGTGTGAATTAATTAAATATTTAAGATTATTTAATTAATAGAAGAATTAATGTTAAGGTGAATAATTAAATAATTGACATTATTTAATCATGACCCTGAAGAATAAGAATTATGAAGAATATGGAAGTCGCAGGTTTAAACTAGATTTCGGTGTCTACACCATTCAAGGCATTGTCCACCTAGACTACTTGGGAATAACCTCATCAAATAAGTTTCTTCATGAGAAAATTCAAGACTCATAGTTCTAAATTCCCTCACATGATCAATTGGATCCGTTTTCCCATTGTATTTGTCATATTTCGAGAATTCACAATTTTTGGGAAAAGGGATTATATGGATATCTTGATCAAAAGGATATGGAAAAAATTCTTGGATGAAATATCATTTTGATGGCTCCCTTTGCATGTCATGAAGTTGTTGTTGAAGGTTCTTCATTTTATGAGTTAGGGAAATCACTTGTTCTATTTCTTTTTTATGTTGTTTGGGAGGTGCTTTCAATTGATTCACATCAAAATCCTTCAATAACTTGACACCTTGTTTAGCTAGCATAAGGAGGTACTTTTCCCCATTCCTTTCAAAAATATTTTCTAAGCATTTGTGGAAATTTGGATCTTGTTCAGCATGTTGAATGTCTTCTTCGGTTATTTCTTCCCCTTCATTGTTGTTGAGTCCATGGAAAGGATTCTCTTCAACTTTTTCCATGGTGTTTTGGGTTTCATTATTTTGAGTTTCGGTGTTTTGATTCTCAATGAATGTATTTTCAATGGTTGTAATTTCAATGGTTGGAGTTCCAATGTTTGGCTCTTCAATGTTTTGATTTTCAAGTCCCTTTTCCTTGAGTTTTTGTTTTTGTAACCTTGTTTGAACGAGCATACAAGTGTTATAGTTTTGACTAACATTTGATCTAAGTTTGAAAGAGTACCAAGGATTACAACTAAGTCAAATAGAATGAAAAATTCTAATTAGACTAAATATGATTTGACTATATAGTTTTGTTTCATGATGAAAGGATGATAAATTCTAATGATGAAACTAGGCTTAATAATCAAAGGTGTGATAAATTTGATGATTTTGCCACTTTGAGATATTAGATTTTGGTTTAGGTTAGAGAATTCCACTTGTAGAGGTCAATTTTAACAAGTTTAGACTCTATGGTACCTAAGGAATGATTTTGGTCTTGAGGAAATTCTAAAATTTTGGTTGAAATTGTGAAATAGGGGACAAGCTTAACTCTCGGGTCAATGTGCCAGAATATTGCACATATGTGCTACAAGATTGGGTAAATGCACTGGAAAAATACACGGATGCACTAAAAGATTGACTGTATGCACTGGAACAGAGGATAGAGGCACCATAGTTTTGCACAGATGTGCTATAATAGCAGTTGGATGCGCTAAAAGATTGCACAGATGCAGTAGCAAATACAACGAATGCAATGATGCAGTTTGTTGGAAATTTGTTTTATTTTTTGGATTTTCTAGTTAGAGACTTGGTTGTTTCAATGAATTTTTTTCTGAATCAAGGTTTTCACTTTCAACATGTGATATTTTAGTTTGAAATTGGTTCAAAAACACATTGGTAAAGACACATCAAGCATGTATTACTTAGGTTGTGTAGGGCTATATTTGTTGAATTACCACTTGGATTTTACTCTAGTTGCACTTACGTATAGTGAATGATTACATTCCTGACCCCACTGGCTCCCCTCCATGACACTCACTTCTATGGGGTAGCCAAGCATCAATACCCATGAATCTCCCATGGCATATTTCTCATCTCTACTAAAAGCTACAAGAGTGTGGGACGGCTTCAAAATGATCATTCTTGAACCAACAAATATATTAAAGATTTTGGCCTTGCTACAACAAAGGGTTCTAGCATAGGGATTCCATTTGTGGGGAATCATCCATGTGGCAAGAGACCATTGATTCCCTTCTTGTCAGAACAATCCTCGTAATACTTGAACTTTCCCCAAGTACCCACATTTATATCCCATTTGGAAGTAGTGTGTTACTGGTTGGGTCGTTCCCTTGGGTGATTAATTTTTACCAAAAGGAAAACCCTCTAAGGATAAAACAAAAGTGAATGGGCCTAGCTTTTTGGTCACCCAATTAAGGGGAGATTATATTCCTACCATTCATCAAGCACAAAATACATGGTGTTCTTTATCCTTTCTAATTAAGCTAGATACCTATCTTAACCAAAACAAAGCATTTAAATAACTCCATCCCCTACATAAAACATCAGTAGTTTGATAAATTTCTCTTTGACCAATGTATAAGAGTACCTGCAAGTAGAAAACACAAATTAGCTCTTGAATTTTGAATTTTTTTCATATTTACATAGATGCGCTAGAACAATCATTCAATGCAATAAAATATTTCTTCAATGTGCTAAAACAACTACTCTATGCGCTAAAAGAACTTATGTATATGCTAAAATAACTTATGATTGCATTAAAAGAAGTAACATATGCACTAAAATAAGTGATGAATGCACTAAAAGATTCCCTGTATGAGCTAAAAAAGTTGATGTATGCACCAAAAGATTGATTGTATACACTAGAACAAACCTCAGATGCATTGAAAGATTGATTGGATGCACCGAAACAGAAGTCGTATGCACTGATATATTTGTCAGATGCACTAAAAGAAACTATGGTTGTGCTAAAATGCTACGTCTAGCCTGTTTACAAGAACTTTTCTAGAAAATTGTTAGAAATGGGGTATTTCCCCACGGTGGGCGCCATTTTATGTGTGTGTGAAATGTGAGAATTGTTAGTAAATCAACACAAACCTTAATGAAATGAATTATATCAAAGATTTGAATCAAGAAAACTACTCTATTTTGCAGCTAAACAAATCTTTTAATAACATCCCATTGTCCTCTATTCTTAAGGATTTATTAAACCATTTGACCCTTAGATTTCTATGTGCACTATGGTTGTTAAAAAGCCAATTTGAGAAACGAGGTAAAATTCAACATGAAAGCCAATTAATTTCCTACATGAAACTATATGATGAAAATGATAATGGATACTATGATGAACGGATAATGGTGTTAGATTAAACAATGCAAATGATATGAAGCTAATATGATTCTACATATTCTCAAATGCTAACTATGAATATGCTAATCTAAAATGAAACTATGAAGCAAGGTGTGATTCTAAGATTTAACTATGATGCAAAACATGATATGAGATGTAACTATAAGACTCCAAAATGCTCCAATGCTCAAACGATATTCCTGCATGATAACTCTACTCAAATGTGGATGAAAAATACATTGGCAAAGGGTAGTATTTATATTCTTTTCAATTAAGAGGGATGAATGGTGGAGATGGAGATAATCAAGAACGTGTCCCCTTGACCAAAGACAAAATTTCAAATGGATGGAGGAATCTCTAGACCAAAGACAACATTCCAAATGGATGGAGGAATCAAGTGCGTGAGAAAAAGACCATGTGTTTGAAAGTTTGTTGAAGAAGTGTGTGAGGAATAAGCCATGTGTCTGAAAGTTTGTTGAAGAAGTTTGTGAGGAATAATCAATGTGTTTGAAGATAATTCTAATTAAAAATTAGAATTATTTAATCTCATGTGACCTTGGTGAGGTGGCATGAATAGTTGTATACATGTGCTTGAATTCCTAATATGGGATTAATGAAACTTAATTAAATTAAACAAGCTTATGGAAATTTGTTTATTTAATTAAATTAGAAGAATATTATTTTAGATTTGGAGAATTAGAAAAGGGTGAGCTATATAAATAAATTGAGAATTTTTTTATATGTAGTCGAATATTAATTAAATAACTAGTGTTCAACTAAATAAATGTATTAACCGATATTAGGTGTATACAAAGGGTATAAGTTTGAGGACCTATAGGGTTGATGGTTTAGGGAATTGGGTTGAGGGTATTGGGTTGAGGGACGAGGGTTTAGGGTAGAGGGTAGAAGGTTTAATGTTTTAGGGTTAAAGGGTTTAGGGTTGAGGGTAGAGGGTTTAGGTTTTAAGGTATAGGTTTGAGGGTACACGTTTGAAGGATTATGATTAAGGTTGTAATGTATAGGGGTTGAGGGTTGAGGGATTAAAATTTTATGGTTGAGAATTGAGGGTTGAGGGTTTAATGTATAGGGTAGAGGGTAGAGGGTTTAAGGGTTTATGTTTTAAGAGTTGAGGGTTAAGGATTTAGGGTTTATGGTAGAGGGTTGAAGATATAGGGCTGAGGGATTAGGGTTGAGGGTCTATTATATAGGGTAGAGGGTATAGGGGCCGAGGGATTAGGGTTTAAGGGTTGAGGGTTGAGGGTTGAGGTTAGAGTGTTGAGGGTAGAGGGTAGATGGTTTAGGGTTTAAGGATAGAGGGATTAAGGGTTGAGTGTTGAGGGATTAGGGTAGAGAGTTTACTTGGGTTTGAGGGTTTAAGGGTTGATGGATTAGGGTTGAGGGATTAGATTTGAGGGTAGAGGGTATTGGGTTGCTGGTAGAGGGTATAGGGTTTAAGTGTTTAAGGGTTTAATGTTTAAGGCCTAAGGTTTGAGAGTTTAGGATTTAGGGTTGAGCATTCAAGTGTTTAATCATTGAGGCTATGTGGTTGATGGATGAGGGTAGAGAGAGAGGGATGGAGGGAGGGAGAGATGGAGGGATAAGTGAGATAGAGAGAAGGAGAGAAGAGTGGGGAGGGAAAATATATATGAGGGTTGATGATCCAATGTATAGCATAGAGGGTTGAGAATTGAGGGTGCAAGGTTGAGGACCTATAAATTTGATGGTTTAGGGTATTGGGTTGAGGGTGAAATTGGCAACCTAACTTGGCTTGTTTGAGAAAACCTATCCAAGAAATGGATGGTGAGTGAGTGAGAGAGAGAGAGACTTGAGAGATGGAGAGGGGGTGGGAGGGAGAGTCTTGAGAGAGAGAGAGGGAGGGAGTGGGAGAGGGATAGAGGGTAGAGGGTAGAGGGTTAAGGGTAGAGGGGAGAGAGATAGGAGTGAGTGAGTGAGAGAGATACACTTGAGAGAGGGAGAGGGGGTAGGAGGGAGAGACTTGAGAGAGAGAGAGAGGGAGGGAGTGGGAGAGAGATAGAGGGTAGAGGGTAGAGGATTTAAGGGTTTAAGGGTAGAGGGTAGAGGATAGAGAGAAAGAGAGAGAAAATAAACCCATAAAAATCAAATTTTTCATAATGTGAGTGTTTTTGAAGTAGTAGATATATGGTTGTTAGTTTAGAAAGACATAATGCACTTGCGTTATAATGAGAACATTTTTTGTATTGCTCTAAAAACGGTAAAAAAATCAATATACCCATGATCTCAAAGCCCACATTCTACATATTCTCCTAGTTTTGTGCGTGTTTTGACCAAAAAAGAAAGCTTTTTGATGATTTTACGAAGTGTGTACGCATGTTTTTCACATTCCACCACCTTTTTCATGATCTTTCCACCACCTTTGCATGAAATAGCAGATTTTTCACATTGAATGGCATATAATAACAATTCAAGTATGAATTCCATTCAAGTGTGATATACAATTGAAGTTTTGAGGGGAACAAGCTTTTGAAAAAATCAAATTGTTGAGGAGCTTGAAGAATGAAGAAGAAAAGGCTGCATAATTGGTTAGAACTCCTCCATTTAAAAGTTTGGTTTTTTAGGTATTTGAAGTCTTCACACATTTTCTTTCATTCTATTTTGGCTTTCTTTGATTTTTGTTATTTTTCATATTCCATGTTGATCATTGTTTGTTTGTCATTATAACCTTAGTTTTTCAATGCACATCTTAAATTACACAATTCTATACACTTTCCAATTAAATTTTTAAACCACATCTCTTTAAGGCATTTTTTTAAACAATTAACTTTAAACCTTGTGTATGGTTCCACATTTTGTATACACATATATATGACAAAAGCTATAAGGAAGTAAAATAATACATCATTTCTCAATCCTTTACTATGGATGTGCATACCACTCTCCAAAGCTTTCATTTTGGTATAGGCATGGGGGATGTTGGAAAATGCAATTGAATTTGGTTTTACACCTACAATTCGCGTATGATTGAAACTTTCTAAAGTTTTTTCAATACATCTATTTTGTGCATATCCTACAATCATTCTAGTCCTGGAGGACATATCTCATTCAGGTATTTTGTCAAACAATTATACCAAGCAACTGATTTCCTTGTCTATGCTACCAAATTTTCCATACATGTCTACCAAAGAATTTTATCAAACAACATAGATAAGGAAATCATCTGTTTGAAGAAATTTCTCAAAGAAATGGGGTCTCATGTGCATTTTATCAGCCAACTGAATGCATTGTCTATGCTACCAAATTTTCCATATATGTCTCTACAAAATTGGAATATACTCCTCCCACATTGATAAATCTTTGAATCTATTTTGGTTTTCATCTCCATTTCTAAATTTACCTCATCACTAAACTTACCTCATCACTTATATTATGATATATTTTAAATGTTTCCTTGATTAGTCTACCTACAAAGGATTCTAAACCTTATCTCTACTGTTTCAAGACTTTGTATTCAAGGTTGCACCTACCTTGTCAACCCTACCAAATTTGAAAGCTAGTGAGCTCACAAGATTTTCCAATTTGGTAATACATTGCCATGAGACCCCATTTGTATGAGGCATACACTTCCCCTACTGAATTTGCAAGATAGTGAGCTCACAAGCTTTTCCAATTCGGTAGGTTTGACAAGGTAGGGGAAGCATCAAAAAATGCCTCATAAAAATAGGGACACATAATGATGTACATCATCGTGAGTCCCCATTTCTATGAGGCATTTTTTCATGCTGCCCCCACATTGTCAACCCTACCGAATTGGAAAGCTTGTGAGCTCACTAGCTTTCCAATGCTCACATGATTTTTTTGATGGAATTCCTTAAAGAAATGTGGTAATGTGGCATGAAATGATTGCAAGATAGGCTCAAAATGGAAGCATGGACAAGGAATTTGAATTGTTTGAAAATATATTTTTTTGTAGAAATGTATGCAAAATTTGGTAGCTTTGACAAGCTAGTGAGCTCACTCGCTTGCCAATGTAGTAGGGTTGACAAGGTAGGGTCAACGTATGCCTCATATAAATGGTGACTCATAGTAATTCACATCATTGAGTCCTCATTTATATGAGGCATATGCTGCCCCTACCTTGTCAACCCTACCACATTGGCAAGCTAGTGAGCTCACTAGCTTGTCAAAGGTACCACATTTTGCATACATGTCTATGAAAACATTATTGTCAAACAATTCACATGCCTTGTCCATGCTTCCATTTTGAGCCTATCTTGCAATCATAGAATCCTACATTACCACATTTCCTTAAAGCATTCCATTAAAAAAAATTCATGTGACCTTTGTCCATGCTATAAATAGTCTTCTACAGGATGATTGTAAGTATTTTGTATGTAGCCTTGAATGACATATATTTCATTTATTTCTATGAATTCATTTTTTAGGAAGTAATATATGTCTCATTACCATGCTATAGGTAAAATTATCCATCATGCCAAGGAAACAAACAAGGAATAAACCAACAAATGAAGAGTATGAAACCAATAAAGAAAAAAATAGAGAATGGGTGAGGGAATACTGTGAGAAGAAGAGATTGGATACGATTGATGAAAACAAAAGAATTGAAGAGGAACCTCAACCATCAAAAAGAGAAAAGGAATTGGTGGCACAAAGGGAATAAATGTGAAAGCATTGTGGTAAGAAAAATTCAAATACGGTAGTTGGAGACACACCCTCTACTACAAGTGAATAGGAAGGGACACCATTAACCACAAGTGAATATGGAGGGACACCATCTACCTACCAAAAGTGAATATGGAGGGACACCATCTATCGCAAGTGAATATGGTTGGACACCATCTCCTGCAAGTGAATATGAAGGAACACCATCCACCACATCTCAAGTTGAGAGTCCATCATCACTCGTATTTGACAAAGAAGGTATGAAATCATCCCCATGTGATCCTTAAGTTATGTCATATATTCCACCCTTGATCGAAGGTATGCAATCTAGCCCACCTCACTTAAATATTGATGAAATTCCTAATGTTGAGATATATGTTCCTAGGAAAACACCACCAAGAATTTTGCATAGAAAGCCAAAGTATTTGATTAATATTGATGAGGATATTTTGCAGCACATGGAAGGTAAGCTTCCAACACATGTACTTATAGAAGATATGTTGATAAGATTTGGAAATTGTTCTTTGAAAGGGTAAATGAGACTGCAAGATGTTAACTATTTATTGAAATGATGTGGGATATAAAGTATAGAAACATCATGAAGATTCTTGGGTTGCGAACATCGAATGCTTCAGGTTAAAATACTATTGTGAAGAATCTAATGGAATCTTATGAGAGTGTGGGTAAGATCTCACACTCAAAGGATAGTAATGTCACCTGGCGTGTCATTACATTGACTTTAATAAGTTGTCAAAAAAAGAGATCTCATCTCATTATAAAGACAAGTGAATAATTGAGAATTAATAGAATTTTTTTATCAAGAGTTGTTCAAAGGTGACAAAGAATTAAGAGCACATATTCAAATAAATTATGGGCATTCTCAGGGAGACTCGGGCATGAAAATATAAAAAAGTTGTTGAAGCATTGAGAAAAATAATTGAAGAGTATTGGAAGAATAACACAAGGCCATCTTCAAATCAAAGGGATGTGGTAAGAAGGAGAATTAGTAGTTGGAATGATGAGCCACATCCAAAAAAATTTCTTGGATACAACTCAAACCCAATTTTTTTTGTAAATTTCAAGAGGATTATCCTCAAATTCAAAGTTTTAAAAGATATTTTGAAATGATTAAACCTTTTTATGTCAAGGTAAATCACACACACACTACTTGTTGTAGATTACATATTTAATTCTCTAACCATTATGATGTTTATCATTCTATATGTTTATATTTGCATACTAACGATGTCTTGCAAGTTTGTGGCATACAAGGCCTACCAACATCTTTAAGAGAGTTCTTATAATTTTTTTTATGTGAAATATAGGATCTAGCCAAATATTCTATAGGAAACTATGCTTAGATGATTCATGTTAGCGTTGTGATGGCTTGCAATGTATTCCAATATGTCAACATATGGAAAGCACACATGAGGTGGGATAGAAACTAGTAGAGTTTGAGAAGTATAAAACAATGGCATACATTACAAAAGATGGTAATCAAGAAAAAATGTGTGATTTGGTTATTTAGAAGATTCTAGTGTTTCAGTTTATGTCCATGTTTCTTGAAAATATAGTGTATGAGTATGCAAGGCATACCCATAGAGCCCAATGGTTGGACATGTAATTCAAGCTATGCAAGGACACCTTTCCAGTTGGCAACATAGTTTCAATGGTCAAATTTGCAAAGAACTATATTCTACAGCAACAACATGAGGTGTAGTCACAATATTACAAGTCCACATAGGTTTTGATAATTTTTCACATAGCATTCATTCATGCAGCTGATAGTATAGAAGACCAAAGGAAGGTATTGAGGGAGTATCACTTTTATATTAGTGATGATCGCACACATTCTCTAGAGTTCGTGCAAGGTTTCTTCTATATGTTCTACAATGATTTGGCTCAGAGGGGCATAGTATACGGTCGACACATAATATGGTCGGATAACTGTACATTTAGCATAGTTCAAGAACTCGCACATGTTCTACTAGTTGACCAAGATACATGTCATTACTAGTGTTCAACATATGTGGAAATTTTGTGATGTCATCCATGGAAAGGGGTAGCATGATGGTGTAGGAGCATTTGTGAAAAAAATATTAATACAAGAAGAGTTAAATTATAAAGATAATTCAAAGTTGACATATGTAAAATCAATTATTGAGTGGTGTAATGCTTCAATGGGTCTAGGTAATGAAGTTACATCTTCAATTTGCAGATTTTTTTGGTTGATGGATTATACTAACATTGCACCATATGAGGATTGTTGTACACTGACATGATCGAGCATGAGCTACATTGTTTCCTTAGATCAAGTGCAAGTTGATGGAGTATCAATACATGAAAGATGACATGTTTTTTTTCTTCATGTACAATGCAAGCTTGGGATGATTGTGAGTTAAAGGAGTGGGTTGAGAGATGGTTGTTAAGTTATCTTAGTCCACTTCACATGCATCGCCCTCCAATGGCATTGGAACTAACACAGATGGATTCATCAGTTCACTTTGACCACATATCAGATCTAGTTTAACCAGGTAATATATCTACTTGCATAGTTTTTGAAATTCCTATTATTATCTTACTTTGTAACTACGTATTTGTAATGTTGAAAAATTTCATCTAGTTTGTTGCACATATCAGTGCAGGGAATGTTTATGCAGTTATTGCAAATGAAGACAATGAAGATGGAATGTACTATTATTTTTGTTGTTGTGTTGAGGCCAAAAAGAAATTGGAGGCCCTAGTTATAGATGGAGAAAACATCGAATACCCTACAGGCTTAATTTTTGTTATTGGAATGTAGCTTAGAAGGTACCCACATAAGAGTGTTAAATATTGGCTTTTTAAGGACTTTGACATGCATCAAAAGATTCTTCATTACTCGAACCTTGTCATGGCATCCAATGTTCATTTGAACAAATATGGGGGTAGACCTTTGAACAAGACCTTATGGAAGGTCCTTGAGTCTAACCATGAGGCAATACTTGACACAATAAAGAGTATAGTAGACCTGGATGGTTTGTTGGATTAATTTGTAAGTATGCATATTGGTTCTTATTAATTTATACTTTTATGCACATTAATTTGTATGATGGAAATGCTATGATGAAAATGCTATCATCTAATGTTTATATCATGTATGTAGGTGATTGATGAAGTTATCAGACTTGCAAATGTAGCACACTTTATGCTTAAAATTGTGGAAAAGGATACAGAGTTCAATGGTATTTTATTTTTTCTCAAAAAAATGCATAAGAAATGATGTAGGATATTCTCAACAGATTAGTAAACTAAGTGGAAGATTAAATTTTGTTTTGGGTATAATAGGTTACAAGTTTCCAAAAGGTTGGAAAGTAATAGTTTGGTTACATTCTATTCATATTCTATTCATGAGAGGTTTTTGTGTGCAATATGTATCTTGGAACTCCCAATGAAGATGTATGGCCAGAAGTGACTAAGTTGAGAGAGTAGCATGCCTATCCTTAATGGAAGCATCAAGATTTAAGATTTGATGTTCCCGACTTGGAACCAAATGGTGTGGATTTGTTGTCTTTAAGTGCCTTCCATCTATTTTCATTTCATTTCCATTTTGGATTCTCTTTCTTTTTCTTCTTTTACTTTGCCTATTTGTAAGTAACCTACTAAAAATTGATTGGGGTCTCCTTGCATAAAATGTTGATTTATGATCCATCCTAGAGAATCTCAGATAAAAAAGCAATACAACATCCTTATTTTGATGATCTTGAAAAATCTCAATTATTATTTTAAGCCATTATAAAAGTGCATGTGAAGCTTAGCAAGGGAATTTCAAGATATTCATTTGACGTTAACCTCATCTTGAGCACCTATGATGTAGAAATTATAATAGCATCTCAAATTTCAAGTTACTCTATTCATGAGAGGTTCTTGTGTGTAATAGGTATCTTGGAACTCCCAATGAAGATGTAGGCCAGGAGTGACTAAGTTGAGAGATTGACATGCCTATCCTCAATGCAAGCATCAAGATTTAAGCCTTGTTATTCCCAACTCAGAACCAAATGGTGTGGATTTGTTTTCTCTAAGTGCCTTCCATCTATTTTCATTTCATTTCTATTTTGGATGCTCTTTCTTTTTCTTCTTTTACTTTGCCAATTTATAAGTAAACTAATAAAAATTGATTGGTGTCTCCTTGCAAAAATGCCAATTTATGAGCCATCCAAGAGAATCTCAACCAAAAAATCAATGCAACATCCTTATTTTGATGATCTTGACAAATCTCAATTATTATTTTAAGCCATTATAAAGAGTGTGTGAAAATTAGCAAGATAATTTCAAGTTATTCATTTGAAGTTAACCTCATAATGAGCACCTATGGTGTAGACATTACAAGAAAATATCGAATGTATGAGTGACATTATAAAAGATTTGTGATAATGGAGTACCTAAGGCATCCTTGAATCGTATTTTTGGTTATTATGAGAGAATATTACAAGCTGATTTTGTGTCCATGAAAATGGGACACATTGATTCAATATTTGATTTAAGTGGGATGTTGTAATTCATATAGTTTGACTTTTTTCTCATGATTTTGTAGTAGAACTTGATAGTTTTGAGAAAGAATTGTGCCTACAAGTACAAGCACTTTAGTTTTAGAATGGTGTATGAAGCATCTTAGAAAATTGTAGCACAAACACAACCATTAGGACTGCCAAATAAATATCATTTTATTGTAAACATCATATTATTAATATAGTGAGTGTAATAACCATTGATGGTTACCAATCATTCTTTTTCTTCTTTTTATTGTCTCCCTATTATAACTAGCACCAATCGACTAACTTATTATAAAATCTTCATTTATTAAAACAAATCAACCTAATGATTATATATCAATATCAATATAGCATACCATCTATTCACATAAAATTTTGTAATGATATTTACTCAAATTTTGAAATTTATTGCTTCCCTCAAACATTTGTAATTCATGCAACGTAATCTCTTAACAGTCCAAATTGCAAAAGGGCAACAATATTTGATGGTCTGTTACTCAGATATCGTGTCACTTGTGAGAATTTCATTTAAGGAATCAAGATCATGTAGGGAACCTCTACAATAATCTCTCTTTATTTTTGTTATCTCAGAGTTTTTTTTCTATGGTGTCCAATTTTGACATAATGGAAAAAGTGTCAATTGCAAGCAATGTAAAGTTGCAAAGTGGTGGAACATTCATTCTGGAACTCATGTGAGAAAATAGACTGTTCCAACATATCCAAATGGGTACATTTACACTAGGCATGGTCTTTTTTCACACTCAAACATGCTGAATCACTCGAAGCTATGTTCAGCCAGCTCAATCCCTTAAGGGTCCAAAGTGCAAAAGGGAAACAATATTTGATGGGTTGCTACTCAGAAACCATGATGCTTACAAAATCTTTGTTTGAGCCTATGGGATTATGTTGGACCCCTCTACAATAACCTCACTCGATTTTGGTTATCTCAGAGTCATTTTTCCATGGTGTCCAGTTTTCACTTGATGGGAAAAGTGTCAAATGTAGGCAGTGTAAAGTTGGAAAGTCATGCAACTTTTGTTCTACAACTCGTGTGACCAAATAAATTGTTCCAATGCATCTAAATGGGTACATCTATGCTAGGAATGGTCCTCTTTTGTACCCAAACATGCTAAATCACTCTGAGCTATGCTCAAGTAGCTTGATTACTTAAGGGTCCAAAGCGTAAATGGGAAAAATTTGAAGGGCTACTACTCAAAAACCATGATGCTTACGAACTCTCCATTTGAGCCTACAGGATCACATTAGACCCCTCTATAATAATCTATCTCATTTTTTTTTATCTCAGAGTTGTTTTCCCATGGTGTCCAATTTTCATTTCATTGAAAAAGTGTTAAATGCAAGCAGTGCAAAGTTACAAAGTGGTGCAAATTTCATTCTGCAACTCATGTGACCAAATGGATTATTCCAACACATCCGTATGGGTACGTTTATGCTAGATATTTTCCTCTTTTTCACCCAATCACGCCGAATCACTTTGAGCTACATTCAATCGACTTGATCCCTTAAGGGTCCAAAGTGCAAAAGGGAAGCAACATTTGATGGGATAATATTTGGAAACTATGATGCTTATGAACTCTTTTTTGGAACCTATGTGATCATGTTGGACCCCTATACAATAACCTCTCACAGTTTTTATTATTTCAGAGTCATTTTCCTGTGGTGTCCATTTTTCACTTGATGGAAAAAGTGTCAAATGCAAGCAATGCAAAATTGAAAAGTGGTGCAACTTTTGTTCTGCAACTCATGTGACCAAAAAGACTATTCCAATGCATTCAGATGGGTATTTTTACACTAGGCATGGTCCTCTTTTTCACCTAAACATATTGAATCACTTTGAGCTACGTTCAATTAAATCGATCTCTTAAGTGTACAAAGTGCAAAAGGGTAGCAATCTTTGACGAGATACTACTCAAAAAATGTGACACTTACGAACTCTCTATCTGAGACTACAAGATTGTGTTGGGCCCCTCTATAATAACCTCTCCCAGTTTTTGTTCTCAGATATGTTTTTCCGTGGTGTCCAATTTTCACTTGATGGAAAAAGTGTCAAATGCAAGTGGTGTAAAGTTACAAAGTGGGTCAAATTTTGTTCTATAATGCATGTGACCAAATAGACTATTCCAACATGTTGGGATGTGTATGCTTATGCTAGAAATTTTCTTCTTTCACACCTACACACGCTGAATCACTTTGAGTTACGTTCAATCAACTTGATCCCTTAAGGGTCCAAAGTGCAAAAGGCCAACAATCTTTGATGAGATACTACTCAGAAATAGTGAGGGTTACAAACTCTCCATCTGAGCCTATGATATTTTGTTGGGCCCCTCTACAATAAACTCTCTCAATTCTTGTTATCTCAAAAAAAAATTCTTGTGGTGTCCAGTTTTCATTTGATGGAAAAAGTGCCAAATGCAAGCAATGCAAAGTTGCAAAGTGGTGCAAATTTCATTCCACAACACATGTGACCAAATGAACTATCCAACATGTTCAAATGAGTATGTTTATACTAGGAATGGTCCTCTTTTGCACCCAAACACACCAAATCACTCTAAGCCATGCTCAATTAGCTTGATCCCTTAAGGGTCCAAAGTGCAAAATGACTATAATATTTGATGGGCTATCAATCAGAAGTCCTAATTCTTACAAAATATTTGTTTGATCCTACAGGATCATGTTGGGTCCCTCTACAACAACCTCTCTCATTTTTTTAATCTCAGAGTCATTTTCCTATGGTGTTTAGTTTTCACTTAATAGCAAAAGTGTCAAATGCAAGCAGTGTAAAGTTGCAAAGTGGTGCAACTTTCATTCCACAACTTGTGTGGCCAAATGAACTATTGCAATGCATTTGTATGGGTATGTTTATACTAGACATGGTTCTCTTTCACACTTAAACATGTTGAATCATTCTGAGCCACGTTTAACTTGCTCGATCCCTTAAGGGTCCAAAATGCAAAATGGCTGCAATCTTTGATGGGATATTACTTGAAAATTGTGATGCTTATGAACTCTCCATCTAAGCCTATGAGATCATGTTGGGATCCTCTATGATAACCTCTCTCATTTTTTGTTATCTCAGAGTTGTCTTCTTGTGGTGTCTAGTTTTCACTTGATGGAAAAAGTGTCAAATACAAAAAGTGTAAAGTTGCAAAGTGGTAAAAATTTCCTTCTACAACTCGTGTGACCAAATGAGTTATTCCAACACATCCAAATAAATACGTTTATGCTAGACATGGTCCTCTTTCACACCCAAACATGTTGAATCACTCCAAGCTACGTTCAACTGGCTCAATCCCTTATAATGGCATGCAAAAAAATAAAAAAGAGAAACATTCACATGATAGTTGAGAAGTCTGAGTTTTCCACACAAAAAGCATATGATCATCGTCAAGTATAGCAAGTGCAAGAAATTTTTTAATTATTGTCCTTTCCCTTACAAAAATATACAACTAATTGTAAATGCGTACAATGGTGGAACTTGGAAATATTTTATTTTTCCTCAATTAACAACTTTTGTTGTGAAATATTTTGTCATTTTCATTTGAAATGATTTTCTATGCTTTAAAATTAGAGTCTAAGAGAAAAAAATTATGCTCTCACGTACATTTATTATTTGGTTTGATAAATAAATTTTTCACCCTTGAGTCCATTTCTTATTTGTATTATAAATTATAAAGCTTTCTCCCAAGTCCATTTCCTATACAAGAAATAATACTGAAAAAAAATAACATATACATCTTTTTACATGTTTATATGGTGAGGGATCAAGAACATAGCAATTCATTCTATACTATGAGGATTATTTTGTGAAAATGTTTAAAGACTATTCAAGATAAATGTTTGAATGATAATGTGTCGATAAGTTAACTACTTATCATCTAAGTTATGAATATTATGTTTTGCAAGTGTTGTGAAAATTATGTATCCTTTGCTTAATTGAGTTGTTCCAGCCAAAAGATTAAATATACTGGAATCTTTTTGTGAAACATCTCATAGAATACCAATTGAAAAAGTGTTTTTTTTTTTTTACATAAAACATTTAATGGAGCTCTTTGAATTAAACTGAATTGAGATATGTAAGAGCAAGGGGGAATTAGGAAATGCATTGCTCAAGGATCTTAAATAATCCTTCTCCCCCATTGCAATTTTAGGTGGATTATTGCTTTCAAAGTATTGAGAATGATTTTCCTATTTTCTAGTTGGCAGTTGCCATTCTAGAAGGCTCATCTCTTGATATATATATTATACTCATTCTTAATAAATTATCAAGTTAATAATCAGTGTGTTTATTTATAGTTAATCTTTTTTTTTCAATTTGTATAATTTTGTAATTTGTAACTCTACTAGTATTCCTAGAAATATTGAAGTTGTTTAGCATCAACTAATAAAGTTGTTTAGCATCAATCGATAAATATTCAAGAAAAACCATGAAGTACATCAATGATCAATGCTAGGGCTAACCAATTAATAAGTATGCATGTGAATAAGTGAAGAATACATGTGAATAAGGGAAGCACAAGTGCTCAAATACACGTAAACCTTGAAGTATACACATGAATACATAGTATACATAAATTATTACAAAGTATATGCATGAATACAAGGTATATGTATGAAAACACATAAGTCGCAAAGTATACAGTAGAATACACAAAAGTCACAAAGTATACACATAAGTTGTAAAGTATACACTTGAATAAACGTAACTCATGTCTATTGAATCATGGATTTATAATGAAAATATGGACACCATCGATAAAAAAGATTTGTATTAACCAAATAGCCATATAGGCTTATGAGAATGCCATATAGGCATACAATGTCAAATATATCCAATACAAAATATGTACAAAAATGCCATATAGGCATACAACTAAGGGTTCTAGAATCAAAAATAATTTCTCTACATCCTCTTGAAATAAATTCTTGCCCTTTACTTGTTAGTTAGATGGAAATAGGTTTGTCACTCATTTATTCTGAGGCTGAGGAGTGCTTTTGGTGCTTCTCCTAGGGTTTAGTTCCTGGTCAAGCTTTATCTATTACAATAAGAAGTAAAAACATTAAGATATATAGTTTAAATTATAAAAAATGATATATTTAACAAAATAATCACTTATTGCTAGTAGACAATATCTCTCCTTGAGGGAAATATTTGCATGCACATAATGTTGTGTGTTGAAGCCTTGTAGAAACCATCCAAAGAGAAATTAAACTATGAATCAATAATGGTTTGATTTTTCACTAACTAACAACTATAACAACGAATGTAAATTGAAATTTAGTAATTTTCCTCATGCATTCATGAGAGCCATCAAGGATTCTATAGAAGATGAAACACCGAAGTCCATTTCCATATGAACATTTGGAGGTGTATCCACTTCCAAAATATGAAAATAAAACAATTTATTCAATCATGAAAACCACAATAGTGACCCATGCCATGGCTTATAATGTATAAGATAATGAAAAAAAATGGAGTACTTATTAAACTATATATTTTTTACTATCATGCTTACTATGTTCCCTATCCATAGCTTGTTCGAAAGCACTTATTTTAGGATTTTTCCCATAGCAGCAAGGTGGTGAACCATTTGATAAAATGCTTTCATAGAAATGTGCGATAACTATGGTAGGATAGAGAAGGAAGTGAACTTTTTAAAAAAATGCCTCAAAGAAATGGGGTCTCATGGTGATGGAATTTTATTACAAACAAATGTGTCATAGCATTCCATCACCATAAGTTCGCATTTATTTGAGACATTTTTTCAAATAATTCATTGCCTTCTCTATGGTATTATGTTGGGATGGGGTGGATGGTATAGTGTGGTCTTGGTTATGAGATGGAGGGAAATTATGACATGAAGAGGAAGTGGTGGGGCATGAAAAAGTGTATGTACAAGATCATCATGGAAAAAATAGGCCCTTAAGTGGCAAAAAATTTAAAAACTTAGAGTTAGGCAACTTGACGTAAAAAATTGAATAATTTATCTATATTATTTCAAAAATATGTAAGAATAGAATCTATAGAAAATTGAATTTAGTTTCTAAACTGGGTTTGTTTAAAAAAAAAAATCTATTTGGTGAAAATTTGAAATTTCAACGCAGTAGTACTTAAATTTCAGGGAAAAAATAAGAAATAGGTGTCTGTCTGACCACCCTAACCACAATAAACTAATAATATTTTTTTATAATATTTTAGATCTAAGTAGAGGACTCATGTCCCAATGTGATGCATATTTGTTTGTAATTTTTTTCTAAGTAAATAGTTAATTATGAATTTTTTATTACAACTTATAAAAAATATAAAAAATTGTATGTTTGACCACCTTAACTTGGTCAAAACTTCATGAAATCCAATTTTTCTTTTTGTTAATTCTATATTATGTGAAGCATAGAATGTGACATGTGTTTTGGATTCAAAAATGTGATATCGTTTGAAAGCTATAGATGTTTTTCAACTAGCCTATCAATCAGGACTTTAGTTGTAATTCAAATAGAAAATGAATAATAATTACTTATTAAATTCAAAGTAAAACGTAATTTATATTGGTGGAAAATTGAGAATCTCCTTTAAAAACCTTTTTCGTTTCATCAATTTTGGGTTAAAAAAACGTTGTCAGTCGCATACCCATCATATTGCCACTTTTTGGCCCATCATGATCTTTCACATACTCACAAGTGGAATAAAAGGTGGAAGGTTCCATGAATTGGTAAATTGAGGATGAGGATGAGGACCTTGAAAAGAATTTGGAGGGGCATTTTGGCTAAAGGGTCAGTTTCTATTCTTCAAGTAGTGAGTTGTTTGAAAAAATTCCTAAAAGAAATGTGGTCTCATGGTGATGGAATGACATTCCATCACCATGAGACCACATTTCTTCAAGGAATTTTTTCATATTACTCATTTCCTTGACTATGATATTACTTACTATTATGCTTTGATAGATTTTTTCCAAGCATCCATAGTTTGTTGGAAAGCACCTATTTTAGGCTTTTAGCCATAGTAGCAAGGAAGTGAGTAGTTTGATAAAATTGTTTGGTACACATGTATGGAAAATGTAGTAGGATAGAAAAGGAAGTGAGCTATTTGAAAAAATGCCTCGAAGAAATGTGGTCTCATATTGATCCAGAATGGAATTCCATCACTATGAAATTGCATTTCTTTGAGGCATTTTTTTAAACTACTCACTACATTTTCTATGCTATTGCATCCTATTATGCTTTGAGAGATTTTTTCCAAGCATCCATAGTTTGTTGGAAAACACCTTTTTTAGGCTTTTAGCCATAGTAGCAAGGAAATGAACTGTTTGCTAAAATTTTTTGGTAGACATGTATGGAAAATTTGGTAGCATAGAAAAGGTGGTGAGATGTTTGACAAAATGCCTCAAAGAAATTGTCTCATGGTGATGGAAATCACCATGAGACCACATTTTTTTAAGGAATTTTTCAAACAACTCATTGCTTTGTCTATGATATTTGTTACTATTATTCTTTCATATATTTCTTCTAAGCATCCATAACATAGACAAGACAATGAACTATTTGAAAATATGCTTCAGTAAAAAGTGGTCTCATGGAATGCCATGACAAGAAAATGCAATTGGAAGTTGCTCCTACTTATTAATTATGCTATGTGAAGTAATTACATCACTACTTATATTGACTTTCTAAAAAACTATATTGTAGTTGAAATTTTGTCAGCTATCAACATCTAGTTATTAGTTATGGAATGTGAAGTAATGTTTTGATTTTGAAAGATGTGCAATGCAATGTAATCAACAATATGAATATAAGCTACACAAATATATTAAGTACAATTCATTAGTTAAACTTTTTATTCTATTACCTGCATGTAGGTTTGTCTAAATCCACTAGCACTGGGAGGTTTTCCCTCAAAACCTCCAATATTAGCCTATTCAACGTCTAAAATAAAATATTAGAATACCATTCATATAACAATATTATTAGGTATGTGCAGGATCATCATATAAAAAATAGACCCTAAGTGGCAAAAAAATAAGAAAAATAAGAGTTAGGAAACTTGATGTAAAAATTTAAATAAATTATCTATACTATTTCAAAAATATGTAAGAATAGAATCTGTAGCAAATTGAATGTAGTTTCTAAACTACTAGGTTTACTTTTTTTTTAAAAGATCTATTTAGTGAAAATTTGAAATTTCAATGAAGTAGTACTTAAATTTTAGGGAAAAAATAAGAAGTAGGTGTTTTTCTAACCACCATAACCACAATAAAATGATAATATATTTTTATAATATTTTAGATATAAGTAGAGGACTCATGTCCGGATGTGATGCATTTTTTTGGTAATTTTTTTCTAAGTAAATAATTAATTATGAATTTTTTATTACAACTTTTAAAAAATATATAAACTCATATGTCTGACCACCTTAACTTGGTCAAAACTTCATGAAATTAATTTTTTTTTAATCCTATAGTAGGTGAAGCATAGAATGTGACACATGTTTCAGATTCAAAAAATGTGATACCATTTGAAAGCTATAGATTTTTTTCAATCATCCTATCAATCAAGAATTTAGTCATAATTCAAGTAGAAAATAAATAATAATTATTTATTAAATTAAAAGTAAATCATAATTCATATTGGTAGAAAGCTGAGAATCTCATTTAAAAACCCTTTTTGTTTCATCAATTTTGGATTAAAAAAAGTTGTCAACCACAATACCTTACACATACCCATCATATCGCCACTTTTTGGCCCATTATGATCCTGCACATACCTATTAACATGTAATAAATTTATAGTTGCTTACTAGTTACATACCTCAACAGTAGATGAAGTGGAGTAATAAGTAGGTGTACAACCAGTGTATCCAGTATCAACACTATGACTCTAAAATTTTATTAAAATCATAAAACTATATTAGTTAATATTGCATTTCAAAATTGAAATTTAATACATTAAATTCAATGAACACACTAAAATTTACTTGAGTATCGATGCTATAAGCCTCATTCAAAATGTTAGCTTTCCTCGCCATCTCCATAGCTGTAGAATTATCCTGCATAGTAGCCTCTTGAGTGTCGGTGGGGTCATATGAACAAGTCACCCCCCGCAAGCCTGATATAAATGGGATTGAAGCCCACCACTTGAAGACTCCCCTAGATGGCACTATAGTATAGGGATGGCATGTTGGATAACACTCTAGGTCAAAGAGGTGATAACCTACAAAGTTTCTACCTTGACACTCTCCTTCGTGATGGAAGGGGTAACAATGTGCTCATGATCTAGCCTAGCGAGAGCTCATCTTGCTTGCCACCTAGGATCCTACCATGCACGGGTATGTGTAAAATTATCATGGAAAAAATAGGCCCTTAAGTGGAAAAAATTCAAAAAAATCAGAGTTAGGAAACTTGACGTAAAAATTTGAATAAGTTATCTATATTATTTCAAAAATATGTAAGAATAGAATCTATAGAAAATTGAATGTACTTTCTAAACTAGGGTATGTGCAGGATCATGATAGGCCAAAAAGTGGCGATATGATGGGTATGTGGTTGACGACTTTTTTTTACCCACAATTGATAAAAAAAAAAAATTAAAGGAGATTCTCAACTTTTCATCAATATAAATTATGATTTACTTTGAATTTAATAAATAATTATTATTCATTTTCTATTTGAATTACGACTAAAGTCCTAATTGATAGGCTAATTAAAAAAAATCTATAGCTTTCAAATGGTATCACATTTTTTGAATCCAAAACATGTATCACATTTTATGTTTTACATACTATAAGATTAAAAAAAATGAATTTCATGAAGTTTTGACCAAGTTAAGGTGGTTAGACATACAAATTTTTATATTTTAAAAAAATTGTAATAAAAAATTCATAATTAATTATTTACATGGAAAAAAATTGCAAAAAAATAGGCATCACATTGGGAAATAAGTCCTTTACTTATATCTAAAATCTTATAAAACAATACTATCATTTTATTGTGGTTAGGGTGGTCAGACAAACACCTACTTCTTATGTTTCCCTAAAATTTAAGTACTACTACATTGAAATTTCAATTTTTTATCAAATAGATTTAAAAAAAAAATAAACCTAGTAGTTTAGAAACTACATTCAATTTTCTATAGATTCTATTCTTACATATTTTTGAAACAATATAGATAACTTATTCAATTTTTTACGTCAAGTTGCTTAACTCTGATTTTTCTAAAAATTTTGCCATTAAGGGCCCATTTTTCCATGATGATCCTACACATACCCACTACTAGGTTTATTAAAAAATAAAATCTATTTGATGAAAATTTGAAATTTCGGAAAAATAAGTAGGTGTCTGTCTAACCACCTAACCACAATAAAATGATAATATTTTAGATCTAAGTAGAGGACTCATGTCCTGATGTGATGCATATTTTTTGTAATTTTTTTCCAAGTAAATAATTAACTATGAATTTTTTATTGCAAATTTAAAAAAATATAAAAACTCGTATGTCTGACCACCTTAACTTGGTCAAAACTTCATGAAATTCAACTTTTTTTTAGTGCTATAATATGCAAAGCATAGAATGTGACACATGTTTCAAATTCAAAAAATGTGATACCATTTGAAAGCTATAGATATTTTCCAATCAGCCTATCAATCAGGACTTTAGTCGTAATTCAAATAGAAAATGAATAATAATTATTTATTAAATTCAATGTAAAACATAACTTATATTGGTGGAAAGCTAAGAATCTCCTTTAAAAACCCTTTTTCTTTCATCAATTTTGGGTTAAAAAAAAATTGTTAGCCACATACTTTATGCATACCCATCATATTACCACTTTTTAGCCCATCATGATCTTGCACATACCTGCACAGGTCTATCTTGAGACAACTCCCCACCTCTCCCCTGGAAGTCCCTCATATCAAAATAATTTTGTATTTTGTTTAGGATGAAATCACAATATAGTTTCCTTAAGAAATATTGTGGTACTTCACAATTGTTTCATGGTGGGTAATCAAAAACCATGTACCACCTATCCCAAAATGAGTTCCTAATACCTTGGTGGTGGCACCAATGGATAAGAAACCTTTTCACATTCAGGCCAATATTTTGATTTGTGTGTGGGTCGATGAATAATGAGCACAAATCTAATTACATAATTTTTAGATCTTTTACATCTTTATATGATAATTTATCCTGATAAAAATCCCTAGTCACTTTCCTCCTATCTTTTCAACCACTTAATTGTTTGTTGATTGCATCTACATGTTTTAAAATTTCTTTAAATGAATTTTCAAGTGTTCTTCTTTCCATGGTTGAACTTGCTAGATCATTCAACCTCATGATTAACTCCTCAATTTTGTTTATTTTTTTCAATTACACCCATTAAATTTTGTTGAGTGCTAGGAGGATGTTTAGGGATTGGTGGAGGAGATTGTTGTTGTGGTTGTTGAACTTGAAGATTTTGTTCATCTTGTTGTTGCTCTGGTTCTTGAGGATTTTTAGGAGCATTTTGAAGAGGGTTTCCAAGATTATTATCATTTCCTACAAATTCAACAAATGAATATAAAAAACAACCTAAAACTAACAAATTTGCAACAAAAAACAAACAATCCTTACCTCTTCGACCTCCAAGTCGGCGTGGTGGCATCCTGGTGACAAAATAACAAGAAATTAATGAAAAAATTGCAAGATTGTCTCCTCCCAGAATGTGAGTGTGCAAGAGAATGGTTTTTAGCCTTGGGCAACAGAAAAAAATAGTCAGCATTTAAATGATTTTTTTTGTTTTTTTTTGTTATAATAGCACATAATGTGAGTGTGCAATAGGTTTGATGTGGTTGAACCTTAGGCTCGACACACCAAGCCATAATGTGAGCACACTATAACACACTTGTGTTATAGTGTGCTCACGTTATAGCCTATCAGATTTTAAAAAAAAAAATTGGCCACAATATGGCCCCCCATCTTTTTGCACCTTCCCTAAGATTAAACATGACTGGATTGTTGAGATGCAAGCATTGAATTATGATGGGAATGCAAAGATTCATTGAATCTGGACAAACTTTTTAATTTAGTAGTTGAATTGGATTTTATTTAATTTTAATTGTTAATGGGCCATGGTTTATTTTATTGGTGAGGATTAGATTAGGATTTGGTATTTTAGTCTAATTAATTTAAATAATTATATTATTTAAGTAATTAGTGGATAGGAATATAGGAAATTATTTTAATAAAATGAATATGATTTAATTAATTAACTGTATGATAGAGGGAATGTTATGAGGTTTATTTAACCTTATTGACTAAATCTATATTTATTTGCATCCTCTTATTTTAAATTTTCTACTTGTCTTATTTAGTTTCCACTCGCAACTATTTGTGATAGTTTAGTGTTGGACTAGTTGGATAAATTATTTCATAGTAATTAGTTTTTGGATGATAGAAATGAAAATAACTTTAAATAAAGACACAATAATACTCTGTTGTTTTTATTCCATTCCTACACCCTCATCTACCTTATTTCTTCCTCCATCAACTATTCCCATAGACACACACATCCCATCCCTGTTATATTATTCCACTTCTACTCCTCTTATACATAACCCATCTAATGAGTTGTTTCCTCATTCCTACATCTTCCCTCTTAGCCTCCCATTTGAATAGTCTTTGATAATATTTCTACCTATACCTAATCTCTAACTCTAGACATAATAATTTGTACTACTTCATTTTATATTATCACTAATTACATAATACACCAGGGTGGGTGCACAAAGTTGGTCGCACTTTTGTGGTAAAATGGGAAAAAAAGGGGAAGCACATAATGTGCTCGTGTTATAACATGAGCGTGTTATAACGCGAGCGCGTTATGTGCTTTTAAAATAAAAAAAAGTGAAATATGTATCATTTTCTTTTCACTATTTTTCAGCTCTACCCGCAGCCAAAAACCCTCATTTTCACGCTCGCGTTCTAGGAGGAAGGACTTCTACAAATTTCATCAAGAATAGTTGGATTTTGTCTACAAATATGGTGCCATGATGATGAAGAGATGCAGTAGGTAAGTATTGTTTACTATTTGTTTTGAATTTGTTAGTTTGAAATTTATTTTGTTTGTTTTAGGTTAGATTTGATTTTTCTTTTTAAATCTATAAGAAATCCTGTAAATCCTCAACAAGAAGAGGAGGTAAATCCTCAACAGCAAAATCCTCAACAAAATCAACCTCCCCCACCATTCTCTCAATTCCCTCCTGGCACTCAAGAAAATTTGAGTGAAATTGAGAACAATAGAAAACAACTTGAGGATCTTATCAGTAGGTTGAGTGATCCAAATGCTTCAACCACAGAAAGAATGCTTCTAGCAAATTCATTGAAAGACATGTTAAAAAATGTAGATGCAATCACCCAACAAATATCTGGATGGCAAGATAGGAGGCAGACAACTAGGGCATATTATGTAGACAAATTATCATATAAACAAGTAAAAGATTTAAAAATTACTAAAGGTGATTTGTGCTCTTTATTCACTGGCCCTAAAACAAATCAAAATCTTACCCTCAATGCAAAGAGTTTTCCTATTCATTGGTGCCACCACCAAGAGATTAAAAACCGTTTTTATGAAAGATGGTATATGGTCCTCGATTACCCACTATGCAATAATTGTGAAGTCACCCAATATTTTCTTAGGAAACTATACAGTGAGTTTGTATTGAACCAAATCCCAAATTATTTTGATATGAGGGAGTTCTAGGGGAGAGGTGGGGGGTCAGCTCAGGATAGGCCCAGTGCACAGTCGGATCCTATGTGGCAAGGGAGACAACCTCTCGCTAGGCCGCCTCATGAGCAGATTGTGATGCCTGTCATTGCGAAGGAGAGTGCTGACATAGAGACATTGCAGGCGATCACAATTTTGACCTGGAGTGTCATCCATCACACTAGCCCTATTGTACAACGCCATCCAAGGGAGTCTTCAGGTGGTGGCCTTTGAACCCATGTGTGTCAATCTTGCAGGGCGACTTGCTCATATGACCCTACCGGCACTCAAGAGGGTGCTACGTAGGATCCATATGCTACTACGCAGCCTGATCTGTATGCATCTACGATGATGGAGAGGATGACTGACATTTTGCATGATGCATATGGCATTGACACTCAAGTAAAATTCAGCATGTTCATTGAATTTAATTTATTAAATTTCAATTGTGAAATGCAAGATTAACTAATTTAGTTTTATTATTTTAATAAAATTGCAGGGTCATAGTGTAGAGACTGGATACACCAGTCATCCACCTACTTATTTTTGCAATACACCTATCAGTGGGGTATGTAAAGTTAGTAAACAATTATAAATTTATTACATGTGTTAATAGCATTGTTTTACTAATGGTATTTTAATATGTGATTTTGGATGTTGAATAGGGTACTGTTGGAGGTTTCAAGGAAACACCTTCAAGTGCCAGTAGATTTGATCAAATGTTCACAGAGGTAATATAGAATTTAAAGAGAACTTAAGTAATGAATTCTAAGTTTAATAGATTTGTGTAGTTTATATTCATATTGTTGACCTTACATTGCATTACACAGATCATTCAAAATCAAAGCATTACTTCAAATTTGATAACTAATAATCAGAAATATATTTGTTTAATACTTGTACTCAAAATTTTGTTCATTAGATCTCATACATTATAAGTCATCACATGGATCGCTATTGTAACACTTTTGTGATTGAATAATTTGTTGTTATATTTTCAGATGTTAGTGACAGAAACACCGCCAAATGTTACGAGGGCAATGGATATTGGTATTTCCTCTGCTATACAATCCTTGATGGTTCTGATAGGGGAGTTATGAGGAAAATTACTAAATTTCAATTTACATTCATTGTTATAGATGAACTAGTTCTAGTGAAAAATTAAACCATTATTGATTCGTAGTTTAATTCCTATTTGGATGGTTTATACAGGGCTTGAGCACGCCTGAGCATTGGTGTGCAAATATCTCCATCGAGGAGAGTGATCGTGAGATGGCCATAAGTGATTATTTTGTTAAATACATTAATTTTTATAATGTAATTTCTATATATTAATGTCTTTACTTCTTATTGTAATAGTTGAAACTTCACCAGAAGCTAAACACTAGGAGGAGCCATAGGAGCACTGCTCGAGCACATCAGAAATGGGTGACAAACTTATCGCCATCAGATTGCCTAGCAAAGGGAAAGAAAATTGTATGTGAACCAGAGCATGGAGAGAAATGAATTTTGAATGCACAGAGCCCTTTGTTGTATTCCTACATGGCAATTTTGTACATATTTTGTATTGGATATATTTGACATTGAATGCCTATATGACATTCTCATAAGCCTATATGTCTATTTTGTAACTATATTTTATACTTATATCGACATATATTGATGTATTCTTACATGGCTATTTGCTTAATACAAATATTTTTATCTATGGTGTCCATATTTGTAAATTATAAATTCATGGTTCAATAGATATGAGTTACATGTATTCAAGTGTATACTTTACAACTTACGCACATATATTTTTTGGCTTACACATGAACATCGAAAAGTGTGAATTTTTTTTGTGTTTGGAAGTCAAATGTAAGCCAATTTTGCAATTCTCTATTCTTTCATACTTGATCTTATGGACTTATTCGTTCCTAGCACATATTGTGAATATTTCTCAGTTGGTGCAGAAGACAGATTCCTCATTTTTTAACCACTCATAGCAAAGAGATTCACAATAAGAATTTAGCATTGGAACACTACTCCATACTTCTCTTGTCTAGACCATAAAGGATTGAAAATTCTTAATTTGATGCAATGTAGAGATGAAATTTATTTAACCATGCTTTATTTTGAAAATCTAACTTAATCAGTGTTGCATAAGAGTGTTAGGTTTGATAGGCCTTCTCTTCCCTAAGGGAGGAGAGCCTTCATCTTGAATTTTGAACAAAATTTTAAGAAGCAAACATTTTACCTAAAAGCTTCAAACCTAGATGACATATTTGGCTAAGTCTATCTTGAAAATTATCAATGCGTTCAAACTCTAAAGGAGATTCTCCCTGAAAAGAAAACTTTACCCTTTTTCCCAAGGAAAGAAATTGCAACAAGTTGCATGTGATTTATCTTATTTCTTTCTCACAGTTCCTGGTCAATCATTCATGTCTTAGGATAGTTCCGTTCCAAGGCAAGGACACCCAAAAAATCACTGAGATTCTTCTACGATCTGCAAGAAAAAGGTTTTTGGCTCTTTCACAATGCAAATAATTATGTAACACTATTTTCTTGTTTTCCTTCCACATAGAAAAATGTTCACACTTTTCAGATTGATCAATGATCAATAATGGCTGATTGTAAACACTTGACATTTTTATGTTTGAACTTTAATTTATAATTTTGTATCATGACATTCAAGTAGATCACTAATATTTTAATATTTCACTATGAAAGTGGTGGTGTATTTTTGCTATGTTATTTTACTATTAATATGGTGGTGTATTATGAACTTGATTACTACTACAAATATGTATATATTTCTAATTTTTATATGTTTTTGTATGACCGAACCCAAAATGAACCCAACCCCCCAAAAAAATTTCCCAAACCGGCGAACCAGGTTCTCAAACCCTATCCCAAACCCAAAATTGAACTGCTAACTTAGAAAAAATAGATTTTTGTAGTTTATATTCATAACATTGATTACATTGCATTGCACATCTTTCAAACTGAAAGCATTGCTTCACGTTTCATAACTAATAACTAGATGTCGATAGACAACCAAATTTCAATTACAATATCGTTTTTACAAATTCAACCTAAGTAGTTATGCAATTACTTCACATTGCATAACAAATAACTAGGAGCAGCTGCCAATTGCATTTGGTTGTCATGGCATGCTATGAGACCACATTTCTTTGAGGCATTTTTTCAAACAGTTCACTGCCTTGTCTATACTACCACATTTTTCATACATGTCTACCAAAGCATTTTGTCAAATAGTTCAAGTGTTGCCTTGTTGCTATGGTTGAAAGCCTAAAACAAGTGCTTTTGAACAAGCTATGGATGCTTGGAAAAAATATATCAAAAGCATAATAGTAAGCAATATCATAGACCAAGGCGTGAACTCTTTGAAAAAATGCCTCAAAGAAATGAGGTCTCATGACTGATGGAATGCCATGACAATCAAATGCTTTTGATTGTCATGGAATTCCATCACCATGAGAGCTCATTTCTTTGAGGATTTTTCAAAGAGTTCTATACTTCAACTATTTTTTACATGTCTATCAAAGCATTTATCCAAACAGTTCATTGCCTTGCTGCTATGGCTAAAATCCTAAAACAGTGCTTTCGAACAAGCTATGGATGCTTAGAAAAAATCTATCATAGCATAATAGTAAGCAATAGCATAGACAAGGGAATGAACTATTTGAAAAAAATGCCTCAAAGAAATGTGGTCTCATGGTGGTGGAATGCCATGATGGTGCAGGAGCACCCAAGCTCCTTGAGGATCATTTGGAGAGTTAGGAGATGGTAGGGGTCTTGAAGGCCTATAAACCTTTCCAGAGCATCAATTATAGCATTTTGAAGCCTATAATGGCATTTGGCATGGATGAGTGTAACAGGAACATCAAAAGTCCTAAGGGTCCTGATAAGGACCATAGGACCAAATTGACTTGTAAATGGAACAATGATGTTATAGGAGTTTAAATAGGTATATAATGTTTTAATTAGGTTAAATAGGGTTGAATGATGATATGTAATAGTTTTGGAAGCTTTATAGTTAATAGGAGTTAATAAATTGCAATGTTGGAAATTCAAATTTTTGAAATCCAACTTTGGGTGGAAAAGTGAGTTTTAGGATTTTTAATCACAATAATGTAATAAAATCAATTATAATCAGTTGGAACATTTGTAGGATGAGTCTATAAGCCTATAGAAAGCATTTGTATGGAGGGTTGGCTGATATTGCAAGTGTTGTATGGACTGGTACAAAAAATCAATAAAAACTTCAATCTTTTTGCATTTTCTTGAGGTTTTCTGATGAATCTCTGATTCCTTTTGGTGTCATTCTCATTTGGATGCTTTAAGAACTTTTATTTACATGCATTTAACCTTTTGAATGACCTGAATAACGTTGGAAATCAGTTTCTTGTGTTAAATTGCTGACTGTCCTCAAAAAGTACAGATTTTTCACTAGTTTTGAGAGTCTTCATGAATAAATGATCCATTTCATGGGAGTGTGTGACTGAAAACTTGTGAAATGGATCATATCTAACTTTTATTATATAGATCTAATGATTTATTGTGCAGGAAAGAGTGATTCTTGGGTGTACACTGAGCTTTAGCAAGGAAAAGGGCATGAAAATGGTGCCTAAAGTGTAGCAGCAGGAGATCTACCTTAATAAGGGGTATATTTCTAAGTTGAAGGTGTTTAGATATGTTGATTTATTGGTGAAAAGTTGAAGAGAAGGTTCTAGAAGTGTTGGGAAAGCTAATTTTCAAGAGGCCCTAGTTTTGGAGCAATTTATTGAGGGTTTTGTGATTTAGGGTGTTGAGAGTGTAAAATAAGACTAATACCTTGAAAATATTTGGTTTGGGAACATTTTAAAACACTGTTGAAAGTTTCATAGTCAGGGGATAAGTTTAGAGAGGGGTTGCTTTGAAAAAGTGGGCTAATTAGGCCTTGAATTTGAGGAAACAACAGATTTTGGTAGGTTTTATCCAAACAAGTGCCATAAATGATTTGATATGTTGTGTATCATCATGAATCACATCTGAATCAGTCATTATATTGAGTATTCCTTTGGGGAAGTTGAGTGAAAAGTCAAAAAACCATCGCTAGAAGCCTAGTCAAGGTGCAAAAAGTGAGTTTTGTCTAAGATAGAGGTTTGGGGCTTTGAAACCATTCAAGAAAAGTTTTTTTGAGTTCCTTGAGATCACTCCAAGTGTTTGGGTCCATTAGGAAAGAATCTAAGTAATAAGTGCACTATTGAGGCTTGTCTCCATCAGGGTGCCTGGAAGAGTGTTTGAGATTGCATCATTGTAATCCTTGAAACTTTGAGTTTTGACTAAAGTCCCATCCCCTCTGCATCAAATGGAAAGAAAATTGTTGTGGATTTTCATGGCATTCCATAACCATGAGACCACATTTCTTTGAGGCATTTTTTCAAATAGTTCACTGCCTTCTTTATGCTAGTACATTTATCATACATTTTTACCAAAGCATTCTATCAAACAGTTCCCTTCCTTGTTGGTATGGCTAAAAGCCTAAAATAGGTGCTTCCAAAAAAGCTATGGATGCATGGAAAAAATCTATCAAAGAATACTAATAAGCAATAGCATAGAAAAGGAAGCAAACTGTTTGAAGAAAAGCCTCAAAGAAATGTGGTCTCAATGGTGATGGAATACCATGACAATCCACAACAATTTGCTTGTCATGGCATTCGTCATGCCATTCCATCACCATGAGACCACATTTCTTTGAGGCATTTTTTCAAAGAGTTCACTGCCTTGTCTATGCTCTTATGAATAGAATTTTATTGAAATTCGAGATGCTCTTATAATGTCTACGTCATAGGTGGTCATAATAAGGTTAAATTCAAATGAATAACTTGAAAGTTCCTCATCAAGCTTCACACGCACTTTTTTAATGGCTTAAAATCATAATTGATATTTTTCAAGATCATCAAAATAAGGATGTTGCATTTCTTTCCTGCTTGAGATTCTCTTGGATGGCTCATAAATCTGCATTTTATGCAAGGGGACACCAATCAATGTTTTCCTAGTTACATATAGATACACAAAGTAAAATAAGATGATAGCATTGGCATCAACCAAACTGATGTGGATACAAATATAAATTAATAAGAACCATTGTGCATATACTTACAAAATAATCCAATGAACCATCTGGGTCAGCTCTACTCTTTATTGTGTCAAGTATTGCCTCATGGCCAGATTCACGAACCTTCCACAAGGTCTTGTTCAAAGGTCTACCCCCATATTTGCTCAAACGAACATTAGATGCCACGACAAGATTTGAGTAATGAAGAATCTTACGATGCGTGTCAAATTCCTCAAACAACGAATGTTTAACACTCTTATGTGGGTACCTTCTCAGCCACATTCCAGTAACAACAACTGAGCTTGTAGGGTATTCAATGTTTTCTCCATCTATAATTGGGGCTTCCAATTTCTTTTTTTCCTCAACACAACGACACAAGTAATAGTCTGTACCCTCTTCGTTGTCTTCATCTGCAATAACTGCATAAACATTCCCTACATTTATATGTGCAGCATATCTCTTGAAATTAGTCAACACTATGAATATAGTAAAAAGTAAGATAACAATATGGAATTTCAAATACTAAGAAAGTAGATATATTACCTAGTTGAACTAGATCCAATACATGGTCAAAGTCGACCGATGATTCCATTTTTGTTAGTTCCAATGCCATTAGAGAGCAATACATGTGAAGTGGGCTAAGATAACTTGTCAACCATTTGTCAACCCACTCCCCTAACTCACAATCATTCCAGGCTTGCATTGTACATGAAGAACAAAAGCATGCCATCTTACGTGTATCGATACACCATGAACCTGCATTTGAGCTAAGGAAAGAGTGCAAATCACTCGATCTTGTTAGTGTACAACAATCCTGATATGGTGAAATGTTAGTATCATCCATCAACCAAAAAAATCTATGAACTGAAGACGTACCTTCATTACCTAAACCCATCAAACCATTACACCACTCGACGATTAATCTTGCATCTATCAATTGTGCATTGTCTTTATACTTTAACTCTTCTCATGCTAATGCTCTTTTCATGCATGCTCCTACATCGTCATGCTCTCCCTTTCCATGTCCGACCTCACAAAAGTTCCACATATGTTGAACAAGTGTAGTGAGATGCATCTTGCACAACTACTAGAAGATGCACACATTCTTGAAGTGTGCTGCATAGTTATCTGACCATATTATATGCTGATCATATGATATGCCCCTTTGAGCCAAATGATTGTAGAACATCCGGAAGCAACCTTGCACGAACTCTAGAGAATGCGTGCAATCATCACTAATATAAAATTGATACTCCCTCAATACCTTCCTTTCATCCTCTGTACTTTTAGCTGCATGTATGAATGCTATGTGCACAAATATCAAAACCTATGTGGAGTTGTAATACTATGATTGCACCTCACGTTGTGGCTGTAGAGTGCAGTTCTCTACAAATTCAACCACTGATACTATGCTACCAAGTGGAAAGGTGTCCTTGCATAGCTTGAATTGTGTGTCCAGCCATCGGGCTCTATGGGTATGCCTTGCATACTCATACACTAGATTCTCATGAAACATGGACATGGTACGTGCTTTGGAATCTTGAATAACAACTCACACCTTTTTTCTTCAGACCCATCTTTTGTAGCATATGCCACTATTTTATACTTCTCGAACTCTCTAGTTTTTGTCGCCTCATATCTACTTTCCATATGTTGACATACTAGCATTCATTGCAAGCCACCACAACGCTCGCATGAACCATCCAAGCATGTTGTCCTATAGAATATTTTGGCATCCTCTATTTCATATAAAATTTTTGATAAGAACTTTCTTGAAGACTTTGGTGGGGCTTCTCTGCCACAATCCTACAAAACATCATTAGTATGCAAATGTAAACATATAGAACGATAAACATCATAATGGTTAGAGAATTCTATATGTAGTTTACAGCAACAAGTAGTGCGTGTGTGATTTATCTTGACATAAAAAGGTTTAATCATTTCAAAAAATCTTTGAGAAATACTAATTTGAGGATAAGAATATTGAAATTTATGAAAAAATTGGGTTTGAGTCATATCCAAAAAATGCTTTGGATGTGGCTCACGATTTCGACTACTGATTCTCCTTCTTACGACATCCCTTTGATTCGAAGATGGCCTTGTATTATTCTTCCAATAATCTTCAATTAGTGTTCTTAATGCTTCAACAACTTTTTTATCTTTGTGTGGCAGTCTCCCCAAGAATGCCCATAATTCATTTGAATCGGTGCCCTCAATTCTTTGCCACCTTTGAATGGTGTTTGATAAAGTTTTTCTACTAATTCCCATTTGTTCACTTATCTTTTTAATGAGGTGAGATCTCTTTGTTTGATAGCTTACCAAATTCGATGTAATGACATGTCGGGTGACATTACTATCCTTTGAGCGTGAGGTCTTACCCACACTATCATAAGCATCCATTAGATTCTTCACAATAGTGTTTTCACTTGATGCATTCGATGTTCTCAACCCAAGAGTCTTCATGATGTTTCTGTACTTTAAACCCCACATCATTTGAACAAATAGTTGACATCTTACAATCTCATTTAGCCTTTCAAAGAACATTTTCCAAATCTTATCAGCATATCTTCTACAAGTGCGTTCTAGAATCTTACCTTCCATGTGCTGCAAAATATCCTCATCAATATTAATAAAAAACTTTGGCTTTCTACGTAAAATTCTACGTGGTGTTCTCTTAGGTACTTACATCTCAACATTAGCAATTTCATCAATATTTAATTGATGTGGGCTAGATTGCATACCTTCGATCGAGGGTGGAATAGAAGACATACCTTGAGGTTCACATGGAGATGATGGCATACCTTGTTCCTCAACTCCGAGTGATGATGTACTCTCAACTTCAGATGTGGTGGATGGTGTCCAACCATACTCACTTGTGGTAGATGGTGTCCCTCCATATTTTCTTGTGCTTAATGGTGTCCCTTCGTATTCACTTGTGGTAGATGGTGTGTCTCCAACTATGGTATCTGCATCTCCCCTAGCATGAATCTTTCGCATTCGTGCTCTTTGTGCTGCCAGTTTATTTTCTCTTTTTGACAGTTGAGGTTCCTCTTCAACTGGCTTGTTTTCATCAATCATTCCCAATTTCTACTTTTCATGAAATTCCCTCATCCATTTTTTCTCTTTATCTTTGATGGCTTGGAGTTGATCATCTATTAGTTTTTTCCTTTTAGCAGTTTGTTTCTTCGGCATGATGAATAATTTTACCTGTGAAAAAAGTGCTAAGTTGTCAAATTAACTAATTGAAAGCTTTGGAAGCATAACTCAATGAAAGCTTTGGAAGCATACACAAAGAAAGTCAATGAAAGCTGGTTTGTATAACTATTTGACAAAATAACTCAATGATAGCTTTGGAAGCATACACAAAGAAAGTTAATTGTTAAATTTAACAAAATGCCTCAAAGAGATGTGGTTTAAAAATGTAATAGGAAAGTGTATCAAATTGTGTGATATAAAATGTCCATTGACAACGTAAGGTTGTAACATGACAAACTAGTGTAGGAGCACCTAGGTCATGAAATTCCTTCAAAAGGATAATTTGTTCAATTTGTAATGTTCAAGTAAATATGATGAGTGAAGGTCATTAAATGATGAATTTCAATGTATTTGCATCATGAAATAGGTCACTAGGTGATATTATTGAAAAGTTGCTTTTTATAACAAAAGTTGTCAATTATTGTAAAAATGTAAAATTGCACAAAAGCAGGAAGGTGAAGAGTTTTTTTTGTGGAAGGGCAAGGATGGGTTGATGAAGATGAAGAGGCAGTTATTTCAACTAATTTAGACGCCTTTAAAAAGAATTGTAAGCTCGAGAAAGGAAGATCTTCTATCCCAAAATCCATAAAAATTAATAAAAAAACCTCTGCTCAGTTATTTTGGAAACCTTTTCTATTCTTGTTTTCAAGTTGCATAGTGATTCAAGCATGTTCTAAGATTTGATTCTTGTCAGGGAAAGATACTTCTTTCATTCTTGAAAGTTGTAGGAATTTTAATTCAAATAATCAATCTAATTTGAACTTAGTTTCCTAAGTCTCGGTATGTGGTTTCCTTAGAATTGTTTAGAGAGTCTAAAAAGTGATTCTTAGCCATTCCACTGATGCAGGGCTAGTAGGTTGGTGGAATGGATCATATTTAGTGTCTTTTCAATGTGAAGATGTGTGTGGCAGGGGTAAATAGAAATAAGAAGTTGAGATACTGTTGCATGAACAAAATTCTGAATTTTCTCATTCAAAAAATGGTGTTTTCAAGTAGGGTTTGAGGAAACAACATGTAGAGGAGCTTAGAAATGATTTCAAAATAATTTGCAGACATAATGAAGCATGTTTCAATTGTTGGGTGGAGTAGTAGAGGTTTTGCAAATGTTTCATTAAAGAAACCCTCATGGTTGGTGTGTTTTCACCCTATAATCAAATGTTTATTGATTTTGTGTATTAATGGGTGTTTCCCATCTTGAAACTTGTTTATTTTTGAGTTTCTACACATGGCCTAAGACTTTTTGCAGGTTTGGTGGATTAGTGAGTAGTTCTATGATGACTTGCTTTGATAAATTGACCTATTTAAGGGCTTTCACCAGTAGACAACATGTTGGTTCTACTCTATTTTGTGAAATAAGTGTATAAACTTTTATAGTATGTTGAAAAGGATCAAAATAGGCCTGAGAATCTATATTGGGATTGTGTAAATGCATTATGATAGAAAGGAATCACCTGATTAGATGAAATGTTGGCCTCCTAGAGATATTTGGCATTGTTTGCTAAAAACAAAGAATATGTAGAAACAATGAAAGGAATGTTGTTAAGTGCTTGGGAGCAGTCTCATTTGTGATGCCACAATTGTTTCTATGCTTGGTAATGTTTTGAAGGTAGATTGTGAAAGATTTGATGATTTGGGCATATGTTTCCAATATATGGCAATGGTTTCTTGAATGCAAAGTAGTGAGAGTGTGTCTATACTGATGTATTGGAATATTACAATCAAAACATGATGAAATTGTTATCTTAAAGGTCTAGTGACAGTGTTAAACTAATGCTGCTTGTTGTTGTTACAAATGGTGTTTAAGTGAATATAGGATGATGGATGTGTTGATTTGAGCAAAGATATCTTAAATGGCTAGGATGATGTTTGATTGCAGGTCTAAGGAACAGAGGTGTTTGATTGTTTTTTCCTTGAAGGGGTAAGTTGAGTTGATGAGTGATTGTTGTATTGTTTATGACAAGCAAAGTTGAAAGTTGATTCTGAAATGGTTTGCAATATGGAGATGGTGAATTGACTCTTGATAGCCTTATAACTTGAAATGAAATAAATGGATTTTGGTTGAATGAAAAGTAGTTTTGGATGAATTTGACAAAGTTTGTATAAATTGATCTTTTACTCTTTATTGATTTGGGAAGGAAGTTCCCTAAAGAAATAATGTTGTTCAGTGGCTTGGCAATATGATATTGCATCACAAACAAACAATTTGATGAACATGGAATAAGCTAAACAACAAAAATGAAAACAAGCCATAATAGAATGAAAGAAAATGTATAAATATTTCACATGTACCTAAAAAAGAAAAGTTTCAAATAGAGGAGTTCTACCTAATTATGCAGCCTTTGCTTCTTCCTTCCTCAAACTCCTCAAAAATTTGACTTCTTCAAAAGCTTGTTCCCCTCCAAATTTCAATTGTATATCGATTATCACTATAATTCAAACTTGAATTGATATTATATGCCTCACAACGTGAAAACTCTGCTATTTCAAGCAAAGGTGATGGAAAGAACATTCAAAAGGTGATGGAATCTCAAAATCATGCATGCACACTTCACTCAATCACCAAAAAGCTACTTTCTATCGGAGCACGCACAAAACTAGGAGAATATGCAGAATGTGGGCCAACATCATGGGTATACTATGATTTTTTACCATTTTAGTGATAACGTGAGTGCATTATTTAATCCTAAATGAACATATCTCTACTGGTTAATAACGCGCTCGTGTTACGATAACCATGTCAAGCTGTGTTGGCATATCAGTGAGACATTGTCCGTGTCTCTCCGATGCCAACACAGTCAGCATTCAATATCACCAAGAGTCCTTACAATCGACAAGAGGTTATATCGAGTTCACCCATTGCATCGACTATAGTTTTCCCTTCGGTAGGACTATCGCTCTTGCCAGGACCTCATGCCAAGCCTTCATGTTAATCTGTGTGCATCCACTAGTTGGCGAGACTCCTCCCTTTCGCCAAGACTTCATACCAAGGTTCAAAAGTCACATAGACAATAGAACTTACATCGGTGAGACTATCATCTTTTGCCAAGATATCATACCGAGGTTCAAAGACTTTCTCCAAAGTGATCAGTAGTCGGCAAGACTTTCATTCATCGTTGAGACTTCACACTGAGACCCCTTTAGTTACATCGAGAACCGAACGGTTAGCAAGACTTCACACATTGGTAAGACTTCTTACCAAGCCATCACATGTTACACCGAGGACACCAAGCAAATGCTATTGGCAAGACATATCACTCTTCGCTGAGAGTTCTTATCGAGTTCTGCAAGTTACCTCGAGACCACCGTTCGCCAAGAGTTATACCGAAGACCCTTCATCATCAGCGAGACTCTCCAACGGTCATTGAGACTTCATACCGAAGTCATTGTGTCACCACGAAGACTCCAAGATTTCCCCCATTGGCGAGACCTTTCTTTATTGCTAAGCCTTCTTCTAGAACTAAGCCTTTCGGGCAAGGGTCTCCCTGATATATGATATGTATGGCCTATCAGCTAGAGATCTCCATGCAGTAAGAGAACATACTGAACACAACATGTCACACAGAAGACTCCAATGTGTAACCATTCAGAAAGACTTTTGAAAGGTCACAGCGACCTGTACAAAACATAAGGTTACAAATATGCTCATCGGCGAGACATAGAATATGTCACACCGACTTGGCTCCAATAGAGGTTTCAGCCTATGGGATTGAGACATCTTTTTCCAACATAGGAGGGAGAGGGTTGAGAGAGAGAGAG
>VDFB02358134.1:203603326-203648911 GCA_007258455.2 Sequoia sempervirens
GAAGTGCCCACTTAGAAAATTAGTAATAAATTAAATATTCATTATAAAATTATCAAAAAATTCATGCATCAACTAGATACTGTTAGCTAACTTTTGACCGTAGCGATTTTAAAAATACTACAAAAAAGTTCACCGTGCTCAGGTCGTACAAAAGTTGCTATGTTATGTTTTCTGACAAAAATAGCACCAATTTGTATACGTCCCTCTTTTGAACTCCTTAATCTCAACCATTTTCAAAATAAATTAGTAGTTTAGAAAGTAGACTCGGAGCACTTTGATCCTTGTTTTTGTTCCATCTCAAAATTTTGAGTGTAACTATGCTCAATTTCATGTCCAAGGTCAGTATTTCTTGATTTTAGAAAAAAAGTGGCCACTTAAGCCCCCTTTTTGGGAACCATCTTGGTGCACTTACCCACCAATCCAAGGTAATTATGATTCCCCTTCACCACAAATCATAGATGATAAAATTTCTTAGATAGAAATATCTCCTACATTTATCATGTAGTATATATATGGTTCTACTACACCCATTAATATATACTATCCACCCTTATATCCCTTCTGTGGTTTGGAGACTACCTACACTCCCTTCTTTGAATCCTTTACAAAGACCTTCACAAATATCCCTTTGGGATATTTCTCAAATATTCTATAATTATTAATACCATTTACAATTTTCTTAAACGCATCTATGTCCATCCTCATATACCTCTAGAGAAAATTTATTCTATCTTTGCACTACTTGGCAATATGACATTTTCTTCTCCAAAGATGAGCTTCTACCTCCATATATGATTTATAAAGGCATTCCCCTCCTTATTATTGTAGGAGACTATAATAGATACATTATATTAATATCCATTGGTAGTGGATCTAGCTACAATATTTTCATAACTCCATTTCTAGATAAGATTCAAATAGACCCCAATTCTAGAAACAAAATAAATATCCATTAGGGGTTGCAAAAACATTTGATGAGATATGTGGTATAATCATTCTCCCCATTACTATTGGATTAGTTTCCCTCAATACATTTCATGTGATAATTGGAGAATTATCATACAACATTCTATTTGGTAGACCATGGATCTATGATATTCAAGTTGTTCCTTATACTTTACACTAGTATTTAAAGCTCACATTAAGCGTAGGGTTTATAACATCCTCATTGATTTTAATCCATTTTGGCATTATTACATTCCCTCAACCATTTTAGCATTTAACAAATAGGTCAACCATCCACATTTTCATTTTCCTCATTTATTCATTGCTTCTTAATCATCTGGACTTCTCCTCCTCTACCTCTTCCTCCAACACTTCCACCTCTCTTACCTACTCCACCTTTATGTACATGTGCAAGGAAATGGGCACATTTTTATTAGTAAAAAATAATCTTGGATGATAGATTAATGATTTCCGTGCTCATAATTTGAAGATGTGATGAGAACATCATTTGTAGTGCTCAAAATATAGATTCTAAACTACTTTTTTTTTTTTTAAATGGTGGATATTAGGAGGTTCAAATAGGGGGAGCACACAAAGTGATCCTATTTTTTTCAAAATATAACACAACATCAGGTATGCTCTCCCCAAAATGTCAAATTTTAAAAAGTATATCAAAAAATTGCTTCAACAAAAAATTAGCTAACAGATCACATAGTTTACACGCTTTTTTTTTACTGAATAATATGATTTCTTATTATTTTCAAAGTGGGAACTTCCTAAAAATGAAAATTTGAGTATGCCACCCCCTAGTTTTTTTGAAAACTAATCAATTTTTTTTACTATGTATAGAATAGATTCTAGAATGTAAAAATGTGATATGTTTCAAATTTGGAAAAATGCAAAAACTCGATGTCAAAAAATACTATACATAGATTTTTGACAAAAAGAAGATACTAGCAAAAAAACTTGAAGATCAAATCCTTGACATATTTGAAATGTAGAAAACATTGCATGACTCGAAATTTAAGAGAGATTGACATTGTTGTGGCATTTTTTAAAATCAAATTTAAGAATGTGCAAACCTTATGGAGATCATGATCCACATTTATCTTTTTTATATATATTTTATCTAGATAACATGCCTTTAGGAATTGAAATACAATTTCAACCCTAAGGGTTAGTAGTTTCCAAATCAAGTTATAATGTGAATGGAAGGAAAACATGAGTGTGTTATGATGTGAACATGTTATAAAACATTTATGTTATATGCAAAATTGAGAAAAAAGTGGTTTTGGAAACTTTTTGGTCTTCCATATTTATGCACACACCCCTTCATTTTATCTCTTCATAGACCACCCCTCATGATTCTACCTAGATGGCCCTATCTCATCTCATCCTTCTTCTCTCTTATTCACCTAGACCCAAGACACACCCTAACCTCTAAGGTAGTTTGTTAGTTTCTTAATCCCCTTCATATTACTCTCCTTCATATTGGCCCTCTTACCCATCTATTCATCATCCTTACCACTCATTAGGTTCTTCTTCATAGTGGAATCCTTCCTCTTCACATCATTATCCTCCTATTGACCTTTAATCTTCACAATATACTCATTCCTCATCTCATCACACTCAATTACTTCTCATCCCCAAATTTCTAACCAAGACAACCTCCTTTCTATTCCACCTCAATATATATGATTATTGATAATATTTATATTCCACAACTTGAGGGTTTTATTGTTGAATCCCTCTCTTGAGATCTTCACCTTACACTCATCCTAGTTCACCTCTAATTCCCTATCCACCATCTTTATCATCCCTGGTGTCATCCCATCTATACCACATACTATGTTTGATCCATCATTGATATAATTTCCCTTACATTCAAGTTCACCTTATAAATGTAAATGATATTTCTAGTGTCTCTTTCTAAAATGATGATTTTATGGTTGTTGATCCACAACCTAGTGGAGATTAGGTTCGTATGTCCCTTACTTCTTGTACATTTTTTTTTTGTTGTGCTTACTATATCATTCTTCCATTTTCTTCTTGTTTATTGTGATTTTTCATATGTTATCACTTTATAACACTAAAAGAAGGGAAAAAATTTATTCAAACTAAATCAAAGAAGTAAAAAGCAAGGGCATTACACACCCCTGTAAATCATATGTTATCACTTTATATGTTGCATTTATTTAACATGATTTCCCTTTATTTTATCTTCCCTTTTTCTGTTCATTATTTCTTTATTAAATCTATGGATGATTCCATGTACTAAAGACTTAGTACCAATTTTAATGTATACCAAACCCTAACTTACCTTCATGTTTTTTCCCTTTATAATTTTCATATACTTTTCCTTTTATTATATTTTAACCTTCTTATTATTCCTTTTTTCCTAATTTTCCCATTTTATTCTCTACATTCTCTAATAACTATTTGGGAATGATATAGAGTTACAGGTCTCACCAATGACACCCTTATTTTATGCACCTAAGTTGATGAATAATTTATTTCATCTTTCTACATTTGCATTTATTGTCACGTACCTAATCTTTTCACCTACACTATTCAAAATCACTTTTATAAGTTCATCACATTTTCTTCTCTTACCCAAAAAAAAGCTTTCCATGATGAGTTCATTAGTCCTTCAAATTTTAAGCCCCTTGAATATTTCACTAAAGCCACTGCATGAATATCTTGACATAGTGTCCTTATGTACATATGACCTAGATATAGTAAGTATGAAACACATGATCATGTCTATTCTTTCTTCTCTTCATCATTCTAATTTCCTAACACCCATTAGTGACACCTATAACTTTATAGTGGGGCATATTTATCATTTGTTCTCATTTGGCATTAAGTGCTAAAAATAATATCATTTTCTATACTCATTAAAAGGAATCCAAAAAATAAAATAAATAATAGAATCATACAAGACTAAGGAACAATAATCAAAATCTATGAAAGAAAACTAAGTAATTTTTTTTAAAAGAAAATCAAATAAATTACTCAAGTATATGGGTATGTGCAAGATCATGATGGGCCATAAAGTGGCAATATGATGGGTATGTGTAGGGTATGTGGCTGACGAATTTTTTTTAACCCAAAATTGATGAAACTAAAAGGGTTTTTAAAGGAGATTCTCAAATTTTCACCAATATAAATTATGATTTAATTTGAATTTAATAAATAATTATTATTCATTTTCTATTTGAATTATGACTAAAGTCTTGATTGATAAGTTGATTGAAAAACATTTATAACTTTCAAATGGCATCGTGCATTTTTTGAACCAAAAACATGCATCACATTCTATGCTTCACATAATATAGGATTAAAAAAAATGAATTTCATGAAGTTTTGACCAAGTTAAGGTGGTCAAACATACAAGTTTTTATATTTTTAAAATTTTGTAATAAAAAATTCATCATTAATTATTTGCTTAGAAAAAAATTAAAAAAATATATGCATCACATTAGGACATGAGTCTTCTACTTATATCTAAAATCTTATAAAATAATATTATCATTTTATTGTGGTTAGGGTGGTTAGAGAGAAACCTACTTATTTTTTCCCTAAAATTTAAGTAGTACTGTATTGAAATTTCAAATTTTCACCAAATAGATTTTAAAAAAAAAAAATCTAGTAGTTTAAAAACTACATTCAATTTGATAAAAATTATATTCTTACATATTTTTAAAATAATATAGATAACTTATTCAATTTTTTACGTCAAATTGCCTAACTCTAATTTTCTAAATTTTTTGCCACTTAAGGGCCTGTTTTTCCATGATGATCCCACACATACCCATATTGAGAGGATTCTAGTCCTTCATCTCTCTTTCTATTAGAGGTCCATCTATAGGTCATTCTAGTATAAAATTTTGAATTAAGGTGTATTTCTTCCCCTTCTCCTAGCATGCACAACCTAAAATTATAAAAGTATATTTAAAATCCATTCTCTATCCTTTTGTATCTTAATACCTCTTATATATTGCACTTTGTCTTTCCCCCTTTAAGGAATTGGTATTAGTTCCTCTATCCTTTAGAAAGTAATGAAAATAATGTTTTTGATAAGAGGAAAAACAAGTTTTGAATGGACCTAAAACCATATACAACAAGTTTTGAAAGGACCTGAAACCTTCGGGTTTTAAGGGGACCCAAAACCCACACTAAGGAGATTAAGCTACCTGAAAGGAAGGACAAAAACAACCAGCAGCACCACAGGGAAAGCAAGCCAACACCCAGCCAAAAGCCAATGGGAAGCCCAAACAAGAACCAAGCAATTACATGAATATAACACTCATTGGTTTTGATGGGACCAACAACCCACCTAAAGATTTTGAAGGGATCCACAACCCAGTACATCCAGATTTTAGCAGGGACCTTGAACCCAATAATATAACTTGCTTAGCATCGATCTAGACCAAAGCTCCAACAACAGAACCATAAGTGCATAGGGCAATAGAAGTGGCCTTCAAAAGCCATCTGAACTCTCCACAACAATAAGATAGAAACCCAAGCTCAACAATATCGTGGTGACTACAACACCCCTTACCCTTGAGAAAGAACACCATAAAGATCAACTCTCTTTTCAAAATCTTCACCTCTATAGAAGATAAAGAAAAGAAGACAACATTTAGGCCAACACCAGCTCTCATGTAGCCAAAAAATAGGGCATCATCAGCCCCCCAACAGTTCATCCAAGCATAATCAAATGCATCCCACTCCACCTCTATAGGAGAAAGGTCACAACCAACCACATCCATCTCCCCCTTAATAGAAGATAGGACCACCTCCATAGGAAAGGCTAGTGTAACCCAAAGAAACACAATAGGATTCAGGCATATCTTAAACAAAAAATCAATCTCAAAATGCAAATGCCTATCAACCACCAAAAGAAGAAGCTCTATCAAAGGCCTACAGACCACCAAGAGCAGAAACTCAATCTTAGAGTGCTCAAGAACAAACAAACCCCAGGAGGAACAGGGGTTCCCACACAAAAAAGTAGTAAAGAGAAGGCCCAGCAAGAGAGCACACCAAGCAACCCTAACACGTTGGTTAGAGCCAAAGAGGGCCAAAAATCCACACACACCGCTATTGGGAAACACCATCAAACCACATAGAGGGGAAAAGAAAGAACCAGAGCAAACTGAAAAAGAGAAACCCCAAAAAAATAGCACCAAACATACCACAAGCAGGAGCTAGGAACAACCAAGAAGAAGCAGGAAGAAGAACAAACCGACAAGAAGAAACCCCAAGCTCTCCTACTATGTCGAGTAGGAGCAAAGATAGATCTGAACTTCAACCACACTTCTTCAAGGAAGTCACAACAACAAACCCATTGTAGATAAGTGGCCCTCAAGAGAAACAAGTGGGGCAACCAGCACCCAACCCCAACCAAGAACAACAGGCTAGAAGAAGGACCAAGAATCTACAGAAGAACGTCAGCTGACACTCTCAAAACACATCTACAAAACATACACCCGCAAGCAGTAGAGTTATGATACACAGAAGAAAATGCCACCAAAGGACGAAATGCACTCTCCACAACACCCCACGAAAAGCACCAAACTGCAGCACTCAGCAGATCAAGCACACCCTCCCCTGCAAGCCGATGCCACCAAACCAAAATGCCAGATATAGGCCCAAAAACCTCCGCAGAGATAGGCGAGAGAAAGCCCTGAGCCAGAAGAGGAGGAGAAACCACCGAAAAGCAGGATTCATCGGCATCATCTTCGAAATCTTCAAAATATTTTCCTCCATCATCCGTAGAGTTTGAAACCCCGCTCCCACTCCTATTCCTGCCCAGCTCCATTGCTGTAATGAAAAATATGTTACTACTCTATAATCTTAATAAATAGCTATACCATCTACATTCTCATTTATAATTTTTTTCCTTCCTTCATACTATTTCTTCCACTATAAGTTGCATCATAAAAATTAAGATGGATTTGAAAAAACTCCTTGTTTTTTTGGTGCATTATATTTTTACATGTTTTAAGCTCACTTTAGATTTTAACCTAAAATTATTAATTTACCCCTTTCTCCTCTATTTTCCCTATCCATTTAGGTTTTCCACCCTTTACATTCATGGCATTCTACTCCTTTCATGTCTTGATACTTTCCTATGACCTATTTATTATCATTTTGATTCCTCTTTCCCCTTTCATGTGTTTTCACTCCTTAGAAGATCCATCACAATTAATCTACCTGTGTCATCATTTTCAAGGTGCTTGATAAAAAATTAAATTATTTCCTTTACTCTTGGACTATAAATAGCCTTATTTCACCTAATTTCTTCCATAAATTTTGGATATGGAATCCAATTGATTTGAAACCACCTACATTGATCTTTATTGCATCCTTTTATTCTTGTGCCTAATCTTACCCCCCTCAAGATGGGAGAAACCTATGTCTTCCTTTTAAGGGTGGCATATGTCCCACTCTCCTTTTGGGTAGAATTATTTAATGGAACCTTACCCTTGGATGAATTAGTTAAAATCAAGTGATTCTTGCTCAAAAACAAAAAATTTGACCACCAAAAATATATAAAAGGAGTTCATAATCAACACACTATTAGGAGATACTCATATAACTATTTTCACATATTTTCATATTGGTGTTTCTTCATCAATTCTTTTCATTTTTTTGGCCTTACATTATTTTTTTGAATATTTAGAGCAGCTTAATCAACATTTGGAGTTTATTCATACAATATCTCGATGATATGGAGTAGCTTGTGTGGTTCTATTCCTCTCTCATTTCAATTATTCTATCTATCTTCTAATTACTCCTAATTAATTTTAATTTTCCATAATTTTCTATTTTACCTCTTTGTTTCATGTATTGATAGCTTCATATCCTCCTTGTTGATATTTGGTTTCATTTTCCCTCCCACTTGCTTCTCCCACAAATAATTATTTTCTTCCTTGTATCTCTTGATTAGTAAGAAGGCCAGGGTTATGGGGTTTTCATTTCATTTCAATTAGAAAATCAATTTTTAGATCTTTTATTTTAGTTTAATGCCACTATCATTCTTACATCTATCTATGTGTTATTTACTAACAAGGGTGTTGACCAAGGTAGGTTGTCCTTTGATTTAACCACCTTACATGTTTTATTTTAAAAAATATTATATTGTAGGTGATTTGTAGGAGAATCATAATGAATTGAGCAAGTAGTATAGTTTTAGGAATTGATCAACACATCAAGGAAAATCATCCCTAAAAATATTAGATCATTATATGACAATTTTCTAGTTATCCTACAAGTCATCTCAAAAATACTATTTGATAACACTTGCACCCCTATTGGATATCTTGGAATGATGGACCCTAAAGAAATACCAATCATATAAAGCCACCAAATTTATCAAGAAGATTTTTGACACTTTGTTATACTTTTTTATCTTCTTACTTTCTATTTTTCATCAAGTCTAGGGTTTCAAAAGTTTAATTTTCTCTTTTTTTCATACATTTCCTTTGTTATTTTTATGGTACTAATTTTACTATTCTTTCCTTTTCTTTTAAATTTTTGACACCTATACCTAGACTCATTATATCTAATATTATTAGCCTTGTATATAAAAAATATAAAAAATTTGAGTTGATCTTGAGTCAAATCACTATACCAAAACTACCTATACTCACCCTAATCCATATTTCTTAAGATGTACTTATTCCTTGTAAATGCATAGGGGCACATATGTTCTATTCTAGTTTGACCCACAAACTCTATAATTTTAGATCATCATTTTCAGTAGCTTTTCTTTCTTCCTTTATTGAATCTAATTTCATCATATCTTATTTCCCATTTTTATGAGTACTTTCCTATTTCCTAGTTGTTTATTCTAGTTTTCGCTTAAGTCGCACCCCACTTGATTGTGTCTAAATTATCTAAATCTAGTTCTCCATTGTACTTGAACATGTGTGCGTCCATTAGGATAATTGATCCAAGAAACTCTCTAGTGGAATTCCTTGGAAAAATTCACCCAATTTCTACTCATTTTTTATTCTCCAAGTTCATGTCAACTAATGGAAGCTAGAAAAACTTAAGGAAATTTTAATTCTAGGAACGTATTTTTGACCATTTATCATATTTTTTTATGAGTTTATCCAAAATTTGGGTGTTGAATAATATATTTTTATGCTCAACCAAATATAATGATATAGTGTGACTTCCACATGAAATTTTTGTATGGTATCTCAAGGAATTATTTCCTTCATTTCCCTTCGCTTTCCCCTTTTGTGAGATTTTGGAGTGGATCTAGATGCTTATGTACTATCCAATTTCAATGTCAAGTTCCACAAATTCCTTTTTCTTCTTTCATCCCCTTTTTTCCCTTTGATGAATTTCATTAATGAGATTTTAAACTAGATTCAAATATATCTCATATCTAGTCATAGCCTCCACTTCCACCTGTTTTCCCCAAAAATTGATTAACCTACTTCATGGGCTTTTGTGGTCCTTTAGACAATTTCCTTATCCTTTCCTCTTTTCATCATCCTATTTTCTTCTATCCCTAGTTATTTCAAATATTTAGTCCCCTATTCTCATCCTTCCTTGAATAATTTTGATATGGATGTGGATATTTGTCTTAATATCCACATTCTATGTCTAAGTTAAAAGGTTTTCCCACAAGTTTTCTTCTTCTAGTTGGAAAATTCCCAAAGTACATCCTAAGCTTTCATTTCCTATTCATACTATTTGGTTGGTAAAAGGGATCTAGACCCTAAATCACACCTTTTCTAATTTTTTGAAGAAAGGATTAGAAATGATCTCAAATCCACTTGATTGTGAATCCTAATAGGAAGAGTCAAAATGGTGGATCGAGGTTCTAATCCTTGTGTGTATCTATGGTTGTAATGATTGATTTATGATTTTTAATCAACTAATTTTGTACATGATACAAGTGAACTAACTATGAGATTTTTACTAATTTTCAAAGTGGAACACATCCTAAAAAGTAGAAAATTGAGTGTGCTCCCCCCTAATTTGTTTGAAAACTAATCAATCAACAATCATTTTTTTGAATGTGTAGAATGGAGTCTAGTTTCTAAAAGTGTAATTTATTTGAAATTTTGATGAACAGTTAAAAAATATAGTAAAAAATACCAAACATTGGTTTTTGAAAAAAATAGATACACTAACAAATTAAATTATATTCGAAAACCTTAACATACTCAATATGTGAAAAATTTACATGGTTAGATAGCTAAGAAATCTTACCATTATCATGGTGATTTTTGACTTGACATTGAAACACATGCAAAATTGATGGGGAGAATGCTCAAGATTATGTCATTTTTTAGAATTTACAAGAACACATCTCTGGATGTTGAGAAGTCACTCCAAGCCTTTGGGTTGGAAGCCCAAGGAAAATACAAGCCAAAGGCTTGGAAATTTCCAAATCAAAAAAAGAAATCAAGCATGTTATAACACACTCTTGTTATTGTTTTCTTTGGAAATTTCTCTTTTGCTTTCTCTTTCTCTTTCTCTTTCCCCTATAGAAAAACCACATGTACATGAAATAAGCATTTAAAGAATAATTTCATTTATATAGTTTCAAATTGCTTGAGAATGGTTTTAGATCTCTAGGAGTTATAACGTAGATTCTACATTTTGGAAGATCTTATAATATTTACAAATTAGTCACACTTTAGTAGTCAATAATCTCCCATCATCTTTCTCTCTATCTATCTCATTCTATATATCCCTTACACTCTAGACCTTTCTCTCTCTCTCTCTCTCTCTCTCTCTCTCTCCCTATCTCCATTTCTCTACCTTTGTCTCACTCAAGCTCAAGATATCTCTCTCACTCTCTCTACACCTATCTATCTCACCTTTCCTTCCCTCCCTCCTTCTCTCCCTTCCTCACTCCCCCCTCTCTCTCTCACTCTTTCTACACCTATCTATCTCACCTTCCCCTCCTGCCCTCCCTCCCTCCCTTTCTACTTCTTTATATCTCTCCTTTGGGTATGTGGCTAGTGACTTTTTTTTTAACCCAAAATTGATGAAATGAAAAAAGTTTTTAAAGGATATTTTTAGCTTTCCACCAATATAAATTATGCTTTACTTTGAATTTAATAAATAATTATTATTCATTTTCTATTTGAATTATGACTAAAGTCCTAATTGATAGGCTAATTAAAAAACATCTATAGCTTTCAAACGGTATCACATTTATTGAATCTAAAACATGTGTCACATTCTATGCTTTGCATACTATAGGATTAAAAAAAAAGAAAATTGAATTTCATGAAGTTTTGACCAAGTTAAGGTGGTCAGACATATGAGTTTTTATATTTTTTAAAAGTTGTAATAAAAAAATCATAATTAATTATTTACTTAGAAAAAATGACAAAAAAATATGCATCACATCCGGACATGAGTCCTATACTTATATCTAAAATATTATAAAAAAATACTATCATTTTATTGTGGTTAGGGTGGTCAGACAGACACCTACTTCTTATTGTTTCCTTGAAATTTAAGTACTACTACATTGAAACTTTAAATTTTCACCAAATAGATTTTTTTCTTTTTAAAATAAACCTAGTAGTTTAGAAACTGCATTCAATTTTATACGGATTCTATTCTTACATAGTTTTGAAATAATATAGATAAATTATTCAAATTTTTACATCAAGTTTCCTGACTATGATTTTTCTGAATTTTTTGCCACTTAAGGGCTTTCTTTTTCCATGATGATCCTACACATACCCCTATCCTTCTCTCTACCTACATCTCCCTCTCCCTCCCCATCTCTCTCTCACACTCTCTCTCCTTCCCTTCCTCTCTCCCTACTTCTCTCTATCTCATCCATCCCTCTCTACCTCTCAGTCCCTTCTCTCTCACACTCTCTCCTTCCCTCTATGCTTCTTTCTCACCACTCGCTACCACTCTCTACCTCTCTCTACATCCCCCCTCTTTTTGCATCTATCTTTTTTTGTCTATTTATTTCTCTCTCCTTTCCTCTCTATTTCTCTCTCCCACACTTTCTCCCTCTCTCTCTACTTCTCTCTATCTCATCTATCCCTCTCTACCTCTCTCCTTCCCTCTCCTCTCTCTCAATCTCTTATTCCATCTCTAATTCTCTCTCTCCCCTACTTATTTCTATGTCACCTCTCTCTCTTCCCCTTCCTCCTTCCCTCTCTACTTCTCTTCATCACCTCTCTCTATCTCTACTTCTCTCCATCTCACTTATCCCTCTCTAGCTCTCCCTCCCTCCTCTCTCTCTCCCCCTCTCTTTTTCTCTCTTTCTTGTTCTCTCATTCCCTCCTTAATTCTCTCTTTCCTCCCTCCCTCCCTCCATCTTTCTCTCTCTACTCTCCATCTCACTTGTCCCTCTCTAAAACTCTATCTACCCCCTCTCCACTTCTCTCTATCTCACCTCTCTCTCTCCCCTTACCTACCTCTCCCTCCCTATTTATCTATCTACTTATTTATATCTTCACTCTACATACATCTCTATTTCTTTAGGTAGCAAGAGGTAAGTAGAGAGAGGTAATGATAGAGACATGGAAGGAGGAAGAGGTAGCTAGAGAGGGAGAGGGGAAATAGAGATTAGATAGGGAAGGAGGGAGAAATGTATGTAGATAAAGAGGGAAAGAGAGGCAAGTAGAAAAAGAGGGAGAGAAGTGATATCAATAATTTGAGAGAGGATGGAGGGAGGGATAAAGACATCATATAGAGAGTATAGAGGGGAGGAGGGATGGATAAGTAGGGAAGGAGAGAGGTGATAAAGAGAGTTGAGTAGAGAGGAAAGGAGAAAGGTGAAGAGATTGAGAGAGAGTAGGAGAGAGAATGAAGAATGGATATGTAGGGAGTGAGATAAATAAAAAGAAGTAGAGAGAGAGAGAGAGGGAAGGAGGAAGGTGGAGAGATTGAGAGAGAGGGAGAGATGGAAAGAGGGAGGGATAGATAGGAGGAGGAAGCTAGGGAGAGAGAAGTGAGATAGATAGAACTAGAGATGGAAGGAGAGAGAGAGATGGGTGAAGGAGGGAGGAGAAATAGGTGGGATAGACATAATTAGATAGGAAAGAAGAAAGTGAGAGAGAGAGAGGTGATAAATAGAGAATTAGAGAGGGAAGGACAAAGTTGGAGATATTAAGAGAGAGAGAAGAGAGAGGAGGTGATATAAAGAGAAATAAAGACAAAAGGAGGAAGGTGGGGATATTGAGAGGGAGAGATAAAGTGGGATAAGTGAGATTGAGAAAAGTAAAGAGGGAAAGCCGGAGAGAGAGAGAGAGAGAGAGAGAGAGAGAGAGAGAGAGAGAGAGAGATGAAATAAATAGAAGTAGAGAGAGAAGGAGATAAAGGTGATATATAGAGAAGTATAAAGGGAAGGACTAAGGGGAAGAGAGAGAGAGGTGAAATAGAAAGAAGTAGGAAAGAGAGGGAGAGAGAGGGAGGGAGGAGAGAGAGATAAGATAGGAAAAGTTATTATAGGGAAGGAGATAGAGAGAGGGGAAGGAAGGAGGGATAAGTAGGGAGGGAGAGAGAGGTGAGATGGATAAAAGTAGAGAGGTAGGGAGAAAGTGAGTGAATGAGTGAGTGAGAGAGAGAGAGAGAAGTAGAGGAGGAATGTGGAGAGGTTGAGAGAGGGAGGGAGATAGAGGAGGTGATATAGAGAGAAGTAGAGAGGGACAGTGGGAATAAGGAGGAGAGAGAGGTGACACAGACATAAGTAAAGAATGAAGGAAGGTGGGGAGATTGGGAGAGGGAGGGAAGGATGGAGGGAGTGGTAGAGAGAGAGAGAGAGAGAGATGTAGGGATATAGAGAGAGAGGAGGGGGAGGAGGGAGGGAGAAGTAGGGAGGGAGATAAAGGTGAGATTGACATAAGTAGAGAGTGTTGCAAGGTGTATGACCTTGGTTTACTTGTACTATGCAGTGCAACACTCAGGTTTGTGACATGTCTTAACCACCTCCCGTGGATTCATTAACTTTGGCAGTTGTATTGAGTATTAAAAGGTCAATATTTTGGTGCAATGGAAACTATTTGTCCTACAATTAGTATCAAAGCTTGGGTCATAAGTTCAAAACCCTCACTTTCACTAGGGGGATTGTTGCAAGGTGTGCACACTTGTTATCCTTGTGTTGTGCAACACACTGCTCGAGTTTGTGACATGGCTTAATTGCCTCCCATGGATTCATTAACTTTGGTGATTGTACCGAGCATTAATAGGTCTATCTTTTGGTGCAATGACAATTGTCTATTCAATAGAGAGGTAAGGAGAGAGATAGAGAGAGAGAGAGAGAGGGAAAGATGGAGGGATAGAGAAGTGAGGTAGATAGAAGTAGAGAGGGAAGGAGAAAGAAAGAGAGAGAGTGGATGGAGGGAGGGAGTGAGGGAGAGGTAGAGGGGTAGGTGATAAAGTGAAAAGTAGAGAGGGAAGGAGGAAAGGGGAGAGATTGAGAGAGAGAGGAAGAGGTGGGGAGGGAGAGAGAGAGGTGAGATAGAGTGAAGTATAAAGGGAAGGATAAAGAGAGAGAGAGAGAGAGAGAGAGAGAAAGAGAGAGAGAGAGAGAGAGAGAGAGAGAGAGAGAGAGAGAGAGAGAGAGAGAGAGAGAGAGAGAGAGAGAGAGAGAGAGAGAGAGGAGAGAGAGAGAGAGAGAGAGAGAGAGAGAGAGAGAGAGGAGAGAGGAGAGAGAGAGAGAGAGAGAGAGAGAGAGAGAGTAGGAGAAGTAGAGAGGGAAGGAGTGAGAAATAGGGAGAGAAGAAGAGAGGAAAGGAGAGAGTGGGATAGGTGAGATAGAGAGAAATAGAGAGGGAAGGAGGGAGGGAGTGATAGGGAGGGAGAGAGATAAAGATATGTAGATGGGGAGGGAGAGATAGGGAGAGGAGGGGGAAGGAGGGAGGAAGATGTAGGGATGGAGAGAAAGGTGAGATTGATATAAGTAGAGAGGGAAGGAGAGAGATAGAGGGGGGAATGGGGGAGCGAGGGAGATGCATGATATATAGATGTAGAGAGGGAAGTAAAAATAAAAAGGGAGAGTGGGGGGAGTGAGGGAGTGAGGGAGTTAGGTAGATGTAGATGTGAATTATAGCATTAGAGGCTATGAAGAACATATCCTTATACAATTTACATGTGGTAGAACTTATCTACGTAGAGAAGGTACACAACCCTGTATTTTTAAAGAAACATACAAATACAAAGTGACAACTTGTATAGGAGTTTACTATGTACTCGATATGGTTTTTGATAAAGTACATGTCCATTACCTATGCTTATATTTAAAGAGAACCTTAGGGAATCCCGCTATGTTTAATGTAGCCAAAATTGAAGGTCTTATTCACCTTAGTAAATTGGTCCAAAATTGCCTTGCTTGAACATAAGTGTGAAATCTCCCTCTTTGAGTTTGACACCTCTGGTTAATCTTTGGGGATTTAAGTACCTACAACTTTGAGCATCAACACACTCCTAGCTACATATGATATGTTATTGTTGGAATAGTTGGGGACTCTTTCATAGACATAATTTATTGCACATGAAAAAGGAAAAGAGTTAAACAAAAACACATTAGAACTCTTTTTCTTCTTTCACAAGGAAAGACTAGTGGAAAAAAGGTATTTCTAGGTTAAGGTGGTTGATTTTGGTGGATTTTCTCTAATTTTACAAAACTCAATTCTATTATTATATTGTCATTCCTTATGATTTAGAAGTAGAGAAAATAGCTGTTAAAATTAGTTTTTCCATAGGGAGCTTGAAGAGGAAGTTTATAGGAAATAAATTGAAGGTTTTATGGTGAAATGAAAGGAAAATTATGTTTGCAAGTTAACACATTCTTTGTATAGTCTAATGAAGTCACCTTGGTTTTGATATCACAAGTTTGATTCTTTTGTATTGTGGCTTGGAGTTTTAAGGATTGAGGTAAATCATTGTATTCAAGTTTCAAATTAATTGATTGATAGATTGGTAATCATTGTATTTTATATTGATGACATGTTCATTAGAAACAATGGAATGATTAGGGCACTCAAAACTTAGCTTTTTGATGTTTCTGATACAAAAAATTTGGGGCCCACAAAATACATATTGGGTAAGGAGATTAACATGTATCAAGTTAGCACAAAGTTTGATTTATTCATAGTAAGTATTTTGATATTTTTGTCATTTGTATATAAAATCATCATGTGAGAAATAATTATCTTCATTATGGGAATATAAAGAACTACCATTATGCTCATCAACATGTCATCAAAAGACCATAAGGCATAAGACAAAGGACTAGCAAATTCATGAAGGTGAAAATGGTGTATCATTTATAAGCATATCATTAATATAGTGGTAGAAGAGGTATAATCATCATAAAACTCATCAATAATGTAATTAACTCATAGATAGACAATCCCAAATCAATTTGTGTCTCTAGGCTTGAGAGAAGGAAGGGCATGATCATATGTGAGTGAAGGTGAAACATGTGTATCTACACAATTGGATCCTTAAGGAAGAATGGATCAAGAGAGGTAGATTGAGGAGATCTTTCATGATATGTATGAAGAATATGCTTGTTAGGTATAACATTGTATGAGCTAGGATCCCTAGTTGTATCAAGTGTATATATGGATAAACTAGTAGCTAAGTCACTATCATCTATCACAAAAAATATATCATCCTAAATAATAGTAACATAAGTAGTGAATGTGATAGGGAAGGGGGATAAGACATCTATGCTAATACACTATAGACAATAATATGATGAAAGGTAAGGAGTCTTGATTAGAAAAAAATCAAAAGTAAATTAGATCTTAAAAAATAAATTGAAATCTAAACTCTAAGATTAAAACAAGGGTGGGTAAAAGAAAAGACATGTAAATAAACATCAAACCTGCAAAAATAAGAATATATAGACAAAACATATAAATTTGAAAACCTAATAATAATTAGAAACCTTAGGAAGAAAGGTAAAATTAATGTTGAAACAAATTAAATGCATTAAAGTATAATGAAGTACATAGATATATACATATATAAATTAATAAAAACTAAAAAAAACTTAACTCACAAATAATTTATCAATAAACATATATCAATGAAATTTCTTGAAACTAAATGGAAAATGGATATTCAAATTTCACCATTACATGTAAAAAGAATTAAAAAATTATAGACATGGATTCAAATCAGATGACAGGAATTGTCTCACGAGACAAGCCAAGTCGATGGAAGAACAACCCACCAATGCCAAAAAGTACAGTTGGACAATCACAAAAAAAAATCACTTAAAAATGGAATATGAAAGAGATCAACAATGACAATGGGGTCATCTTCATGAGCTTCTGTACCCAACATTACCAGGTAGCTCATAATTTTATATTGTAGCTCATTATTTTATATTTTACACGTTAGTAAGTGGAGACTTTATTTAAACTAAAAATTCGAATACCTGAGAAAATTATTCCAATCCTGTATAATACCGAACATTTAGCAGGAAGGTGAACCAAATACTTCCAGCCATTTCTAAGCTTATACAGTTCTCAGTATTCACGATCTTTTGCCTAAAACATTCTGAACAAGGATCAGGGAGTGCCATCTTGATGTAAAAAATACTGCACTTTTTTCTGAAAAGTGTAAAACTTCAACATCCTCTTTTAAATTCTACAGCTTCAGAGTATGAAAAATCAATACAAACTTTCAACAATCAATAATGAAATAAATCATACTCTACAATAGCTCTAACAACCATAAGCTACTACTTGGGCTCTACAGTGCTGGTCACCAGATAAGCCCCACTATATTCAAACATGTTTTTTTGACCCTGTTCCACTTTCACAGGCAGAACGATGGAATTGCCTTCCTCATCTTCACTATACAACTTGGGAGTCTCTTTGGAATCAATAGGGCTACTTAGTGGACTGAGTTTAGTGGATTGATAGAAGCCTTCCATATCTACAATGGATTCCAGTTCCTTCACCACTTCTCTCATGGTGGGTCTTTCAGCAGCCAATTCCTCAACACATCTCAAGGCCAAGTCTAAGAACTCCCCAAATCCTTTAAGGTTGTCTTCTCTTAATACAGGGTCCATTAATTCCTCTTGCAACAATGGCACACCCCCATTTTCCAAGGCATTGTTCACCAGTCGAACTATGTATTTCCCTCCTTCAATGGGGAGGCGTGCTGTAATCAGCTCCAGCAAAACAATACCAAAACTGTACACATCGCTTTTCTCGCTGAGCTGCTGGGTCATATAGTACTCTGGATCCAAGTACCCCTGCACCAAATATAACTCCATATGTCAGTGATAGTCTTCAAATTGGTAGTGTTACCGATGCTTCTGATACTACTCAAGGATAAACAAGACTCAAGAGTGATTTGTACTCCCTCGGGTAGCTATTTTAGCAGGTTTGTTCCTACTGTAGGCAAACTATTTCAACTTTCCTGCTTTTTCGTTCTATAGCCCCTGGGAGACAGAGTTGAGCGCTTGTCCTGTTTACTATAAACTAATTCTACTTTTATAGCTCTATTCACCGATTTTGGTCATTTGTGGATGTTAATGTAAGTAACATCTGTTGAGATAATGGAAGATGTAGTATTTGCACCTAATTTTATTCACATGTCCTATAAGGGAGTATAGGGAGGGTTTTATTGTTCAACATTTTTTTCGAAGTATTCCAACTATCTACTTTAAGCTAGTTACACTTTACCAAGTTCCATTTGATCTACTCTGGTCAATTGAGGACACTGCTACATTTTTTCCCTTTCCTTTTTCCTCTGCTGATCAAAGGTTTATTCATAATTTGAAGGCATACATACCAGGGTCCCTTTGACTTGAGTTGAGACGTGGCCTTTGCCTCCAGAATCTACACCTCCATCGGAAACCAACTTGGACAGGCCAAAATCTGCAACCTTGGCATTCAGATTCTCATCCAGCAATATGTTACTGGACTTGACGTCTCTGTGGATAATGGGTGGATTGGCAAGCTCATGCAGATAGTTCAATCCCCTGGCAGAACCCAGGGCTATTTGTAGCCTTCTTGCCCAGTCCAGTGTAAATTCACCTGATATTGAAAGAATGGATTTTAATAGTGTCTTCAAAAGATCTGGACTACGAAAACGAATCTAAAATACATTTTTATGCAGAAAAGTTATCTTGCAACTACAATGTGGTTTAGAAAATCGCTTCAACTTACAAAATTTCATTATTCAAAATATAAAATCATTTAAGTGGTATACAGTGTTTGTTAGGATACTCTTGTGTCAACACTTATAGAATCATGCCCTGATATTCTAGCACAGCCTCACAAGGACTTCCCATTTGTATAGCAGGAAAGCTTGATATCCTGTGAATTGAGTACACTTTTCATAGTAAAATTAAAATACATGATTTTACTTCCATATTCTGTTCAGGGTTCTTCTGCAAGTTCTTTAGTTATGTTATCTGATTTTTGTACATACTACATAGTTATGTTATCTGATTTTTACATAAATTTCATACTGCACTATATACTATTGAAAGGTGCAGTGGGTTCATTGATAGGGGATATAGATACATGTCAATTGAAAGTGTTTTTCTGTACAGAGAATAATGTTTTCCATGAAGTGAGACAATTCTGGTGACTGAATAATATTTTCCAGCATCAGAGAACTTTTCCAACAGTTTTTGGACTTAAACCCCACAAGGAAAAGTCTATTGGCTAATTATTTAAGAAAAACACCACTTTTTATAATTATAGAGGCATATGAGGATGAAATTTTACCAATCAGGTTTTCTCTAAGAGTTCCATTGGGAATATACTCGTATATCAGCATCTGTTCTCGTTGCTCGGTACAAAAACCAATCAGCCCCACCAAATTTTTATGGTGAACCCGGGACAGGAGCTCAATCTCATTGTTGAACTCGGATCCACCCTGTAATGACCCCTGCTGAGCCCTTTTGATAGCCACCATTTCACCTTCTGGCAACGCTCCCTTATATACCTGCAAAAAATGCAGCAGTGACGAGGCTTTTTCCAGCAAAATTGTTTGAAACATATGCATATACATTAAACGTATTTCAAACCATAATCGAACATTCATCAAAACCCCCCACAGATATTACAACTGTGTTTCTACCTACCCTTCCATATCCTCCTGAGCCAATTCCATTACTATCAGAGAAATTATTTGTAGCCTTCTTTACTTCAGCAAAAGAAAACCATCTGGCACCTTTCAATTTAGGGCCGTTTCCACTATCCTTGCTACCAGCTCCCCATGAGGCTACAACAATTCAAATAAAAGTTGAAGAAACCTGTTAAGCAAATAATTTATACATTTTGTGTATAACAACAGGTGATTTTTATCCTCCTTGGCTCACTGATGAGTTAGCGAGTCAAACAATTCTTAAGGAGTTCTAAAATCATGTAAAAGGAAGGAATGAGAATGAAACCTAGTAATTCTTTTTTGAAATTGAGTAGGTCATGATCAAGGCTCAAGCCAAACCCAATCACATTACAAATTCTCCAGAAGGTTACACATTAATCTCCTCCTAATTGCAGGGGGAACCATCTCAAAACAATAAAGGAATGTTTACTGAAGAAAATTAAGAAAAAATAGAGACAATACCATACCGAAAGGTTTGTGGATTTCAATGGCCTTCTCTGCTCTTTTCTTTTGCCTTAGTGCATAAAGTCCTACTATAATAACCGCAAGAGTCAAAACAACTGTTGCAATCACTATTCCGGCGATTGCCCCTGAACTTAGACCTGTGCTGCTTGATTCTTCAGCCCCTGCAATCAATCAACCAAGAAATTTGGTCACTTACACTCTGTTGTTATGGTCCATTATAAATAAGGTCTATGAGTATTTAGCCCAGCTTAAAATTCAATGCTTTTTTACCAATGGTGTATGTATTTGCTATAAAGAAATATGGCCCGAATCCCTCTGGAGGTTTATAAATTTGATTGCTTAGGTTGAAACCAATCTGAGTAACCTCTGACCGATTAAAGTACGTAGTATCCACTGGGAAAAACTGCACTTGCATAGCCAGATAGTCGGTGTTGTCAAATTGGAGGCAACAAAGATGCACTGCATCTACAACCAACTTGGTCTTAAGTGTATCCTCCAAATTTTTGAATCTCTGTGTATCTGTCAGATCTGAAAATGAGGGAGCCCTAAATTTCAATAGACCCTCATAAGGTTGTTGGCACTTGCACGTCCTAGGATTGAACTTCAGGTTTCCACGGCATTTTTTGTCCCCACATTGTGCCATATTTGTTTCATAGCTTTCCTCTGGCACAACGCTTTGACATGATTTAGAGCTTGAAAGACTAGTCCCTGGGTTACAAACTGGGTTCCCTGCAACCCTGTAAGTTAAACAGAGATAATCAGCACAATAAAACTTATTTTTTCATGTGAAATCAAGTTGAACTTTCATATCGTGCAGTTTGAAACATTGAAATGGAGATTTATGAACTGAGAAGAGTCTTCATAGTTAACGAGAGAAACTTGAAATTTAACTGATATAAGAATTAATGATATCGAGTTTTCACAATTCAAATTGTAGTGCTGTGTATTTTCTGGATTCGATTGTGTAGAATTTTTTCATCAACATTTTGGATCACACTCCGTAATCTATCATCTTTTTGCTCTCTTCCATCCTAATGATGGATCACGGAGTGTGATCCGAAACGTTGATGAAAAAATTCTACACAATCGATTGATTTTTTTTCCTTTAACGTTTTTTTTATCACAATTCATAATGAGTAGACGTTGAAGAGAGACACATTTATACTTTCCTATTCAATGAGAAGTTAAAAATAATAAAAGAATATTTATATAGCCTGTTAAGATGCACTCCTTGGAGACTCCATTATGGGTGTGTATATATTAATGGTTACACCCATATTAATGGTTAATATAACATTTGAACTATATGGTCCCATGGAAGCCCCATAGAAGGAGATTAAAACAAAAAGATATGCCACTGTAATCTTATTAAGATATGTCAATGTCTTTAAGTGAAATTTATCATGTTACAACATTTACAATAAGCTACATCTTGTGAGCATGAAAGAAGAGGATGATATCTTATAAACTTTTTCGAGGATGTTGATAGAAATATTTTATTCTTATCAATACATTATCAAATACTACTCACCATAGAGCCATATTGCCTTCGGAATGAACGTCACTTATGTTGTTATTTCTAAGGTCTACCCATTTTAGCGAGCTTGAAGGATTGATGTTAATTGTCAATGTTCCATTGAATTGATTGCTTTTCATTCGTACTGTCTGAAGTAATTCAATATTAAAAATTGTTGAAGAAATTTGTCCAGCTATGTTGCAATTATCCATGACTCTGAAACAAACAAACAAATTATAAGACTCTTCATCTATTTTCCTTTCTAACTAAATTAAAATTAGAATTTTGAATAACTTACATGGTGTTCAACTGTTGTAAGCTTGTCACCCATTGAGGGAGTGTGAACGGATCAAAGGAATTGTTGCTCATATCCCTAGGAATTCAAATGACTTAGAAATATTGCAATAATATAATAATGTTTTAAACAAAAGTGTTTTACATGTATCATCCACTTACATGTATCGAACGCTCTCGAGTGTTGATAAATTTGGTATGTCACCCCGTAGTTTATTATTTGAAAGATTCCTACAAACAACACATAACCACTCATTTTAGCATTGATTCCAATTAAATTTTTATGGCAAAGCAAGGATTCCAACTTCTGTTGGTGGTTGTCTTTTTATACATAAATTTATGAAAAATTATTTTAATAAAATAAAGATGCAAAAAGTATTACTACTTGAATTTATATATTAATTTTGCATATGAGTATTAAAAAAACTTAAAAAATAATTTCAAAATATTTTAAGATTATTTGATAAATTATCATTTATATTAAAAACTATACAAATTGTCGATATTTTTCTACTTAATCATAGATTCATTATATTTATTTGAGATTTATAATTATAATAAAAAAATAGTGGCTATAGTTGTGCTAGAAGAGTGAGTGGGCCACATCTTAGCTTCTTTTTTTTATGTTAATTTTATATTTATAAGAGAGAAATGGATGATGATTATGATTCATTTGTAAAATTGAGTTGGTTTACTTGTTAGTTTTATCTTTTTATTTTTCCCTTGATATTGATAAGAGTGGTATTGGTTGGGAAGTGTAAGGTTGAAAATTCCATGCTTAGGATTTTTAATTGTACTTTTGTTTGTTTGTTGTAGCACCTTCATTTAATAATCATAATTTGGGCTAGTTTGATTCTATTGGAGTAGAAGTCATCTCTCAAATTGACATGAACCCTCAAAAACTAAAGTCTTAGTTGCCTGGGCAAGCTTTTAGCCTTTTGACATTCAAGAAAATAACTTATTATTCTCTTATACATTGGATATGATTGTGTATGTTAGGGTTCCATATATTCAAATTCATCTATTCTCACCCAATCACCCACTTTTTAACAAATTATAATCCCTAATTCACCTCCAATGATTAAATTAGATCCATAGTTCCATAAGAAGTTGGGATGGACTAAAATGTAAAAGACCTAGTGAAGACAATAAAATTCAAGAAAGGAAATGGCATAAAGATTCAAATACAATAATGAAATCTTTAACCTTATTCACTCCTTTCTCCTCAGATTGATCTTGAAGAAACGTTACACCCAAAACTCTCTTGATGTGCTCCTTTGATGCATTTATGGGACATGGTCTCTTATAAAATTAGCAACATGATGATAGGATTGATATGATGATATACAAAATGGATCTAATGAGAATAAGATAATGGAATATTAGGTAGGCTATGGAAGAAGTAGACAAAAAATTTAACAACATAATGATAGGATGAGAGAAGATACTCAAATGTGGTAAGAGGCCTCTAATTTATAAAATTCCCATGATGGAAATTAAGGAAAAAGATATATTGGTTGATGGATGTATGTGATTGAATGATGATTAGGGTTTGGCTCAAAAGTTGTAGTCATGTGAAAAGTGTCACATGAGGGTTAAGGGATAGGTTTAGGATTTGATTAGAATAATACTATGACACATCCTAATGTGAATGGTTGAGGTTTAGAGATGTATTATGAAGTGGATGAATGAGTTGCAAAGTTAGTTTGACTTTTGCAGCAAGTGTCTAGGTTCAATGAATTTAGACAAGGTCTTAGTTAGTCATGTGACTCTTGATGGTTAATTAAAAACAAAAATATTTAATTAATTAAAGTGGGGGACAAAGGTAAAGGTTAAATAAAATAAATAAATAAATAAATAAATATTCATTTATTTAATTAAAGTGGGGGATAAAGGTGAAGGATAAATTAATTAAATAAATAATGAATATTTATTTAATCAATAGCAAGGATAGGGTAAAGTCAAGTGTGATTATGTATGGTCAATTTTTAGCTATCTACAACTAGCACTCATCACACACCCATCTACCTATACACACAGTCTTGTTAGGCACCAAGAACCTCTTCTTAGCTATGTAGGGATTTCATCTATTGTACATATCACAATCCTCCATTGTACATCAAATTGCAACTACACCTAACATTCCACACACCTAAAATATACTTGATACTATTAGTTTTTATTCCACCTCTAAGGTATTTTACTAAGATATGTCCTTAAATGTGCTTCAACTTGATTTTTTAATTTTAGGAATTTGTAGATAGTAGAGCCAAAGTAGAAAGGAGTTCCAAGCACAACAATTTATTTCAAAAAATCTAAAGGATAGTACATCAAACAATATGAAACATTATAACATAAACTTGTGTGTGGGAGTAAAAGGAACCATGCCCTATGTAAAGAAATGTGTGTGGTCTAGTCTCTAAAAATATCACAACATAACAACAAACCTTGTAATCAATTTAGATTTATGATTTTTTCTTCTATCTAATCCTCATCTTCACACAAGGTCATAAAAATAGTCATGCTTTTAACCCACTTCCACTACTTTATGCATTCTATTTCTAATGCTAGTTTATACATGAAACTCTATGTTTTTTTATTTAAATAAATTAAGATTATATATTAATTTTTTATTTCTTTGTTATAATTAGGGTAACTTCTAATGGTATTCTATTAGAGGTCGATAAATCATGGGTTATGAGGAAGCTAAACTAATCAAAAATAAAATTATTTTTGTATGAATCATTATTTCACTTAGATGAACCATCAGTTGGGATTTTCAAATGTTTTTGAGAAGTTACACCATTTTTTTTATAGTTGTGATTGGGCAAGATTCCCACTAACATGTGAATCTTGTATCCTTCCTTTATTTGGTTCAAATAATTATCTTGTACAACTAGCTTTTAAATAAGATCAAAATCTTGATAAGTGTCTTTTATAATTTGAAAATATATGGCTTAGAGAATTTTAATTGCACCCCAACATAGAAAAACTGTGTTAACGCTCTTGGTAAAAAATGAGGATAAAATTTCACCTTGTTAAAAAATTTAAACTACACTAATATATAACTAAAGAAATGGAATAGAGAACACTTCAAGAATTGTATAGAAAGAAAAAAGAATAGAATAAAATTTGGAGGTTTTAAGTAAGAAGGTGATCCAAAATGGCATGGATAATGAGAGTTAAACGCTTAAGAGAAAGACTTGATAGGGCAATACATGAAGAAATATTTTCCAAAGAGGAAATCGTTTGGAGGAGAAAATATAAATAATTATAGTTAAAGGATTGTGATAGAAATACTAATCATTTCATAATAAAACTAAGCTAAGAAAGAATTTTAACAAAAAAATTAAAGTCAAATATCTTCAAAATTAGTTTTTAGAAAGAACTAAAGCAATAAATAAGGAAGCAATGTTCTATTTTTAGAGACTTGTGAATAATTAGGAAATTCAAATTTGGTATACCAAAATAAAGTCCTATAACACATTTCCAAGTTAGTTGCTAAAGAACAAATTAACCTCCTTAGGGTTATTTTATAGAAACAAAATTAAATTTGTTACTTATTCCACAAATGTTGGCACATTATTAGTAAATAGATATGGTTGGCTAGTGATATGTATAGGAAACAAAGGTACTTTGTTGAAATATTTAAGCAAAACTTTTATGGCTTCGAATCCAGAGGAGGTCATTGAAACCTTCAAAGATTTTCACCCAATCTCCATGTTCAACATTGTTTAGAAATTACTTCCAAGGCAATGAATAAAAAACTAAAATTTATATGATTAACAATATTAGTGAAGAAAAAAGTGAATTTTTGCATGGTAGATCTATTCTTGATGGGGTAGATGATACTTTTATATTTAGTATATCACACAAGAAGGAAAAAATAACAATAAAAGTCATCTTAGATAATCACTCATTGGGATCAAGCTAGGAGATATTTTTTTAAAATCAAGCATATTATTCTTCTTTACTAAACCTTGGTGTAATAGAGAATTATGGATATATTAGGTTTCAAAATTGGCTATCTCTCAAGAAAATGTTTTGGTATCCCTCTCTTTAATGAGCATTGGTCAACAAATCTGAGGGATTCTCCAATGGTGGAATGCTATGAAAGGATGACCTCTTGGAGGAGGAGATGGTTATCATGGGTGGGAAGGATATGGTGAAATCTATTATTTTTCCATTCATGTGTATTTTTATGTCCTATTTAATGTTTCCATACACAATAAAAAATAAATTGGATCAAAGCATGCTTTCATTATTATGGAAAGAGACTTTGGATGAGAATAAAATTAATTTCATTACTTGGGATACCATTTGTAAACTAAAAAGAGGTGGAGGTACATGATTGAGAAATTGGTCATCTCAAAATAAAGCCTTCAGGACTAAACTGATATAAAATGTTTTCTCAAAGCCACATCCAAAATGGGTTCAAATATTAAAAAATAAACATCTAGGCTCCTTGTTACCTTCAAGAATATTTATTGTATATAACCTTCCAAAAGGATTGATCATTTCAAAATTTCATCACTTGCAAGATTTTTTTTTGGAAAGATTTAGTTGGAATGGATTCATTGTTGTGGAAAGGGGATAATATTTCTAGATATTATTAAACATATTAAGTTAGCTTGAGGGTCACAATTTGTGACTACCTAGCTCTTGTCCTTTGAGAGGGATAATAGAATGTTTCTAGAAGGATATATTTGGCTCAAGATTACTAGGGGTATAGGTAAAGATGCTTCAAGTATTAAAACAAAGAAATATTTGAATCATAACTGATGGGTCCAAGAATTGACTAAATGTAATTGCTCTAAATTAGAGGAATGATGATATTTGGGTATAATAATGGAGGAATTAGATAATGTTCATCTCAAGTTACCCATTCATCTTTTATGGAACAACCAATATGTATCTAAATTTGGTGTTTTTGCTTCTAGGTGCCATTACAAAATAAAATTCTAAAGATCGATAGATTTCATAAACTTGGATTTAGTGGCCCATTTAGGTGCACACTGGATGAATTAAATGAGGAGACTAGATATCATATACTTCTTAATTGTCCATTCTTAAAAATATTTTGATAATGGTTGTGTGCTAGACATGGTCGACTTAGTGGGATCCAAATGATATCTTCAATATTTTCCAATGCTAGTGTATTCAAAAAAGGAATTATATGTTTCAACTTTTTGATGTGGTTTCCTATCACTTATGTGTAGGAAATTTTGAAGGAGAGAAACTAAAGAATATTTCAAACCAAAGTAGGGATAAAGGTATCACTCTTCAAATAAACTAGAAATGAAGTCTATTAGTGTAGCGATGAGCAATAGGGCTTTGACCTAGTCATGAAAAGGGAAAAGATTCTCATCATGGGATAATGAACTGGTAAAACTATGAAAACATATTAAAGTCCCCCTATTTATGGAGGTAGGAGTGCTAATTCTCCAAATCCAAGATTAGACAACAAATAGTCTCCTCCATCAAACAACTAAGTAAAATTTATTATTGATGGTGATTGAAAGTGAAATCCTATATTTTTAGCATAAGGTGTTTAACTCAAGATGGGAATGATATATTGATTAGAGCCACTTCCAAAAGACTTAATTTATATAGCATAAATAATGAGGTTGAAGCTCAAGCCTTTATCCTAGGACTGGAAATTTGTGAACTATGTGCATAACTAGTAGGGTGTACATCGAAGGAGATTTGATGGTGATTGTTAATACAATTAGAAAAAATAAATTAAATAATTAGAACATCAACAATATCCTCCAAAGAACTTGGCTTCTTTTGTACTCATTAGAGAACTTCACTATCAAACATGTTAATAGAGAGATCAATGGGGACATGCCAATCACCTAGCTATTGAGATGACAATGAAATGTGTAATTGACAACAAGGCAATCATTTGGGCAACACTTAAGTAAAAAATTGATACATCTCCCTACACCACTAAAAGCCCCTCATAGCATGAAACATAAAGATATTGGAGATTATTGAAATTCTTATGATTTCTTATACATTGTGTATTATTTAAACCTCCATTTAAATCCCATGTATTGAAGTTTGTATGGAATCATGAATGCAATCAGTTTGTATATCATCTCACTATGGAGATAATTTGGAGTTAAATCATGTGATGTGGATAAGGTTCTCTTTTATTTACTGACTAGAAAAATAACTATTATGTACTATATGGCAGTAGCATCTTGGAATTCAACATTATTTGATGGTAAGTCGGTTTCTTCTAGAATTGTCAATTACTTCTTTAATTTTTTTAACTTGTCTCTCCTTTCTTGCACATGAAAATCATGGACACCTCTATTAGATTGGTAAGAAAAAAAAGGTAGATGGTACTTCTTAGTAGGATTATTAAGATGTTTCTAAAATGAGTGTTCTAAACTAGGACTGTAAATCTATTGCTTGTAATTCAATGGGTTCTCATGAAGGGGATTATGACTATTGACCATCATTATCGAGTAGATTTAGATGTAGATTCAATGTTTGTGACTTTTTTACTTGACCTTAGTGGGAAGATTAGACATGATTAGCAAGTTGAAAACTTCTCTAGAAAAAAACTATTACTTGGGGGTTTGGATGAAATTCTTTAGGTGGAAATTTTGGGCTTTGGTTTCCCTTATTGTTGCGACAATGATCATTAGGAATGGGATGGTGATAGGGTAGTGACACCCCTTCATTCTCTTGGCATTAACACATAATGAGGCTTGCAAGAGGAGGAATGCGTTCTAGGGTGGTTGAATTTCTCAAGCAAACTCTTGGATTGGTGTTGATAGATACCATGCATGGCTTCGTTCCTTAGTTTTGGATATCTTCGAGGATGAGGTGTAGGCCTAGTTTCTTTATATATTTTCTCAAAATTTCTATTTATTTTAGGGGTGGGGGGTGAGGAGGTGGTCCATACATTTTTCCTCCTATCATAATAGGTTGGTTTATTGTTTAAGTTGACAAGGGAATTTTATTTCCAACCCTTTGATATGATAGAATAGTTGAATGTATAAGATGGTAGGGAATTTTGTAATTGGCAACCCTCGATATATGTAGGGCATACTCTAGTTGATAAACAACATGGACAACTTCATATGTATTTTTCAAATTGTTTAATAGGACAATGATGATCCCCATGATCAAATGTTTACCTATCAAAAAATAAAAGATAAAAAATATGAAACATGTTGGTGGAGTTGATTGACACAAAAAAGAGTCCACCAAGGATCAAGTCTTGCTAGATGCAAGGTTTGTGACACTCTAAAACCTGATGATGTTGTGATTGTCCAACACTCTAAAAAGATGATGGTATGATTGTTCAACACTCTAAAAGGATGATGCTGTGATCATTCCTTAGACAATTTTGATGAAGTGGATACCTCTTAATGTTTAAATTTAAGTCAATTATTCACCAGCCTATAATCTAAACACTGAATACTAATAAGTTGTTAAAACATTTCAAACATTTATCTACTCGACAAAAAACATAAAATATAAAAATCAACAAAGATAAATACTCAACACTAGAAGTAGAAACTAAGAGATAATAAAATAATACACATTATTTAAAAAAAAAACAAAAAAACACAACAAAAGAAACTAAAGAGCCCTTGGATGATCCAATTTTAAAGTTTTATTTAAAAAACAAAACAAAAATAAAAATGTTTAAACATTTCTTCATGCCTGCATGGATGATAGTGTGATTTTAAAAGATTAAGTTTAAGCTAACCATCTAAACTTAAACAATCATTGTGATATTGCTATCAAGATTCAACTATGTAGTTTTTATGAGTCAAACTTATTGACCCATGTTTCATGAGTAGTGGTTAAACAATCATTAATACTTAATAAAGTAGCTTAAATCGACACCCATGTTTCATGAATAGTGGTTAAACAATCATTAAATTTCTTAATAAAGTAGCTTAAATCGACAGTGGTTAAAAAATTGCAGTTCAAATGATCTGAATATTTCTGTGGAATATTGTCCTTTCAGAGATCCAATACGGCATATTCTTCCAAGTAGCTTCCCGTGTTAGGTATTTGACTTTGATTTGATGAAAAATATACTGTCTTTTCAAGTATTTTATGAAATATCACAAATTGAAGGTTTGAACCAGAGAACCCACATAAAAATTTAGTTGCATTCTATAAAGGGTAAACAAAGGAAAAGTTTCTTACAGTTCTTCGACGTTTGTTAGGCCGCTGATATTGGAGGGAATTAAACCTGTTATCTGGTTTCTGTCAAGCCTCCTGATTCCCAACAATATTACCAAAAAAAAAACAAATTAAATGGGCATCCATTAATTTCTAGTCTGTAAAGCAGCTATGAAAACCATAAACAGGGCATAGCAGGAAAAAACAGAGTTAAAATGTTGATACTCACACGACCCTCAAACTGTCTACAAGTCCCAAAGTACGGGGGATGCCCCCTCCAAAGTTATTGCTGTCAAATAGCCTGTAGATGATAATAAACACCACTTAACACAGTCAATATCTATATCACATGCTCAAGATCGCAGTATATGAGAAAACAACTGAATTTTTTTTACCCACAAGTGTATCAGATTCATGTCTTTGCTGAAGAGTTTAGCTGGAATGTTGCCTGAAAGATTGTTTAGATTGAAGTGGCTTCAAAAACCACAAGCAATATTTCAATAGCTGGGCTTAAACATCAGTCACATTTGTAATCATATGGCAACAACATATTCTATTGTTGTAGTCGAGTATAAATGCATTTTTAGCTATGTAGATAAGTCTGCAGTCATCAATTCAATATTTCATTTCTATAGCATCAAAACCCATTTGAAATTCACTGTAATAGCTTATCACTTACAAGTGACTTGTATTAACAAGTTTGTCTAATCCAGATTGACTTGAATTGGAGACAGGAAGAGTCCCACTAAGTTTATTGTCTGCAAGATCAAGCCATGACAGATTGACCAAATTACCCAGACTGGGAGGAATTGGGCCTGCAAACTTATTCGAATTCAAAGCCCTGACAAAAATCAAATATAATATCAGCAAATCTCCATATTTTTGTTCTAGATTAGATAGCCAAAGTATTACTAAATGACATATATGCAAAAGTTATAATCTTACAGAAAACTAAGATTAATCAGGTTCCCCAATTCAGCTGGTATTTGTCCATTGAAATTGCACCCAATCACCATTCTGTGGGTAATAGAAATTTACCCATCAAAAACAATATTGCAAAATTGAATATAAGATGGTCATAATGCTTTAAAATTTGCAGGGTGTTGGGCTTGACTTATTAAGTAAAACTCACAGAATTGTCAAGGAGGCCAGGTTTCCTATAGTGCTTGGAAGCTTTCCGGTCAAGCCTATGTTGTAGGATAAATCCCTGACATATTCATATTAGTCAAAAGGTAAAAACAAAATATTTATTGATATTTGACTGTCTAAAAATTTGATGGAAAAATACTTACAGAATTAAATTTAAAAAGTCCAAACTAATACTATAACCTCTGAAAACGATCAAATCTAAAAAAAACTCTAGACTCTGAAAATTTCATGTTTCTGATTATTCATTCTATTAAATGTCGATGAAACTTACACAGTTTGAAGTGCAGTCAGAGAACCGATATCATTTGGGACATTTCCCTCCAACCCCATGCTTGATAATTTCCTGTAAAAGAATGAATGTATTTATAATAATAGCAATTTTTAAGAGATTTAGTATAACAATTAAAATATGATAACTTTTAGATACTCTACTTTGTGGTCCGATCAAAATTTAGAAAAATTTGTACAATAGATAGTCATTGGGTAAGAAGAGATCTCAAGATCCGAGAATTTTAACATCATCATTATTTCAAATTGAAATTGATCAGTAAAATTAATGGTAAGATTTTAAAAAATTAAAGACAATATATAGATTCGATAAGATTGTTTCTGGATTTAACTGTGTTTATTTTTTCAATTGATGTTTTGAATCACAGTCAATAATCCATGATAAAAAAAAGAGAGTGAAAAAATAGATTACAAACAAAACCTTAAACAAAGACAGGGGAAGGAAAGAGAGGAAGATCAACATCCCATATTGTTAAATAATTTTTGAATTACATAATGAATTGTATTTAATCAACATAAATATTTGTAATCAAATGATTAAAATACATTGAAAACATATAATCCATTCAAATAGCAATAGATAACTCACAAATAGATCCTTTATTACCCCTCTAAACTGATCTACTGTTCACATACTTTTGACCCATAACCATGCGTAACACTTATGTTGGAAATATACATCTCAACAAGATACCTTGAGAACAAGCAATCCCTAGACCAGGTAAACTTAAAATTAAACAAGTTTATAAAAACTCTTTCCTAGACAAATACTTAGAGGTGCTGCAATCCATTTTTCTTGAAGGGTGTTAATAATTATCTATCTCAACTTAAGTCCATCTCCACTCATCTCATAGCCTTTCTAAGATATATTTTTGTGGACAATTTCATCTATAAAATAGAATATCAAAAACAAATGATAAGTTATGGAAATCTTATGGGCCCAGGAGTCTTACAGTGAGGTTATGCGGCCATCTGTGCAGCTTACTCCATCCCACTGAGAGTCACAAGGGTCTGTGCCACCAATCCAGGTTGGTGGCACTGTACTTCCCCACAATAACCTCATGATATCCATTGCAGAAGCTGTTGGCAAATCGAAACACCCAGATAAGAAGCCTGTGCAACTTTATCAGAATATTGCATAGAAAATGATGAATTTGTAAAAATAGCTGACCATCTTTGCTGTTTGTCACTCCTGTAACTCTAAGGCACAGTGAACCGATGCAAAGAAGAATCAAACTCAGTCCACCAAAATATCTAGTCCCCATACGTCCTGTGAAGTCAAAACATGCTGGAAAAAGTTTCAATCCAATAGTATTGTTGATTAAGATTGAAAAAGAAGAACAAAACCCTGCAACTTTTCTGACCTATATAGTAAAGAATGATATATATCTGCCTAAATGTAACAACATGCTAGCTGTTTCAACTTTGCTTGGATTATTATTGCCCCTCGTAGTTTTCGTCTCCCTATAACATTATCATCGTACTAAAATCAAAACACATGCTTTGTATGGTTCGCCTGCCTCATTGGATCCATGCATTTACAAGAGGTCAACCATAGAATTTAGACAAGTTCTCAAAATTTATTGCCAGGTTTACAAACTAGTCCACATCCAACGATGTGAATCTATTCTCAGACATGAGGAGCGACACTGCATCGTTGATGTAGCATATCAAATTTGGTCCCACACGTTTTGTGTAAATCAGTATTGTCTTTGCCAAGGAACCAGGCCAAACTAGTGGAAGAACAATCCATTTTTTTAAGATTATGTTTCAATAAAACTGATTATTTACACCTCTGCTCACTGTTTGTCTGTTATATTTTAATGATGCAGTTCCTGGCCGGCCTAGACAGTTGTATTTTGGGTGATATTTAATCTCTTAAATTAGAATAGCCAATATGGTTATATGCTTGATTTTATTTCAAATTGAAGGTTATTTAATTGGGTTGTAGTTCAATTGGTTGAGTATAATCGTAAGGCTGATAGTATATACGTTCCTTGATTACGCCATTCACGAAAATTCAAATCTCAAAAGTATGATGTAAGGAATGAGGTCATGGTCATGCCTTCGGTGACTTTGACGGAATGACTATCCCTAAGTACTTGACTCTTAGTTGACAAAGCATCAGCATAGACTAATGCTGATACTATGTTCTTTGATTACATCATCACGAAAATTCAAATCTCAAAACTATGATATAAGGAATGAGGCCATGGTACGACTTTGATGGAATGGTTATCCCTAAGTTTTTGACTCTTAGTTGAAAAACTTTAAATATTAAATACGTTGAAAATTAGTTTTTGACTCTTAGTTGAAAAAAAAACTTTAAATATTAAATATGTTGAAAATTAGTTTTTGATGCATTTGAACAGCTGCAAATCGTGTCATCATTCTCCATGTAGGCATGCCAGATCATACCTTATTAAATACACCATTTTACTCGTTCAAACCAGAAACATTTATAAATATATATTATGGAAATAATAACTTGACTGGTGGAGTGAGCGTATAAAAAGCCACGCCATGTCCATGCATTTACGTAGCATTTGCCGACCTATTTTGAATATTCTCAGAAGTAGGAATATATATGGAGATGTGTTTTTAGTGAATTAACGCATTCTCTTGTTGTTCCCGCAAATTTATTATAGTTTTTGGTGTGTTCCGTGTTTCCAGAAGAAGATTGTTTGGTGTATTCCGTGTTTCTTATATCCTATTCAAGAAAGTCGGGACAGTGGCTACGCACCAAGCACAAAAAACCAAGTCAGAGAGAAAAAAAATTGATTCTTTCTTTACTTAATTATTTAGTTCATCCTTCTTGGAAAAGGAAAAAATAGTTTATCATACATTTCTTTATAAGATATGTTAGTTTTTAAGGTGTTTATAATGATTTTTTAATTTTTTTTAATATATATATTGGTATTTTTGGGTATCTTTTTATGGCAGTAAAGTTGAGATATTTGTGTTAATAACAATCAGTGTTGTATCATTGAAATATTGTTTGAATAGAAGAAATTTCCTTTTCTTTGTTAAATAATGAAGTAATAATTTTCATCTAAATGCATAATATACATCACATTAAAGTATTTGATTTTCATTCTAATATGCAATACACATAGTATTAAAAGATAATTCTTGAGACATTTCATATTTTATTCAAAACTATAATGTACTTTACATTAAAGGATTAATGGGTGTTTGATTGAAATGTTGTATATTAATTAACGTGAATTGTATTATACTATTGGAGTTCTATTGCCTTAAGTCTCTATTCCTCGCCCTTTCTTTTTACAAACTAATTTATCATTTTCATTTTTTTAATAATAATCATATGAAAAATGGTAATTTAATTCTAAGTTTTTCCAAGGAATTCACACTAGAGATGATCACAAATGTTAACTCTACCCTTTCTCTTTGTCCTATATCAATTCTTACTTTAGGAAGCGTCAATCCTTGTGATCTATTTACATTCTTAATGCCCAAGCTAATCATAAGGGCAACATGTTGGTAATGGAGCTTGATCTTGTTAAAGGTCTATTTTTTTTGGTGTTTTCATAGCTGTGTTTGAGTTTGGGGGAACATCTTGAAGACAGTGAAAGATGAATGAAGCAAAAAACATAAGATAAAGCATGAAAATCAAATATATACCTCAAACAATCTCCATCCTCCTAGATGAGCTAAAATAGAATGCACCTTGTGATATGATATGGATTGCTCAATAGACTAGAATAACCTTGGTATGATTGCAATAGGGAGATAACAAAATGACATCATAAGGGCATGGTAGCTTTATTCTTCCTCTTGATGTTGAAGGATGAAGACCTCTATATGTAGTGCTTTGAAGAGGAAAAATCAAGGGTTAAGATAGATTGTATGAGGATTAGGGTTAGATGAAAAGATGTAGTCATGTGACAAGTGTCACATAAGGGATATGATCTAGGTTTATGATTGGGATAAGAACAAAATCCTTAAGTGAATGGCTAGGATTAAGAGGTAGGATATGAGATGAGTGGATAAGATGAAAATTTAGTTTGACTTTTGGTAGGTGTCTAGGTTCACTGAATCTAGATAAGGAGTTAGTTAGACATGTGAAGGGGACACTTGTCACATGATGAAAATTTTAGATTATGATGCATGTGAACAAGTTTGAGGGCTAAGATTAAATGGACAAGGATATATTCTAAAGTGGAATTAATTAATGGGATCATGTGAGGAACAAAATAATTAAATTAATAGTAAATATATTTTTAATTAAATTTTGGGATACAACGGGGGAAAGGATGTAATTAATTAAAAAATAATATATATTTAATTAATTAATATCTCAGGATAAGGTAAAATTAGGTGTAGTTGGGTAAGGTCAAATTTTAGAAGTCTACATTTTGCCCCTCTTTGATATGACATCACAAAGTGGTGTTGTATCTAAGAAGAATAAAACATAGTGGATAGGAAGGGATAAGGACTAGTGGCATGATGCCCCAGTCATTGGAAGGGATGAGGAAAGATGATGATGAGGAAGGATGACAATAAAGTAGTGAGATGCCCCTCGAGAGGACGTGTGGGTCAAGATAACACGTGTGTGCTCTCAAAATGGAAGGGAACACTGGAGGATAAGGATTGAGAAGCAGATGAATTAGAATATGAAAGGGGATGGAAGAGGATGAAAAGGAAGGGGAATTTGGTTATGCTAGTATGTAAAGAGAAATCCTAAGATTTGATATAGCAAAGAAAATTAAGCACCAAGGTATGAGGAACCAAAGCATGACAAGGTAACCTCTACATGGACTTGACATTAAAAAAAAATACAACATATAAGATAAAGATGATGCCCCACTATACACTAGTCAAAAAACACCAAGATATAGAAAGATCTAGGTGGTCTTAAGTAGATTTAGTCATGGGTCAAAAGATGAAAAGATAAATCAAATAAAAAATTCACTAGTAAACATGTTATGCAACCAACATATCTCTTGCCAAAGATAAGATAAGATGATGATTAGGATTATGCTAGACTCAAGGGTCCTTAAGGGCATTAATGATTGGATAGATGATTAGAAAATGATAGGAAAAATGATATAATGACTAGTTAATATTTATTAGCTTGTCTCATGTGTGATTTCACTAAGGTGCAATGTTTGCATGTAATGTTTGATTTTTTGTTCAAATGCAAGTCTAAGGATTGTTAAATGTTTATTACGAATATGATTTGGGATGAGATGAAATGATATGAGATAAGGGGATTGATGTGTTTATTTATTATGAGATGAAGCTTTTATTGTGGGATGAAGTGATGGGTGAGGATGGATGCAAATGCATGAGGATTGAAGGTCAATGTGTTGAATACCAAGTGTATACAAGGTCGTATACTTGACACATTTTTAGATGCATACTTTGCATCTAACACAAGGGAAGAATGAGAAAATGTGGGTAATGATGGATGGGATGACTGGTGATATTAATCAATGAGCAATACAAGCCATGATATGTTTATTATGAATAGGTGGATGGGTGATACTTTATTATGATACGGGAAGACAAAAGTGATGGTGGTAGGGGAGATGGCATCCTAAGAGATGGTGGAAGAGAAAATCCTACACACGGTGCTTGTATCTAGGTTTTTATCATGGTACTTTCCCAAAGTTCCACTAAAGTGTTTTTCACTATTGGATGAACTATTTATATTTAATATTTTTGGATTTTTGGATTTTTTGTATTTTTGATTGATTTTTTTAATTTCTTGGTTTTTTTCAACAATTGGGATGGGATGATGCTATGATCAAATTGGTGAGATGTTGATGTGGTCGATATTTCTTGATAAATTAATGTGGATGTTGTTCTAATGAAGATCAATGATGTCTTGTCTAGTAGGAGGGAGGGTGATCCCACAATACTGGTTTACAAATTTTCACCAAACTAGACACTAAACTAATTTTTTCTAACTAAATATTCACTTTCAGGCACCTATAGCATGTAAACCGTGAGGAATTTGAAGATGATGGGCATGTGCAGGATCATGGTATGCCAAAAAGTGGCAATGGAGGAAAAAATACGTGTTTCTACGACTCAAAAACGCGAAAATGGTGAGTTGACTTTTTGGAGCTGGGGTGACTACCGAGGCAGAGGGAAAACTTAGTTTTAGGAATCGGATATCCGATTTGGATCGGATATCCGATTTGGATCGGATATCCGATTTTGTTCAGTGTAAAACAAATCTCATTCCGACCCAAGCAAAAGGCTAAATCTCATTCTGACACAAGCAAAAGGAATCGGATATCCGATCCAAATCGGATATCCGATCCAAATCGGATATCCGATTCAAATCGGATATCCGATTTTGGTCAACTGTATATATAAAAAAAAGCCGCGACCAAAACTCATTCATTTTTATTTTCGGCTCATCGGCGGGGGGCGCATAGTGGAGAGCGAAATCCGATATCCGATTTGGAATCCACCTCTATCAGGTAAAATTTTTAATTTTTAATCAAATTTTCAATTAGATTTGTTTATTTTTAATTGATTTTTTTCAAAATATTGTTTTTTGGTAGAAAAAACTAGGGTTTTTTGGTAGATTTGCAAAAAAACATAAAAAATTGAAGAAAAATAGTAAGAAACTACTTTTTTTTAAAATGTAATGGCATTTCCATAGCATACAAACATTGAGAGCAAATAAAATACAGAGTTCAATCCATGAATTATAGAAAATAGATTTTTGTTGGTTATATTCATATCGCTGATTACATTGCACAAAACATACTACAACTGCATAAATATCAAATGGTGACAGTTGTCGATGCTACCACATTTTTCATACATGTCTACCAAAGCATTTTATCAAACAGTTACTACCTTGCTTGCTATAGCTAAAACCCTAAAACAGACGCTTATGAACAAGTTATGGATGCTTGGAAAAGATCTATCAAACATAATAGTAAGCAATAGCATAGACAAGGCGTTGAAGCTGTTTCAAAAAATGCCTCAAAAATGTGGTCTCATGGTGATGGAATGCCATGACAATCCATAACAATTTGCTTGTCATGGCATTAGTTATGGCATTCCATCACCATGAGACCACGATTTCTTTGAAGCTTTTCAAATAGTTCACTACCTTTCTATGCTACCACATTCTTCATACATGTCTACCAAAGCATATAAGCGGTTCAAGCCTTCATGCTATGGGTAAAAGCCTAAAACAAGTGCTTTCAAACAAGCTATGGATGCTTGGAAAATCTACCAAAGCATAATAGTAAGCAATAACATAGACAAGGTGAATTGTTTGAAAAAAATGCCTCAAAAATCTTGATCTCACATTGATGGAATGCCATGACAATCCATAGCAATTTGCTTGTCATGGCATTAGTCATAACATTCATCACCATGAGACTACATTTCTTTGAGACGACCCTCAGCGGGTTCAGCGCCTTGTCTATCTTACCACATTTTTTCATACATGTCTACCAAAGCATTTTATCAAGCAGTTCACTACCTTGTGCTATAATAAAACTAAAAGCAGGAGCTTATGAACAAGTTATGGATGCTTGGAAAAAGATCTATCAAAGCATAATGGTAAGCAATAGCATAGACAAAGGATGGCTGTTTCAAATGTCTCAAAAGAAATGTGGAATCTCATGGTGATGGAATGCCATGACAATCCATAAATTTGCTTGTCATGGCATTCGTTATGGCATTCCATCACCATGAGACCACATTTCTTTGAAGCATTTTCAAATAGTTCACTACCTTTTTCTATGCTACCACATTTTCATACATGTCTACCAAAGCATTTTATCAAAGCAGTTCAATTCATGCTATGGGTAAAGCCCAAAACAGTGCTTTCAAACAAGCTATGGATGCTTGGAAAAAATCTACCAAAGCATAATAGTAAGCAATAACATAGACTTAAAGGCGGTAGTTTGATGCCTCAAAATCTTGATCTCAATAATGGAATGCCATGACAATCCATAGCAATTTGCTTGTCATGGCATTAATCATCATTCCATCACCATGAGACTACATTTCTTTGAGGACCAAAAGCTCACGCCTTTCTATGCTATACATTTTTCATACATGTCTACCAAAGCATTTTATCAAGCAGTTCACTACCTTCCTTCAAAGCTAAAACCCTAAAACGGACCTGCAGCAAATTATGGATGCTTGGAAAAGATCTATCAAAGCATAATAGTAAGCAACAAGCCATGGTCTCATGGTTTTCTTGTGCGAAAATCAGCTAATGAAATATCCATCCTTAACACGTTTTTGTATAACCCTTCATGATTATCGAATATTGATTAGTTGGTATGAAGGTACCCCTTCATAGGCTCGTATTGGTCAATCATATAAGTCATGCCTCAAAACAACTATCAATCATTTAAAAAGAAAAACAAAATATTCATTACTTGATAAGCATTCATGTCAAACTGCTCATAAGATTGAGACAGAAGTAACTACTGTAAACATAACTCTAGATATAAATTTAGGCCATGAGATAGGAAATTTTCATAGTTGTTTGATTCTCTCCATGTGATCATGTTGCAATTGTTAAACAACAATATGATTCAACTTCCTCCAATTAGTCATATTCAAACAATTAAACCTTTACCACCAAACTTTAGCATGGATTTTGATAAAATTTGAATGTTTGCAATGGATTTTGACTTAAAAATAGAATTTTTCATGTATTTGGATTAAAAATTAGAAAATTTTATAGATTTTTGTTATAAACTAGGGTATTTTTATAATATTTTCATTTATATTGTCTAATTTTAATTAGATTGATTTGTTTTTATATTGAATCGGGCATTATGGCTGCTGACAATGAAAATGCACCAATTCCACCACCTCCACCACCTCCACCTCCTCCACCACCTCCACCACCTCCACCTCCACCTCCACCACCTCCACCCCTCCTCCCACCTCCCACCACCACCACCTCCACCACCTCCCACGGCCATCAATTCAGAGGTAATTTCTGAAAAATTGCAACAATTAAGGGGCATTTCACAGAAGTTTATACAGAGTCCTCGATTGTCTTAGATGTCCGTACAATGAATAGAAATAATTAAAATACTTGAAACCCTCTCCCTGCATAACATAATGCCTTTCATTAGGTGGCTGAGAAACATGAAGATATTATGCATGTGGATTGTCCTATGATGATGTGAAGATCTTGGGATAACCAAGGCCCCAAACCGGCACCTCTTTATTTGTTAACCCACGCACTGGTTTGCCGGTTAATGTTAATAAAACAAAACTTTCTATAAAATGGTGCACTCATAGAGACATTGTAGAAAATTTTTGGGATCGTTGGTGTATGGTTTTTTTGAAACCACCCAGCAACAATTTGGATGTACCATTTTACTTTATAAAAAAATTATATGCTGAGTTTGTGTTAGGGCATCATGTCAATTACTTTGACATTAGACCCTTCCAGGGCGTTGGTGGAGGTATGCCCCAGGATAGAGAAGGGGCAGTTAGAGTAATACCCGCCCACATGTTCCCCTCCCTCCCCTTCCTCCGCCACCCCCAGTATACCATCTAGATATTATCGAGGGATCGCGGCCGCCTGCAGGACTTCGTCGATGCTATTCACTCTTTGAGTGATTTTAGTTTCACAATAGTTCTATAGTAGCTGACCACGTGCGGTGATGTTGGTGATGGCTGGAAGTCTTCAGCGCATCATCTCATCAGGTCCACATATTTGTGTGCATACTTGCTCATGTGCCGCCAAATATGCTTGGGTCCTCTTGTAGAGCCTGCCGAGCATCCCCTAGACACTTTTGATTATGACTTCCATGATGTGGATATTATAGATCAGACGCAGGGGAGTGGAGCACACCATACAGAGTCCTCTCCTGCTAGAGAGGGGGACATTGGAGTCGTGACACGGGTAAAATTTAAGTTGTGAATTTATAACTTTGCATTTATTTTAAATGAATATTAATAAGAGATAGTATAATGTACTAATATTTATTTACATGGTCTATTTAACAGTTGATGTCCGAGGAGGAGCTGACAAATGTGACAGATAGCACCTTGAGGGCCATTTCATTTGGCCTGGACACGCACACAGTATATATTTTTGCACTCATTCATTTACATTTATTTATAGTATACTTTCTTGTCCTTTGAATTGTCATTAAAATGAAATTATATAATAACTTATATGTTTATCTTCTTTTCCTCTTGTAGGAAATACCTTCTGCGAGTGAGGTGCAACCTTGTTCAGACTATGGAAGTGTAATGTTGGATAAGGGCAAGGTAATTGAACTCAAATTTGATTGAATTAAGAATTTTAAGATCTTATATTGATTATACATACATCGACATAGATTGGTAGTTTCATATGTACTTGTCATTTTTATGTGCGGGGTATTATGAGCTATCGTCCTTGTTGACAAGGGCCACAACACCGGCGATGCGGTATTGGAACCCACGGAAGGAGTAGGTGTTGAGCTGACTCAGGAGGAGGTGTTGAAACACCCTAAAAAATATGTTCATTTTATTTTGTGTTTGGTATTTATATGTTCCTATTACTGACAATTGTATGCTAACTTGGATCAGTTTTATGTTTTTGTTCACCTATATAGATTGAAATTACAAAAGATGGTTTGGTCGGTTCTTTGAGAGGGGCATATTCTAGAACTCCTGACCCTTTGAAGAGACGGATATTTCAGGTAATCAAGATTACAATTTTAGAGTTCAATTATAATTTAATGTATATTGATTTTGATGTTAATTATTCGATTTTAAATTATATAGTATAAGTAATCTCAATTGTGGTTTGACTTTTTCTTGTGCAGCTACCTTCAGAGGCAACGAGTGCTTCAAAGAGGCTCCATTTTGATGATCCACCAGTAGTTTAGAATGAGATAGACATTTTGGCATGTAAATATTGAATAGTTACCGAGATGGCATATGCCACATATTGTAAAATTTTGTTTGATTTGGCGTTGATGCCATTTTTGTATATGGACATACACTTGATTATTGGATAATTTCATATATAGAAGTTGACAATCGAAATTTAATTGCCTCCTCATGTGCATAATTAGAAGTCTTTGAAATTTTAATCAAGTGAGCAATGGTTAAATATCTTGATGTACAATAGCATAAAAAGAATGGTTATATTATGTAGTTTATTCATATTGCTGATTACATTGCATTGCACATCTTTCAAACTCAAAGCATTTCCAGCCACTTAAACTATTATTGATGAAATAAACACTATGCACCTTAGACATATGTAATACACACTGGTATATTATTTACATTGCATCTAAATCAAGGTATGCAAACTACACAAAATACTCCACACCAATCCAATCAATAAACTTTAGTTTTCACTTTACAAACAACAATGTATTTGTAACAAAACTATGCCCTAGACAATACAAAATAGGAACAACAATACCTTTAGAGAGCCTTTGCCCTAGCAAAAGGATATACATAAGATTAGACAATAAACTTACATGTGTGCTCAATACCAAAACATAATGAGAGTATGAAAAATTGAACAAGATTGAAATGATAGACTTTGAATCAAATTTGATAGCCATACATAATGCAACCACAAATCAACCTTAACAAATGCAAAGACAATAAACACTCAACTAATTTTTAGATAAATACAATGCAACTTAATCAATGAAGATTGACTTATCTATAGAAACTAAAACCACAAGTCTATTGCCTAAAACCCATCCTTTGCAGCCACAATACAACCAACTCTTTGAAAGTTTCTTTGAGCCCTAAGCTGGTTGTGTTAAAAATGATTTGTTGCTTATATTTAATAAAAATATTTAGGTCATAATGAACTTGGTAAGCCTTTTCAAATGAAATTATCAAACCACTAACCATTATGTTGAAATTTCATCATTACCTTTTAGATATGCAACAACTTATTATGTCGGTGTTTTTTCTCAAAGTCACTAGCCAAACAAAAAAATGATATATGTCAATCCTCCCTATTTACTTTTATGAAAGTGGTCTAACTTCATAATGAACAAGAATCCTAGTGAAATCCTTGTGTTAATTTGAAAGTCAAATATATCAAGTATTGAAGTATAAACCAAAAAAATGCAAAAGACCATTACATGATCTAAACCCCAATTATATCAAGTATTGTTGCCTCAATAAGTATTGCTGCCTCCATGACTTATCAATACCAAACTCACCTAGAAATAGAGAAATGTATATTTCATTGCAACCAACCAAATAACAATAAACCTTCAATAAATGCCACAAATGTATATATAGTGTATTACCTAAAAATGTGCCAAGTTGAAAATTCAACAAAAAACAAAATTGTCTCATTATTTGAATGCATGCCACCTATGATCATCCCTTGAAATCAATGCCAAAATCAATGTCAACAAACTTTTCCTTTGGAATTGATGTCAAACAACGTATATGATCACCAATGTCAAAGAATGCAAAAATATGAACCTGTAGCAATAAACCAATATACAACAAGAAACTGATAAATAAAGAAAAACTTATTTTTGTACAATGTAGTGTCAATCTCAACTATAAATATCAACTTTTCTCCCCCTTTTGAAAACAATTCCAAAGGTCAAAGGAGTGGGTAAGCATCAAAAATCACCAAAATGTACCATGATACCATTGTCCTCATCTATCAAACTAACAACAAGATGTCAAAAACTAAAGCAATATTAGATATAAATATATGCAAATACCAAGTTGTCAAGTGAAACATCAAACTGAACTATCAAAAGAAGTAGAGTATCATATCCATCGAGAACTAAAAGATGAAGTGTCATGCCAACTACCATTGAATCCATAATAACATGAAAAGAGATCACAAACAGAAATAGTGATGAAGCTTGTTTGTCACTTCTCACATTAATACATCATACATACACAATAAACATATCAGCTAAAAATATCAAGAATAAAGAATATGCTAAGAAGCTCCCCTTGAAACCAAAACCTACTGCAACCTTCCACTGTAAAGACCTTAACATTTTACTATTTTCCTGCAAAAGCATTCACAAAACATTTCCATGAAAGTCTTGCCATACAACTATGTCACAAATGCATTGTTCCTCCACAATAACCACACCATACCATTCTACAATTGTACTAGTAGGTACAAATGACACTTTCAAACCATTCCACTTACAAAGGAACATAGATCAATGAAAAATTAGTGCATAATGTGCATATTCGAGCAAAATAACAATCATCTTATAAGCCACTAGCCTAGATGTTACACAAGAAAGCGTAGAATAATAATACTAAAAAATGATAAGTGAACACAAATTTCCTTGCTTCAAAGAAAAACCATTGTAACATCACTGTGGTAATAAGCTTACCAATCAACCATCATTCAGCATTTGCATGACAACAAGCTTGATCTGCTACACATAACACCTAGATTAGCATCACACTCTCATCTTGTTGTACGTTTACGCCAGGGATGGTCCTCTTTTGCACCCAAATACGCCGAATCACTCCGAGCTACATTGGACCGGCGATTTCCCTTAAGAGTCCAAAGTGCTAAAAGGCAGCAATATTTGGAGGGCTATTTCTCGGAGACCGTGGGGCATACAGACACTCCGTCAGAGGCTACGTGATCGTGTTGGGACCATCTACGAAAACCTCTCTCGGTTTTTGCTATCTCAGAGGCGTTTTCCAATGGTGATGACTTTTCGGATGAGGGA
>VDFB02358134.1:203649011-203765511 GCA_007258455.2 Sequoia sempervirens
CAGCCTTTTAATTTCATAATCTTCAATTGCCAAATGTAACCCACAAATCTAGGGTAACACGGTTTCAATTGCCAAAGGTTACACTTTGATGTTGTTGGACACAATGCTTAAATGGGAAAACTCCCAGAGTTGGATACCCTCTTTTTCTTTTTCAGCAATGGTTCACCCCGTAGCTCATAAATGGTCGTACATATAAAATACATCTTTGTCGCCAATCTTTATTAGTAACTTCATCAAAAGATTACATATGGCAGTCTGTACCATCTTGTACAAGGATTTCAAAAATCATTGGACAATGTTTTGTGTTCTCCAATGAAGAAGCATGCAATGTCCACAAACATTTCATTTTCTTCCTCGTAACACTATAACTAATTTAGAGTCTTTTGTGAGTGTCTAGATTGAGAGGAATTTGTGAAAAGCTTCTTTCCAGCAACTTGTGTCATTTTGCTTATCATACAAGGAGGATCCAATCACTTTAAATGAAAGAGGATGCCCCTTACAAGCTTCCACTATTCTTTTGGACAGATCTTCATAACTAGGACTTGGAGATGCTCTAAGAAAAGTGTGCCAACTAAATAACTGGATATCTGCATTTATCTCCATTCTAATCATTTCTTGGATGCATTCAGATGAAACCTATGTTCCCAAGGGACGCATCCCCTAGGTTTTTCCAGGCATACCTGTACCAAGGATGTTCCCAAGGACACATCCCCTCAAATTTTCCAAGCATACCCATACCAAGGATGTTCCGAGGACTTGGGGACGGCTTGAAGATGTCCCCTAGCCATCCCCATTTAATTTTTTTTGCAAGAAACATCTAGGGGATGTGGGGACAAACAAGGGACGGGCGGGGGACAATTGGATGTCCTCGAGACGACTAAGCCATGGGGACGGCAAGGGACAACTGGGCATCCCTGGGATGGGTGGAGATGTCTTAGACATCCTCTAACCATCCTAGGGGCAGCCAACTGTCCCCTACTACTATAGCTAAGTTTTATATTAAAAAAAAATCCAAACTTAAAAAGACAATGATTTATTAAGCTGTCCCCTCCTGCTATAACCAAGTTTTATGAAAAAACCCCAAACTTAAAAAATAATGATTTATTAAGTTTTATGATTTCTTTGAAACCCTTGTTAAGATTTTATAGAGGAAATTGTTCCATGATAGTGCTATTGTTTTTGCATTTGGACAAAACTATAATATCTGAAGGAACCATGGGATAAAAGTAGTAGAAGAGTTTGTATAAAGTTTAAACTTAAATGTTATATAGCCAAAAAAAAAAAAAAAACAAAGATACAACATAGACACATACAAAGGAAAATATAAAAACCATTGGGGTTCATCTCGAGTTTCAAGAAGCCTCCTTTTATTTTCCATTGTTCGGTGGAAGTTGCAACAACAGTATTGTTGCTGTTGTTGGCTTTTGGCTGCACTGACATGTTCACAATTTCAGTCTTCATTATTTTAATCCCATGTTAAGCTTAACTACTTTAATGCTTATTTCAAATATTGAAAATTTGGTATCTAATTGTGTAAAGGCATACTGTATAATATATATCTATATACAATCTAGACATATTGTTTTGATGTTTGTGAAGTTGGACGTTGTATTTTTTATATCTGAAAGAGTGATATGTAAATGGAAGGTAGGCCCTTCTTCAAACATTAATTTGATTATCTATTTTAAATTTATGGTTTCTTTACTTAAAATGCTTTTAAAGTTATTACTATTAAATTTAACTTGTTCCACTTTCATGTCAACTCTATTGTTTTGTATTAAGTATTTTATAATGTATATGTCAATATGATGAATGCCTTATCATTGTTATGATCTTATCACTGTTATCATATGAATATTTGAAATTTCCCTATATTTTTAAAATTTTCCCTATTTTTTATATGGCTGTCCCCTTTGCCATCCTCTGCTGTCCCCAAAAATGGCCTAAAAAAAATCTATCCCCAAAACACGTCCCCCCATCCTAGAAACTTGGTGGAACATAGGATGAAACTAGAGCAACATCGAAAATGTGTTTGCCTCTTGAAATTATAATAACTTTGCTACCAAAAGCCCAACCAATCCCCAACCAAAACATCCAATTGTACAACAGCACCTAAATCATCCAAAATAAGCACACATTTTCCTCCAAAATGATCTTCAAACAAAAGATTTGCCCTGATCAACACAGTCCACTTTTTCATCATATTTGGTTAAATCTTTAAGAATTTGCTTTTGCAAATTTGTAAGACCTGTGGTGTCTACAGCAATAACACAGACATTAAATATAAAGCAAGAAGCATCGAAATCACCATAAAGTTGATTGTACATAATTTTTGCAACTGTGGTTACCACCCATTTCCCAAATTCCAGCTTTAACAACCTCTTCAATTGAATTCAGATTTAAATCCCTGATTGATAGCATTCTTCACACTGTCCATTCCCATGTGCTTGGCAACTTCTAATGGCACTCTGTCCAATGCCTTAATCACATCATTCACCACTGTCTTTACTAGCCGAACTTCAAAGCTGAAATGAGCAGAGTAGGTCAATAGACATCGCAAAAATAATAATTATCCTGATTCAGCTCCTAAGCAATGCAAACAAAGATTTGTCCTGATCAACACTGCGCACTTTTTCATCCTATTTGGTTAAATCTATAGGAAATTACTACTATAAATTTGTAAGAGCTGTGGTGTCTGCAGCAGTGGCATGGACAAGGCAAGCAGCACCAAAGCCATCATAAAGTTAATTGTATAAAGGCTTTGCAACTGTCATCTTGCCAATACCACCAATACCCCCAAATTCCAGCTTTAACAACCTCTTCCATTCAATTCAGATTTAATTTCTGAATGAGTGCATTCTTCATGCTGTCCATCTCACTGGATGCTTGACAACTTCTAATGGTACTCTGTCCAATGTCTTAATCACATCATACACCATTGTCTTTACTTAACCTTCAAAGCTGCAATGGCCAGAGAAGGTTAGTAGAAATTGCAAAAGTATTATTTATCCTTTTCTGCGTCTCTGCAATATGAACAAAGATTTACCCTGATCAACACTGTCCACTTTTTCATCATATATGGTTAAATCTTTAAGAATTTGCTTCTGCAAGTTTGTAAGATCTGTAGAATCTGCCATGGACATTAAATACAAAGCAAGCAGCATCAAAATCATCATAATACTGATTGTACAGAGCATTTGCAGCTGTGGTCTTGCCAATGCCATCAATTGCCCAAATCTCATCTTTAACAACCCCTTGCGTTGAATTCAGATTTATTTTCTGAATGAGAGCATTCTTCACTCTGTCCATTCCCACTGGTTGTCTAGAACCTTCGAATGGCACACTGTCCAATGTCTTAATCACATCATTCACCACTGTCTTTACTAGCTGACCTTCAAAGCTGCAATGGCCAGAGTAGGTCAATAGAAATTGCAAAAGTACTAAATATCCTTGTTCTACTCCTCTGCAAATGTGAACAAAGATTTGCCCTGATAAATACTGTCTGCTTACTCATCATATTGGTTAAATCCTTAGGAATTTGCTTCTGCAAATTTGTAAGACCTGTGGCATCTACAGCAATGGCACGAATATTAAATTCAAAGCAAGCAGCATCAAAATCACCATAAAGCTGATTGTATAGAGCCTTTGCAACTGTGTTCACCACCAATATCACAATTTCCAGCTTTAACAACCTCTTACATTGAAATCAGATTTAATTTCTGAATGAGATCATACTTCACACTGTCCATTCCCAGTGGCTGCTTCACAACTTCTAACGGCACTCTGTCCAATGTCTTAATTGCATGACTCATCACTGTCTTTACTAGCTGAGCTTCAAAGCTGTAATGGCCAAAGTAGGTCAATAGAAATTGCAAATGTACAAATTATCTTGGTTTTACCCATCTGCAATGCAAACAAAGATTTACCCTGCTCAACACTGTTCACTTTTTCATCACATTTGGTTAAATCTTTAAGAATTTGCTTCTGCAAATTTGTAAGACTTGTGCCATCTAAAGCAGCAGCACATACATTACATACAAAGCAAGCAGCATTGAAATCACCATAAAGTTGATTGTACAGAGCCCTTGCAACTGTCGTCTTGCCAATACCACCAATACCCAAATTCCAGCTTTGACAACCTCTTCCATTAAATTGAGATTTAATTTCTCAATGAGAGAATTCTTCATGATGTCCATTCCCACTGGGTGCTTCACAACTTCTAATGGCAGTCTGTCCAAAGCCTTAATCATATCATTCACCTCTGTCCTTACTAACCAAGCTTCAAAGCTGCAATGGCCAGAGTAGGTTAGTAGAAATTGCAAAAGTACTAATTATCCTGATTCAACTCTGCAATCCGTTGCTAGAAAAGTTGGAAAATAAAACACTCACATATAATATGAAAGAGAATATTTGGAAAATAAATCACATATTATCAATTACAAAAGAGAAAAGTTGGAAAATTTAATATTATATCAAGAGTAGAGAATTCATAATTTAAGAGTTGAACAGTCCAACAACAATGAAAAGCCTTAGGTTCAAATGTCAACCAAAAAAACTAACAACTCAAGAATGAAAGTATTTATTGATTTGCCAGTCTAATGTGAACTCTCAAAACTAAATAATAATGTTTGGAAAACTGCTGGACAGGAGCTCCGAGAGGCATCATAAATGCCACCTATCATATAATAGGTAACTGCTCGGTTTATTTAGGGTTTGGCTCAGTTTTTTGGTTTTCTCTCCTACGTATGACTGTTTCCTTGGCTGATATTGTACTTTCTTTCATCGGCATCATTGATATTAAAAAGAAATAGCTAAACAAAAAGTACAGAAAAGCAAGAATAATAAAATTTTAAAATTAGACTACAGCTCTTAGCATGCCAATCTAAGGTAAGGTTTTATAAATAAATAATTAATACTTATATTTCAAAAATAGATGGGACAGGAAGCAGAGTGGAGGCATAGATGTTACCATTGTACAACAATTAAATAATTAACTAAACTGAAAAAGCAGAAAAGAAGAAGAATCATATTTTAGAATTAGGCTATAGTAGTACGAAAAGAGCCAACTAAAACTTATCAGCAGTATTAGTTATGAACTTTACAAGCAACTGGTTATAAGGAATTTTTTTTCAGGTGCAAAAATCTTTAGTGACAATAAGAAATTTTACATAAACAATTATATAGATCAAATAAATTGTCCTTTTAAAACAATGAAAAATTAAGGATTTTAATAAAAAAGCATACTGAACACAGATATGAAAATCAAAAGAAAACTTTCACCCCCCTCGCTGCTTACGATTTATATGTTAACTGAATTATTAAGCTACTATGTTATTGTTATATATTCATTTTATTTCAGTAAAATATTTTTTTCCGTTTCAAAATAAGAATAAAAGCCCTAGCCCTAGCCCCTATCCCTTCCCTAAAACCCTATCCTTAAATAACTATATTCTACAGAAGGCACACATGTCACCTATTATCCAGAGGCAGCCGTGAAATTATTAACCAAAAACATAGAAAAACAGGCAGAAAATGAGATTCGTTGCTTACCCTTGAGTTCTATCCATGGACCAAGCTGAGTGAGAACAGATCTGTTTATGGGCATTATTCCACCCTTCAGTGTCTTCTATTGGGTATCGATCTGAATGGCCATACTGATTGAGAAATGATTGCTTATAGAGACTGGAATCCTCTTCAGGATATCTAAGGTCAGTTGGATCTAAAAGATAAAAGAGAGGAATGATCAAACCAGGGACGCTTAACATTGCGGCGGCCTCCTTCAGACACCACCGTGATTCTGCATAGCCTTTGGAAAATAAAGGAATGGGTATGGCACTGCTGTCGATTGCTCTATCCAAGCTCAACCCAGTCATTTCTCCCTTTTCCACGTTGTGGCTGTCTATAAAGACATTCAGTCCTGCTGAGATAGCTTGAAAGAGATGATTCGCCAGAGCCTTTCTCACATATTCTCCCCTGAAACTGAGAGGCACATGATAACTCTTATCACTCTGTAAGGCACGTTTAGTTGTGGGAGGCTTGTATAGTTCCATCTTAGGGTTGGATCTGAAGAGTAAGGCTTGCCTACTAAGACATAATGAAACAGAAGATTCAACCCCTATTACAGACATGAACTCATCTACAAGTAAAGTCAATGCAGGTAAGCTCCCTTTATTAAATCTTTCTTCCGTCACGCCAAGCTAACTGCCACGTCAGGCATTTCCATTATCCAATGCTATTTAAATAAATAAATTACTTCATAATTAATTTAGATAAATAAGTTTTAAATAATTGTAAAACTTTAGGGTGGAATTTAAACAAATTCACATATAATATTTAGTTATATTAGATGAGGAAATGTTATAAAAAACTCTAAACTATTCTAGTTGTCAAAACTTTGACTAGGTCACTTCTCTACTAGGAATAAAACCTTGATCTATAGTTACTCCTTCAAACTTTGAAAATTCTTGTAGAATAACATTTTTTACGACTAGGGGAGAGGGTCTCATAGTGGAGGAGGGTCCACTAGTGGGGACAAAAGTAGTCATCGGTGAGCCCCATAGTGGAGCACCTTAATATTTAATTGTGGGTCACACTCATTACAAGTGAAGAGGTAGATCCTATTGGGTGTGTCAAAATATAACTAAGATTGAAGAAATAGATTCAAATCTTAAATTGAGTAGTCAATTGTGTTTAAGAGACATAATGAATAGAGTTAGGGTGGTCCCACAATTCCCAAATTTTTTTATCAAAGTGACACATTGGAAAGGACATATTAAACCAAATTTTCACTTTTTGTAATCTTTAGCAACTAAACTTTTAAGAACTTGAAGATGATATAAACTAATGATTTTTGAGATTTCATATGTAGTTTTTTTTTTTTGGTTAAGTTCAAAATTAACTTCTTCTTCTTTTGTTGAAACAAAGACATGAATAGTTAGGTTACAATTTCCTATTAGAATTGTTTTTTGTTTTTTTTAATATTTCCGCATGTGTGGAATAGAGACCTCGATGTTAAGTGAAAAACTTATGTTCACTAGAAAATATAAATAAATATAATAATCAAATTAAGTATATTCAAAATTATACTTTTTTATAAAACTTACTCCAAGGGGCTATGATCTTGAAATTATCTTATCATGTTGAATTCATTTGTTGGTTCAACCTACAGTTTGAAATAAACAAATTTGAGAAAAATATGAGAACTAAGGCAAAAAGGCTCATTTCTAGGACCTTCATTTGAAGTTATCCAAGATCCTTTGAATATCCTTTCAATAGATTAACAATTAAAAAAGACCTTTGAATGAAGGTCATTTCCATAAAAGAAATAGAAAATGACCTTCATTCTCATTTGAAGGTCTTTTTTTATTCCTTTAATGAAAATGACAATCTTCGAACAAAGGTTCACCTTCATTCGAAGGTTGCTTTTTACTCACCTTTGATTGAAGACACCTATAATCAAGAAAATGCCTTTGATTAATGGCTTTTGGTAATTTTTCTCTTAACCTATGTTAAATTCTAATGTCCCACAAGTGGGACACACTATTATGTGTTCAGCCAAAGACTTAAACCAACATCTTTTGTTGAATCTCCTTGTTGCACATAATAATGTGTGGTTGTACTCAATATTTTTTGATGAAAGATATGGAATGTAGATATTCGCAGTAGTAACATAACCTTGCATTCATGGAGGCTTCTTCATGAAAACGATGAATCTAATCTTGGATTTATATATTTTTGTTGGGATGGATGTAGGGATAGGATTTGATCTTGGATCATGAGTTAACTCCCATTGATGGTGGAATAGATATGAAGAGATGGCAATCATTATCTAGTTGTTTAATTTTGATTGATGTGCAGACTAAATTGATTGATTAGGTAACTAAATTTATGGATAAGTCAACTTAATTAGTTATCTAAATTAAGTCTAAATCATGATTTTTATTTAATTATTTATGGATATTATTTTTTTAGGTTTATTTAATATTTGTGAGAAAATATTTATTTTAAAATTAATTAACAATAAAAGGTTATTTATTTAATTTAATTTTGATAAAGGTGGATTAATTAAGGTAGGATGAATTATTTTAATCACTGCATAAGTTATGAGATTTTAGTGTCTATACTACCATCTCTTTATCCATGGCCTTTTTCTAGGAATTTGCATCATCAATGCCCTAGCCTCATTTAGAGTCTTAGGCTCATCAATGTTAGCAATTAAAGAAAAAATACATCTCTAATTAGGGGGAGAATACATTTCTACTATTTCCAATGTTGATTACCTCCTCAGAAGTTGAGGTAGAGAGTCCACGTACTCTTCTAAACTATCTTATATTCTTAAATTCTCTTCCTCTTCAAGTATAGTATGAGCTTCAAGTTCAACTTAACCGATCATTGGATTTAGTTAAACCAAATCTTTTCCTTTTCCATTTTTGGCTATAATATAGTGGAAGAAAAATTAGATTCTCTAGAAATAACACTCCTTATAAAAAATAGGCATAAGATCCTAAAGCAAGTGTACCCTCTCACACTAATACCATAACCAGTCAAGATACACTTAATATCCTTGTTCCCCAACTTTGATCTATTATCCCTAAGCAAATACACATATATCTCACAACCAAAGACTCATAGATGTCTTAGTAAGGAATTTCGTTACCACACCTCCATTAGAATCTTCTCAAGAAGAGTTGATGTAGGATACTTTTTAACTAAGTAATAAGTTGTTGTAGCTACTTCTACCTAATTTTTTTGTCTAAACTACACCTCTAAGCATTGTTCTAGCCTTTTCTATCAATACCATGTTTATCTTTCTTGCAATTACATTCTACTAGGGGTACATACAGTTGTATTTTTCTATTATGTACCATTATCTTTATAGACCTTACAAAAATCCATTGAACATAACTCATAGCCAATTATCAATCCTCAAACACTATCTTTTTACAAGTATAAATCTCTACAAGATCCATATTCTATTTAAAATAACTAAAGAATTTAGTTTTTTTTTTGAGAAAATAAACCCATGTTCTTCTACAATAATCATCATTAAAAGAAACAAAATAGATTGAGTTAAAGAAATCAAAAGAACACTAGAATAGTTCACCAAAAACATCAAAATTTTCCAAGTACAATATCCAAAAATATTTGTGAGAACTAGAGTAAAACTAAGCATGGTTTTTCTTTCCATAAATGCAATGTTCCCAAAAATTACACTCAAGATTATAATAATTCAACTCTTCAACAAGGTTTTTAATTTTTCATAGTTTGAAGACCCATCTTTGTATGACTAAGTCTCTAGTGTAATAATATTGTTTTTTCAATAGAAAATTATTTGCAAAGAATGAGTGCCCTTTGAGTACCCAAAAGTCATGACCAATGGGAGTAGATGCAACACACCTCTTTGTTATTAGTTCCAATAGTGAGAATGAAGAATTTGTAGATTTATTCATATGGTAAGAGAACTATTGTGATGAATCATACATGCATAAAGATAAAATAGAGTGTCAATTCAAACACCATGAGCTATCACCATAATATTACAACCTCCAATTAATAAACAATCTATACACCCCCATAATTCAATCTACTTATAAATTAAAAGTGGCATGCCAAACTAGAGATATATAAAGCATCATTGATCCACTTTACACATCCATCAAGGAATCTAATCAATATTGCTACATGGCCAATGATATTCACCTAAGTATAAATTCCTACTATCATATTATCTACACTTTGTGAGTCAACCCCAATGTGAGGTCATGTAAAGATGCACCAGAATCAATAAGCCGCACACATAAATTAATACATGTGTAGCCAAGGTTGCAACAGAGACATTGCCACCATCTTATGAGGATCTAGATCAAATTCAACATTACAATCATTTTTCCTTTTATTTTTTATTCCCCCCTTTTAATAATTTTGTTAAAAAAGGTATTTTATAGTTCCAATATAGTTCCTTGGACTTACTAGGAGACTTAGATCTCACATGGATTAGATTTTGAATTGTCTTTATGTTTTACCTTTTCTATGAATCTTTCATGAATTGATAGGCCCTCCTTAACCATGTTTTAGAAGTCTTCCTTTTCATATCTTCATAAAGTAATGATGCAACCACTATCCCATTTTGAACTTGGTGGTAGTGCTCCTAATGTCTTTTGAACAAGGTGGTCCTATAAATTAGGTAAAAAATATATAATAGAGTCATATAATAATCCTCCTTCATTTTCACTCTAATGGAGTTGGTCAAGAAACTAACATGTTGAATAAATTTAAATGATTAGCTACAAATCCATAGACTCCATTCCTATAGAATACAACTTATTTCTTAAGAACAACTTATTCACCCAAGGATTTAGCTTGATAAAATTTACCAAGATTTTCTAAAGTCTTCATATGGTATTCTCTTCATGTAAATTTAAAAGAACTAAATCTACCAAATAAAATATCACATTAAAACCAAGTTAGCCTTTTTTTTTATCAAGTCCTAACCTTCTTATTTCACACCCAATGACATGGTACTAGATATTACAACCCATAGATCTTTATCCATGGAATATCCTCCATCTTAAGTATCCACCACTCAAAATTTTGCCATCATTTAACTTCTCCATTTTTATTCTTTCTTATGTGATTTCCATCTCTTCCTATAACAAGATGAAAATAATACTTTGTACAAGTTCTCACTCAATGAAATATAAGTACATAAAAAACTCTACCCAACAACTAGGATGAAATATGATCAAGATTTTATATTAATTTAAAGAAATCAAATTATTTAGAAATCCTTCCAATGAGGAGAGTATTGTGAAAATTAATTAACCTTTACAATTATATAAAGTAGAAGAATGTATGAACACAAAATAAGAAACACCATAAAAGAAGTTATATGCAGGGAAAAACTTTTTAGAAGAAAACCCCCAAACTCTAAAGAAATCAAATGTATTAATTACTAAACCAATGGAATATAATACTTGTAGAGAAATATATCATAGGAGTATTACTAACATGTATATATGGAGTAAATCTAGTCACATAATGGTACCTACAAATCTTCCAAATAAACTACAACTCCAAGCATTGAATAATTATAAGTATAAAATGGAAACCATAAATGGTTTAGGAAAATCATTTACAAAATAGTTAGAAGAGAACTATCCAACCTTGAGGATGGGTGATCCCACAATATTGGTTTATAATTTTTGGTCAAACTAGACACTGAAATCATTTTTTCTAACTAAATCTTCACTTTTGAGCACCTATAGTGGCTAAACCGTGAGGAATTTGAAAATGATGCAAACTAGAGTTTCATGACATTTTGTTTGTAGATTCTAAATATATTTTTTTCAAAAATTTTGGAATTAGATTGCATTTTTTTCCATCTCCCTCGAAAACTAGTTTTTTTCATAAAACAACATTTTTAAGGAGTGACACTCACTGTATAACGCATAACTTCTTTTCCATGAAAGATAAAATTCTAATTCTTTTGAATTTAGATTTCTAACTCTAATATCCAATGCTTCCACTTGGTTAGATAGTTTTTTATTGAATATTTTTTCTTTAATCAAGTTTTGAGTCAAACCAATTACAATTCTAACATAGGCAGACTATATAACGCGTAACTTTTTTTGTATGTATCGAAATTCAATTTTTTTTTGTTGGATCAAGGACTTCAATATCTAGTGCACTCATATTTTTCAATTTTGTTTTGATAATCTACTATTTTTCCACATATGCAGAATAGAGAGCTTGATTTTTGGTGAAAAACCTATATTTTTTTTTTATAGGTGAGTACTGCCAAGGGGGCAGCTCCCATAAAATGAAAAACTTATATTTAATAAAACTAAAAAACAAATATATGATAAAACCAAAACATATTAAAATTATAGTCATTGGATAGCTCATTCCAAGGACTACCTAATTCCAGTTGGGTTTGTGAAGTCTCCTCCATTTTCATCCTCAATGCGAGCTTTGAAACATAAAATTTTGGACTTTTTTTATGCCAGAGGATGAGTGCAAGGTGGGAATTAGGGGGTTCAAGCGAACCCCCTCTTAAAAAGTGTTTTTCTTTATTTTTTAGCAGGAATGGGGTCCACCTTGCATTTAACTGGTTCGCATAAACCAGGGCTCATTCAAACCCTTTTTTGGTTCGCTCAAACCCCAAAAACCAAAAAAAATTGTATGGGGTAGTTTTTTGCCACTTCCTTCCTCACTCAAATTTTAAACCACTTTTATGGGTTTACTCGAACCCAAATCAATAATTTAGATAGGATCTTGAATGCAATCAGGTTCTTATTATGTATTGGTTGAGATTCCAATGCCCCTCTATGATCTTGGTCTTCTTGGCTATTTTTAGTATAATCTTTACACAACTTACAATGCCATAACTTGTCATATTTGATCACCTAAACTTGGGCACCCAAATTTTTCCTCACTCAACATTCAAAAGATACTCCATGACAAGTGTATCAACTTGGCATAATTTTGATCAATATTCTAATGTAACCTCCCTCTTACATGATCTTCTACATCATATAATTCATATATAACTCCCTTCACGATGATCTTACACACACCACAAGATGCTAACACATGGCCAATCCATGCCACCTCAAATTGGACATCTAACTCCTCATGAGGAGACAAAACTCACTAGAAGAAAAATTCTAGTAAGCCTCCAAGTGGAAAAAACTCTCCACAAGAAGAAAAAAATAACTAGAAGATGAAATAGCAAGTGTGCAAAAATGTATTTTCAGGTGAAAATATTGTCCCAGAAACATGCAATAACAAAAGAAATGCAAGAAACAAAATAAACACCTAACACCTCAAGATTGGACAAAAACATTGAACTTAACAAATGTAGATGGAAAAATTATACCTTGCTAAGTTGCTCCTTTGGTTGGCCCTTGATTTTTGATATTTTGTATGCTCCTCTTGATGGAAAAATATGTGAGATGGGATGCAAAGATGATTGAAAGTAGATGAGTATGGGATGCAAGTGCTATGGTGAAGTCAAAGTGTGAAAATTGGCTAAGTATGGCTCAAATGTCAAATTGGCAAGAGTTTGGTAGCAAAATCATGAACTCCCTAAATGAGAGAAAAAAGGGGGTATTTATAGAGGAATTTGAATTCTCTAGAGAATTCAACGGTTGAGATTAAACCAACAAGGAAAAGATGAAGGGCTATGGTGAGTTGAAGACTCACAAGCCCTCACATGTTGACATGTGGAATGTGAAGTGGCTTAGAAATGGTGATGTGTAAATGAGGTGGAAGGAGGGTACATGATGTGGAGGAAGGACAAGTACCTTGCAAGTACCTTGAGGGATGAGAAGATTTCCTCAAAAAGGAACTTCTTGTCCCCAATTGGGAATGAAAGTGACTTTTGAAGAATTTTAGCATGAGGATTAAGAAAGTAATTGGAGAAATAAATGTGAATTAAAAATTCACATACTTGCAATAATCTCATGGACAAGACAAGGTTCCAAAAAGGGAAGCATTTGTCCACATGTGACTTGATGTGACAAGTCAAAAGATTCTAGAAGATGCATGGGAAAAGGAGATTCCTTAGAGGAATAAAAGTGAATTAAAAATTCACATGGGGAAGAGAGGAGCCTTAGATGAATAAAAAAGAATTAAAAATTCCTTGGAGGATGGGGAGAGTTGACCAAGATGTTGATTGGATTAGCTAATCAATGATTAGAAGATAATTAGTGGTTAAGGAAGATTAGAGGCCAACTTGCAAAAGTTGGAGGATGTGACGCATCCTAATCAAGGATTAGGCATGTGCACATTTATAATGATGAGATTAGGAGAATAATTAGGATTAAGAAAAATGATGTGAAATGTGAGGAATTAAATAAATATTATATTTATTTAATTCATTTGATGAAAGGGGGAGTTAAAGAGGTAAGGTATTTAATTATTTAACTAGATACCTTAGGGATTTAGATGAATATAATAATATTAATTAGATAATAGCAATATTACCTAATTAACGCATATAAGAGGATGTTTAGGTGAATAGGGATAAATTTGGACCAATGTAAGTGTCCAAATCTAGGTGTCTACAGTATTGATGTAGGGGAATCATGCTCCTTCAATTTTACTTGCAATTTTGATTTTAATTTTAAATTTTTTTTTGTGCGTTGGTAGTGCTATTTTCTTGGGGCCAAATTCTTGGCCTTGGTCTTGCTACAAACATGTATCATCTTTTTGGGTTGGCATACAAGCTCCTAGCATGGTTCTTTATCCCAAATCTATTCATGCCAAAGGGAGGAAGAGATAGTTGAGAACAATTCTTGGAGGGAAAGAAAAAGGAGGCATCAATTCATTAGAGGAGCCTCTACCAAGTAGAAGGAGATAGAAATGGTTTGGAGAGCAGTAAATCATAAAGAAGGGTCGACCAAAAAGCAGAGGAAGGAGCCGACATTAGTGAAAAGAAAGAGTAGTTATCACGTAGAGAGGAAGAGTTGTTTTTCTAGCACAACAAGTAAAAGAGAAGGGAGAAGACTTTTTAGTGTAGAAAGAAGAGGAGGGAGGCTAGTGTTGGAAAACCAAAAGGGAGTTTCCTGAAGATGGGAATGTGGAAGTTTAGGCTGAGACTAAACAGGGAGCTGCAGATTTGAATACATGTCACGTAAGGAAGGAACTGGAGGCAACGAGGAACCAGTTTTGAAGTTTCTGTTAATAGGAATTATTGTGCAGTTTTGTACACATGCCCCACTGAAAGCGGGGACCCTCTTTTTGCTCTAGCTTTTGGCCTCTTAATTTTATTGATTTCATTGTCTTTGGAGGTCCTTAGATGTTCATCTTGCTTGCCCAAGTGATTTCCCCAGGTTGCACTTTGAAAAAATTAAGTTTTGAACAAAATCTGGGATTTTCCAGTCTGCTTGGAATTTCCCATAATCCTATCTGCCTGGAATTTCCCGGATTGGCTTTTGGTGTCTTTTGACCCCTTAATTTTATTGATTTCATTGCCTTTGGAGGTCCTTAGATGTTTATCTTGCTTGTCCAAGTCCTTCCCCCGAGTTGTGCTTCGGAAAAACTAGATTTTGAACAAAATCCAGGATTTTCTAGTCTGCCTGGAATTTCCCATAATCTTGTTTGCCTAGAATTTCCCATAATCCTGTCTGCCTGGAATTTTCTGGATTGACTTTTGGTGTCTTTTGGCCCCTTAATTTTATTGATTTAATTGCCTTTGGGAGTCCTTAGATGTTTATCTTGCTTGTCCAAGTACTTCCCCCGAGTTGTGCTTCGAAAAATCTAGGTTTTGAATAAAATCTGGGATTTTCTAGTCTGCCTGGAATTTCCCATAATCCTATCTGCCTGGAATTTTCTGGATTGGCTTTTGGTGTCTTTTGGCCCCTTAATTTTATTGATTTCATTGCCTCTGGAATTCCTTAGATGTTTATCTTGCTTGTCCAAGTCCTTCCCCCGAGTTGTGCTTCGAAAAAATTAGGTTTTGAACAAAACCCGGGATTTTCCAGTCTACCTGGAATTTCCCATAATCCTGTCTGCCTGGAATTTTCCATAGTCCTGTCTGGCTAGAAATTTCCAGATTCCTGTCCGCCTAGATTTTCTCGGATTCCTGTCCGCCTGGATTTTCCCGAATTTTGGTCTAGAGTTCGCCTGGCCCAGATTTTTCCAGATTTTCCCCTTAGTCTGATTTCCTCGAAAGGGCCCAAATCCTGAAATTTCCCAAAATAGAAATTTTTCCGAAAATAATTATTTATTTATTTTTTCCAAAAATGGATTTTTAAAATGTTCTTGAAAATGAAAATTTTGAAAAAGATGTTGAAAATAAAATTTCCAAAAATGGAAAAAATCTAAAAAATTGAAAGTTTCCTTATAAAAATGTAAGTTTTTTAGAAAAAGTTAAGATTTTATTTGGACATGTGGGCTATTAATGATGATATCTGTTTTTCAGAACTAAGCAAATATTAAAAGGGGGGGACTTGCATGTGGATTCGTGCCAAAAGTGGGAAATCTAGAAATGTTCAATTTAAATTTTCAAAAGTGGGAGCTGCCTAAGAATCCGTGCCAAAACTGTCTACAGCTGGAGGACTTTCTGGAGGGCACGTGAATCTGATCTTGCTGGAGATCGTGGGCCGACATGGATAATATTCATGCATTTAATGCAAATCTTGTCCTCTTTTGAATTTCTCCTTAGGCCGACCTGTTTTGAGGCCAATTATTATTGTAAAATCTAATTAGGTCGACATGTTTGGGGGGTTCTCTATAAATGGCATATGTGCCTCATTTGTAAGGGGGTGAGAAATTAGGAGAAAATTTGATAGAGAGCGAATTTAGCAGTAGAGTAGAGGTAGAAGCTAGTCAATTTCTAAGCAAGTGATGTAACAGAACATTGGAATTGTTGCTAGAGTTTGGTGATTCAATACAATTGAAGGCATTGTGATTTTCTGGTGATCTCTTTTGTGTTGACTTATCTTGCATGGTTCTTATGATTCTATTTTTAAAATTGCTCATGGTTATTAGATTTAGATTTGGATCTGATTCAATGGTGTTCATGATTTAATGTTTGAAGTGTTTGCAGCAATCCCTGGTCCATACTTTTTGCAGCTAGTTGATTGTTAGTTGCTTTGTAAAGTTAGCCTGGACCTTTATATTCATTGTGCTTGGTTTAATTATGGAGATTTATTCATTTCAACTATAATTGGGTTGTCTTGGGTGAATGTTCATGATCTGAAAATCTTTAAAACCTTAGAAAATTGCACTGTTTCTGTAAGATTGCAGATTAATCTTGGTCAAGTAGAGATTGGTTTCGTTGGGATTGGTCCATTTCAAGTGTTTATCATTTGCATTGTTAATCTTAAGAGTTAGAATAGAATAGAATATCTCTAAACCCTTATCTCTTTTGCTGTTTATTTTGAATCTGGGTTAGTTTTAGGATTGAAAGCATCACCATATTATTGCATATGATGAAATTCACTTCCAGCATTGTTCATTTGTAAGGTCCCTTTGTGATTACCAGCATTTTCACATATTATCTGAATTGTTTATGCATTGTCATAACCTGACACTCGAGAGACCTTGGGGTGATTTTTAGTAACTTGTTGTTGAAAATTACCTTTCAAAAGAGATAGAATATTGCATTCTGTCTGAGTTGTTGCTGTGCAGAAAACACCATCAACAGATTGGCGCTAGAAGGAGGGTTGAACGAGGTAACATAGCTGGAAGATTGAATGAGCCTTTATGTTGAAAATCTGAGATATGGCAGATCTCAAAATCTAAAAATTCAAGTTCTGAGTCAAGATGGAAAAGCAGTATCATGTTTGTCATGATGGAAATAGTCTTCAGATTGATTCTTTTCTACTTTGTGAGTCTCTGAACAAAAGGTTAGCTCTATGGGATGGTAAGGGTTTACATCATTATGCATTATCAGATCAGTGTAGAATCCACAACACTTGTACACACAGTGAGTTCAAATGTCTGACCTTTCTGGGTGAAGTTGAGAGGGTTTTGCAAAGGAAAATTTTCATGCAAAACCTATCTGAACCACTAGCCTCCTCAGATCTAGGGTTTATTGATGTTGCAGTTGAGGCATTTACACAAATAGTTGAAGATCAACTTGTTGGTGGTAAGCGTTTGAAAGATTTCCTTTCATCGAAATGGTGTAGAGTTCATAATGCAGCCCATTCAGAGTTCATTTGCCACTCTTGTGTTAATGCCATCATTAGAGTTGGAGGATACCTAGAGGGGAGAGAAAAGTTAAACAAGGAATGCACTGTAGAGAGGCCAACTAGTTCTAAATCTAGGGATGATGTTGCAACTAATATTGAGGTGACCTTGGAAAGAACTGAATATCAGGATAACAAATATGAAATTTTAAAGTTACCAGAGGAACATTCAAGTGAAGAATCACCTACAGAGATCAAGGAGGATGTTCTTGTTGAGGCTAGTCAAGGTCCGGAAAACACAGTGGAGGTTGAACAAGAAGTTCCCCTACAAGCTCTTCCTTTCCAAGACGAAGATGTGATACAGACCAGATACAAAAAGTTTGTTGCCAGAATTATAAGAGATTGGTCAAGCTTGGGTTTTGGAGTCTACCTAGAGGAGCTGTTGTTACCAGCTTGGTGTAGGACACATGAAGAAGAGCATTCAGAATTCACCTGTTTCCAGTGCCAGACAGTCATAAAGGAGGTGAAGGAGCAAGTACAGCTACTCTTACATGCAAATGATACACAGATAGGTACATCAAACGAGTCTCTAACTAAGGAATGTCAACCAGTTGCTGATGAATGTCTTGAAGAACACGAGGAGGCACTCGGTGAAGTGGTCAATGTTCCTGATGATTGTGATAAAGAATCTGAACTAGTGCCAACAGAAGATGAATTCAGGGAGTCTTCTCATTTATCTAATTCTATTTTTCCTCAGCTTATTGATGAACTGCACAATGAAAACTCACAGATTCTATGCATTATTGATGGGGTAGCTGATGTGGTGCATGCTAATGTGCAGGAAAATATGAATGATGTTGAAAACAGAAATGTTGCAGTCAGTATTGGTGAACATGCTCCAACTTCTCCAAGTGAGAATGTGCTGGAAGATCGATCTGTGATACCTTCAGATGAGCATCCTACTGAGGAAACTGTTGTACAAGACAATGCCTCTGCATTTTCATTGTTGATCCCTCATAGAAATACTCAAACAGGTGAAAAGTTCCATGTTCATAGTTCTGAAAGTCTTTGATATGAATTTCACTCTGCATCATGTAATGATTCCTTTAATTCTATCTTGCTTGTTTCAAATGCAAGTGGAATATTGCACCATCAATGGAGACTCCCTGATGACACTATGATCAACTCTTCACAAGTGCAGGATGATGAACACAACACTCAGTCTGCAGAAATGCAAAATCAGGTTGTTTCTTTCTTTGCTGGAAATTCTGAATCTTGTCAATTTGATTATGGAGATTTAGGAAAGACAACTTGCATATGGGTTAATCATGGTCCTAATGAGTTACCTCAGTTACTAGTTATTCCTAATCTTGACATGGAGTTTGAGTGCTACAATGCAGAGATTTATTTTTCTAAATATAAAGACAGGTTTGCATTTCTGAGGACTGTTACCTTCACCTTATTGTTTGTCCATGCATTGATTAATCATATGGGGATGAGTCTCAATTCATCCTATCTGATCATGAGCCATTTTGAGTCTCTCTGTACATAGTGTTGGTTTGAATAAATGCAGCTTGGTCTGCTTTTCCTTTGCTTTTGTCTATTTTATTTTTTTAGGATAGATTGCTTTAGTTTAGATTGCTTTTCCTTGCTTCTGTTTTGGCTAGTTTAGTTTGCTTTGGGTTTCGGTTTGGTTGTTGTTTTTGCTTCTCTGGCTTGGGTTTTCTATTTTCTGGTTGGGGAAGTGTCCTTCCTGTGCAATAATTATTTATTATCTGAGATTGTTCTAAGTGTTTTATTGATGGACTTTAGTCATGTGTCTTGAATTAATGGTCAAAGATCTTTTGTTGGTGTCAAGCAGTCTGAATGTCTGATTTAAAGAAAATGGGTCATTGGTCTGACTTGAATCTGAAGTATTCTGAAATCTTATTTCCTTCATACATCTTAAGAATCTGAAGGTTGCAGTAGGGTCCTTGCAAGGTCTTGGTGGGTGAAAAATCATATTTATGCTTCAGTACCACTGTGGTTCTCAGCCCTGAGTGTGGACTTCATTGTTCATAGGATGAAATGAAAAGAGTGAAAAAAAAAGAAGAGAAAATATTGAGAGTCAGAAGAAAGAATTCAACTTATCAGGAGTATCTGAATATCTCTATTAGGGCTATAGATGTCTGGCTGGAAGTAGAGCTATGTTCAGGAAAACCACAGCGATAACCTCATCGGGGCTATGGACGCCTGACTGGCAGTGAGACTCTATTCAGGTTGCTTTTGGAGCTAGAATCTTTACGTAGCCCAACTTGACTGAGCTTGGTTTTTGCAGTAGCTTAAGGAGGGAAATGAATCCACTTGCACACACTTAGATTTTCAGTTTATGGAAGGTCCAGTCTATCCTAAGTTCTGACTCTTTAATCTTGCATTTTGATTTGTTTGCCTAATAGGGAGATTGAAACCAGAGATTCTGGGTTCATGATTCTTGTTCATCATCAAAATGCTTTGAAGCATTTTCCCAACGGAGTCACCATTTGTTGTGCAGTTTTGCACACACGCCCCACTGAAAGCGGGGACCCTCTTTTTACTCTAGCTTTTGGCCTCTTAATTTTATTGATTTCATTGTCTTTAGAGGTCCTTAGATGTTCATCTTGCTTGCCCAAGTGATTTCCCCAGGTTGCACTTTGAAAAAACTAAGTTTTGAACAAAATCCGAGATTTTCCAGTCTGCCTGAAATTTCCCATAATCCTGTCTGCCTGGAATTTCCCGGATTGGCTTTTGGTGTCTTTTGGCCTCTTAATTTTATTGATTTCATTGCCTTTGGAGGTCCTTAGATGTTTATCTTGCTTGTCCAAGTCCTTCCCCCGAGTTGTGCTTCGAAAAAACTAGGTTTTGAACAAAATCCGGGATTTTCTAGTCTGCCTAGAATTTCCCATAATCCTATCTGCCTAGAATTTTCCATAATCCTGTCTGCCTGAAATTTTCTGGATTGGCTTTTGGTGTCTTTTGGCCCCTTAATTTTATTGATTTCATTGCCTTTGGAGGCCCTTAGATGTTTATCTTGTTTTTCCAAGTCCTTCCCTCGAGTTGTGCTTCGGAAAAACTAGGTTTTGAACAAAATCTGGGATTTTTCAGTCTGCTTGGAATTTCCCATAATCTTGTCTGCCTGGAATTTTCCATAATCCTGTCTGCCTGGAATTTTTTGGATTAGCTTTTGGTGTCTTTTGGCCCCTTAATTTTATTAATTTCATTGCCTCTGGAGGTCTTTAGATGTTTATCTTGCTTGTCCAAGTCCTTCCCCCGAGTTGTGCTTCAGAAAAACTAGGTTTTGAACAAAATCCAAGATTTTCCAGTCTACCTGGAATTTCCCATAATCCTGTTTGCCTGGAATTTTCCATAATCCTGTCTGGCTAGAAATTTCTGGATTCCTGTCTGCCTAGATTTTCCCGGATTCCTGTCCGCCTGGATTTTCCCGGATTTTGGTCTGGAGTTCACCTGGCCCAGATTTTTCCAGATTTTCCCCTTGGTCTGATTTCCCCGGAAGGGCCCAAACCCAAATTTCCAAAATGGAAATTTTTCAAAAATAATTATTTATTTATTTTTTCCAAAAAATAGATTTTTAAAATGTTCTTGAAAATGAAAATTTCTTGAAAAAGATGTTGAAAATAAAATTTCCAAAAATGGAAAAAATCTGAAAAATTGAAAGCTTCCTTATAAAAATGTAAGTTTTTTAGAAAAAGTTAAGATTTTATTTGGACATGTGGGCTATTAATGATGATATTTTTTTTCAAGACTAAGCAAATATTAAAAGGGGGGGACTTGCATATGGATTCGTGCCAAAAGTGGGAAATCTAGAAATGTTCAATTTAAATTTTCAAAAGTGGTAGCTGCCTAAGAATCCGTGCCAATACTGTCTACAGCTGGAGGACTTTCTGGAGGGCACGTGAATCTGATCTTGTTGGGGATAATATTCATGCATTTAATGCAAATCTTGTCCTCTTTTGAATTTCTCCTTAGGCTGACCTGTTTTGAGGCCAATTATTATTGTAAAATCTAATTAGGCCGACATGTTTGGGAAGTTCTCTATAAATGGCATATGTGCCTCATTTATAAGGGGGTGAGAGATTAGGAGAAGATTTGATAGAGCGAATTTAGCAGTAGAGTAGAGGTAGAAGCTAGTCAATTTCTAAGCAAGTGATGTAACAGAACATTAGAATTGTTGCTAGAGTTTGGTGATTCAATACAATTGAAGGCATTGTGATTTTCTGGTGATCTCTTTTGTGTTGACTTATCTTGCATGGTTCTTATGATTCTATTTTTAAAATTGTTCATGGTTATTAGATTTAGATTTGGATCTGATTCAATGATATTCATGATTTAATGTTTGAAGTGTTTGCAGCAATCCCTGGTCCATACTTTTTGCAGCTAGTTGATTGTTAGTTGCTTTGTAAAGTTAGCCTGGACCTTTATATTCATTGTGCTTGGTTCAATTATGGAGATTTATTCATTTCAACTACAATTGGGTTGTCTTGGGTGAATGTTCATGATCTAAAAATCTTTAAAACCTTAGAAGATTACACTGTTTCTGTAAGATTGCAGATTAATCTTGGTCAAGCAAAGATTGGTTTCATTGGGATTGGTCCATTTCAAGTGTTTATCATTTGCATTGTTAATATTAAGAGTTAGAATAGAATAGAATCTCTCTAAACCCTTATCTCTTTTGCTGTTTATTTTGAATCTGGGTTAGTTTTAGGATTGAAAGCATCACCATATTATTGCATCTGATGAAATTCACTTCTAGCATTGTCCATTTGTAAGGTCCCTTTGTGATTACCAGTATTTTCACATATTATCTGAGTTGTTTATGCATTGTCATAACCTGACACCCGAGAGACCTTGGGGTGATTTTTAGTAACTTGTTGTTCAAAAATTACCTTTCAAGAGAGATAGAATATTGCATTCTGTCTGAGTTGTTGCTGTGCAGAAAACACCATCAACATGAATGAAGTGGAAGCTCATGTGGGAGGATGAGGATTGTGAAGATGTTTTGCAGCTAGAGAAGACCCGTTATGTAGTTTTCACACACACGCCCCGTTGAAAGCAAGGACCCTCTTTCGCTTTCATTCTTAGTGTCTTGACCCTTTGATTTTGGGGATTTACCTTGCCTTGGCATGAGCTTAAGTGTTTATCCTTCCTGCTTCGGTGATCCCTTTGTGGTGTTCATTGAAAATCTCAAGTTTTAAGCTTATCTCGACTGCTTCATTGCTTCTGAGAAAATCAGTTCCTGGCAGAATTCCCCAGATCCCCTCTAAGTCCGATTCAATTTTCTTTTTGCAGTGGTTCGGGAATTTCTGGTCTTTGCAAAATTCCATAGTGGTCGGACTTTTTCGAATGTTCGTTGTCTCGTCAGGTTCTTAGATTCTAGTTTTAGGGTGTCTTGTCGACTGCATTTATGACCACTTGTACAATTTTTGAGGGATGTATTTAGTCGATCTTTGGGGATTTTCTTGCCATTTTGCTTTATCATTTGCATTCAATTGAGTTTAGGAACTTAATCTTGAAGTGTTTGACTCGATTTGGAGCATTGGGTTCACAAATTGTTCAATTTGGTGGTGATTTCTTGGACATTATCATTGCTCTTCCTTGCTAGGTGCCAATAAAATGTCGTTTGTTATTGTTGAAATTGACTTCCACTTCATCAAATGGTATGTACATGTTTCCTTGTTTTTGATTGATGAATGTGAGTGGTCCTTTGGTATTCTAGATTTGCTTGGAGTTAGAATTCTTGTATGTTTGGACATTTCGTGGTGTAGGCTGCTTGATATTGTTTGATTTTTTATTTCCCAAGTAAGTTTCGAGTTTGTTCTTTTTTTGCATCATGAGGATAGGCACTATAGAGGTATGCCCTTCCATTAACTTAGCTCAAGCTTCAAAGGAGGATATGAGTACTCTTGGGTTATCCTTTCACTCCAAGAGGTCTAGGTTTGACAAAACTGGTGAAGCACAAAAAAAAGCCAGTAGAGAATATAGCCACAGGGATGATTTGGAGGACTATTGGGCTAATTGCAGTGATGAGTATGAGATCAGAAAGAAGAAGTTTTCCAGGTTTCCAGTTGACTCGGTTTGATTGTATAATGTGAGGGCCATCCCAAATCAAATAGAAGATGATGTGGATCTAATTCAAGGCCATGATTATGAGGCAGTGAAGGACATACCAATTGGTGAAATAGATTGGCTAGAAGAAGAAAAAATAGAGCTAGGGAAATTAATGACTCCAGTCATTAAGTATACAAAGTTGTGGTTGAAGCATAAGATATGGGAATTGGAGAATGAGGGTGTGCAATGCACCTATGATCTGATGGGAGACTTAGAGTCTCATTCGACCTCAAAGGAATCATTTGAATAGGATTTGAAGGGTAAGGGGAAGGTGAGCTCTCCTTTTAAGATTAAGGTTAAGGATGTTCAGGTGGAGGAAGCTTAGGAGGCAACCAAACAAAGAAAACCTATTGCCAAGAAAAGGGGGCACACTTCAAAGGCTAAGAAGCTAGGAAAAGATGAAGCTAAAAAGCAGGATCTTGAGGTTAGTGCTTTTGTGCCCAAGAGAAGAAGAATTGTAAGGTTGTCACAAAAGGGAAAGGAAAGCTCCAAGGAGGAAAAAGAAGTTAGTCCACCAGTGATAAATGTGGAGAGCTCAGGAGAAAGGACATAAGTATATATGAGGAAATCAAGAACTCCTTCTCCTAAGGATAGTGTGCCAAATAAGGATCCTCCTCTGGTTACTCATGCAGAACAACATGATGATATCCCTTCTTCCCATGAAACTCACGAGAAACCAGGTGAATCCAAGGAAGCTGAGAATCACCCAGATACATAAGGAGAAGAATTTCAAGAGGGAGAACTCTTTAGTGCTGAGGCAGAAATGGAGAGGGTGTTGCAATCTCCCTTGGTTACATATAATGATTCACTTGTTAGGAGTGAAGAGAATCAACCTTCTCAGAGAGAAGAAATACTAGTGAGGACTCCATCACCTATGCATAGAGAAGAGCATACTGGAGAAAAAGAAGAGAAGGCCAAGGAGGTTCTCGAGGAGTAGAATTTGAGCAAGGATTTGCCTAGGGGTCAACAAGATGAAGTTGGGTAGAGTAGGGCACAGTCAGAGTCTATTGTTCCAAGTTGGCTGGATAGGGAATTGAAAAGCAAGCAAATTCTTGTTGATGACACCCCTCCTAATTACGACGAACTTTTGGCGAGCATAGGAAAGGGAAAAGGAAAGAAAAAATCCAAGGACATTTCCAAGATTGAAAGAGATGAAACAAATAACATGGTAGTCCACATTGCTACTCCTACTCCTGGTAAGAACAAAGATGAGGTGACTGGAAGTGATTACAATGTGCAGACCGTTAACCTAGGGCCTACCTCTATGGAGCAGGATATTGAAGAGTATGAAGACTCTAGTGCAGTGATCTTAGGAAGATTGAGGAAAGAGGCTCAAACTAAACAAGAATTGAAGAAGGAGAATGAAAGATTGAAGAAGTATTTGCAAGACTTGATGAAGCCTTTGCAATCCATAAGGTCCTCTTAACCTGCTGCTAGCTTCTTGCCACAAGAAATAATATTTGAGTTTGAAAGAATGAAGAGCACCGTGAATGCCACATTGAATTGGTTGCAGAAGGTAAGAACTAGGGGTGATGAGGCAATCAAGGATATTTTTTCAACTGGTGGAAATGCCATTAGATCTATGGAGTGGTTGAAAAATGTGATGGCTCAGGATAACGAAGATGGTGACCTCTTGTTGCAGAAAACTAGAACCATCATGGAGTACACCGAGGAAAGGCTAGTTGGTGATGGGATCCTTCCTTCTTCTAGGGCTATGGAACCTTGGGAATGGTGTGAGGTTTTGCAAATAAGGTAGAAGGTGTTGAAGAAAGTGCATAAGCAAGGAAAGCAGATAGAGGGTACCTTGACTGACATTCATAAACAGTGTATCTCTTTCTTTGAGATCATGACAGGAAAGAAAAGGTTTGCACCAAAACATTTAAATCCTCAGAAACTTAGGAGATGGTGGCAAGATGTTTATTCTCCAGTCATTGATGGCCCAGTTACCAAGCATCAACTTGAGGATGCAGCCACTTACATTGTAGTTATGGATAAATATCTAGATCTTAGGGTTGATTGGGATAAAGTCATTGATCATTCAAGGGATGAAATAAAATCTATAGAAAGGAAATTTAAAGTTTTGGTTACTCCACCCTTGGCCGACTTAGATAAAGTCTTCTTGAAGGTATTGGATCAAACAGATAAAGATAAAAGGGGAAGCAGTTAATACAAGACTACATCAGAATTTGTGTTTCCCTATTATTTTCCCTCTCCTTCACATGCATTGGTTCGAATTATATTGGAGATCCTAGGCTGACCTGGATGGAGCTCATGCATTTAATGCATATTTTGTTCAATTTTGGATTCCTCTTGGCCAACCTATTTTATGGCCATTTATTATTGTAAACATTAGTTGGGCTGACATGCCTTGGGGGGTTTCTATAAATATGGCATTTTGCCTCATTTGTAAGGGGCTAGAGAGATAGTTTTAATACTAGAGCGAATTAAGCAATAAAGCAAGAGTTAGGAGTTAGTTCATTTTTGGGCAAGTGTTGTAACATAGAAGACTGGAATTGTTGTTGTCATTGGGTGATTCAATACAATTGAAGACATTATGCTTTTGATGAATTCTCTTGTGTTGATTTATCTTGCATGGTTCTTGTTGTTCCATCCTTTGAGATTGCTTGAGAAGTTTTAGATATATGCTAGATTTAGAATTCGACGTGATTCAATAGTGTTTATGGTTTGATGCTTGAAGTGATTTTAGCAATCCCTAGTCCATACTTTTTGCAGCTAGCTGACTGTTAGTTGCTTTGCAAAGTTAGCTTGGACCTTATATTCATTGTGCTTAGTTCAATTGTGAATGTTTATTCTCTCAATTGCAATAAGGTTATTTTGATGAATATTCATGATCTAAAAATATTTAATACCTTAGAAGATTGAACTATTTTTGTAAGATTGCAAATTCATCTGGGTCAAGCAGGAATTAGTTTATGAGGGATTGGTCCATTTCAAGTATTTCATCATTTGCATTGTTAATCTTAGGAATAGTTTTAATCTTAAGAGTCTCCCCTAAACCCTTATCTTTTGTTATTTATTTTATCATTTTAGTTAGATTTAGGATTGAAGTATCATCATATTGCTAGACTTGATAAATTAAAGATTTAGTATTTGCTTGTAGTAAGGTCCCTTTGTGATTACCAGCATTTTCACATTTATCACTGAGTTGTTTATGCATTGTCAAGACCTGACTTGAGAGATCTTGGGGTTATCTCTTGAGGCTTACTGATAGAGATTTACCTTTCAAGAGAGATAGGATATTTGTATCTTGTCTGAGTTGTCGCTGTGCAGAAACCACCATCAACAGATTGGTGCTAGAAGGAGGGCTTGAATAAGCTAAAGCTGGATTGATTTATGTCTACCATCTCTCCTGAAAGATTCAGAAGAAGAACTAGATATACTCTAGGGGGAGAGGAATTTCAAGAATTTCCAGCTCCTACTAGGTCAAGAAGGACTAGAACAAGAGGTGAGTCATCATCTACCCGACCACTTTCATCATCCCCATCATCCTCACCTTCATTAGGTTCATCTTCATCTAATTTAGAGGATATTCCCATTCAACAACCCCAGCTAGCTATAAATCAACCACTACCACCCCCGCCTCTACCAATTGCTTTCCTAGCTAATAACCCATCTCCATTGACTTTCGCTAATTACATTGTCATCCCAAGAACCCAAAACATTTTTTTTCTAAGTTCCATGTTAATGACCCCAATATAATTGCTGAGGAACACATTAGAATCTTTCAGATTTTCCTTAAGGATGGAGGAATTAATCATGAGGATGTAGCATGTAGGCTCTTTCCTTATTCCCTAGGAGAAGATGCATTCTATTGGTACAATCATTTTCCTGCTGGGTCTATTCAAAATTGGACTGAATTGGAAATTGCATTTTTGTAGAAATTTAGGTTCCCCATTAGTCCCAATGAGCTTTATCTTCAGTTCACCAATGTTAAGAGTGAAGTCCATGAGTCCATATCGTCCTTTAACAATAGATTTCATTGTGCCTATACCCGATTATAGGCTCCTTATGTTGTTGATGAAGCCACTACTTTATAAGTCTATTATGAGGGTTTTGACAGTCTCACAGCTACCTTCATGAAGTGGAGAAATAACCCTCCCACCAATTTTCTTGATGCATATGCAGAGGCTGTGAAGGTTAGCACTACTTTAAGACAACATTTGTCTGGGCCTTTACCGTCACTAGGACCCACTAGACCCTGGATAGGTCCCAACTCTCAAACAGGCTCTCACCAATCACACTCCAATCATGAATCTGGTGCCTCAATTGCCTCTAGTTCCTCATCTAGGGCCTCTAGTGAGTCAAGTTCCACCTGCAATCAGCTACTCCCAGCAAAATGCGAATTGGCCTCTTCATCCATAATCTCAGGCTGGTTTTCCCATGTATTTGTAGAACTCTGAAGTTTTGAACCAACCACTGAATACTAGTGTTGCAGTAGGATATCCTCAAAACAATGCAAATCAGCCCCCATATAGGAATTCTGACCAAGAGAGACTAGATGAGCTAACCAAATAGGTGAAGAAACTGAATATGGAGGTGACTTATTTGAAAAACTAGAACAATCAGCTTCAAGCTGCTCAAAGAGGTATGCAGTCCAATTATAGCAGAGAAAATCAAGATATTCAACAAGGACAACATTTGGATAGAAGTCAGCATCTTGAAAGAGGATATAATGATAGAGGACATAATTATAATAAAGGACAATCCTCAGGCCAAAAATTTGATCAGGGTCAGACTAGTGGACAAGGGTTTGATAGGAGACAACCACCCAGACAGAGTAGAACTTGGAATACAAGACCTAACAATGGAGGATTCCCCACCCCATTAGATCAACCAGTCAATCAACCAATCAATCAAGAGAAGCCTCCTAGTGGCGTATATTTGGCTGAGGCTGCCTTATCAGGATGGTGTAGGCTCCATAAAACAAGTCTACATTCTAAGTTAGATTGCCTAGAATTCTAGACAATAGCTTGAATCTTCTAGTATGAAGTGGAGAAAAATTCGAGTAATCAGGAGATGGTACCATCCACTCCTTATGATTCATTAGTCTTGGTGCTCAATCATGCTCCATTTCCATAGAGTAGGGAGAATGTTGGTGTAGGAGCACACCTAGGCTGACCTCCTCCTTGTTTGTCTTCAATTTTGGCTTGTACTGACCTTAGCCAAGTCAGGGATGTTGATGTGTTTGCTTTGGACCTTAGAAGGTCTTGCATTTGTGTGATGGGTTGGTCATTAGGACTAAAACCATCCTAGTGTTGTTATGTTGTCATATTTTGCTTTGATTGAGCTTTGGACAGCAGGTGTTAGTATCTAATGCATTAAATGTGTCAAAGCCATATCCTCATTGTTTGGAGATGCCAAGGGACAATTAAGAGGTTGTTGATTCATAATCAAGGTGTTAGAGGTCCAAGGATTCGAGATCATGACATAGTGGAAGTTGCAAAATGCTGTTGTAAGGTTGCATGGCAAGATTTGTGGAATTGCATGCAACTTAACTATTGGATTCCCTTAAAATCAGGGATGTGGAGTCGAGCAACTCCCCTTGAATCATGGTGAAGGAATCCCTAATAGGAGTGAAGGCTCGTAGAAGCAGTAGTTAGTGATTGTAATCAAAGTTTTTGGTGTGGAATAGAAGACAGTTTGTAGAAATTCTATATTTTGTGTGAAAATCCCATGTGTTTTTGAGAAAGTGATATCAAAGGCGTCATATTTTCTGTTTGAGCATTGTCTTTGTGATCATTGGATAGTGTAGAGAAATTTTCATCTTGTATTCCAATTGCTTAGTATAGATTTGTTGTTCTTAGTCTAGAGATTAGAGTGTAAGGTGTCTATTTTCTCTGTTTTTGAGCAGTTAGGGTAATATGGCTCCCCCATAAACTCTGTCATCGGGATTTCCCTGAGACTAGCAGAATATGAAAGGGGAGCCACACACTTGTAAATACTTAGCCTTAGGAAACATGTGGAATGAAGCTAGCATATGGAAAACAGAACCCTAGGCGAGCTCTTGTTACCCAGTTAGGAGTTTGGTAGTGAAAATAGGAAGAACTTAGACAGGGGCAGAAGGTACACTACGGAGCCTATACGGTTTCATGAAGGTTTTGATCACATTTTTCCATATTGAAAAGGATTGAAGCTTGAACAATCCAATAGTGTGAGGAATCAGCAAGGAATTCCTAAAACCCTAGCTATTAGGCCTATTAGCCCTAATCCTCCTTGATTGTAGGAAACAACTGTACGGTACAGATAGAGGTCTGAAACTTGATGAAAGATTTAAAGCCCTAAAAAGGGTATCAGAAAGTGCCATTTATTTGCTATTTCATTTGGAGAGTGTGGGCAGGAAAAGCCAAAAACTGACTGGTAAGGGCTAGTAGGGTTTAGGCCTCACCAAGACAATTTCATGAAATCGGGTAGTTTGAAGGTTGAATACCGAGCAAGATGGACCCATTTGGATGTGAAAAGCATGAAGACAGTACCTATAGTTCCCTTGTAAGTAGTTTTAGTTGGTTGATGAAGTTGGCACTTAGAACCTTCTAAGTCCAAGGAAGAGTAATTAGTTGCAAGAAGGTAAAGCACAAGAGGAAACTCTTTGAGAAGAGTTTGGGCAGGGCTTGGTTGTTCATCCAAGTTCAACAAGAACCAGTGATAGTAGGTTCAAGGAAGGAGACAGTGAAAAGGTCTCTATTAGACTGTGCAAGCAACCTTTGGTCATATCTTACACCATATTGGTGATCCACCAAAGGTAAAGCACAAGAGGAAACTCTTTGAGAAGAGTTTGGGCAGGGCTTGGTTGTTCATCCAAGTTCAACAAGAACCAGTGATAGCAGGTTCAAGGAAGGAGACAGCGAAAAGGTCTCTATTAGACTGTGCAAGCAACCTTTGGTCATATCTTACACCATATTGGTATCAGAGCTTAGCTTGATTCAAGGCTTGTGATTGATGTTGCAGCCCACTGAGTCAGTAGGAGAGAACATACTAGAGGAAAGAACCATGGTGACAAATGCAGAGCTAGCTAAAAAGGTAGAAGAGCAAGAGGAATACAACCGGTTGCTTAGAGAAAGGATATCTCAAATGGAGAAACTCTTGGATGAAGTCCATGAGACAACAGATACTGTGAAGGACAAGATAAAGTAGAAGGAAGAGCAGGAAGCCAAGGAAAAAGAAGAGGATTTGGAGGAGGAAGCTCCAAAGCCTGACCCTGTTCTTGCTGAAGAACCATTCTTGAAGGCATTGCAAGCCTTAAGTGGTAAAGCATTGGATGGTGTGCCACTTTTTAGTGGACAAATGGACCCTGATTCAGTTGTGGACTGGATTGAGAGCATTGAAAATCACTTTGAGTGTGATGGTATAACAGAGGCCCAAAAGGTAAAGGTGGCCAAGTCAAGGTTGAGAGGAGCAGCTCTCACATGGTGGAAGTTTGTACAATTTGAAAGAGAGAAAGAAGGCAAAGGTCCCATAGTTTCATGGAGAGGAATGGTAACTAAGATAAGGCAGACCTATCTCCCTGATGATTATGAAGTCTAGTTGCATAGGAGAAGACACAATTTGAGGCAAAAATATATGGATGTTCAAACATATACAGAGGAGTTTCAAAAATTGTGCCTTAGATCAAAGGTGGTTGAAGATGAAAGCATCAGGTTAGCAAGGTACCTAAATGGACTCGAGTGGTCTATCCAAGAATACATGAGTTTGGTAAACTTCAAAATAGTCTGCCAATGCTATCAAATGGCTTTGAAGATAGAGGAGAAAGGCAAAAAGAAACAAGAAAAAAATCCCAAAGGTAGAGGTAAAGGGAAAGACAACAGAGGACAAAGAAGAAGTTATAGTGGAAGAAGTTCAGAACCAAGAGCTCAAGGAGAAGTCATATTTTCTAAACAGCAAGAAGGAAGCTCTAGTAGAGGTGGTAGAGGAAGAGGTTTCAGCTCCAGAGGAAGAAGTGGTGGACAAGGGAGAGGTAGCTACTTCACCAACATGAAATGTTACCACTGCAACCAATTGGGACACCTGGCCTATAGATGTCCAGAGAAAGGTAGTACTTCTCATGGAGGAGATAAGAGGACTAATCTGATTCAAGATGAGACTACTACAGCAAACAAACAACCTGAAGTACCATTGAGCTCAGAGGAAGGTGAGATCCTCATGATGAGAAGGACTTTGATCAAAGAACCGGTTAAAGAGGAGCCAAGCCAAAGAAGGTCCTTGTTTAGGATAAAGTGCAAAATGATGGGGAAAGTGTGTAAGGTCATTATAGACTCAGGTTCTACTGACAATATTGTGTCAGAGGAGGCAGTCAACAAGCTGAAATTGACAAGGATACCTCACAACAATCCTTACAAGGTCACATGGCTCAATAAGGGTCAACATGTCTTGGTGAATGAACAAGCATGGGTGGAGTTCTCAATTGGCAAGTACAAAGACAAAGTTTTGTGTGATGTGTTACCTATGGATGCATGTCACTTGCTTCTAGGTAGACCATGGCAATTTGACTGCCAAGCTGTGCATGATGGAGCTAAGAATTCATATACCTTCAAGAAAGACAATGTAACCTTCAAGATTCAGTCTTTGCTAGAAGACACAGAGGTGTAGATAGCAGGTTCTAAACTACTCATAGCTGGTGAAAAAGAGTTCTTAAAGGCCTTGGAAGAAGGAGAAGGAGTTGGCTATGCAGTGATGATAAAGCCAAGAGAGGTGAGCAAAGAGAAAGCAGCTGAAAAGCAAGAGTTACCCAAGGAGATATAGAATTTGTTGCAGACCTATGAAGGTATTGTAAGTAGTGGTCAATCAGCAACATTACCTCCTAAAAGAGCCATAAGTCATAGGATAGACTTGATACTAGGAGCTACCCTTCCAAACAAAGCAGCCTACAAGATGACACCTCAGCAAAATGAGGAAATAGCCAGGCAGATTCAAGAACTTCTTGACCAAGGTCTCATTAGGAAAAGCATTAGTCCATGTGCAGTACCCACTATCTTAGCACCTAAGAAGGGAGGAGAATGGAGGCTTTGTAATAATTCTAGGGCAATAAATAAGATAACCATCAGGTATAGGTTCCCTATCCCTAGGATTGAAGATCTCATGGATTGTCTAGGTGAAGCTAGGTACTATACCAAGATAGATTTAAAGAGTGGTTATCACCAAATTAGGATACGTGAGGGTGATGAGTGGAAAACAGCCTTCAAAACCAATGAGGGTCTCTATGAGTGGCTAGTTATGCCATTTGGCTTGTCTGATGCCCCCTCCACATTCATGAGACTCATGAATGAAATCCTCAAATACTACATTGGCAAGTTTGTAGTAGTGTATCTTGATGATAAACTAATCTATAGCAGAACAAGAGAAGATCACCTCCAACACATTGAGTTGATTTTCAAGAATTTTTAGGAGGAGAGGCTGATGATCAATCTGGAAAAGTGTGAGTTCATCAAAACAGAGCTGGTGTACCTTGTATTTGTGCTATCACATGGCAACTTGAAGATGGACAGTAGCAAGGTAGAAGCCATTCTCAATTGGCCTACTCCAAAAACAACAACAGAGGTAAGAAGCTTCCATGGTCTTGCTCAGTATTATAGAAAATTCATAAGACAGTTTAGTGCTATTTTTGCTCCTATGTTGGATACCATTAAACGAGGAATGAAAACCAAGTTTGTATGGAATGAGCAAGCTAACAAGAGTTTTGAGTTGCTAAAGGAAAAGATAGATACCCAACCTGTTTTAGTGTTGCCAAGCTTTGAGAAGCTATTCACTACTGAGTGTGATGCAAGCAATGTAGCTATTGGAGCTGTTCTCAGTCAAGAGGGCAGACCGGTGGCTTTTCATTTAGAGAAGCTAAGTGAAGCCAAGAAGAAATATTCTTCTTATGACCTTGAGATGTATGCATTGGTCCAAGCTTTAAGGAAATGGAGGCACTATTTTCTTCCCAAGGAATTCATTGTGTATTTAGACAACCAAGCACTCAGTTTCCTGAATTCTCAAGAGAAGTTGAGTCACAGGCACATGAAATGGGTGAAGAGTCCTCACAATTCAGGAAATACAGTTGAAGAGCATGGGAATAGATCATTTCAAAGATCTATATGCAGATGATGAAGACTTTGCAGATATTTATAAGGTATGTCTTGAGTACAAGAATCATTTCCATAGCAAATATGCTGAGTATACCTTGCAAAGAGACCTTTTGTTTAAAGGAAATCAGCTTTGTGTTCCTAAAGGTTCTATTAGGGAGAACTTGATACAAGAGAAACATAATGGTGCATTGAGTGGTCATTTTGGGATCACCAAAACTCAAGAACTGGTTCAAAGGTTTTACTATTGGCCAAAGATGAATCTAGATGTCAAGAGGTATGTGGAGAGTTGTGTGGTGTGTCAAAAGGCAAAAGGCACTTCTTCAAATGCAGGCCTATACCAGCCATTGCCTATCCCTTCTAGTCCATGGGAATGCTTAAGCATGGACTTTGTAGTTGGTTTACCCAAGACAAAGCAAGGTATGGATAGTGTTTATGTTGTTGTTGACAGATTCAACAAAATGGCTCACTTTGTGCCATGCAAGACAACCAATGATGCCAGTCAAATAGCCTCTCTTTTCTTCAAAGAGATAGTCAGGATTCATGGCTTACCAATCAACATTGTATTAGATAGAGATACCAAGTTTATGAGTCATTTTTGGAAGACTCTTTGGCAGAGAATGGGCACCAATTTGTCTTTTGGATTTGCATACCATCCCAAAACTGATGGTCAGACCGAAGTTGTGAATAGGACACTTGGAAACCTCTTGAGATGCTTGACCAAGGAGTATGGTCAACAATGGGATCAGATTATTGGGCAAGCTGAATATGCCTATAATGATACTGTCAATAGATCAATAGGGAAGAGTCCCTTTGAAATTGTGTATGGTCTACATCCCAGAGGTGTTTATGAGCTGAGAGAGTTGAAGGATGGAGTCAAGGGAAGTGGATATGCTGATGACTTTGCTTGTGCAATGCAAGAGATTCATGAGACAGTCAGAAAAGCCTTGGTAGAAAATACCATGAAGCATAAGATTAAGGTGGATGAGCATAGGAGGGAAGTATAATTCAATGTGGGAGACTAAGTGATGGTCCTTTTGAACAAGGCTAGATTGCGGAAGGGAGTTGCTCATAAGTTGCAAATGAAGAGGATAGGTCCCTGTCCTATCTTGGAGAAGTATGGCAACAATGCTTTCAAGGTGCAATTGCTAGATGACAGTGGATTGTCCCCTATTTTTAATGTTGTAGATCTAGTGCATTACAAAGGACCACCCCAAGACTTGGATCAGATCCTCCATGAAGTCAGTCAAGATGTAGAAGAACTCAAACTGCCCCCTGCTACAGTCAAAGAAGCTGATAAGATCTTGGATACCAGCGTCTACAAGAGAACAAGAACCAAGGAGTACAAAGAACATCTGATCCAAAGACAAGGACAACCTGAAGTTGATGTAGTATGGATCAAAGAGGCAGAGTTCAAGAAGTTGGGCATTGATCTCAACTTGCTCAATCCAAGGATGGATTGAATTTTTCTATTTTGGGGAGGATGGTGCAGGAGCACACCTAGGTTGACCTCCTCCTTGTTTGTCTTTAATTTTGGCTTGTACTAACCTTAACCAAGTCAGGGATGTTGATGTGTTTGCTTTGGACCTTAGAAGGTCTTGCATTTGTGTGATGGGTTGGTCATTAGGACTAAAACCATCCTAGTGTTGTTATGTTGTCAAATTTTGCTTTGATTGAGCTTTGGATAGTAGGTGTTAGTATCTAATGCATTAAATGTGTCAAAGCCATATCCTCATTGTTTGGAGATGCCAAGGGACAGTTAAGAGGTTGTTGATTCGTAATCAAGGTGTTAGAGGTCCAAGGATTCGAGATCATGACATAGTGGAAGTTGCAAAATGCTGTTGTAAGGTTGCATGGCAAGATTTGTGGAATTGCATGCAACTTAACTATTGGATTCCCTTAAAATCAGGGATGTGGAGTCGAGAAACTCCCCTTGAATCATGGTGAAGGAATCCCTAATAGGAGTGAATTCTTGTAGAAGCAGTAGTTAGTGATTGTAATCAAAGTTTTTGGTGTGGAATAGAAGACAGTTTGCAGAAATTCTGTATTTTGTGTGAAAATCCCGTGTGTTTTTGAGACAGTGATATCAAAGGCGTCATATTTACTATTTGAGAATTGTCTTTGTGATCAGTGGATAGTGTAGAGCAATATTCATCTTGTATTCCAGTTTCTTAGTATAGATTTGTTGTTCTTAGTCTAGAGATTAGAGTGTAAGGTGTCTATTTTCTCTGTTTTTGAGTAGTTAGGGTAATATGGCTCCCCCATAAACTCTGTCATCGGGATTTCCCTGAGACTAGCATAATATGAAAGGGGATCCACACACTTGTAAATACTTAGCCTTAGGAAACATGTGGAATGAAGCTAGCATATGGAAAACCAAACCCTAGGCGAGCTCTTGTTACCCGGTTAAGAGTTTGGTAGTGAAAATAGGAAGAACTTAGACAGGGGCAGAAGGTACAGTACAGAGCCTGTACGGTTTCATGAAGGTTTTGATCACATTTTTCCATATTGAAAAGGATTGAATCTTGAACAATCCAATAGTGTGAGGAATCAGCAAGGAATTCCTAAAACCCTAGCTATTAGGCCTATTAGCCCTAATCCTCCTTGATTGTAGGAAACAACTATACGGTACAGATAGAGGTCTGAAACTTGATGAAAGATTTAAAGCCCTGAAAAGGGTATCAGAAAGTGCCATTTATTTGCTATCATTTGGAGAGTGTGGGCAAGAAAAGCCAAAAACTGACTGGTAAGGGCTAGTAGGGTTTAGGCCTCACCAAGGCAATTTCATGAAATCGGGTAGTTTGAAGGTTGAATACCAAGCAAGATGGACCCATTTGGATGTGAAAATCATGAAGACAGTACCTATAGTTCCCCTGTAAGCAGTTCTAGTTGGTTGATGAAGTTGGCACTTAGAACCTTCTAAGTCCAAGCAAGAGTAATTAGTTGCAAGAAGGTGTTGATCCACCAACGGTAAAGCACAAGAGGAAACTCTTTGAGAAGAGTTTGGGCAGGGCTTGGTTGATCATCCAAGTTCAACAAGAACTAGTGATAGCAGGTTCAAGGAAGGAGACAGTGAAAAGGTCTCTATTAGACTGTGCAAGCAACCTTTGGTCATATCTTACACCAAATGTACATGAGGAGGAATCAGACCAACTTAAAGAAGAGGCAGATTAGGTGTGCAATGGGGATGAAATTACACAGCTATTCAATGAAAATTCAATGAATGACAATGGTCCCATCGATGAGGAAGAAGCTTATATTGAAGAGGTGCAGACATTCCAATGACCTGCTAAGAAGTATGATTTGAGGGACCTACCACATAGGTGTCCACAAGCTGGAGGCCCCTTCACCACCTACATTCCACCAAACAACTTTACTATGCCTCTAGATCCTAATGCCAACAATAACCCACCATATCCTCAGGTGTCTAGGCAATATTTATCTAAAGATCAAGGACCTATGGAGATGTCAAACAAGGACAGAGTGGTGGAATACCCAAGGGAGGGCTTTGCTGACCTGAGTGAGGAAAAACTGGCCATATATGTTGCAAAAGAACTCAAGAAGATAAAGGTAAGTCTCTCTACATTTGAGTTATTGAGATTTCCAACCATTAGGAATGTAGTTCTAGGAGATTACAATGCAAATTCTATATCACAAGACAAATCAGTTAGTGAGTGTTTCAATAAAGCATCCAGTTCTCAACCAGTAAGAGGGAAAAATCAGACTCATAATCAAGTTCATGTGCCTCCTAGAGATAAGGGGAAAGAGAAAGATAGAACTCAAGTTGCTTAAGTGGATACTCCCTTAACTCTGTTTCAAGGGAAAATAGACACTCCTCCATTCCTGATCTCTGTTCGTATATTTGGTAAGAACTTGCACAATTGTTTGTTGCATTCTGATGCTTCCACCAATGTAATGCCTTTTGGAGTATGTAGGGCCCTAGGTATTACTCTTGTTGATTCCCAAAAGAAGGTTACTTAACTAGATAGAACTAAAGTTAGTGTTGTAGGGGAATTAAACATGATTCATATGTAGGTTGCTTCTGACCCTATAATTCAACAAGTTATTAATATATAGGTGGAAAATATACCTGATGCTTATGGCATGATTTTGGGAAGAGACTTCACTAGGGCCTTGAATGGATATGTCTCAACTGATCACTCTCACATGTGGCTTCCCTAGAAGAGAGTGCCAGACTAGGTCAGAATTGAAAGAGAACCCAAAATGAAATACATGATCACAGAATATTAGAATACCTCCAATGAAATACTAATATCAGAAGTGAGTATGGGTAATTACGTGCTTGTAACTCCTTTTGAAGAGTCAGACGTAGAAGAGATCCTTATGTTGCATACAATGCTTGTGGATTTCACAAAGTAATCTAGTGACCCTAAAGGTCTAGTGGAATCGGTTGAGGAAGATGTTCATGAGGATCACCAACTCAGCCTATTAGACAATTTCCAAGAATTCATTCAGAAATGCATTGAGGATCAGATTCAATTGGGTAGGGAAATGAATTTCAGAGATTTGCTCTTGCCAAATTGGTGCAGGGTCCATATGCCTCCCACTTTGAACTAGACTGTTACTTATGCTAGACTGCAGTAGAACAAGTACAAAAATGTATCAATCCCATCCTAGTAGTCAAAATCAATATTCAGAATGTTCAATATTTAGAATGTTACTTATGATGCTTTTTGAGGAACCTTCTAGTAGCAACAACGCAAGAGATACAACAAGGAAGTTTGCAGTTGCTGGTTGTTGGACTTTAAGGTTTGATGGATCTAAATCAAAACAAGGAGCTGGGGCAGGATTTGAGTTAATCAGTCCAAAAGGTAAGACTTTCTTTGCTGCTCATAAACTTCAATTTCATTGCACTACTAATGTAGTAGAATATGAGGCTTTGGACCATGGGTTGCTAATGGCACTAAAGAAAAAGGTCAAGATTTTGCAAGTCTTTGGGGATTCTAAGTTAGTGGTCAAGCAAGTTAAGAGGCAGTGCTCTTGTCATGACATAAGAATGACCAATTATAGGCATAGAGTATGGGACTTTATCTAAGGATTTGATACCTTCAACATTCAGTTGATACCACATAATAAGAATCGAACAACAGATTCTCTTGCTCAAGTAGCTAGTACATTGCAGCCTTTGTCCCTTTCTGGATTGAAGAAGTTTACAGTGGAATTAACCCCAGTGCCTTCAGTACCTGACAATGTCACTAATTTCTAGGTATTTGAAGATGATAAGCATATTTTAGATTTTATCACAAGTTCATATGTCTTTTCTTTTCAGATTATTGATGAAACTGAACCTCAAGAAGCAGAGATGGATCTGGAAGGAGTAATCAATCTGAAGACTAATACTATTCCCAAAGGAATGGTGCAGTTAAAAAGGAATTTTGATTTAGACAAGGTTAGGGATCAAGAACAAGATGCCAAGAAGGAGTCCATCAGTGGAAAATGTGAGACATACAATATGGGAACTCATGAGGATGTTAGGAATGTCTTCATTGGTAAAGTATGTACTCCAGAAGAGAGGAAAGGAATAATTGACACATTACATACATATCAATATGTGATAGCTTGGAGTTATGAGGATTTGAAAACTTATGACACATCAATTATAACTCACACTATCCCTCTGAAGCCAGGAGTGAAACCTTTCAGGTAGAGGCAAAGGCCAATCAATGCCTTGTTGTAACCCATAATTAAAAAGGAAGTGCATAAGCTATTGTCTACAAGAATCATATTCCCAGTCAGACACTCTATTGATGGTGTTTTCTGCACAACTCAGCCAAAATATAATATCCTATCTCTCTTGAAAGGTAAATCTCTATAAGCAAGCCTCAAGGGATAACCCCAAGGTCTCTAATGTCAGGTCTTGACAATGCATAAACAACTCAGTGATAAATGTGAAAATGCTGGTAATCACAAGGGGACCTTACTACAAGCAAAGACTGAATATTCAATTTATCAGATCTAGCGATATGATGATACTTCAATCCTAAATCTAATCCAGATAATAAAGAAATGACAAAAGATAATGGTTTCAGAAAGATCACTAAGATTACTGCTACTCTAAGATTAACAATGCAAATGATGAAATACTCGAAATGGACCAATCCCCCATAAACCAATTCTTGCTTAACTCAGATGAATCTACAATCTTACAAGAATAGTGCAATCTTCTAAGGTGTTAAAGATTTTTAGATCATGAACATTCATCCAAGACAACCCCAAGGCAATTGAAATGAATAAACCTCCACAATTGAACTAAGCACAATGAATGTATGGTCCAGGCTAAATTTACAAAGTGACTAACAATCAGCTAGCTGTGAAAAGTATGGACCAAGGATTGTTGCAACATTTCAAGCATCAAACCACAAAAACCATTGAATCATATCTAATCCTAAACATCAAAGATATATACTTTCTTCAAAGCAATTTAAAAGATAGAATAACAAGAACCATGCTAGATAAGAATAACACAAGTATGGCACCAAATCACAATGTCATTACTTGCATAAAATTATCCACTGAAACAAAAATTTCAGTCTTTTGTTACAATATTTTCTTGAGAACAACTACTTTCTAACTCTTACTCTACTGCTTAATTCACTCTAGTATCCAAAGTATTTTTATCTTTTCTATCTATCTAGCCCTTACAACTAAGGCAGATTGCCATATTAATAGAAACCCCCCAAGATATGTTGGCCTAGTTAGGGTTTACAATAATAATTTTCCACAAAATAGGTCGGCCAAGAGAAATTCAAAATAAAATAAAATATGCATTAAATGCTTGAACTTCATCCAGGTCGGCCTGGGATCTCCAATACAGTTTGTTGGAATAATGTGCCTCAATCTCACAGGCTGAAACCTCTAAAGAGAAAATTTGATGTGACATCCTTATTGTTTGACCGACTAGTAGCTGTGGAACCTTGTGAAATGTTCAGGTCACTGAGATCTTGTTGATGTCTTGTTGATTGGACCTATCGTTGTGACTTGTAGTGTTCGTTGTAATCCTCTGGCGAGTGGATTGGTCTTTCCGGTGGGCTGGTGTCTAATGGTTATCGGGGAGACTCTGGGTGACAAGTGATTTCAGGGAGAGATTTGAACATTCGATATATCTCATTCTGATAGTGTAAGTCTCACCAATAAGTATACACTTGGAGTTTTCAGGATAACATGAAGGCTCATTATGACCTCTTGGCAATAGATGGTATGTCTCGCTGAATAGCTACACTCAGAGTCTTTGGAGTAACATGAATGATTTGGTATGAAGTCTTAGCAATGGATGTATGTCTCAGCGATGGTGTAGTTTGTTGTCGGTATGAATCCTAGCGAAGGGTGGTTTTGGGGTAGCTTGGAACCTTTAGTGTTACCTCTCAGCGATAGCGGTAAGTCTTGTCGACAAGTGTTCTTTTCGGTATGACTTGAAGGGCTCGGTACAATCTCTCACCGAAGAGCAATAGTCTTGCTAATGGGAATGCTGATGTCTATGTGACTTTGGAACTTTGATATGATCTCTTGGAGAATAGTGATAGTCTTGCCGAATAATGCTACTTGTGCTGGTCATCGGTATAATGTCTCAACAAAATGGTGTGTCTCGACGACAGTTTGTGAACTCGGTATAACATCTTGCCAATTGTGAGGACTCTTGGTGATATCGACGATTAGGTCTTGTGGTGTCGGGGAGACATGGTTAGTGTCTCACCGACATGTGAACACAGTTTGGATGCTTTGACTAATTGAAAGACTATCCTACGTGGTGTGTCTTCAACCAATCAGAGAAGCTAAATGGGAACCATTGGAAGTTAGTCTATTGTGGCCATTTTTGTGAGGAAGTTCAACAGACAGGGATGACATGGATGTACTCTGTAATTACAGACGATGTTCGGTTCGATCAATAGTTGGACAAATAGTTGGATGAATCGTTTGATGTGTGATCAGTGTGAATTCAATTATGAGAGCATTGCAAATTGAATGTTCTATACAAGGTTGATCAAGGAGTTGTGCTATTGTAAATTAACATGAGAGAGTGAAGCCTGTACTCTGTATGTAATTTGCTTACTATAATACAAAGGGGTTTTTCTTGGTGTGGTGGGTTTTTTTTTCCATAAGGGTTTTCCCACGTAAATCTGGTGTTCATATGTGTATGTTAATTTCTCCGTTTCTGCTATTTCTTAGAAGTGTACCTTAATTGGACTGTAATTGAAAAATTTAAAAGCACCTTTGTATTCTTCCCTGAGGTTTTGACATTAGGAGAGTTGTTTCTACACCTTAGCTTTCCTTACAAGTGGTATCAGAACCTAGCCAATTGTGTTATTGATAGGAGTGGGGTTGGAGGAATCAATCACAAATTCCTGCTTTAGGCCTTTCCTTGTAAGACCTTCTTGGTGTTTTGCTTCACCAATCTAACCTATAGGTCCCTACTCTTGAGTAGGTGCCCCTGGTTTGTCTGCCAACCCCTCTTCTATCAACAAGCTTCCCTTCTACCAAGCCAACCTTGGTGATACCACATATTCTCCATTGGCCCTTACTCTGCCTTAAAGACCAAGTTCACTCCACCTTCAACTTGATAACTTGCAGAGGTGTAACAAATTTAAAAAGCTTCAAGGGACTCTATCTAGGGTTCTTGTACTTCCTCAAGACTCCCTTTAACCATCGCTTCCATTAATCCCTTCCTAGGGTTTGAAAAGGCTACAAGCCTTGAGCCTCTAATTAGGCCTTTGAATAGAGGTAAAGTGCTTTTCTCTTCTAAACCCACCAAAAGACTTAGGTTATTTGTTTAGAGTTTGAATTTCTCATGCCTATGCCTCAAATATTTTTAGGGTTTTACTCCTGTATAGCCCGTACACTGCTCAAACACAGAAATGGATAAAAAGCTAGGGTTTCTAAGTTTTCTCAAGCTAATTTAAGAATGTCAAAGAGTTCTCCCACCAAACAGCCTATTAGAACCTCCTCCTGACCTCTAAGCATAGCTAAGACCCTCAAGAAAAATCACAAGAAAGAATTTCTTCAAAAACTCAACTCCCCTGCAAGTTATGATTCTTTTACTACAAGTCTGCCCCAACCGGACTTGCACTGGCTCACCTAGGGCACATTTTGCTAGCAACTCCTGCACTGCAACAAACCCTAATAGCTATCATATTTACACTAAGGGATCCCAGACACAAATCCCAAAGGGCCATACAATTTGTACAGTGGGAAGGTGCTCTACGACTCCATTCTTTCAAAACTGCCTGTTACAGGCCAAAAAACACAGGAAACAGAAATATTTACAAATACAAGATGAATATGATTTAAAAAACCAAAAAAATAACACACTAAGCTTTCTCAATGTTAATACTACATACTACAACCAAAAAAACAATAGAGTCACTCCATTAAAGCTCAATATAAATGCAAAACACAGGAAACTGACTTTCAAAATGTTGTTTCTTTCAGCTTTACAAATTGTCACTCTAACAAAATGCCTCCAACCCTATCTCATGGTCGAAGCATGCCTTAAATAGGCCTTCAAACAATTTAGATGCTTGGGTCGAGCTCATAGATGACCTAATGGTGAGTGTTATAAAACACACTGTGTTTTCTAACCCCTTGCCAACTTTTGACAACTTAGCACAATGATGTTGCAAAACTATTTAACACTTGTCACCTTCTTTCCCAAAGTTCAAAAACAACCCACAACACCCAACACAATGGTCAACATGACCTTATGATAACACAACAAAATTTGAACTTCCTTCTGGACTTCAGGAAAACCCAATGTTTCCCAGGTGCTCCTGCACCATTCTCCCCCTCTTAGCTCAGACAACTAAGGAATTTTAGGAGAGATCAGAGATATATCAATGCCTTGCTTCTTAAAGTCTACTTCTTCTACCTAGGTAGCTTTAGATTCATGCTTGTTCTTCCATTTTACAAGATGCTCCATGTACACCTTGTTCCTTGTAGCCTTCTTCACTCTTGACTCCAAGATCTTCTCTGCTTGTAGCTTGTCTGGAGTTGGTAGTGTCATGTTGCTGACATCCTTGAATACCTCCCTACTATTCTGATCCATGTCAGTGACTGTCCCCTTATACTTGATCAGATCAGCCACATTAAACACTAGAGATATGCCTAGGTCTGCTAGTAATTCCACCTTGTAAGCATTCTGTCCATACTTGGCTAACACCTTGCATGGTCCCACTCTTTTCATCTGAATTTTGGTTGACATTCCCTTCTGCAATCTGGATTTGTTAAGGTGGACCATGACATAGTCCCCTACTACAAATTGAACATTTTTCCTTGACATATCTGCCTTCTCCTTCACTTTTTGTGTAGCCTCAGGGTGTTGTCATAATAGTGGTTTACAATTCCTGAGAGGAACGGATTTTAGCTGAAATCACATATTTTTAGAAAATATAATAATTTAAGCCTTAAAAAGTTCCATTTTAAGGATTCCAATTGAAGAGGGTTTGATCAAATCACCTTAGATCAAACCCCCTTGGATAGAACCTCGCTAGTTTTAAACCATACCTATAAATCTGTCTCCTTTACACCTATCAAAATCGATAAAAAATCACTTTTGATTTAGATTTTGGGGATCAAATGAATTCATTTAAAATTTATTTCAAATGATTATGGTATTCCTCAGAACAAGCTATCCAATGAATATAATTTTAATATGTTTTGGTTTTGTTATGTATTTGTTTTTAAGTTTTATTAAACATAGGTTTTTCATCAAAAATGAATTTCTTTGTTCTTCACATGTGGAAAAATAGAAGATTATCAAAAAATTAAAAAATATGACCAGATATTGAAGTCCTTGATCCAACAAAAAATTAAATTAAATTTTGACATATACAAAAAAAGTTACCGTTATCTGATTAATTGTAATTCATTTGACTTTGAAATTTGATTAAGGAAAAAATATTCAATAAAAATTATCTAACCAAGTGGAAGCACTAGATATCAGAGTTACAAATCTAAATTTGAAAGAATTAGAATTTTATCCTTCATGGAAAAAAATTATGCATTATACGATTGTCGTCACTTTTTAAAAATGTTGTTTTAAAAAATCTATTTTGTGGGAGATGGAAAAAGTGCAATTTGATTCCAAAATTTTGAAAAAATATTTTTAGAATCTACAGACAAAATTTGATGAGACTCTAGTTTGCACCATCTTCAAATTCCTCACAGTTTAGCCGCTATAGGTGCCCGAATGTGAAGATTTAGTTAAAAATAATAATTTCAGTGTCCGGTTTGGCCAAAAATTGTAAACCACTATTATGGGATCACCCCTCAGTAACTGTCTTCTTGACCCGCTCCTGGATCTCCTTCATTGTCTGACTAAAGTCTTCTACATGTCCACTCCTATTCTCCATAGATCCAAGGTCTCTGAGCTCATAAATGCCTCTTGGGTGCATCCCATACACAACTTCAAATGGACTCTTCCCTGTGGTTCTATTTACACTGTCATTATAGGCATATTTAGCTTGGGAAATAACCATATCCCATGTCTGTCCATATTCTTTAGTTAAGCACCTTAAAAGATTACCAAGCACCCTGTTGACCACCTCTATTTGACCATAGGTTTGAGGATGGTAAGTTGATCCAAATGACATATTTTTTCCCAATCTGCTCCATAGATTCTTCCAAAAGTGACTCATGAACTTCACATCTCTATCAGAAACAATGCTTAGAGGCAAGCCATGGATCCTTACAACCTCCTTGAAGAAAAGGTGAGCTATGTAACTAGCATCATGAGTAGTTTTGCAGGGAATAAAATGACTCATCTTGCTAAATCTGTCTACCACAACATAAACACTGTCAAAACCAGTCTTAGTCTTAGGAAGACCTACCACAAAATCCATGCTCACACACTCCCATGGTCTGTTAGGAATGGGTAGGGGTTGATATAAACCAGCATTGCTAGCTCCTCCCTTAGCTTTCATGCACACAACACACTATTCCACATACCTTCTAACATCTCTTTCCAACTTAGGCCAATAATAGAACCTTTGTACTAGCTCCAAAGTCTTATTTATGCCAAAATTCCCACTAAGACTGCCATTATGCTTTTCCTAAATCAGATTTTCCCTCATTGACCCTCTTGGAACACATAACTGATTGCCTTTAAACAACAACCCACTTTGCAAAGTATACTCTGAGTATTGACTATGGAAGTGGTTCTCAAAGTTAGAACATACCTTATAGGCCTCTGAAAAGTCTTCATAACCTCCATATAGATCCTTGAAACTCTCTATGCCAATGCTCTTGAGTTGTATCTCTTGGACTATCAACAACCTTCTGCTTAATGCATCTGCCACCTTGTTCATTTGCCCTTTCTTGTGCTTGATGGTAAAAGTAAAAGCTTGGATGTATTCCATCCATTTCAAATGCCTATTACTCAACTTCTCTTGGGTGTTGATATAACTAAGTGCCTGGTTATCAGTAAAAACCACAAACTCCTTGGGTAACAAATAATGCCTCCACTTCCTAAGGGACTATACTAAAGCATATAACTCTAGATCATAGGTAGAGTACTTTTGCTTGGCTTCATTGAGCTTTTCACTAAAGAAGGCCACAAGCCTACCTTCTTGACTAAGTACTCCTCCTACTGCTACTCCACTTGCATCACACTCAACAGTGAACAACTTGTCAAAACTAGGCAATAATAGAATAGGTTGAGTTGCCACTTCTTGTTTTAGTTTCTCAAACCCTTTATCAGCCTCTTGAGTCCACTTAAACTTTGTTTTCAGACCACCTTTGATAGTATCTAGGACTGGTGCACATATACCACTAAAGTTCCTTATGAATTTTCTATAAAATTGAGCCAAACCATGAAAACTTCTCACCTCTGTTGCTGTGGTTGGTGTAGGCTAGTTTAGGATGGCTTCCACCTTGCTTGGGTCCATCTTTATGAGCCTTTGGACACTACAAAACCTAGATACACAAGCTCTTGCTTAAAGAACTCACATTTCTCAAGATTGATTGCCAACTTCTCCTCTTGCAACCTTTTAAGAACCATCTCAACATGCTTGAAGTGTTCTTCTGCTATCTTACTGAAAAATCAGTATGTCATCAAGATATACTACCACAAAGATCCCTGTGAAATCCTTAAGAAATTCATTCATGAGTCTCATGAATGTGCTAGGGGCATTTGAGAGGCTAAATGGCATCACTTTCGACTCATATAACCCATCATTTGTCTTAAAAGCTGTCTTCCACTCATCACCATCCTTAATTCTGATCTGATGGTATCCACTCTTGAGATCCAACTTTGTGAAGAACTGAGCACCTCCAAGACAATCCATCAAGTCTTCAATTCTAGGAATAGGAAACCTATACCTAATCGTGATCCTATTTATTTCCCTAGAATCAATACAAAGTCTCCACTTACCTCCCTTCTTGGTTGCTAAAGCCATTGGCACTGCACAAGGGCTGATGCTCTTTTGAATCAATCCTTGATCCAATAATTCTTGTACTTGCCTGGCTACCTCTAGGTTCTACTCTGGAGTAAGTTTGTATGCTGCTTTGTTAGGTAATGAGGCTCTAGGTATGAAGTCAATTTGATGACTTATGGCTCTCTTTGGTGGTAAATTTGTAGGTGTACCATCACTAACTATGCTTTTGTACTTATCAAGCAACCTTTGGACTGCTTCTGGTAGGACTGTCTTTTTAGCCTTATCTTCCTCTTTAGGTTGCAACACAACCACATATCCTTCATTCCCTTGGTGTAGGTCCTTAAGAAACTCCTTACCACTGCTCAACATGATGTTTGGTGCCTTTGACTGTCCCTCTCCTTCTTCTGACAGTGACTGCAGTTTGAAGGTTCTTCCATCCTTCTTGAATGAGATGGTGTTCTCTTTCCCATCATAAATGGAACTTCTGTCATATTGCCATGGTCTGCCCAGTAGCAGATGGCATGCATCCATGGGTAATACATCACAAACCAACTTGTCTTTATAGCTTCCAATTGAAAATTCCACCGTTACTTGCTCATTAACTAAAACACTCTGCCATTTATTCAACCATGTGACCTTGCAGGGGTTATTGTGAGGTACTTTCTCCAATTTCAGTTTAGTTACTACCTCCTCTGAGATTATATTATCTATTGAACCTAAATCTACTATGACCTTGCACACTTTTCCAAGTATCTTGCACCTTACTCTAAAAAGAGCTCTTCTCTGTTTTGGTTCCTCCTTGACTGGCTGTCTGATCAGAACTCTATTAAAAATTAGATTCTCTCCTACCTTAGATTATATGTGACTGATCTCAGATGCCTTAGGACTCATAGTGTCCTCTTGTGCATAGGCCACTCTCTTTTCATTGCTTGATGAAGATGCTTTCTCCGAGCATCTATAAGCAGGATGACCTAGTTGGTTATAATGATAACACTTCATGTTTGCAAAATAGGAACTGCTCCTACCTGCTCCTCTTCCTCTATTTGAACCTCCTTGAGGTCCTCTTCCTATATTATATCCACCTCTAGAAGATGTTTCACCTCCATGCTCAGTGAGCTTTGCTTCTCCTTGATTTCTTTGGTCACTGCCTCTACCTTGGTAGCCACCACACTGTCGTCTTTGATCTCTTTGATCTCTACCTTTGCCTCTGCCCTTGGAAGTCTGATCTTGCTTCCTCTTGTTCCTTTCCTCAATCTTGATAGCCAATTGATAACATTGATGTATGGTTTTAGGACTCAAAAGAGCCATCTCTTCTTGGATATTCCACTTCAAACCATTAAGATACCTAGCCACTTTGAGACTCTCATCCTCTGTCGCATTAGACCTCATACAAAGCTTTTGAAACTCTTCAGTATAAGTGTTTACATCTTGGTCCTTTTGCCTTAGACTTTTCCTCTTCTTGTGCAATTGAATCTCATATTCATTTGGCATGTAGGCTTCCTTTACCTTAGCAACCATTCCTTTCCAAGTTGATATGGGTTGTTTGCCTTCTTTTTCCCTCTCTATCTGAATAAACTTCCACCATGTCAAGGCTGATCCTCTCAATCTTGACTTAACAACCTTCACCTTCTGAGCTTCAGTGACTCCATCACACTCAAAATGATTCTCCATGCCTTCTATCCAGTCCATGACTAGATCAACTTCCATCTTTCCACTAAAAAGTGGTATGCCTTCAAGTGCTTTTCCACTCAAGGCTTTCAATGCCTTCAAGAAAGGCTCCTCCTTCAAAACAAGGTCAGGTTCAGGGGTCTTATCTTCCTCTGCAACCTCTTCTTCTTTTGGAATTCTTCCCTCAAACTGTGCACTCCTCACTACTTCTTCAAGTTGGGCTATCCTTTCCCTTAATTGCCTATTATCTTCCTCCTCTTCAACCATCTTGGCCAATTGTGCATTTGTCACCATGACGGTAGTATCACTTGACTCAACCTCTAACATATATTACTCTTTCCCAAATCTTTTGCTTGCTTTGATACCAATCTGATAGGGAGTGGGCTTGGAGGAATCAATCACATATTCTTGCTCTAGGCCTTTCCTTGTAAGACCTCCTTGGTGTTTTGCTTCACCAATCTAACCTATAGGTCCCTACTCTTGACTAGGTGCCCCTAGTTTGTCTGCCAACCCCTCTTCTATCAACAAGCTTCCCTTCTACCAAGCCAACCTTGGTGCTACCACATATTCTCCATTGGCCCTTACTCTGCCTTAAAGACCAAGTTCACTCCACCTTCAACTTGATAACTTGTAGAGGTGCAACACATTTAAAAAGCTTCAAGGGACTCTATCTAGGGTTCTTGTACTTCCTCAAGTCTCCCTTTAACCATCGCTTCCATTAATCCCTTCCTAGGGTTTGAAAAGGCTACAAGCCTTGAGCCTCCAATTAGGCCTCTGAATAGAGGTAAAGTGCTTTTCTCTTCTAAACCCACCAAAGGACTTAGGTTATTTGTTTAGAGTTTGAGTTTTTCATGCCTATGCCTCAAATATTTTTAGGGTTTTAGTCCTGTACAGCCCGTACACTGCTCAAACATAGAAATGGATAAAAAGCTAGGGTTTCTAAGTTTTCTCAGGCTGATTTAAGACTGTCAAAGAGTTCTCCCTCCAAACGGCCTATTAGAACCTCCTCCTAACCTCCAAGAATAGCTAAGACACTCAAGAAAATTCCCAAGAAATAATTTCTTCAAAAACTCAAATCCCCTGCAAGTTATGATTCTTTTACTCCAAGTCTGCCCCAACCGGACCTGCACTGGCTTGCCTAGGGCATCATTTTTCTAGCAACTCCTACACTGCCACAAACCCTAATAGCCATCATATTTACACTAAGGGAGCCTAGAAAAAAATACCAAAGGGCCGTACAATTTGTATAGTGAGAAGGTGCTCTAGGACTCCATTCTTTCAAAACTGCCTATTATAGGCCAGAAAACACAGGAAACAAAAATATTTACAAATACAAGATGAATATGATTTAAAAAACCAAAAAGATAACACACTAAGCTTGCTCAATGTTAATACTACATAATACAACCAAAAAAACAATAGAGTCACTCCATTAAAGCTCAATATAAATGCAAAACACAGGAAACTGACTTTCAAAACGCTGTTTCTTTCAACTTTACAAATTGTCACTCTAACAAAATGCCTCCAACCCTATCTCATGGTCGAAACATGCCTTAAATAGGCCTTCAAAAAATTTAGATGCTTGGGTCGAGCTCATAGATGACCTAATGGTGAGTGTTATAAAACACACTATTTTTTCTAACCCCTTGCCAACTTTTGACAACTTAGCACAATGATGTTGTAAAACTATTTAACACTTGTCACCTTCTTTCCCTAAGTTCAAAAACAACCCACAACACCCAACACAATGGTCAACATGACCTTATGATAACACAAAAAAAATTGAACTTCCTTCTAGACTTTAGGAAATCCCAATGTTTCCCAGGTGCTCCTACACCAGTTATCCTTGTGTATATGTTGGGTTTTTTGTGTCAATTCTGTTTAGTGGGAGTCTTGTAGAAGTATTGGTAATTCGAATTATAGATTAAGATGGAAAGCATGTCAAGAAAGATTGAAATTGAGAAATTCAATGGCAACAATTTTCAATTGTGGAAACTCAAAATGGAAGATTTGTTGGTTGATCATAATCTATGGCTTGTTGTGTCTGGAACGAAGCCTACAGGCATGAAGCAAGAGGATTGGGACCTTGTAGATAGAAAATATAAGGGGGTGATAAGGATTTTTTTAATACACTATGTTCTTCTGAATGTTCATCTAGAAAGGACTGGCATTGATTTATCAAGGCAAGTCCTTGGTGAATAAATTGTTCTTTAGGAAGAAGTTGTATGCTTTGAGAATGCAGGAGGGAGGATCTGGTGCTGATCATTTAAATGCTTTCAACATGTTGATTGCACAGTTAACATATGTTGGTGTGAAGATTGATGAAGAAGATCATTGTATGTTGTTATTATGTTCTTTGCCAGATTCTTGGGATCACCTGGTGATGGTTATTAGGAGTATGACATCCATTTTTAAGATGAAATATGTTATTACTTCTTTGTTATCAAAAGAGAGGAGAAGGAAATCTTCTAAGATGGCGAAGGAGGCTCTTGCTCTTAGAGGCAGATCGAAAGAAAAAGGCAAGAAGAAGGACAAGAAGTCCAAATCTAATCAGAGGGGAGATCAAAGTCTCCTAGCAAGAAGTCCAAGGTGAAGTGTTGGAATTGTTGGAAACCTGGTCATGTTTGAAAGGATTGTAAAGAGGAGAAAAAGAAGAAGAAGAATTCTTCCAACAATGATTCTTCTCAGAGTGATGCAGATGCCTTCATTGCAACCTTGGCTATGCAGGCATCAGATGATGTCTATTTGATTGATTCTGGAGCATCTTTCCACATGACAAATAGTTGGAAATAGTTGGTTGTGGAAGAGTCAGAATTCAATTCCCTAATGGAAGAGTGAAGGGAATCAATGATGTAATGCACATACCAGGTCTGGCTCAAAATTTTCTTTCTGTCAATAAGCTGAATGATATTGGAGTGCAAATCACATTCTCTGGAAATGGCTGCAAGATGACTAGAGGCTCAATGGTGCTAGCAAGGGGTGATTGTATTGGTACCTTGTATAAGCTGGATGCACATGTTGTGCAATGCAATAGTGTCTGTGTAAAGTCACAGAAAGCTATTCATGGAGGAAAAGAGGGAAAAGTTCCTGATAGCGTAAACTCTATGGAAGTTAAAATTCTAGCAGAAAAGACTATGCTTTGGCATCATAGGCTAGGCCATATTGGAGAAAAAGGTTTAGAAACCTTGAAGAATAAAAACCTGGTTGAGGGGCTTGAAGATTGTAACCTTAAATTTGAATTATGTGAACATTGTATATATGGTAAAGAACACCGTGTTTCATTTTATTCCAGTCCTCACAAATCTTCTGGTTTTCTTGATTACATACATTTTGATATTTTTGGTCTAGTGAATGTTCCTTCTTTGTCTAAGCCAAGGTACTATGTATCGTTTATTGATGATTATTCAAGAAGGGCATTTGTCTATTTTTTGAAAAGTAAATCAGAAGTGTTCAGTTGGTTTAAGGAATTTAAAAACCTTGTAGAAAATCAGACTGGAAGAAAAATAAAATGTTTAAGAACTGATAATGGCGATGAATTTTTTTTTGATGAATTTGAGAGGTACTATAAAGATCATGGGATTAAAATACATAAAACTACACCTTATACTCCGCAGCAAAATGGAGTTGCAGAAAGGTTCAACAAGACAGTGATGGAAAGAGCACGAAGTATGCTGAGTAGTGTTGGCTTGGAGGAGAAGTTCTTGGCTAAGGTAGTTGCTACAACATGTTACTTAATAAACCATTCTCCTAATTCTGCTCTTGTTGAGAAACACCTCTGGAAACATGGTCTGGTAAGAAGCCCTCTCTGATACATATTCGTGTTTTTGGTTGAGGCATATGCACATGTTCCAAATGAGAAAAGATCTAAATTGGAGAACAAGGCTATCAAATGTATTTTTATTGGCTATAGTGCTGGCATAAAAGGATATAATCTTTGGAATCTTAATACGGAGAAGGTTTTATACATCAAAAGTGTTATCTTTTGTGAGTTGAAGCCTTCTACCTTGGATTTGTAATCAGAGACAAAGTCAGAAAACAAAAAGGATGTAGTTGAAATTCCTCCTACACCAGATAAAGAGGAATTGAAAATTCAAAATGAACCTGAAATTGAGGAGAGCTCAAGCAATTCTAAGAGTTCTGAAGAAGAAGAACAACCTCAGCCTCATCAAGTGAGGAGGTCAACTCGTGAAAGAAAGCAACTTGATAGGTATGGGTTTTCTTTGATAGATTCTACTTGTGCCTATGCTTTAATTTCTAGCACTGATGAGCCTAGGTCTGTGAAAGAGGAATTTAGAATGTCTGATTCGAGCTCTTGGTTGGAAGCCATGAATGAAGAAATGGCATCATTAGAAAAGAATGATACTTGGAGTTTGGTGCCCTTGTCTGAAGGTAGAAAAGTTGTGGGCTGCAAATGGGTATTTAAAAAGAAAATAGGTCTGGATGGCAGTGTGAAAAAATATAAGGTGAGGCTGGTTGCGAAGGGTTATTCCTACGTAGAGGGAATTGATTACGGGGAAATATTTTCTCCTGTAGCTAAGCGGACATCTATTAGATTTCTTTTGTCACTTGCAGCAGTGTATGACTTAGAGATTTAACAGATGGATGTGAAGACAACATTTCTTCATGGTGATCTTGAAGAAGAAATTTATATGTCCTAGCCTGAGCACTTTGTGGAGAAAGGTAAAGAAAAACTAGTTTGCAAGTTAAAAAAATCTTTGTATGGGTTAAAGCAGTCTCCTAGAATGTGGTACCAAAATTTTGATACTTTTATTTTGTCTTTGGGATTTGTAAGATCAAAATCTGATCATTGTGTCTATTACAAAGCTGAAAGTGATCAAGTTCTTATTATTGCTCTCTATGTTGATGATATGCTATTCATAGGCAATAGTAAGTTAATGATTTATGATCTTAAGTCTCAGTTGTCTGCAAAGTTTGAAATGAAAGATCTTGGTGCAACAAGGTATATTCTGGGAATGGAAATAACCAGGGATAAGAAGAATAGAAAACTTTGGCTCAGTCAGAGTGAGTATATCAAGATTGTTCTAGAGAGATTTTGTATGAATTTTAGTAGTTTTGTTGTGCTCTGGAGGTGCCTGTGTGATCTTCGTCAAGTGGGAGATTGTTGGAATAATGTGCCTCAATCTCACAGGCTGAAACCTCTGAAAGAGCAAAGTCAGTGTGACATCCTTATTGTCTAACTGACTAGTAGCTGTGGAACCTTGTGAAATGTTCAGGTCACTGAGACCTTGTTGATGTCTTGTCGATTGGAGCTATCGTTGTGACTTTTAGTGTTTGTTGTAATCCTTTGCCGAGTGGATTGTTCTTGCCGATGGGTTGGTGTCTAATGGTTATCAGGGAGACTCTAGGTGACAAGTGATTTCAGGGAGAGATTTGAATGTTCAGTATATCTCATGCCGACAGTGTAAGTCTCACCGATAAGTATACACTTGGATTTTTCAAGATAACATGAAGGCTCATTATGACCTATTGGCAATAGATGGTATGTCTCATTGAATATCTACACTCGGAGTCTTCAGAGTAACATGAAGGCTTCGGTATGAAGTCTTAGCGATGGATGTTTGTCTTAGTGATGGCGTAGTCTATTGTCAGTATGACTCCTAGTGAAGGGTAGTTTTGGGGTGACCTGGAACCTTCGGCGTTACCTCTCAGTGATAGCGGTAAGTCTTGCTGAAGAGTGTTCTTTTCGGTATGACTTGAAGGGCTCAGTATGATCTCCCACTAAAGAGCGATAGTCTTGCCGATGGGAATGCTGATGTCTATGTGACTTTGGAACTTTGGTATGATCTCTTCGTGAATAGCAATAGTCCTTCCGAATAGCGCTAACTGTGTTGGTCATCGGTATAATGTCTCAGTGAAATGGTGTGTCTCGTCGACAGTTTGTGAACTTGGTATAACGTCTTGCCGATGGTGAGGACTCTTGGTGATATCGATGGTTGGGTCTTGTGGCATCGGGGAGACACGATTAGTGTCTCACCAACATGTGAACACAGTTTGAACGCTTTGACTGATTGAAAGACTATCCTATGTGGTGTGTCTTCGAAAAATTAGAGAAGCCGAATGGGAACCATTGGAAGTTAGTCTGTTGTGGCTATTTCTGTGAGGAAGTTAAATAGATAGGGATGACATGGATATACTTTGTAATTGGAGACGATGTTTGATTCAATCAACAGTTGGACAAATGGTTGGATGAATAGTTTGATGTGTGATCAGTGTGAATTCAATTATGAGAGCATTATAACTTGAATGTTTGGTACAAGGTTGACCAAGGAGTTGTGCTATTGTAAATTGACATTAGAGAGTGAAGCCCGTACTCTATATGTAATTTTTTTACTGTAATACAAAGGGGTTTTTCTTGGTGTGGTGGGTTTTTTTCCCTTAAGGGTTTTCCCACGTAAATCTGGTGTTCATTTGTGTATGTTAATTTCTCCATTTCAGGTATTTCTTAGAAGTGTACCTTAATTGGATTGTAATTGAGAAATTTAAAAGCACCTCTGCATTCTTCCCTGAGGTTTTAACATTAGGAGAGTTGTTTTCGCACCTTAGCTTTCCTTACACAGTTTAGACCAATGCATGTAAAATAATAGGGAAGCACAAATTTTGATGTAGCTCAGCATTAACTTCCTTCCCCTTTGTCTTTATTTTGATCCACCATTTCATGCACCTTCAAACGTACCTTGTCCAGGTTGGCTATAGGTGGCAAAGGAAAAACCTTAAGTCGGCTTTCAATTGATGTAATATTTTCCCTAGATTGCTCCACCGATTTATCCCACTCAACCTTATAAGTTTGATATTTATCAATAACTGCAATATAGGTGGCCGCATCATCCAATTGATGTTCAGTAATAGGATCTTCACTGGTTGGGGAATATACATCTTGCCACAATTTCTTAATTGTTCTAGGCTCAAATATTTTGGTGCAATCCTCCTTCTCCCTGTCATGATCTCAAAGAAAGAAATGCATCCATTATAGACAGTGGTCAAGGTGTCCTCAATTTGGCTACTCTACTTATATATCTTCTTCAAAACCTTCTGCCTTATTTGTAAAACTTTAAACCATTCCCACAGTTCTGTAACTCTAGAGGAAGGGAGAATTCCATCATTCACTAGCTTATCCTTAGTATATTCCATGATGGTCTTAGTCTTTTGCAACAAAAGATCTGTATCTTCTTTATCTTGAGCTAATACCTCTTTCAACCAATCTTTTTCCCTCATAGCATCTCCTCCAGTTGAAAGAATGTCCTTGATAGCATCATTTCCTTTGGTTTGCACTCCTTGTAGCCAATTTATTGTAGCAAGATTAGTAGCCTTCATTCTTTCTAGCTCAATGATAGTTTCTTGGGGCAGGAGACTTGCAACAAAAGATGAGGAGCCAATGGACTGCAAGGGTTTCATTAGCTCCTCTAAAAATTTATTGAGTCTTTCATTCTCTTTCTTCATCTCCTGTTTAGTTTGTGCTTCTTTTCTTAATCTTCCCAAGATTACTGCACTAGAACCCCCATACTCCTCAATATCCTATTCCATGGAGGTGGGACCTAGGTTGATGGTTTGCATATTATAATCACTCCCAGTAACCTCATTTCTATTCTTATCTGGAGCAGGAGTTGCAATGTGGACCACCCTATTGTTTGCTTCATCTCTTTCAATCTTGGAAATGACCTTGGCCCTCTTCTTTCCTTTATCTTTTCCTGTTTTAGCTAGTAACTCATCCCAATTGGGTGGGGTATCCTCACAACTTATTTCCTCCTTATTTCTTTATCTAGCCACTCTAGAATAGTGGACTCTAATTGTGTTTCACTTTGTCCCACTTCTTATTGCCGGTCCTTAGGCGCATCTTCATTCAAATCATGCCTCTCAGGAGTCTTATCTGCTTTATCCTCCTTTTCTTCAATATGCTCTTCTTTCTGCACAAGTGATGGAACCTAGTCAGATACTTCTTCTCCTTGAGGAGATCTAACTTCTTCAGTTCTAATAGGTGAATCTTCAAATGCAACCAGGGGAGACTGCATCACCTTTTCTATTTCTGCCCCTACACTATAAAGCTCACCCTCATGAAATTCTTCTCCTTCCATATCTTGGTGATCCTTAGCTCCCTTAGATTCACCTGGTTCTTCGTGAGCTTCATGGGAAGAAGGGATATTATCATGTTGTTCTGCATGAGAAGTAATGAGAGGATGATCTTTCTTTGGCACACTATCCTTAGGAGAAGGAGTTCTTGATTTCCTTGTGTATACTTGTGTCTTTTCTCCTAAACTTTTCACATTCACCACAGGTGGGCCAACTTCTTCCTCATCCTTGGAGCTTGCCTTTTGTGATAGTCTTACAATTCTTCTTCTTTTAGGCACAAAAGCACCAACCTCGGGATCTTGCTCTTCAGCTTCCTCTTTTCTAGGCTTCTTAGCCCTTGAAGTATGTCCCCTTTTCTTGGCAAAAGGCCTTCTCTATTTTTTTGTTTCTTGAGCTTTCTCCACTTGAACATCTTTAATCTTGATTTTAAAAGGGGAGCTCACCTTGCCCTTACCCTTGGGATCTTGTTCAGCTGACTCCTCGGAAGTAGAATGAGGGTCTAAATATCCCATCAAATCATAGGTGCATTGTACACCTTCATTCTCCAACTCCCATATTTTATGCTTCAGCCATAACTTTGTGTGCTTAATGACTGGATCCATTAACTATCTTAGCTTTTTTTTTCTTCCTCTACCTAGTCGATTTCACCAATTGGCCTTTCCTTTACTACCTCATATGCATGACCTTGAATCAAGTCCCCATCATCTTCAATCTGATCTGGAATTTCCTTCACATTATACAATCTGACTGATTCAACTGGAAGCTAGGAATACTGCTTCTTTCTAACCTCATATTCATCACTGCAATTGGGCCAGTGGTCTTCCAAATCATCCTTGTGGCTATATTCCTAGCTGGCTTTCTTTTGTGCTTCACCAGTTATGTCAAATCTAGACCTCTTGGAATGAAAGGATAAACCAAGAGTACTCATCTCCTCTTCTGAAGCCTGGGCTGAATTAATGGAAGGGCATGCTTCTTCAGTGCCTATCCTTAAAGGGAAGTCTCCACCAAACCTTGTCTTATGTTTGTCCCTTTTTACTATAGCATCAAAGTCACATATTTGTCTAGTGACCTCCAGGAGTAGGATATGATCAGTGGGATACCTTGGAAGTCGATATGGAGCCCTTTGACACCCATCAATCTTGATGTATGAGAAGGTGGAAAATTGTATGAACTAGGCACCATACCTCTTAATTAGTTCTTTGGCTTGATCTGAAATCCTTACATGCTCCACACCTTGAAGCAATATGGTGATATGCATCATTCACCCTCCTGTAACTTGAGCTCCCTAAGTGCAATTGAGGGTAAACCTTAGAAATTACATCCTGCCTAAAGATGCCCCTAGTGCTTAATCCCTTGTATGGATGAAATCTTGCAAGTGCATAAACTAGGTAGAAAGTCATGGTGAAGGTCTTGGTTTGCAACACATTGCACAATTTCTCATGAATCACCCTACTTATGACACTTGCCCAATGATAGTTGATCTTCTCCTATTCCATCCTTGCAATGACATGACACATCCAATTTTTGAACATACCTACTGTACCAGTGTACTTCTTTTCATTGGGGCTTCTGAAAAAATCATAAATTTTTTGAATTTTAATCACAGAAGATTTATTCTTTGAACCAACACAGCAAGTACATTCCTTCAAAGAGGGGAAAAATGTAGACATGCAAAATTGGCATAATGCATTTGATTAGGTCATATTCATCCATTCATCATATAAATCAAGTTTATTTGGTTAATCTTCTAAAGTCATCAATTTAAATTAAATAAATCAACTTGATCCTAACATCACCCTCCTTGATTAAATAAATCAAACCTTTATTTAATTAAGTCTGAAATCACCTTTCATCTCCCTTTGATTTAATTTAAATCCCTAAATCTAAGTCAAATAGGTCAAAGCATCTATCATCATTTAAGTTAATCTAATCCTAATTAACCTAACCTAATCAGGTCCATCACATCATCTAGCTTTTCCCACTTGCACAAATAAATCAATTTATTGATTTATTAATTCATCATTTTCCATCAACATGGCATCTTTTGGGAATATTCTCCAAATTTGAATTCAAAAACAAGTTGACATGTACATCCAACAAAGCATTTATGAGATCTTACATGGCTCTTACATGTCTCTTGCAAAGGTTAAACTTAGCATTTAACTCTCAAATTCAAATTTGAATCTCCCTCTCTTTGGCACATTAACCAAAATGTGCTCATTCCTCAAGCCTATCACAAGTTGACAAGTAGCTTCATCTCATTGGCTAAATCTTTGTCCCACATTCATCCATTTGGCTATTTCTCTCATCAAAATATTCTATAAATGGAAGGCTTATTCTTCATCAAATCCTCCACAATCTCATGCAAAGTCACTCTCTTCAATTGAGAATTGATTTTGCACACCTCATATCATCTTCAAAGCAGTTTCATATCAACATATCATGGAGTTTAGCAAGGATTGGGAAAGAGCTTCTTTCCATACAAGCACCAATCCACTATGAAATAAATTTTGATTCATGTTGTTTATATGCTCACTTAGTTTTTCTTGCTGTTGTAATATCTTATTTAGCATATCTAATATGATACAATATTTCATAGGGATACTAGATTTGTTATGTTTTATTTGACTTCAATAATAATGCTTGTCCAAGACTAACATTGTGCAGATTTGGCATCCACAACTGGCAACCTGGAAAAATTCTTCTTTCTGATCTCATACTGATCACTGCAATTAGCCCAATAGTCTTCCAAATCATCCTTGTGGCTATATTCTTTATTGGATTTCTTTTGTGCTTCGCCAGTTTTGTTAAACCTAGACCTCTTGGAGTGAAAGGATAACCCAAGAGTACTCATCTCATCCTCTGAAGCTTGAGTTGAGTTAATGGAAGGGCATGCCTCTCCAGTGCCTATCCTCATGATGCAAAAAAAGAATGAACTCGAAACTTACTTGGGAAACTAGAAATCAGACAATATCAAGCAACCTACACCACGAAATGTCCAAACATATAGGAATGTGAACTCCAAGAAAATATAGAATGCCAAAGGACCACTCACATTAATCAATCAAAAGCAAGGCAACATGCACATACCATTTTATGAAGTGGAAGTTGATTTCAGCAATAACAAACAACAATTTATTGGCACCTAGCAAGGAAGAGCAATGATAATGTCCAGGAAATCACCACCAAATCCAACAATTTGCAAACCTAGCGCTCCAAATCAAGCCAAACACCTCAAGATTAAGCTCCTCAACTCAATTGAATGCAAATGATAAAGAAAAATGGCAAAAAAATCCCAAAATATTGACTAAATACATCCCTCACAAATCGTACAAGTGGTCATAAATGCAGTTGACAAGACACCCTAAAACTAGAATCAAGGAACCCGATGATACAATAGACATTCACAAAAGTCCAGCCACTACAGAATTCCATGAAGACCAGAAATTCCTGAACCACTCTACAAAGCTAACTGAACCAGACTTAGAGGGGATCCCAGGAATTCCGCTAGGAACGGATTTTCCCGAAAGCAGTGAAAAACTCGAGATAAGCTTAAAACTTGAGATTTTCAATGAACACCAAAAAGGGATCGCCAAAGCAGGAAGGATTAACAATTAAGCTCATGCCAAGGCAAGGTAAATCCCAAAAATCAAAGGGTCAAGACACCAATAATGAAAGTGAAAGAGGGTCCCTGCTTTTAGCGAGGCGTGTGTATGAAAACTGCATAACAAATGGTGACTCCGCTGTGGAAATGCTCTAGAGCTTTTTAGTGGAAAACTAGAATCAAGAACCCAAAATCTCTAGTTTTGATCTCCCTATCAGACAAACAAATCAAAATATAGGATTAAAGAATTAGAGCCAAAGGTAGACTGAACTTTCCATAAACTAAAAATCCAAGTGTGTGCACGAGTTCATTTCCTTCCTTGAGTTACTACAAAAATCAAGTTTAGTTAGGTCAGGCTACGTAAAGATTCTAACTTCAAAAGCAACCTGGATAGAGCCTCACTACTAGTCAGGTGTCTATAGCCCTGACGAGGTTATCATTGTGACTCTCCCGAACATAGCTCGATTGCCAGCTAGGCGTCCATAGCCCCGATAGAGATATTCAGATACTCTTAATGAGTTGAATTCATTCTTTTGATTTTCAATATTTTCTCTTTTTCTTCTTTTTGATATGTCTTTTCTTTTCACCCTTTTTTTATTTCAACCTATGAAAAATGAAGTTCACACTCAGGGTTGAAAACCATAGTGGCACTAAAGCAGAAATAGGATTTTTCACCTAACAAGACCTCACAAGGACCCTACTGCAACCTCAGGATTCTTAAGATGTATGAAAGATATAAGATTTCAGAATACTTCAAATTCAAATCAAACTAGTGACCCATCCTCCTTAAATCAAACATTTAGACTGCTTGACGATAATAAAAACCTCGACCATCCATTTAGGACACATGATTAAAGTTCATCAATGAAATACTTAGAACAATCCCAAATAAAAGTATATTTTCCATGCAGGTGCAACACATCTAGAAGAAAACAAGAAGACCTCCAAAGCAAGAGTAGAGCAAAAACACACCAAACCGAAAGCAAACCAAAACCAACCAAAGTAAAAGCAAACGAAAAGCAAAACAGAAAGAGAAACCTATTCTAACTATGTACAGGAAAAGCGCTGAACACAACTCAAGATTGGAAATAATGCTTCAAATACTTCCCATTGACAAGTAGTGGGATATCTTCCCCAGTGAGACTTTTCAAGCGAAAAGCATTATCGCCCAAGATCTCTGAGATTTGATAAGGGCCAAGCCAAAGTTTGTCAAATTTACCATGCTCCCCCTTACGATCATGAGCTTTATCCCAGCAGAGAACTAAGTTAGAGATCCTAAAGGATTTTACCTTAGCTCTTCTACCAAACTATCTTTTGACTACACCCTAATGTTTGGCAAAGTTTTCTAAGGCTTCATCTCTTCTTTCTTCAAGGTGTAACAACTCTTGCAGGCGGGCCTCACACATGTTTTCTTCATCATAATATTCATTAATGAACTGTAAAGTGGGGATCCTCAACTGAATTGGAAATAGAGGTTCCAAACCATGCACAAGGTGATAAGGGGAGGTCCCTAAGGAAATTTTATGTCTCGTACAATCTACCCATAGAGAAAATCTAAGTTGAGTGTGCCAATCCTTGGGATTCTTCGCTAATAGCTTACAAATGACTGTTAAGAGGTTTTTATTGGAAGACTCAACTGGACCATTACCTTGTGGATAGTAATTAGAAGAAAATTTTATTATGATCCTATGATCAAAATCCTAGTTAGAAAATTTCAATGATGTAAATGTAGGACTATTATCACAAACTAAAAATAAAGGACATCCAAAGCGATTAATGATATATGATTCAATAAAATTAATTACCACTTCAGAAGTACACTGTTTGCATGCAAGAGCTTTAGTCCATCATGTAAAATAATCAGTAACAGTGAGAATATACCTATGGCCCACAAAGGAAGGTGGATTGATGGGACCTATGAAGTCCATCCCCCACTGTGCAAAAGGTTTTACCTCAAAGACAAGTTGAAGTGGAAGAGCTGCATACTTTTCTCTGGTTGCTATAGTCTGGCACACATGGCAAGTTCTAACATGACTGTGTGTGTCCTTGAACAATGTGGGCCAATAATAACCATCCCTTAGAATTTGGTTCATAGTGGAATGTGCAGATCCATGGCCAGTACCGAATCTATCATGAAATTCAGCCATAACCCTTTCAACCTCCTATTGCCTCAAAAATCTTAAGTATATACCTTCAAGATTCCTTTTGTATAAGACAACTCCCTTCAGCATGAAACTATCACTGTTCAAATGTAAGGCCCTTCTTTGTATTGCATTAAGATGGTCAAGACACCTTTGATTCAAAAGATAGTAAATGATATCATCATACCAGCCCCCTGGAGAAACATCTTCAAGATTATAATGCTAGACCATAAGGTCAGGGTCCATTTCTGCCATTGTTCATGTAAGCCCTTGTCCTCTTGCCAATTTCATAGGTTGAATCTCAATATCATATTCCTGCAACATGGTCACCCACTTTGCTCTGCGTTCTCCCAGCTCATTTTGCATCAACAATAGTTTGACTGTAGGATCAGGAACTATTGCAAAGACCTTGTTTCTAAGAATATAATGCCTAAACTTCTTCACAACTCTGACCAAGGCATAAGCCTATTTCTCCACACTTGGATACCTTAGTTCTACATCTTTCAGTGATTCAATCATAAATGCTATAGGATGTTCATTCCCTTGATCAGAATTTTGAGTCAACATGCCAGCAGAAGAGTGGTCAGAAGCAAATGAATATATGTAAAATGGCTTCTCATAATCAAGACTTACCAATACTGGAGCCTCATCAATAGCTCTTTTAATTTCTACAAACTCTTCTTTTTCCTTTGCACTCCATAGAACCTTAGCTTCTTGCTTTAACATGGCATTCAATAGCTTGACTATTTCAGCAAATCCAGTGATGAACTTCCTTACAAAATTGATTTTTCCAAAAAATGACTTCATTTCTTTCTTGCTAGCTGGTGGCTGAATCTTAAGTATGGATTCCACTCATTCTGGGTCAATAGCAATGCCTTTCTCTGAAATAACATGTCCCAGTAACTTTCCCTTAATAACTCCAAAGGTGCACTTCTTTGGATTGAGAGATATACCAAATTCCCTACACTTCTGAAACACTTTGCATGAGTCTACTATGTGGTCTCCTCTCTTCTTGGAAAAGACTGTCAGATCATCCATATAAATGATTATTCATTTACCAATTATGTCTTTAAAAGCAATGTCCATAGCCCTCTCAAAATGTCACTCCAACATTAATCAGACTGAAGGGCATTCTCCTGTAGGAAAAAGTCCCCCACTTTATGGTGAAAGCAGTCTTATGCCTGTCTTCATACTGCACCATAACTTGGTTGTACCCAAATTAGCCATCCAAAAAGGACATCATTTGACCACCATTGACAATCTGAAGTACTTCATCCAGTGAAGGTACTAGATAATTGTCCTTTTCTGACGCCTTGATAAGGTTTCTAAAATCCACACACAACCTGATTTCACCATTCTTCTTTCGCACTGGAACCAAGTTCGCAACCAAGGTGGAGTGTGTTGCGCATTTTTCGCACACACGCCCCACTGAAAGTAGGGACCCTCTTTCACTTTGATTCTTTGGTATTTTGGCCCTTCGATTTTGGGGATGTGCCTTGATTTGGCATGAGCTTAAATGTTTATCTTACTCACCTGAGTGATCCCCCTAAGTTGCACATTGAAAAACTTAAGTTTTGAGCAAAGTTCAGGTTTTTGCTTAGTTTCAGGATTTTCCATCCCAACTGGATTTTCCCAGATTTCACTCAAACTCCGGTGAAAGTGCTTCAGTGCTATAGTTTGGAAAATTTGGCTCCTTGCAGAATTTTTCGAGGGCCGAATTTTTCCGAAAATCCTTTTCCCCATTGGATTTCTGAGTTCCTTCAGTCTGTCTTGTCGGAAGCATTAATGAACCTAGGTATGAATTTTGTGGCATAAGCGTGGTCAATTTTAAGTGAATTTTGCACCATTTTCCCCCATCTTTCATTGTGTATTGCTTTTGCATTTGATATTTGGCGATTTGGGCATTTGGATTCATTGATTTTCTTGCTGAGGCACTTGAACTTCCTGTATTCAGTTTGATTTGGTCACTAGGGCATCCCAATTCGTTGCTCATTTTCTCCGCGATCGAGTTTGATCCACCTATGGTATGTAACCATGATCTCTGCCTTTGAATTGTTCCTTACTAGTTGGTCATGATCATCTGGAAGCCCAATTTTGCATGTTTAATGATTGATTGCTTGAAACTAGGGTTACGATTGATGTTTGAGGATATCTTGTATTCTGCCCTAGCTAACCATTCAGATGTTCCACATTATAAATGGTTCCGCATCTTTCCCATAGGTCCAAGTTTTAGTTTGGTTCCTTGTTGAGTGCGTTCAAGCTCAATTCAAGCTTAATCTGAGCTAGTTCCCTTCACCCATGGTAGAGGTTTTAACAGTCGAATCTAGGGCATCATTGATTTGTTATGAAAATTCATCATTTAGCACCTTAGGTGGTCTCGATCCAAAGGGAATTGATAGAAAGCCTGAATTAGATTCGAGTCGAGCCCAAAATAATTAAGATTCATGGATGGTTAGATCGTATCAAAGAAAATCAAATGCAACAATAGTTTTTCGAGATTCTGAGGGCTTTGTGGAATTTCTACATCCCCATACTTTCCCGAACTCCATCTGACCTTCTGTGTTTTGGGGTGTGCAATGAAATTCAGAACTTTTCCTTCTTCGTGAAATTCCAGCTCGGCTGGATTTTTTCTAGATTTTCTGGGAAGCTTTGTGAAACTGAGAAATTGGATGAATTAGATGAATTTAATGATGAATACTTATCATTCCATGCTTTAAATTGATAAATTATGCAATGTTGTATGCATATTTTTTCATTTTGATGATCTATTGTTGGTATTTGCACCTTCTTCAGAAGAATCCGCCTGGTCTGGAATTTTTTGAAATTCCTCCGAGACTGATTATCTCTGATTAGCTTGAACTCCCAAAAATTTTAGTTATGGTGATTTATGGTTGATTTGATGGTCTCATTATGATTTTGGGCTAACATTTTGATGGATATGTTGTCAACAATGGGATTTTTATGTTGGTATTTGGTGGATGCAGGCTAGGTCGAGCAAAGTAGCAGCTGTAAAAGCTAAGTGATATGGAGGGGTCTTCTATTTCTGAGGTAGAAAGGATCAAGATGGACATTAAGAGAAAAGTCCTAGAGAGAAAGATTACCTCTATCTGGTCAGAAGTGACTGACATGAATGTTGGACTATGGGACTATGAAGAATTCAAGGCTAGAATGGTGGCACAAAAGCCTCCTCTACTGGCTAAGAGGATGTTGGAATGAGGGTTGGCACATGTAGCTATTTTTCCTTCTACAGTGCAATGTTATGAGTTGGTTCTTGAGTGTGCAAGGCATTATGACAGTGATACCTAGAGAATAGTTGGTCCCAATGGGAGGATTGTGGCAAATTTGAATCCTATCTCCATAGCTCAGACCTTTGACATGCTAGGTAGCTCTCATGTGGTGGCATTCAATATGGAGACAACTAAAATGTACTATGAGGAAGAGACTATCAAAGCTCAACAAATCATCAATTCCTGGTTGGAAAAGCCTAAGTCTCACTTTTCAAAACTACCCAAAAAGCTATTCAGAGCAAAGTTCAAGAAGGAATATTATGATGCCATCACTCTTCTTAGCAAGGTGGTAGGGTTAAAGAGTGCAGGTATGTTTGAAAATTGGATGTGTCATGTCATTGCAAGGATGGAACAAGAGAAGATCAACTATCATTGGGAAAGTGTCATAAGTATGGTGATTCATAAGCAATTATGCAATGTGCTACAAACCAAGACATTCACTATGACTTCCTACCTAGTTTATGCACTTGCAAGATTTCATCCATACAAGGGATTAAACACCAGGGGAATCTTTGGGTAGGATGTAATTTATGAGGTTTACCCTCAATTGCACTTAGGGAGCTCAAGATACAAGAGGGTGAATGATGCATTCACCATGCATATCACTAGATTTCTTCAAGGTGTGAAGCATGTAAGGATTGCAGATCAAGCCAAAGAACTAATTAAGAGGTATGGTGCCTGGTTCATACAATTTTCCACCTTCTCATACATCAAGATTGATGGGTGTCAAAGGGCTCCATATTGACTTCCAAGGTATCCCACTAATCATATCCTACTCCTAGAGGTCACTAGGAAAATATGTGACTTTGATGCTATTGTAAAAAGGGACAAACATAAGACTGGGTTTGGTGGAGACTTCCCTTTAAGGATAGGCATCAAAGAAGCATGCCCTTCAATTAATTTAGCCCAGGATCCAGAAGAGGGGATGAGTACTCTTGGTTTATCCTTTCATTCCAAGAGGTCTAGATTTGACATAACTAGTGAAGCACAAAAGAAATCCAGTTGGGAATATAGCCACTAGGATGATTTGGAAGACCACTGGGCCGATTGCAGTGATGGATATGATGTTAGAAAGAAGAAGCTTTCCCCACTTCCAGCTGAATCAGTCAGATTATATAATGTGAAGGTAATTCTGAATCAGATTGAAGATGATGGGGACTTGATTCAAGGTCATGCATATGAGGCAATAAACGACAGGCCAATTGGTGAAATAGACTGGCTGGAGGAAGAAAAAATAGAGCTAAGATAGTTAATGGATCTAGTCATTAAGCACACAAAGTTATGGCTGAAGCATAAAATATGCGAGTTGGAGAATGAAGGTGTACAATGCACCTATGATCTGATGGGAGATTTAGACCCTCATTCTACTTCTAAGGTGTCATCTAAATAGGATCCCAAGGGTAAGGGCAAGGTGAGCTCCCCTTTTAAAATCAAGATTAAAGATGTTCAAGTGGAGAAAGCTCAAGAAATAGAAAAATAGAGAAGGCCTATTGCCAAGAAAAGGGGACATACTTCAAGGGCTAAGAAGCCTAGACAAGAGGAAGCTGAAGAGCAAGATCCTGAGGTTGGTTCTTATGTGCCTAAAAGAAGAAGAATTGTAAGAATATCACAAAAGGAAAGTTCCCAGGATGAGGAAGAAGTTGGCCCACCTATGGTGAATGTGAAAAGTTTAGGAAAAAAGACACAAGTATACACAAGGAAATCAAGAACTCCTTCTCCTAAGGATACTATGCCAAAGAAAGATCCTCCTCTAGTTACTTCTCATGTAGAACAACACGATGTTATCCCTTCTTCCCATGAAGCTCACGAAGAACCAGGTGAATCTAAGGGAGCTGAGGATCACCAAGATATGGAAGGAGAAGAATTTCATGAGGGTGAGCTTTCTAGTGCATAGGCAGAAATAGAAAAGGTGATGCAGTCTCCCCTAGTTGCGTATAAAGATTCACCTATTAGAACTGAAGAAGTTAGATCTCCTCAAGGAGAAGAAATATCTGACAAGGTTCCATCACCTGTGCACAGAGAAGAGCATACTAAAAAAAAGGAGGATAAGGCAGATAAGACTCCTGAGAGGTAGGATTTGAATGAAGATGCGCCTAAGGACTAGCGAGAAGAAGTGGGACAAAGTGAAACATAGTTAGAGTCTACTTTTCCAGAGTGGATAGATAAAGAAATAAGGAGCACATAAGTTGTTGTGGAGGATACCCCACCCAATTGGGATGAGTTACTAGCTAAAATAGGAAAAGATAAAGGAAAGAAGAGGGCCAGGGTCATTTCCAAGATTGAAAGAGATGAAGCAAACAATAGGGTGGTCCACATTGCAACTCCTACTTCAGATAAGAATAGAGATGAGGTTACTGGGAGTGATTATAATATGCAAACCATCAACCTAGGTCCCACCTCCATGGAACAAGATATTGAGGAGTATGAGGGTTCTAGTGCAGTAATCCTGGGGAGATTAAGAAAAGAAGCACAAACTAAATAGGAGCTGAAGAAAGAGAATGGAAGACTCAAGAAGTGTTTAGAGGATTTGATGAAACCCTTACAGTCCATTGGCTCCTCATCTTCTATTGTAAGTCTCCTACCCCAAGAAACTATCACTGAACTGGAAAGAATGAAGGCTACTACTCTTGCTACAACAAATTGGCTACAAGGAGTGCAAACCAAAGGAAATGATGCTATCAAGGACATTCTTTCAACTAGAGGAGATGTTATGAGGGAAAAAGATTGGTTGAAAGAGGTATTAGCTCAAGATAAAGAAGATACAGATCTCCTACTGCAAAAGACTAAGACCATCATGGAATATACTAAGGATAAGCTGGTGAATGGTGGAATTCTCCCTTCCTCTAGAGTTGCAGAACTGTGGGAATGGTTTGAAGCTTTACATATAAGGCAAAAGGTTCTGAAGAAGATATATAAGCAAAGCAGCCAAATTGAGGTCACCCTGATCAGTATCTATAATGGATGCATTTCTTTCTTTGAGATCATGATAGGGAGAAGGAGGATTGAACCAAAACATTTGAGCCTAGAACAATTAAGAAAATGGTGGCAAGATGTATATTCCCCAGCTAGTGAAGATCCTATTTCTGAACATCAATTGGATGATGTGGCCACCTATATTGCAGTTATTGATAAATATCCAACCTATAAGGTTGAGTGGGATAAATCGGTGGAGCATCTAGGGAAAATATTACATCAATTGAAAGCCAACTTAAGGTTTTTCCTTTTCCACCTATAGCTGACCTAGACAAGGTACTTTTGAAGGTGCATGAAATGGTGGATCAAAATAAAGACAAAGGGGAAGGCAGTTAATGCTGAGCTACATCAAAATTTGTGCTTCCCTATTATTTTACATGCATTGGTCCAAATTGTATTGGAGATCTTAGGCTGACCTGGATGAATTTCAAGCATTTAATGCATATTTTATTTTATTTTGAATTTCTCTTGGCTGACCTATTTTGTGACCAATTATTATTGTAAACCCTAACTAGGCCGACATATCTTGGGGGGTTTCTATTAATATGGCATTCTGCCTCAGTTGTAAGGGCTAGATAGATAGAAAAGATAGAAATACTTTGGATACTAGAGCAAATTAAGCAGTAGAGTAAGAGTTAGAAAGTAGTTGTTCTTAAGAAAATATTGTAAGAGAAGATTGAAATTGTTGCTTCAGTGGATAATTTGATGGAAGTAATGACATCGTGATTTGGTGCCATACTTGTGTTATTCTTATCTGGCATGGTTCTTGTTATTATATCTTTAAAATTGCTTTGAAGAAATTTTATATCTTTGATGTTTAGGATTAGATATGATTCAATGGTGTTTGTGGTTTGATGCTTGAAATGTTGCAGTGATCCCTGGTCCATACTTTTCACAGCTAGCTGATTGTTAGTCACTTTGTAAAGTTAGCCTAGACCATATATTCATTTTGCTTAGTTCACATGTGGATGTTTATTCATTTCAATTGTCTTGGGGTTGTTTTGGATGAATGTTCATGGTCTGAAAATCTTTAACACCTTAGAAGATTGCACTATTCTTGTAAGATTATAGATTCATCTAGGTTAAGCAAGAATTGGTTTATGGGGGATTGGTCCATTTCAAGTATTTCATCATTTGCATTGTTAATCTTAGAGTAGCAGTAATCTTAGTGATCTTTCTGAAACCCTTATCTTTTGTCATTTCTTTATTATCTAGATTAGATTTAGGATTGAAGTATCATCATATCACTAGATCTGATAAATTGAAGATTTAGTCTTTGCTTGTAGTTAGGTCACTTTGTGATTACCAACATTTTCACATTTATCGCTGAGTTGTTTATGCATTTTCAAGACCTGACATTAGAGACCTTGGGGTTATCTCTTGAGGCTTGGTGATGAGATTTACTTTTCAAGAGAGATAGGATATTATATTATGTTTGAGTTGTTGCTGTGTAGAAAACACCATCAATAGATTGGCGCTAGAAGGAGGGCCTGAATAAGCAAGATGGATCGATTTTTTCCTGCCATCTCTCCTAAAAGATTTAGAAGAAGGACTAGATCTACTCTAGGAGAAGAGGAATTTCAAGAATTTATAGCTCCTACCAGGTCAAGGAGGACCAGTATAAGGGGCGAATCATCATCCACCCATCCACCTCCATCATCTCCATCATCTCCATCATCCCCATCTTCATCAAGCTCATCTTCATCCAAGTCTAAGGACATTACCATTCAACAACCTCAACTGGCTATAAATCAACCATTACCACCCCCACCTCCACCAATTGCTTTCCTTGCCAATAACCCATCTCCAATTACCTTTGCTAATTACAATGTCATGCCCAAGAACCCAGAGCACTTTTGTTCCAAGTTCCATGTTAATGAACCCAATAGAACTATTGAGGAACACATTAGGATCTTTCAGACTTTCCTTAAGGATGGAGGAATTAATCATGAAGATGTAGCATGTAGGCTCTTTCCTTATTCCTTAGGAGAAGATGCATTCTATTGGTACACTCATTTTCCTGCTGGATCTATTTAGAATTGGACTTAACTAGAGACTGCATTTCTATAGAAGTTTAGGATTCCCATTAGTCCCAATGAGCTTTATCTTCAGTTCACCAATGTTAAGAGAGAAGTCCATGAGCCCATATCATCTTTTAACAATAGGTTTCATTGTGCCTATACCCGATTACAGGCTTCTTATGCTATTGACCAAGCTGTTGCTTTAGAGGTTTATTATGAAGGTCTTGATAGTCTCACAACCACATTCATGAAGTGGAGAAATAAACCTCCCATGACTTTTCTTGATTCATATGCAAAGGTTGTGAAGGTTAGCACTACTTTAAGACAACATTTTTCTAGACCTTTACTATCATAAGGGCCCACTACTCACCCTGGACAGGTCCCAACTCTCAATTAGGCTCTCACTAATCATACCCCAATCATGAATCCAGTTCCTTAGTTACCAATGGTCGCTCACCTAGGGCCTCCAATGAGTCAAGTTCCACCTACAGTCAGTTATCTCTAGCAAAATGCAAATCAGCCTCTGCACCCACAATCTCATGCTAGCTATCCCCTGCATTTGCAAAATTTTGAAGTTTTGAACCAGTCATTGAATACTAGCATTGCAGTAGGATATCCTGAAAGCAATGCCAATCAGTCTCCATATAGGAATCCTGACAAGGAAAGACTGGATGAGCTAACTGAACAGGTGAAGAAACTGAATATGGAGGTGACTTATTTGAGAAACCAAAACAATCAGCTTCAAGCCGGTCAAAGAGGTATGCAGTCCAATTATAGAAGAGAAAACCAAGATACTCAGCAAGGACAATATTTTGATAGAGGGAAACATCCTAAAAGAGGATATAACAACGAAAGAGGATATAACAATGATAGAGGATATAATGATAGGGGCTAGAATTATGATAAAGGACAATCCTCATGCCAAAATTTTGATAGAGGTCAATCTAGTGGACAAGGGTTTGATAGGAGATAGCCACTCACAGGACTTGGAATACAAGGCCTAACAATAGAAGAGTGCCCACCCCATTGGATCATCCATTCAACCAACCAGTTAATCAACTAGTCAACCAAGAGAAGCCTCCTAGTGGTGTATATTTAGCTGAAGTTGCTTTATCAAGATGGTGTAGGATCCATAAAACAAGTAAGCATTCTAAATTAGATTGTTAAGAGTTCTAGAATGCGGCTTCAATCTTCTAGTATGAAGTGGAAAACAATTTGACTAATTAGGAGATAGTACCATCCACTCCATATGATTCATCAGTGTTGGTACTTAATCATGCTCCTTTTCCACAAAGTAAGGAAAATGTACATGAGGAAGAATCAGATCAGCTGAAGGAAGTGGCAGATCAGGTGTGCAGTGGAGATGAGATTACATAGTTGTTTGATGAAAATATAGTGAATGACAATGACCCCTTGGATGAAGAAGAAGCTTATATTAAAGAAGTACAGACTTTCCAACAGCCTACAAAGAAGTATGATTTGAGGGACTTGCCACATAGACGCCCACAGGCTGGAGGCCCCTTCACCACTTCCATACCTCCAAACAACTTCACCACACCTCCAAATCCCAATGCTAGTAATAATCCACTATATCCTCATGTGTCTAAAAAGTATCTGTCAAAGGAAGGACAAACACATATGGACATGTCAAAAGGAAAGAGTGTTGAAGCAAGCGAAGATAAGGTGGTGGAATGCTTAAAAGAAGCCCCTGTTGATTTGAGTGAAGAAAAATTGGCCATATATGTTGTAGAAGAAATAAAAAAAATAAAGGTAAATCTATCTGCATTCAAGTTATTGAGAGTTCTGACCATTAGGAATGAAATTCTAGGAGCTTACAGTGCAAATTCCATATCCCAAGATAAATCAGTTAGCGAAAGTGTCAATAAAGCATCTAGTTCTCAATCGGTAGGAAGGAAAAATAATAATCATAATCAAGTTCACATGCCTCCTAGAGATAAAGGAAAAGAGAAGGATAGGAATCAAGTTGCTCAAGTGGATACTCCCTTAACTCTGTTTCAGGGGAAAACAAACACTCCTCCATTCCTGTTCTATGTTCTTATATTTGGTAAGAACTTGCACAATTGTTTGCTGGATTCAGGTGCTTCCACCAATGTTATGCCTTTTGGTGTTTGTAGAGCTTTGGGAATTACTCCTACTGATTCCAAAAAATAAAGTTACTCAATTGAATAGAAACGAAGCTAATGTTGTAGGGGAATTAAACATGATTCATATGCAGGTTGATTCTGACCCCAGAATTCAACAAGTTATCAATATACAGGTGGCGGATATACTTGATGCTTATGGCCTAATTCTAGGAAGGGACTTCACTAGGGCCTTGAATGGATATGTCTCAACTGATCACTCTCACATGTGGCTTCCGTAGAAGGGAGTGCCAAACTAGATTAGAATTGAAAGAGAACCCAAAATGAAATACATGATCACAAAATATCAGAATACCTCCAATGAAATTTTGATATTGGAAGTAGGTATGGGTAATTATGTGCTTGCAGCCCCTTTTGATGAGTCAGATGTTGAAGAGATCCTTATGCTGAATACAATGTCTGCTAATCTCACCACATAATCCAGTGGAATTGAAGCTCTGGTGGAACCAGTTGAAAGTGATGAAGATCCTAAAGATAATCAACTCAGTTTGTTGAATAATTTCCAAGAATTCATTCAGAAGTGCATCGAGGATCATATTCAATTGGGTAGGGAAATGAATTTTGGAGATTTGCTCTTGCCAAATTGGTGCAGGGTCCATAATGCCTCCCATTCTAAACTAGATTGTTGCTTATGTTAGACTACAGTGGAGCAAGTGCAGAAATGTATCAATCCCATCCCATTAGTCAAAATTAATATCTAGAGTGTTCAAGAAGACCCTAAAGGGAAGAAAGTGATGTTTTCAGAGGAACCTTCTAGTAGCAACAGTGTAAGGGATACATGAAGGAAGTCTACAATTGTTGGTTGTTGGACTTTAAGGTTTGATGGATCTAAGTCGAAACAAGGAGTTGGAGCAGGGTTTGAGCTAATTAGTCCAAAAGGTAAGACCTTCTTTGTTGCTCATAGACTTCAATTCCATTGTACCAATAATGTAGCAGAGTATGAGGCTTTGGTCCATGGGTTGTTAATGGCACTAAAGAAAAAGGTCAAGATTTTGCATGTCTTTGGGGATTCTAAGTTAGTAATTAAGCAAGTTAGGAGATAATACTCTTGTCATGACAGAAGAATGACCAATTATAGACACAGAGTATGGGACCTTATTCAAGGATTTGATGCCTTCAATAGTCAGTTGATACCACATAGTAAGAATCAGACAACGGATTCCCTTGCTTAGGTAGCCAATACGTTGCAACCTTTGTCTCTTTCTGGATTGAAGAATTTTACAATGGAATTAACTCCGGTACCTTCAATACCTGATAATGTAACCAACTTCCAGATATTTGAAGATGATAAGCATATTTTGGATTTTATCACAAGTTCAGATGTTTTTGCTTCTCAAATTATTGATGAAACTGAATCTCAAGAAGCAAAGATGGATTTGGAAGGAGTAATCAATTTGAAGACTAATACTATTCCCAAAGGAATGGTGTAGTTAGAAAGGATTTTTGATCTAGATAATGTTAGGGATCAAGAACAAGATGCCAAGAAGGAGTCCATTAGTGGACAGTGTGAAACATATAATATGGGGACTCATGAGGATGTCAGAAATGTCTTCATTGGAAAAGTATGTACTCTAAAAGAGAGGAGAGGGATAATTGATGCATTACATACATATTAGGATGCGATAGCATGGATTTATGAGGATTTGAAAACTTATGACACATCGATTATTACTCACACCATCCCTCTGAGGCTAGGAGTGAAGCCTTTCAAGCAAAGGAAAAGGCCAATCAATGCCTTACTAGAACCTATAATATAGAAGGAGGTGCAGAAATTACTGTCTGCAAGAATTATATTTCCAGTCTGAAATTCAACTTGGGTTGCAAACTTGGTTCTAGTATGAAAGAAGAATGGTGAAATCAGGTTGTGTGTGGATTTTAGGAATCTTAACAAAGCATCAGAAAAGGATAATTATCCAGTACCTTCATTGGATGAGGTACTTTAGATTGTCAATGATTCTCAAATGATGTACTTTCTAGATGGCTACTTTGGGTACAACCAGGTTATGGTACAATATGAAGATAGGCACAAAACTGCTTTCACCACAAAATGGGGGACTTTCACCTGGGTATGTGCAAGATCATCATGGAAAAAACAAGCCTTTAAGTGGCAAAAAATTCAGAAAAATCAGAGTTAGGCAACTTGACGCAAAAATTTGAATAAGTTATCTATATTATTTAAAAAATATGTAAGAATAGAATTTGTAGAAAATTAAATGTAGTTTCTAAACTACTAGGTTTGTTTAAAAAAAAAACTATTTGGTAAAAATTTGAAATTTCAATGTGGTGGTACTTAAATTTCAGGGAAAAAATAAGAAGTAGGTGTCTGTCTTACCACCCTAACCACAATAAAATGATAATATTTTTTTATAAGATTTTAGATATAAGTAGAGGACTCATGCCCCGATGTGATGCATATTTTTTTGTAATTTATTTCCAAGTAAATAATTAATTATGATTTTTGTATAACAAATTTTTAAAAAATATAAAAACTCGTATGTCTGACCACCTTAACTTGGTCAAAACTTCATGAAATTCAATTTTTATTTTTTTAATCCTATAGTATGTGAAGCATAGAATGTGATGCATGTTTTGGACTCAAAAAATGTGATACCATTTGAAAGCTATAGATGTTTTTCAATTAGCCTATTAATTAGGACTTTAGTCATAATTTGAATAGAAAATGGATAATAATTACTTATTAAATTCAAAGTAAAGAATAATTTATATTGGTGGAAAGTTGAGAATCTCCTTTAAAAACCCTTTTTGTTTCATCAATTTTGGGTAAGAAAATAGTCGTCAGCCACATACCCATCATATTGCCACTTTTTGGCCCATCATGATCTGCACATACCCACCTATAGGAGAATGCCTTTCAGTTTGATCAATGCTAGAGCCACATTTTAGAGGGCTATGGAAATTTCCTTTAAAGACATCATTGGAAAATGCATAATCATTTATATGGATGATCTGACAGTCTTTTCCAAGAAGAGAGGAGACCACATAGTGGATTTATGCAAAGTGTTTCAGAAGTGCAAGGAATTTGTCATATCCCTCAATCCAAAGAAGTGCCTCTTCAAAGTGACAGAAGGAAAATTGTTGGGACACATTATCTCTAAGAAAGGAATTTCCATCGATCCAAAATGCATGGAAGCCATACTTAAGATTCAACCACTAGCTAGTAAGAAAGAAATGAAGTCATTCTTTGGCAAAATTAATTTTGTAAGGAAGTTTATCACTGGATTTGCTGAAATAGTCAAACCATTGAACGCCATGTTGAAGCAAGAAGTTAAGGTTGAATGGAGTGCAGAGGCAAAGCAGGAATTTGTAGAAATTAAAAGAGCTATCGCTGAGGCTCTAGTTTTGGTAAGTCCATACTATGAGAAGCCATTTTACATATATTCATTTGCTTCAGATCATTCTTGTGCTGGCATGTTGACTCAAAAGTCTAACTAAGAGAATGAACAACCCATAGAATTCATGAGTGCATCACTGAAAGATGCAGAGTTAAGGTACCCAAGTGTGGAGAAATAGGTGTATGCCCTGGTCAGAGTTGTAAAGAAGTTTAGACATTATATTCTTAGAAACAAGGTGTTTGCAATAGTCCTTGATCCTACAGTTAAACTGTTATTGATGAAAAATGAGTTGGGAGAACGCAGAGCAAAGAGGGTGACCATGTTGCAGGAATATGATATTGAGATTCAACCCATGAGGTTGGTACGAGGACAAGGGCTTACTAGAAAAATGGCAGAAATGAGCCTTGATATTACAGTTCAACATTACAATTTGGAAGATGTTTCTCCAGGGGGCTGGTATGATGATATTATTCACTATTTATTGAATTAGAGGTGTCCTGACCATCTTAATGCAGTACAAAGGAGGGTACTATGTTTGAAGAGTGATAATTTTATGCTGAAGGGAGTTGTCTTAGATAAAAGGAATCATGAAGGCATATACTTAAGGTGTTTAGGACAATAGGAGGTTGAAAGGGTCATGGCTGAATTTCACGATAGATATGGTATTGGCCATGGATCTGCACATTCTACTGCAAACCAGATTCTAAGGGCTAGTTATTATTGGCCTACATTGTTCAAGGATACACACAACCATGTTAGAACTTGTCATGTTTGCTAGACTGCAGCAACTAGAGAAAAGTATGCAACTCTTCCACTTCAACCGGTCTTTGAGGTAAAACCTTTTGCACAGTGGGGGATGGAATTCATTGGTCCCATCAATCCACCTTCTTTTGCGGGTCATAGGTATATTCTCACTATTACTAATTACTTTACACGATGGACTAAAGCTCTTGCATGTAAACAGTGTACTTCTGAAGTGGTAATTGAGTTCCTTGAATTAGGTTTTATTAATCGCTTTGGATGTCCTTTATCTTTAGTTTGTGATAATGGTCCTGCATTTGCATCATCAAAATCTTCCAATTGGGCCTTTGATCATGGGATCATAATAAATTTTGCATCTAATTACTATCCACAAGGTAATGGTTTGGCTGAGTCTTCTAATAAAAACCTTTTAACAGTCATCTGTAAGCTATTAGAGAAGAATCCCAAGGATTGGAACACTCAACTCAGATTTTCTATGTGGGCATATCATACCAGAAATAATACTTCCTTACGGACTTCCCCTTATCACCTTGTGTATGGCCTAGAACCTGTATTTCCAATCCAAATAAGGATCCCTACTTTATAGTTCATTAATGAATATTATGATGAAGAAAACAGGTGTGAGGCCCGCCTGCAAGAGCTATTACACCTTGAAGAGAAAAGAGACGAAGCCTTAGAAAACTTTCCCAAACATCAGGGTGTAGTCAAAAGATGGTTTGATAGAAGAGCCAAGGTAAAAGCCTTTCGAATCTTTGACTTCGTTCTGTACTAGGATAAAGACCATGATCGTAAAGGGGAGCATGGTAAATTTGACAAACTTTGGCTTGGACCTTATCAGATTTCAAAGATCTTGGGTGATAATGCTTTTCATTTGAAAACTCTCACTGGGGAGGATATCCCACTGCCTGTCAATGGGCAGTACCTAAAGCACTATTTCCAATCTTGAGCTATTTTTTTAAATTTCTTTTCTTGTACATAACTTTAAGTTAGGTTTTGTTTTGTTTTGTTTTGTTTTGCTTTGGTTAGAGTAGGTTTCATTTTCTGCTTTTCTTTTGTTTGTTTTGGTTAGTTTATGTTTGCTTTCAGTTTTGTGTTTTGCTATGCTCTTGCTTTTGAGGTCTTCCTGCTTTTCTTCTAGATGTGTTGCACCTACATAGCAAGCATATCTTTTATCTGGGATTGTTTTGAGTATTTCTTGGCTGAACTTTAATCAAGTGTCTTGAATGGATGGTTAAGGTCTTTATTATCATCAAGCAGTCAAAATGTTTGATTTAAAGAGGATGGGTCATTGGTTTGATTTGAACCTGAAGTATTTTGAAATCTTATATCTTTCATACATCTTAAGAGTCATGAGGTTGCTATGGAATCTTTGTAAGGCCATGGTAGGTGAAAAACCTTATTTCTACTTCAGTGCCACTATGGTTCTCAGCCCTGAGTGTGAACTTCATTTTTCACAAGTTGAAATGAAAAGTGAAAAGAAAAGAAGTATCAAAAAGAAGAAAAAGAAAATATTGAAAATCAAAAGCATTCAACTTATCAAGAGTATCTAAATATCTCTATCAGGGCTATGGACGCCTAGCTAGCAATAGATTTATGTTTAGGAGAATCACAGTGATAACCTCGTCGAGGCTATAGATGCCTGACTAGTAGTGAGGCTCTATTCAGGTTGCTTTTGAAGTTGGAATCTTTACGTAGCCTGCCCTGACTAAACTTGGTTTCTATAGTAGCTCAAGGAGGGAAATGAACTCATGTGCACACCCTTGGATTTTCAGTTTATGGAAGGTTCGGTATACCTTTGGTTCTAATTCTTTAATCTTTGCAGTTTGATTTGTTTGTCTAATAGCGAGGTTGAAACCAAAGATTCTGGGTTCATGATTCTTGTTCGTCATCGAAATGCTCTAGAGCATTTCCCTAGCAGAGTCGCCATTTGTTGTGAAGTTTTCGCACACACACCCCACTGAAAGTAAGGACCCTCTTTTGCTTTGATTCTTTGGTATTTTGGCCCTTCAATTTTGGGGATGTACCTTTCTTTGGCATGAGCTTAAATGTTTATCTTACCTTCCTGAGTGATTCCCCTAGGTTGCACATTGAAAAACTTAAGTTTTGACCAAAGTTCAAGTTTTTGCTCAGTTTGAGGATTTTCCGCCCCATCCAAATTTTCCTAGATTTCACTCAAAGTCCGGTGAAAGTGCTTCAGTGCTACAGTTCAAAAAATTTGGCTCCTCCTAGAATTCCGCCCGGGCCGGATTTTTTTGAAAAATCCTTTTTGCCGTCAGATTTTTGAGTTCCTTTAGTCTGTCTTGTCGGAAGAATTAATGCACCTGGGTATAACTTTTGTGGCATGAGTGTGGTCGGTTTTAAGAAAATTTTGCACCATTTTCCCCCATATTTCTTTGTGTATTGCTTTTGCATCCGAGATTTGGCGATGTGGGCATTTGGATTCATTGATCTGCTTGCTGAGGTGCTTGAATTTTCTGTATTCAATTTGATTTGGTCACTAGGGCATTCCAGTTCATTGCTTGTTTTCTTCGCGATTGAGTTTGATCCACTTATGGTATGTAACCATGATCTCTACCTTTGAATTGTTCGTTACTAGTCAGTCATGATCATTTGGAAGCCTGATTTTGCATGATTAATGATTGATTGCTTGAAACTAGGGTTACATTTGATGTTTGAGGATATCTTGTATTCCACCCTAGCTAACCAATCAGATGCTTCACATTATAAATGGTTCCACGTCTTTCCCATAGGTCTAGGTTTTAGTTTGGTTCCTTGTTGAGTGCATTCAAGCTCAATTCAAGCTTAATCTGAGCTAGTTCCTTTCATCCATTGAAAAGGTTTTAACAGTCAAATCTAGGGCATCATTGATTTGTTATGAACATTCATCATTTAGTGCCTTAGGTGGTCTCAATCCAAAGGGAATTGATAGAAATCCTAAATTATATTTGAGTCAAGCCCATAATAGTTAAGATTCATGGATGGTTAGATTGTATCAAAGAAAATCAAATGCAACAATAGTTTTTCGGGATTCCGAGGGCTTCACAGAATTTCTGCATCCTCGGATTTTCCCGGACTTCATCTACCTTCTGTGTTCTGGGGTGTGCAATGAAATTCAAAACTTTTCCTTCTCCGTGGAATTTTGGTCAGGCTGGATTTTTTCCAGATTTTCTAGGAAGCTTTGTGAAACTAAGAAATTGGATGAATTGGATGAATTTAATGATGAATACTTATCATTCCATGCTTTAATTTGATAAATTATGCAATGTTGTATGCATCTTTTTTTGTTTTGATGATCTATTGTTGGTATTTGCACCTTCTTTGGAAGAATCTGCCTAGTCTAGAATTTTTTGAAATTCCTCCCAGACTGATTTTCCCTGGTTAGCTTGAAATCCCAGAAATTTCAGTTATGGTGATTTATGGTTGATTCGATGGTCTCATTATGATTTTGGGCTAACACTTTGATGGATATGTTTTCAACGATGGGATTTTTATGTTGGTATTAGTGGATGCAAGCCGAGTCAAGCAAGGTAGCAGTTGGAAAAGCTAAGATTGATATGGAGGGGTCTTCTATTTCTGAGGCAGAAAGGATCAAGATGGACATTAAGAGAAAAGTCCCAGAGAGAAAGATTACCTCTATCTGGTCAGAAGTGATTGACAAGAATGGTGGACTATGGGATTATGAAGAATTCAAGGCTAGAATGGTGGCATAGAACCCTCCTCTACTGGCTAAGAGGATGTTGGAATGAGGGTTGTTACATGTAGCTAGTTTTCCTTCTACAATGAAAATTTATGAGTTGGTTCTTGAGTGTGCCAAGAATTATGACAATGATACCCAGAGAATAGTTGGTCCCCAAGGGAGGATTGTGGCAAATTTGAATCTTGTCTCCATAGCTTAGACCTTTGACATCCTAGATAGATCTCATGTGGTGGCATTCAATATGGAGATAGCCAAAAGGTACTATGAGGAAGAGACTATCAAAGCTCAATAGATCATCAATTCCTGGTTGGAAAAGCCTAAGTCTCACTATTCCAAACTACCCAAACAACTATTCAGAGCAAAGTTCAAGAAGGAATATTATGATGTCATCACTCTTCTTAGCAAGGTGGTAGGGTTAAAGAGTGCAGGTGTAGACATGCAAAATTTAAATTGTGCATTTGATTAGGTCATATTCATCCATTCATCAAATAAATCAAATTTATTTGGTCAATCTTCTAAAGTCATCAATTTAAATTAAATAAATCAACTTGATCCTAGCATCACCCTCGATGATTAAATAAATCAAACCTTTATTTAATTAAGTCTAAAATCACCTTTCATCTCCTTTTGATTTAATTTAAATCCCTAAATCTAAGTCAAATAGGTCAAAGCATCTATCATCATCTAATTTAATCTAATCCTAATTAACCTAATCTAATCACCCATCACATCCTCTAGCTTTTCCCACTTGCACAAATAAATCAATTTATTGATTTATTAATTCATCATTTTCCATCGACATGGCATCTTTTGGGAATATTCTCCAAATTTGAATTCAAAAACAAGTTGACATGTACATCCAACAAAACATTTATGAGCTCTTACATGGCTCTTACATGTCTCTTGCAAAGGTCAAACTTAGCATTTAACTCTCAAATTCAAATTTGTATCTCCCCCTCTTTGGCACATTAACCAAAATGTGCTCATTCCTCAAGCCTATCACAAGTTGACAAGTGGCTTCATCTCATTGGCTAAATATTTGTCCGACATTCATCCATTTGGCTATTTCTCTCATCAAAATATTCTATAAATGGAAGGCTTATTCTTCATCATATCCTCCACAATCTCATGCAAAGTCACTCTCTTCAATTGAGAACTAATTTTTCCCACCTCATATCATCTTCAAAGTAGTTTCATATCAACAGATCATGGAGTTTAGAAAGGATTGGGAAAGGGCTTCTTTCCACAGAAGCACCAATCCACTATGAAATAAAGTTTGATTCATGTTGTTTATATACTCACTTAGTTTTTCTTGCTATTTTAATATCTTATTTAGCATATCTTACATGATACAATATTTCATAGGGATACTAGATTTGTTATGTTTTATTTGACTTCAATAATAATGCTTGTCAAAGACTAACATTATGAAGATTTGGCATCCAACCTAGTTGACTCAGTTTGATTGTATATTGTGAAGGCCATCCCAGATCAAATAGAAGATGATGGGGATCTGATTCAAGGCCATGATTATGAGGAACTAAAGGACAGACCAATTGGTGAAATATATTGGTTGGAAGAAGAAAAAAAGAAGCTAGGGTAGTTAATGACTCCATTCATTAAGTATACAAAGTTGTGGCCGAAGCATAAGATATGGGAATTGGAGAATGAAGGTGTGCAATGCACCTATGATCTGATGGGAGACTTAGAGTCTCATTCTACCTCATAGGAATCATCTAAACAGGATTTTAAGGGTAAGGGGATGGTGAGCTCTCCTTTTAAGATTAAGGTTAAGGATGTTCAGGCAGAGGAAGCTCAGGAAGCAACCAAACAAAGAAAACCTACTTCCAAGAAAAGGGGGTGCACTTCAAAGGCTAAGAAGCCAGGAAAAGATGAAGCTAAAAAGAAGAATCCTAAGGTTAGTGTTTCTGTGCCCAAGAGAAAAATAATTGTAAGGTTGTCACAAAAGGGAAAGGAAAGCTCCAAGGAGGTAGAAGAGTTTAGTCAACCAGTGATAAATGTGGAAATCTCAAGAGAAAGGACGCAAGTATATAGAAGGAAATCAAGAACTCCTTCTCCTAAGGATAGTGTGCCAAAGAAGGATCCTCCTTCAGTTACTCGTCATGCAGAACAACATGATGATATCCCTTCTTCCCATGAAACTCACGAGAAACTAGGTGAATCCAAGGAAGCTGAGGATCACCCAAATACAAAAGGAGAAGAATTTCAAGAGGGAGAGCTCTTTAGTGTTGAGGCAGAAATGGAGAGGGTGTTGTAGTCTACCTTGGTTACATATGATGATTCACCTGTTAGGAGTCAAGAGAATCAACCTTCTCAAAGAGAAGAAATACCAATGAGGACTCCATCACCTGTGCATAGAGAAGAGCATACTAGAGAAAAAGAAGAGAAGGCTGAGGAGGTTCCTGAGGAGCAGAATTTGAGCAAGGATTTGCCTACGGGTCAACAAGATCAAGTTGGGCAGAGGAGGGTACATCCAGAGTCTACTATTCCTGATTGGATAGATAGGGAATTGAAAAGCAAGCAAATTGTTGTTGATGACACCCCTCCTAATTGGGATGAACTTTTGGCTAGCATAGGAAAGGGAAAAGGAAAGAAAAAATCCAAGGTCATTTCCAGGATTGAAAGAGATGAAACAAATAACATGGTAGTCCACATTGCTACTCCTACTCCTGGTAAGAACAAAGATGAGGTGACTGGAAGTGATTACAATGTGCAGACCGTTAACCTAGGGCCTACCTCTATGGAGCAGGATATTGAAGAGTATGAAGACTCTAGTGCAGTGATCTTAGGAAGATTGAGGAAAGAGGCTCAAACTAAACAAGAATTGAAGAAGGAGAATGAAAGATTGAAGAAGTATTTGCAAGACTTGATGAAGCCTTTGCAATCCATAAGGTCCTCTTAACCTGCTGCTAGCTTCTTGCCACAAGAAATAATATTTGAGTTTGAAAGAATGAAGAGCACCGTGAATGCCACATTGAATTGGTTGCAGAAGGTAAGAACTAGGGGTGATGAGGCAATCAAGGATATTTTTTCAACTGGTGGAAATGCCATTAGATCTATGGAGTGGTTGAAAAATGTGATGGCTCAGGATAAAGAAGATGGTGACCTCTTTTTGCAGAAAACTAGAACCATCATGGAGTACACCGAGGAAAGGCTAGTTGGTGATGGGATCCTTCCTTCTTCTAGGGCTATGGAACCTTGGGAATGGTGTGAGGTTTTGCAAATAAGGTAGAAGGTGTTGAAGAAAGTGCATAAGCAAGGAAAGCAGATAGAGGGTACCTTGACTGACATTCATAAATAGTGTATCTCTTCCTTTGAGATCATGACAGGAAGGAAAAGGTTTGCACCAAAACATTTAAATCTTGAGAAACTTAGGAGATGGTGGCAAGATGTTTATTCTCTAGTCATTGATGGCCTAGTTACCAAGCATCAACTTGAGGATATAGCCACTTACATTGCCGTTATGGATAAATATTTGGATCTTAGGGCTGATTGGGATAAAGTCATTGATCATTCAAGGGATGAAATAAAATCTATAGAAAGGAAATTTAAAGTATTGGTTACTCCACCCTTGGCTGACTTAGATAAAGTCTTCTTGAAGGTATTGGATCAAATAGATAAAGATAAAAGGGGAAGCAGTTAATACAAGACTACATCAAAATTTGTGTTTCCCTATTATTTTCCCTCTCCTTCACATGCATTGGTTCGAATTATATTGGAGATCCTAGGCTGACCTGGATGGAGCTCATGCATTTAATGCATATTTTGTTCAATTTTGGATTCCTCTTGGCCAACCTATTTTATGGCCATTTATTATTGTAAACATTAGTTGGGCCGACATGCCTTGGGGGGTTTCTATAAATATGGCATTTTGCCTCATTTGTAAGGGGCTAGAGAGATAGTTTTAATACTGGAGCGAATTAAGCAATAAAGCAAGAGTTAGGAGTTAGTTCATTTTTGGGAAAGTTTTGTAACACACAACACTGGAATTGTTGTTTTCATTGGGTGATTCAATACAATTGAAGATATTGTGCTTTTGGTGAATTCTCTTGTGTTGATTTATCTTGCATGGTTCTTGTTGTTCCATCCTTTGAGATTGCTTGAGAAGTTTTAGATATATGCTAGATTTAGAATTAGACATGATTCAATAGTGTTTATGGCTTGATGCTTGAAGTGTTTGTAGCAATCCCTGGTTCATACTTTTTGTAGCTAGTTGACTCTTAGTTGCTTTGCAAAGTTAGCCTGGACCTTATATTCATTGTGCTTAGTTCAATTGTTTATGTTTATTCTCTCAATTGAAATAGGGTTATTTGGATGAATATTCATGATCTGAAAATCTTTAATACCTTAGAAGATTGCACTATTTATGTAAGATTGCAGATTCATCTAGGTCATGCAGGAATTAGTTTATGAGGGATTGGTCCATTTCAAGTATTTCATCATTTGCATTGTTAATCTTAGGAATAGTTTTAATCTTAGGAGTCTCCCCTAAACCCTTATCTTTTGTTATTTCTTTTATCATTTTAGTTAGATTTAAGATTGAAGTATCATCATATTGCTAGATTTGATAAATTAAAGATTCAATATTTGCTTGTAGTAAGGTCCCTTTGTGATTACCAACATTTTCACATTTATCACTGAGTTGTTTATGCATTGTCAAGACCTGACATTAGAGACCTTGGGGTTATCTCTTGAGGCTTGCTGATAGAGATTTACCTTTCAAGAGAGATAGGATATTTGTATCTTTTTTGAGTTGTCGCTGTGTAGAAAACACCATCAACAAGACCCTTAGGCCAAACAACATATGAGTTGGCCTATCGTATGCACAAAATTTAGACAGTTGCATTGAAGTTTTGAATCTTTTTGAATATGTGTACTCAGTTGTTTGCATCAATATAAATACATTAAAGTGGTGTTTGTTTCCACTGGTGTTTGTGAGTCACTGTAACTTGTGAGTTTTAAAATTTTGATTATATTGAATATGGGAAAGAGGGTTGTATTGTTCTTGTCACCTTGGTTTGTGGATCAATCTAATCCATACAACCATCATTTTGTGAGAAGTTTATCTAATATTTGTTAACTCTTGCAACTGCAAGTATACGAAATTACAAAGTGGTTGTAATTAAATAGTTTATCTTTATCCTTGAGTCATCATTTTGGTATCAGAGCCCAAAAGATCTAGCCAGCAAACATTGAGTGTAATGAAGTTTATTTTTCATAACTATTTGGAAGGATATGTGTGTTGCCATTTGATTAAGGTAATAGGAAAGGTGAGGCTCAAAAGATCTGGGTAGAGGAAGTTGAATGTGATTATGAATGTGATGGAGTTGTTTGAGTGTTGCAAGTTAATGTGTGTTGCATATTGACAGGTTGTGGAGAACCTAGGCAAAGAAGAAAAGGAAAGAAGCCCTAGGTAAAGTAACAAGATGATGAATGAAGAAATGTGAATGGTAGATTGATAGGTTGAGAACCTAGGTACAAAAGACTGGGTGGAAGCAAAGGAAAGGAAGCTCTAGGTGAGGTATTAGTGTGGGAAGGTTTTGAGTGTTAGGTAGATCGTTGACTAAGAGGCAACCTACACCAAGCCCTATAGGTAGCAGAGAGAAGAAGTGTGAGTGCAGGTTGCCAAGTAAGTGTAAAGGATTACAACAACGAAGAGGATGGGGATTGTTTTCAAAAGACCCGTAATAATTCCATCTTGGAATAAGTATTGGGATGAAATGGAGAGAAAAAAGTTCTATGAGAAATTAAAAATGATTGCAGATCGTATGGAAGCATTGGAAAAGAATTATTTTCCTAACACTATTATGATTGCAAGAAATACAAACAAAGTCAAAAGTATAGAAGGAGCCCATAGAGATTGGGGCAGCAGAGAGTTTCCAAGTGAGCAACATGCACTAAAAGTGGTGAAATAAGTTCTCATAGTGGAGGACTTGAAGGAAAGAGAAAAGAATAAGTGCAAAAAAGAGCAATTGAAGTAGATTGTGATGAGGAGAGAAAAGTGTCCAGAAAGGAGGCACTCAAGGAGACATTTTGGTCTCATGATTTATTTACTAATGATATGTTTGAGAGTGTGAATGCAGGTATGAGGAAGATTGAGAATAAGGCCTTGAAGATGGAAAGAGAAGGGGAAAGAGTAGCACCTGAAGAAAGAGTTGAAGTTGAGAATGAGAGGTGATTAATTGTTGTAGTATGCCAAGGAAGGATGGAAATAGGGGTGCATGACAAGGTACTTGAGAATGAAGAAAAGGATGATACTGAAGTTTTTCAGTTTGGTGAAGGATATGAGGAAGAATCTCTAGAGGCATATGATGTCTTGTTCAATATGTTGCAAATGCAAGGAAATATGCGTATGAATAGGACAAGTTGGGAGGAAAGGAAGCCAATGGTGAAAACAATTTGGGACAATAGGTGAAAGAAAGTTGTAATACTAATTTTGGTTATGTGGGTGGAATTAAGAATGTTCGTTTTGATCATTCAAATGGAAGAAGGAATGTGGATGGGCAAAAGAAAAAGGAGGAAAGGAATTTTTTAAAACATGGGTACATAATTCCAAGTTGGAAAAGGAAACAGGTTGTTGAAGGGAAGTCGTTAAAATGTAGAGAAGAAGTTGCTTTTGAAGATTATTGTACTAACAAGAAGGTGCAAAGTGAGAGAAATGTGTTGAGGGACAAGTGGACACCAAAATTTAGGAAGAATTGGTTAGCAAGGAGGCCTAGAGAAGATGATTTGAGGCTGAAAGAAGAGCAAGGATTAAGAATCACAAGTGCAATAAAAAAGGGAGAACAATCCAATAACAAAGTATGGGTGGTAAAGAAAGTAGTAGCAAACAATTGTGTTGATGAAAATACAATGCTCAAGAGTTGGAGACATGAAGAAGAGAACTATCCCCATGAACAAGGAGTTGTGATAAAGGATGAGAAGGAGATTAAAGGCCAAGAGCATGCAACAGTGTTTGAGGAAAATAAACGTGGGAAAAGCAAGGTAAAAGGTAAGAAAATTGGTTTTGAAGATGAATCTTTTGAGGCTTTGAATGAAATTTATGAATATGAGATGAATATGTGGAGGTTCCAGTAGATGAGAAAGATAGGAGAAGAAGTAAACATCAAAATAGAAAAGAAAGTAAACACAAACAGATTAAAAATGATAGAAGGAACAAAAACAAGAAGGATGTGAATGAGGAGTTAGAGGAGAAAAACAAAATTCAGGAATGTGCAACAAACATGAGGAAACGAGAAGATAATGTAGGTAAAGAACTGGAGAGAGATATTGGGACAGTAGTAGAAGATAAGGAAAATGAAGGAGCAACAAATAATGATAGTGTGGATGATTTGTGGACCTAGTTTTCAACAATAGAAAAGGAGTGGATGACAAAGATTTCTAGTATGGATGTACAGATGTACGAGACATCGAAGGATGAAAACATGAGAAGTTTAGCTATTAGTAAGGAAGTGAAATCCGAAAAGGTAAATTTGTTTTATTTATTAAAGGTTGGACAAGATGAGAAAAGTACACCACAATATGATAAAATTTTAGTAAGAATTTGGTAAGATGTTGTGAGAATGGAGGAGTCCAAGATGAGTGGGTAATTGACGAAGTTATGGACTATGGAAAGAAATATGAGATTGTATATGTATATTTCTATATTTCTTTTGGTGACATTAGCAGTCACATGGATAAGGTGGAGGGGGTTGGAACTTTGGGAATCTTTAATAAACTTGTTTTTGTTAATGTTTGGAAAGAAAATTTAAGGTTGAACATAGTAAAGGATGGATAGTGGTCTATAAGTGGAAGGAAGGATAGTAAGCAACAATGTGGGAAAAGAAGGGTTCCAAAACAATGATAGAAGAAGCGCAAGAAAGGAAAAACCAACAAAATTGTTGATCAATGACCTCTTGCATAGGAGCACATGAATTTTTGTCTCCTAGGGAGTTAGATGTAGGGGCATCGTGCTCCTTCAATTTTACTTGCTATTTTGATTTCAATTTTCATTGTTTTTGGTTGTGTGTTGGTAGTGAGCTATTTTCTTGGGGCCAAATTCTTGGCCTTGGTCTTGCTACAAACATGTGTGCTTTTTTTTGGTTGGCACATAAGCTCCTGGCACAGTTGTTGCTCCCAAATCTATTTGTGCCAAAGGGAGGAAGAGATAGTTTTCAATGATTCTTGGAGGGTAAGAAAAAGGAGGCATCGATTCATTAGAGGAGCCTCTACCAAATAGAAGGAGATAGAAATAGTTTGGAGAGCTCAACAAATCACAGAGAAGGGTCAACCAAAAAGCAAAGGAAGGAGCTAACATTAGTGAAAAGAAAGAGCAATTATCATGTAGAGAGGAGGAGTTGTTTTTAGCACAAGTAAAAGAGAAGGGAGCATATTTTTTAGTATAGAAAGAAGAGGAGGGAGGTTAGCATTGGAAAACCAAAAGGAAGTTTCCTAGAGATGGGAACATGGAAGTGTGGGCTGACACTTAATAGGTAGCTACAAATTTGAATACATGTCACGTAAGGAAGGAAGTGGAGGCAACGACGAACTAGTTTTGAATTTTTTGTTAATAATGTAGACATCCAAATTTGGACACTTACATTTATCCAAATTTAGCCCTTTTCATCTAAACATCCTCTTATTTGCATTAATTAAGTAATATTGCTATTATTTAATTAATTTCCTTAAATTCTTCCAAATCCCTATGGTATTTAGTTAATAATTAAATACCTTACCCTTTATTCCCCTTTTCATCAAAATGAATTAAATAAATTTGACATTTATTTAATTGTGTAAGCTTTTTTGAATCAAATCTAGAAACAGCTATTCATAACTCTTATGGATTGTGGAAATCTAATAACTTTGATTTATTTAATTCCTCACATATCACATCACTTTCACTTAATGCTAATCAATCTCCTAATCTCTTCATTAGGGATACGCACATGCCTAATCCTTGATTAGGATGTGTAACATAGGACTCCAAATCTTGCAAGTGGGCTTCTAATCCTCATTAACCCCTAATTATCCTCTAATTACTGATTAGTTAAGCCTAATTAGTATCTTGGTCAACTCTCCCCATCCCCTGAGGAATTTTAATTCCTTTTTATTCATCCAAGATTCCTGAACCATGTGAATTTTTAATTCATATTTATTCTTTCAAAACTCCTTATCCCCATGAAATTTCTAGAACATTTGACTTGTCACATCACTCACATGTGTCAAGGTCTTCTAGAACCTTTGACCTATCACATCACCCACATGTGTCAAAATCATACCCTTTTAGGAACATTGTCTTACCCACTAGATTCTTCCAAATCATGTGAATTTTTAATTCAGATTTATTTTTCCAACTACTTTCCTCTTCCCTATGGAGATTTTTGAGGAATTCTAAAATTCCTCAAGTGTCACTTTTATTCTCATTTGGGGACAAAAAGTTTCTTTTTGAGGAAATCTTCTCATCTCCCAATGTACTTTTAAGGTACATGTCCTTCCACCTCACCTACACCTTATCACAATTTTGGCCACTTCACCTTCCACATGTCAAGATGTGAGGGCTTGTGAGTCCTGAACTCACCATAGCCCTTCATCTTGGCCATGGTGGCTCAATCTTGATAATTGAATTCTCTAGAGAATTCAATTATCTCTATAAATACCCCCTCTTCTAATGCATTTAGAACACTTAGCCATTTGCACCCTTATGCTACCAAATTGACCACAACTTGCAAGTATTTTAACTCATCTAGCCAAGCCACTTAGCTATAAGCATTAACATCCTATCACATAGTTCATCTTGCATCTATCCATGTTCATAGTCATCTAAGGAGTACAAAAACATCCAAACATCAAGAGCCAGCCAAGGGATTGCAACACAAAGAAGGTATAATCAATTGTGTCTTCATTTTATTTTCATCTTCTTTATTTGTGTTATCATTCCTTAGGCTAATCTTTGAAGTGTTCCTTGTGTTTATCTTTATTGCATAATAATTAGTTTGCACACTTAGAATAGAGTAAAATACTGGGCTCACATTTCTGGCACACTCGGTGGGATCCACAAATGGGTTCCATCATTTCACTTTTTCTATTGGTTAAGTTCTTTGTAGGTTCAGGCTCGCATAGGGGTAGACTTGCCCAAAGAACTGCTATAGAGGAGCAGACTTGCCCAAAGAACTACTACAAAATTGCGAACTTTCCCACAAAACAATGTTTTCTTTGTATTGTTTGCTCACTGTTTGCTGCAAAAGGGTGACCTTGCCCAAAAAATTGGTTTCCTATAACAGTGTTTGCTCACTGTTTGCTACAAAAGGGTGACCTTGCCCAAGGAACTAATTTTATAAACTTGTTTGCTAACTATATGTTGCAGAGGGGCGTGCTTTTCCACAACACTGTGTTTTATAAATCTATTTGTTAACTGTTTGCTGTAGAGGGGCAGACTTGCCCACAACATTGTGTTTTATAAACCTATATGCTAACTGTTTGTTGCAGAGGGGCAGACTTGCCCATAGTACTATGTTTTATAAACCCGTCTGCTAACTGTTTGTTGCAGAAGGGAAGACTTGCCCAAAGAACTACTACAAAGGGGCAGACTTGCCCAAAAAACTACTGCAGAGAGGCAAGTTGGACTTGCCCAAAGAACTACTGTAGAGGGGTAGACTTACCCAAAGTAGAACATTTTGGGAGGTAAAACGATTGTTTTAGCTTCACTTTTGCTTCAGTTTTTTTGTCATTTCTAGGTTCTAACCCACTAACATTGTTTGTTGCAAGGGTATTTGTGTTTTTTGCTAACGTTTATGCAACTTATTTCATGATTGACAAAGAACAGAGGATAAAACAACTAACATTTGGTTGCAGGATGATCCATTTGCTTAATTGTTTAAAACTTTCCTTGTTGTTTTCGTTAATCTAGGAACATAGTTTAACTAGGGGGAAGTAAAATTACCTATTTGTTGTGCCTATAAATCTATTTTTTGTGTTACCCAAGGAGAAATTAGGTGTTCACACTTTACCCTTGCACTTCGTGTGAGCCTGGGGAGTAGCTAAAAATGATTAGTGCCTTCCTTTTAGCAAGACTTGCTTGGGGATTTCATCATCCCAAGGGATGATCCCGACCATGCTTACTAACGAGGTATAAAAATGGGGGGAGCCAAAGCTATACCCCAATCTAGTCACGTCATTTCTAGTGAAGCGTTGAAGCTAGGGTGATACCTAGCTAGATGTGAAGAGTTGGTTCGAGCGTTTCAATATCTTGCTGGGGTTCCTGACTCACACTTGTGATGGGTTGGTGTTCACGATTGTGCCTCACATACCGAGAGTATATCGATGACTCCCTAGAATCCTTGTGCATCCTAGATTAAGAACTTTGTTGGCCATACCCTTAACAATAATCATAGGATTGTGCTTGTTTGAAGTGTCTTCTTGTTGGAAACCAATAAATTTTTTGACAAGTCAGCCTTTTTGCTTGTTGTTTGTTATATCTTAAGTCCTTGCCATACTTGTTTCCATCCAAGTCAAGTCCTCATTTTTTGTACAAAGGAAAACTTGCCCAAAGAGTTGCTGCAGAGGGGTGAACTTGCCCAAAGAGCTGCTACAAAAGGACGAACTTGCCCAAAAAACTATTGCAGAAGGGAGACCTTGCCCACTAGAGGGGTGAACTTTCCCCCAAAACAGTCAATTTCACATCCATTCATCGTTTCCAAGCACCCATTCATTTTCCCCGCATATTCGTTCATCCTTTCTAACTCTTTATTTCCCAAGTATCCTAGTTTTCTGTAGAAGGGCGAACTTGCCCAAAGAGTTCCTATAGAGGGGCGAACTTGCCTAAAGAGTTGCTACATAAGGGTGAACTTTCCCAAAGAACTGTTGTAGAAGGGAAACCTTGCCCCCAAAATAGTCAATTTCACATCCATTCATCCTTTCCAAGCATCCATTCATTTGCCCTGCATATCCGTTCATCCTTTCTAATGAGCTCTATTTTCCAAGTATCCTAGTTTTCTATAGAAGGGTGAACTTGCCCAAAGAACTACTACAAAAGGGCGACCTTTCCCACTAGAGGGGTGAAATTTCCCCCAAAATAGTCAATTTAACATCCATTCATCCTTTCCAAGCATCCGTTCATTTGCCCCACGTATTCGTTCATCCTTTCTAACTCTCTGTTTCCCGAGTATCCTATTTTCTACAAAAGGGTGAACTTGCCCAAAGAGCTACTATATAGAGGGGAGAACTTGCCCAAAGAGCTAATGTAGAAGGGTGAACTTTCCCAAAGAACTACTGTAGAAGGGCGACCTTGCCCACCAAAGGGGTGAACTTGCCCCAAAAGCAATCAATTTCACACCCATTCATTCATCCCAAGCACTCGTTCACCTATTCTGGAAATTTGTTCATCCTTTCTAAGCCTCTGTTCATCCTTTCCAAACATTTGTTCATCCCATCTGAACATTTTTTCATCCATTCTGATCAATCGTTTACTCATTTTGAGCATTTGTTTAACAATTATGAGTATTTGTTCATCCACTTGTACCACTCCTTTCCACAATCCAATTATCCAACACCCCATTCTGATCACCCGTCTCTCTGTTCTAATAGTCCGTTTACCCCCTTTGAGAGTTCGAAAGCGGAGGGGTGACCTTGCCCAAAGAACTATGACAGAAGGGTGACCTTGCCCAAAGAACTATGACAGAAGGGTGACCTTGCCCAAAGAACTGCTACATAAGGGAGAACTTTCCCAAAGAACTTTTGCAGAAGGGTGACCTTGCCCAAAGAATTGCTGCAGAAGAGTGACCTTTCCCACCAAAGGGGAAAAATTTCCCTCAAAACGGTCACTTTCACATCTGTTCATCCTTTCCAAGCCTTCATTCATCCGTTTTGAGCATCCGTTCATCCTTTTCAAGCCTTCGTTCATCCGTTTCAAGCACTTGTTTGCCCGTTTCAAGCACCTGTTTGCTCATTTATCCATTCCAAGAATTTTTCTCTCCATTCTAAATATCCATTTCCCATCCCAAGCATTCATCTCCTTGATCCAAACCTTCATCCTTTCAGAGCACTTGCAGAAGGGTGAATTTACCCAAAGAACTACTGCAGAAGGGCAACCTTGCCCAAAGAATTGCTGTAGAAGAGTGCCCTTGCCCAAAGAACTGAGTTTTTGAACTTTTTTTGCTAACTATTTGCTCCAGAGGGGTGACCTTTCCCTAACTAGGGTAGATTTTCCCACCAAACGACCTTTTTCATCATCTGTTTAATTGTTTTAGGCACCCATTTGCTCGTTTCAAGCACCTGTTTGCTCGTTTCGAAGGCCCATCCACCTCCTTGTTTCAAGTCCTTGTCTCCTCATTCCAAATATCCATTCTATATCCGAAGCATTCATCTCCTTGATCCAAACCTTCATCCTCTCAAGGCACCTGTTTGCCCATTTTGTATCACCCGTTTGCTCATTCCAAAGGCCTGTCTCCTTAGTTTAATCATCCACCTCCTTGTTTCAAGTCCTTTTCTCCTCATTCTGAGCATCCATTCCCCATCCCAAATATTCATCTCCTCATTCTAAGTATTCATCCCTTTGATCTGAACAGTCATCTCCTTGAGCCAAACACCTATTTACCTATTTCGGGCATCCGTTCACCTATTTTGACTAGTCATTCCCTCATTCCAAGCATATTTTTGGTCATTTCAAGCATTTGTTCCATCATTTGAAACATCCATCCCCTGCTTTGAGCATTCATCCCCTCAATCCAAGTCTTCATCCTCTCATTTCTAACATTCATTTGCCTGTTTTAAACATCTATTTGCCTATTCCGAGGGGTCATTTCCTCGTTCTAACCATCCATCTTCTCATCTCGAGTAGTTTTCTCCCCTTACTAGCATCAATATCCTCATTTTGAACATCCATTTCTTCATTACGAGTGTATGTTTTCACGTTTCAATACCTCGTTCCAATACACCATTCACCCATGGTTTGCATTTGAATCCATCTGAATTCTACCGAGCTCATTTGTTTATCATCAGAATCATATCGATACATAATCCTAAAACATCTCTAGGTTACAGATCCATCATCGTGTCCCCCATCCAAATCCTCTGAATTTTATTTGAAGTAGTTATCCAAATTGACCCAGTAGTTTGAATTTGATTGTCACCATCCATAGTTGCTTAGGATTGTCATCCATTCTAAGTTAGTTATCATCGTCAGCCTAATCAATCCATCTTCAATCTCAAGGTGTCTTTTGTGCCACAATAATCTATTCATCATTTAATCTAATCAATCAACACCCTAAGTCACTTAGGGTAATCTCTGAACGATATTTAGAATCCCTCTCCTAACCCTATCCGATCTATCATTTGATCTTATCGATCATTTCATTAGTCGATCCTATCTAATCTAATTCAACTACACCCTTATCTAATCATCTTAGACCTAATCAATCTACTTCCACCTCGAGGTAGATTCGGTGTCATAATCATCCTTTACTCATCCTAATCTGAGCTTTAATCCAATCCCAATATGAGCTTGACCTAAATCCTAATTCAAGATTTAGTCCATTTCCACCAAAAATATTTGACCCATCCTATTTATCCTTTTGTCATCATGAATCCTTATCCTCCATTAGTAGTAATCAAGGGAAACCCTAATTATGTTGATGACAATAACGAGTCTTTTCAGTCAAGAGGTGTATGACATCGCGATCCCCTTGATGCTATCATTGCTAGTAAGCTTTCCCCAATCACTTTCCAAAATCCAATCCCCCCTCTGAGCTATCCCGTTATGTCTTCATCCATTCCTAATAATGCTCCTTATTCTACCTTTGACAAGGGATATCCATTATCTTCCTCGCCTGCATCTCCATCATATCCTCCCTCTACATCATCTTCTTATCTGACATCCATGACTTCTTGTCCCAATCCAATATCCCAACACCCCTAATATAATCTTCCATTCACATCCTCATATCTCAATCCTTCATCCACATATGCCCACTATCCTAATCCTCCATACCAGTTTGCTCACCCTAATCCTACATTCACACCTTCTTATCCTAATCCAACATCCACATCTTCCTATCCTAATCCAACATCCACATCTTCTTGTCCTAATAAACCACCCACATCATCTTGTCCTAATATACCACCCACATCCTTTTATCCTAATCCATTGTTCATATCCTCTTCTCCAATTTCATCATTCCAATATCCCTACCTTAACCCTCCATCTAATCCTAATCCTCCATCTACTCCTAGTCCTACATCCAATCCCATTCCCCCATCTAATCCCAATCCTCTACCAATCCTCAATCCTTCATCCACTCCTACCTCACCATCTAAACCTAGAATATGCAAGTTTCTCACTCTAGAAGTTCTCCAAGGATTTATGACAAAGAAGACATTCATAACCCCACATCATGAAGTCATGGAGCCATGCCATCCCAATCCATCATCCACGGTCACTAGTGACAAGACCCTTCTCTGTATCACACCTATCATTGATGCTACCACCCCTAGCACCACTCAAACCATTGACACCATCACACCCATTGAATCCATTGAACCCCCATCCTCTACTATGAGCATCATCGAACTTGTTGATGATGATCAAATCCAATCCCCTCCTCCCACTCCTAGTATCACCAAAATCCCCTCTCATGAACTTCATGAACCCTCCAACCTTCCATCTCACCTACTTGAAGAACCCATCCAATAGGCCTCCATTATAATGCCACCCACACAAGAAGAGTCATGCCAAGAGCTTGATCCAAATCATAACAACATACCCTCTTCTCTAGATCAAGATCCTACTGTCCCATCTAGTCCACCTCAAGATCATAGTCCCCCATCCATTCCATCCCATGATCTTCTTGATTCCACCTCTCCATCTCATGAGCCCTTATCTCCATCCCCATCACAGGAGACCTCATCACTTGTTGCCACAAATCCAGATCCTATCATACCTCCTAATCCCTCTCCTGATACCTTACCACTCATTCCTCCTGATCAAGAAGAAGTTGCTACCCCCTCATCTCCATCTAATGATCCTCCACCATTTCCTAACCATACTATCCACACACCACTTTTATATCCCCTTGGTACTCTCACATTCTTCCATGGTCTCCTTGGAGAAGAAAAACAAAGCATATATACCACCCATCATCCTCCGCCTAATAATGGACTCACATCATTCTTCTAGAATAACATAAATCTTGTCATGGATCAAATGCTTAAGAACATAAAATCTCAAGGAAAAGGTTTAGGCCTTCATAAGCAAGGTATTTTAGAGCCCATCCAAGTCCAAGAGTACAACTACACATGTGGTCTTGGTTATATCTCTCAAAACTCACAAGCTAAAACTGTTGGTACAACCTCTATATGTCCTCAACAATCCTTTTCGAAAAGAAATATAGGCTCTTCCCATCGCTCCACAAAATCATTCATTTCCATCCCCCCTCCTCCATCATATCACCTCAAAACAACTGTCCATATTCCTCCTTCATCTTCTCCATCCATTTTGGGTCCTTACATCCCTCCATCCACCATCTCCCACCCTCCATCTACTCTATCCATGTTTCCTCTAGGTCCTACATCTATTTTGGGCCCTTATATCCCAAAATCACCTCCTCCATCTCATCCTATTCATCCTTTCATCCATCCAACATCTATCCATGTCACCCATCATAAACATCCCACTCTCATGTCCCCTAATCAAGATCAACAAAAGCACATACCTACACATTCTCCATCTACACATCATCCTCAAAATATTACCTCCATTACTCCATTCATGCTTCCTCCACACCACTCATCTCATCATACCCATCCCATTGCAACTAAAATCACTTTGGATGCCAAAGTAAACATGCATACATCTAAATATCCATATGAATCTAAAGCTCCTCATGTCCCCTTGAAACGACATGTTGAAGAAAAGAAAAATCAAATCCATAGGCCACAAAGGTCCAACAAAGAAAAGATCAAAACCATGTGAATCCCAAAGAAAAAAGATGTAATACCTTCAAAATAAAAATATGTAACAACATCCAAAGTTGTTAATCAAAAAGCTAATCATACACCCCTTTCATCTCCTAAATCTATTTTGGGTCCTGTTTAAATAAATATTCAAACAGCTCCCTCTGGGTTATTTTGAAGAATGCGCGCCGTCCTGTGCATCGCCAAGGTCTGGTCTACTTTCCTTCAAGTTTTGATCTCCCGCTGTTCACATCCTCTCATCGCAGCTTCGGGTGGCGGCTTCCCTTTCAGCTCTTAAGAAGTTGCGTTGGGCGTCCACGTGTCTCACTTGCGGAGGCTTTTATTTTCTTTTAGCCTTGAGGTCCCTTCGAGTTGCGAAAGCCTTCTGCCGAGGCCATCACTTCTAAAGATTGTCAGAGGGACCCACATCTTGGTACGTGGTGCCATATCACAAAATTTTTATACAGGGATGAAATAAGCAACTGCAAGCCGTGAAACGCTTCCGCGAGCCTTCTTTATTTTTGGCAGGCCCTACCTTCAGCCATGTGTCAACCATTCGCATCCTTTTCAAAGTGGTAGGGAGGCGAACACCATGGGTTGCGAAATGCTGCCAAGCGTCTTTCACGCCCGGTTCATATGGCTTTCCCTCTTTTCAGAGCGACCTCAGTCCCTTGAACACATGTTGCATCTTTGCAAGCTCTCGGTAGCAGGGAGTAAGGTTTTCAGTTGGGCAGCGACAGGTTGCCACGTGCCTTACTCTGATCCTTGAAGCAGACAATAGACTAACTGAGCGAAAATGTGCTATCAGGTGCCGCTCTTCGCAATTTCTTCAAAGCGGTGGATGACACTCATCGCCATGGATGCTGCACAGATCACTGCCATCATTACAAAGAGCACACCTGCAACCGATCGACCAGATGTTGTCTTCTAACTGGTTGCTATTGTAATGGCATTAGGAATATTCTGATTCAGGCATCATTACAGGAGATTGTGTGATATTTTCTGTTACGGCCTTCCAAGCGGTGGGATTTTGCTCTCCGACTATATATACTCTCTCTATCATGGAGAGAGGGGTCCAAGATTTTTGAATTTATACTGGTTTTAGCAAGAGACACCAGGCCTCTTTTGCATGTTTATTTGCAAGAAAATTTCAGACTGTGCCTATTGTTCGGCCTTTCTGTTTTTCATGTTTTGATTAAACTATAAATTGTGTTTTTTATTGTCTTAAGCATTTCATTTGAAGAGACTTCTATATATTGAATACAATCCTGCTTATATAAATCATGTCTAAATGACTCTTTTACTAGTAGGGATGTATGCAATACTATTTTATGTCAATAAATGAATTGTTCATGCTATAAATTTAAGTTTTTGATGTTTTGGAACATAACAACAACATTCAGGCCCTTAAATCTATGATTTATTGTGCTCCTCAGCAAGTTTTGGCGCATCGCCTTAGATTAGAATTTGCTTTATTATATCCGCTTCCTTTTCCCTTTCCAAAAACCCATTATAGAAGAAGCCGACTTCTTTAAAAACCTGGAGGTCACTCAGTTTGGAGCAAAGGGTCCCCCTTGAACTGAGTTTCCCATAAGGCACTGCTACCTCACCAAATTTTGACGTCAACAGTTAGTACCTTTTTCTGGCACGCTCGGTGGGACCTAAACTAATGAAATTGTCTTATAAAAGGGTGTATGAGCCATCAGCCTGTAACTAGATCCCAGACTGCAAATAATCTAGGTTTACTAGTACCTCCATTAGGGACAATCCAGGCCGCAAACTAGTTAGTAACCGTTCCATTCCCACCACCCTTTCCTCTCACCATGTTGCCGGCTATGAACAGAAACTATATAGCATGGGATGCTGGAAGTCCCCTGGTAGCTTCGGTAGCGCCTGCTATTTGGGGCGCTATCCTGGTTTTGGCCCTGAAAGCTCTTCCTAAATTTGTCAGGGACAACACAAAAACGCCGGCAGAACATTTGCAGGATGTAGCGGATGTATGTCTAGTACACGATATCACAACGCAGAATGTAGCCCTGAGACTCCTCGCTGCGTCCTTCAAAGGTAAAGCTCTGGATTGGTACTGAACACTGACTCCTAATACCATTCGCACTTGGGATGACCTTAGAGATCCATTCTATGAAAGGTTCTCAAATGATGGAGATCGTTCTTCATTATATTACCAGTTATCCGTCATCAAGCGAGCATCCCAGGAGGCTCTGACGGACTTCAATGCCCAATTTCACTCAAGTTGGCAAATGATTCCTGTAACTATCCGTCCAACTCCAGAACTGGCGTTCATGTTTTATCTGAAGTCCATTAACCCTAACATTTCTATGATGATCAAGTCTTTGGGAGGAGCCACTTTACCAGATGCATATGCCACCACTATCAAAGCGGAGAATCACTTGATAGATTGCGGGAAATTGCCTCCTCGACCTGTTGTGCCGATATTTCCTGAGATATCAAATGCAACACAAGAGGTTGCGTCGACTAGTGCGCCAGCAATTCCCCAGTCAGCATACTCATATGTAGCCGCTCCCAAAAACTTGGTTTCCACCTCGGGTTCTCCTAAGAATGAAATGGGCGACCTCAAGGAGATGTTGTGAACTATGGAAAACAATATAACAACTCTCAAGCGGAACCAAGCAATGCCTCCACGTCCTGCATATCAAAACTTTCAAGGTGGGCGGCCTACCTATCAGCAAAATCAATATCAGAATGCACCTCGCTCTAATTCATTAGCGGTGGCTGCAAACCAAATGGTTCCGGTGCCTACGCCACTGACAAGTGCGTCACCAAGCTCAAGTAGAGAATTAACCACGGGACAAAACAATCTGATTGATGACATCAATCCATGGTGCTTCCCTTGCAATGATGCACATATGCCCCGAAATTGTCCGCATGGCAACTTACAACAAAAGGTAGCAGAACAACGCAATCAAGGTACCACAGCAGAAAATGGAGAATACATATATGCCTCGGCAATGGAGAATGCGGTTCTTACCCCACAAATGCAAGGAATGTCCTTAAAACAGGAGTCCGATATTGTGCCTGATCATGCACTCTTCTCATGGATGGAAGATGAGGAAATGGTGTTTGCCAATGACACATCCACAGCCGAAGCGCCGCAGGTACAGGCCAACTATAGCACACGATCAAAGAGGAGATTCACCAGTGAACCCATCGCTTCACTTTCAGATAGCCCACAATGCAAAGGAATATCCGATCAAATTCCTGGTGTTTCTACTGTCTCTTTGTCTTCTCAACCACGAAGGGAGATTGTTATAACAAAAGAAAAGGAGAAGAAATCTCTGAGCTCCTCGCCATTTAATGTGGTGGAACAATTAAAGAAATCATCTGCTAATGTGTCTTTATGGGACATTCTAGCTATCCCAGAATAGAAAACCATGCTACAAAAGGCACTTCAACAAGAGATCAGCTCAGTACCAACTCAGCCTTTGGCCAGTACCGAGGCAGTTTATCAGATGTCACCAACTAAGGTTCTTGCAGAAAAAGCTAAGAGATCCCATGCGGAAGGAGGAGGTAGGCCAAAACCTCAACCCTTCTTCTTGACTCTTATTATAGGGAAGAAGCTATTACACAATGCTATGATTGATTCTGGTGCTAGTACAACGGTTATGCCAAAACTAATAGCCGAGGCCTTGGGGCTTAGCTACGAACCTATGAAGAAAGGGGTGATGCAGCTAGATGGAAATAAGGTTGATACTGTGGGCATCATCAAAGCGCTTCCGCTAACTCTATTTGCCTGCCCAAGTATCATGGTCCCGCAAGATACAGTGATCATAGATGTTCCACCAATGTTTGGTCTTTGCCTTTCTCGAGAATTTACTTCGAAGGTAGGCGGATATTTGTCCTTAGATTGGTCACATCTAATACTTAGGACCAAACATGGTGCGAAAATGAAGATTGAATCGAAGGCTCTACATTTTGAACATGTGGCGGATGAGGCCCTAATCAATTTTGAAGCTGCACATACCTCCATCGCCAAACAAGACATGTACAATGTCGAACTGCTAGAGGAGGAGAAGGTGAGTGGAGACCAAAGTGATGAGGAAGATGCTTTGTTGAGTGAACATATAAACAATGATCCTTTTGGGAATTATCATGCTACCGGATTGGGCACATATGTGATTTATGATGAAGACCAAGTTCTTCCGAAGGTTGTCAAAGAATCCGATGATGACCAAGCAAATGAGCTATGGACATTATATTTTGACGGAGTAAGGAGCAAAGTTGGAGCTGGAGCAGGGATATGTCTAATATCCCCGCAGAATGAAAAGTTGTTGAGGTCTTTCCGATTTCAATTCGCCTGTTCAAACAATGAGGCTGAATATGAAGGATTAGTCCAAGGCCTAAGCCTAGCCGAATGAATGGGTATCAAACAATTGATTGTGTTCGGAGATTCTGAACTGGTAGTTAATCAGGTCCGAGGAATTTCAGCAGCAAAAAATATCCACATGAGATCCTATCGGCATCGAATCTGGGACCTTTTAGAAAGTTTTGAAGCTTTCAACATCCTGACCATTCCCCGAACGAGGAATGGCGATGTAGATCGCATGGTGGTGATCGGCGCCCAGTTTGATCCTATTTCCGACTTGCTTCAGAACAAATATTCAGTGCGAGTGCTTGTTCGGCCAGCAATCCCCGACAATGACCAGAGTTGGCAAGTTTTTGAGAGCGATGAACACATCGCCTCATTTATTTAGCACTCAGGGGAATTTTCTAATCACCTTCAACCAAAGATCGCTGAGGCCTATGAAGGACAAATTATGCAGCTCAAGTCAAATGAACTTTCGAAAGGGTTAGTTACTCAAAAAAAAATTGATTGTAGTGATGCCCGAAATGATAAGTGAAAGTTCATGGCAGAGAAAAATGATTATGAAAACCTTCGGGTCTCCGATGACAGGAACCTTCGGGTTGGAAAGGATGTCTCACAGCGAGATAGAGAAAGGCTTATTAGTTTTTGTGAAAAATATGGAGTAGTGGCCTGGTCCTATGATGATCTGGAAGGTTATGATCTTGGCATCATTCAACATACTATTGAGCTAACAAAAGGTGCGAAACCAGTCTGACAGAAATAGCGTCCAGTCAACCCTAAAGTTGAGGCCTTGATGGCACAGGAGCTAACCAAGCTCATTGAGTCACGTATTGTCTTCCCAATCAAACACAGTACTTGGGTATCAAACCTGGTACCAGTCCGAAAGAAGAATGGTGACATCCACTTATGCGTGGACTTCTGTGACTTGAATAGAGCATCTCTGAAAGATCACTATCCATTGCCTTCTATGGAGTCGATCCTCCAAACTGTCGCAGGATCGGAAATGTTCTCTCTACTTGACGGCTTCTCTGGCTATAACCAGATTCGAGTTAAAGAAGAAGATCAGCACAAGACTACGTTCACTACGAAGTGGGGAACATTTGCATATGCTAAAATGCCTTTTAGTTTATCCAATGCAGGGGCAACTTCCAGTGGGCTATGGACGTCACATTTAGCGAACTGATCAATAAGTTTATCCTAATCTATTTGGATGACTTTACTGTGTTCTCTAAATCTAAAGATGATCATTTCGATCATTTGGAGTTAGTTTTTCAAAAGTGCCAGGAGTTCAGGATTTCCTTAAATCCAAAGAAATGTGTATTTGGAGTACCCCAGGGTAAGCTGTTAGGGCATGTTGTGTCTAAAGAAGGTATTTCAATTGACCCCAAAAGAGTGAGGGCTATCAAAGAGCTTCCCCTTCTGGTAAATAAGAAAGGTGTCCAGTCTTTCCTCGGCAAGGTAAATTTCGTCAGTAAATTTATTTCTAATTTTGCGGGAATAATTAGGCCGATCACCCTAATGTTGAAAAATGATCAAATTTTCAAGTGGACAACAGAGGCTCGGGAGGCTTTTGAGAAGGTCAAAGAAGCGATCTTCGCAGCCCCAGTGTTAATTAATCCCGATCAGTACAAAGATTTTATAATGTATGCCTTTAGTAGCAAGTCCAGTATCGCTACTGTTCTGACTCAAAAGGATAGTGAAGGAAAGGGAAAACACCTAGTGGCGTTCTATTCCCGAACGCTAAAGGAATATGAGGTGAATTATAACTTCATCGAAAGATAGGCCTTTGCAATAGTAAAAGGGCTTAAAAAATTCCACCATCTAATTTCCCGCAATAAAGTCCTGGTATATGTCGCACATTCTAGTGTGCAGGAATACATCATGGAGGGAGAGATCACAGAAAAAGGGTTAATTGGATCACCAAGATCCTGGAGTATGACATCGAGGTCAGGCTTACTAAGACTATTAAAGGTAGAGGACTGTGTGAGTATATGGCACAGGACAAAGAGTTGTCTGACAAAGAGGAACAACCAGAACTCGTCCTGATAAATGGATTGGGATTGGAAGATGATTGGCTGACAAATAGAATGAACTTCATGTGAACCAGAAGGTATCCGCCAGGCCTCTCATCCCAAAAAAGAAGGTATTACCGGCTTCAAAATTGTGGATACACACTGATAGAAGGAGTTCTTTTCAAAAGAAATTTTAATGGTGTGTTCCTACGATGCATTACTTCAGGGGAGGCACAGAGGATCCTTGACGCATTCCACAATAATGACGAAGGTGTACATTTCTCTGCTAAAGCTACCGCCATCAAGGTCCTACAGGCTGGATATTACTGGCCTACACTTTTCAATGATTCCTACTCTCTGGTAAAGACTTGTAAAAAATGTCAATTCTTCTCCGGCAGAAGGAAGAGTTTAGTGATGCCCCTCAAACCTATCGTTGTGGATGAACCATTTGCGCAATGGGGCCTGGACGTCATCGGAATGATCAACCCGGTTTCTAGCGCCAGACATAAATGGATTTTAACAGCTACAGACTACTTCACAAGGTGGGCGGAAGTCATTCCCCTTAAAGAGGCGACAGAAACAGAGATTGTAGACTTCCTTGAAGCCCTGGTGACAAGGTTCGGCCCTCCGAAGACAATCATTTCAGACAATGCCAGAGCATTTGTAGGTATAAAGGTATGTCACTTTGCATTAAAAAATGGCATATTCCTTAAAACATCATCAAACTATTATCCACAGGGAAATGGCCTAGCCGAGTTGACAAATAAAAGTTTGGTCCAACTCCTTAAAAAGGTCGGCTCAGAACACCAGAGAGAGTGGCATAAAAAACTCTGAAAGGTGCTTTGGGCCAACTGCATAACTCCTAAGCAAGTCCTCAATACTTCACCCTATGAGCTGGTATATGGGAATGAGGCACTGTTACCTATCTCTATAGAGATCCTGGTGATACAGTTGTTGAAATCTTTTGAGATGGAACAAAATGATGCCATGGAGGTTCGGCTTGCCGAACTGCTGGAAGTACAAGAAAAAAAGGAGAATTCCCTAAAAGCAATGATAGGTCGTCAACAGGTGGTCAAACGATGGTTTGACAAGAAAGCTTCCGACCAAGGCCTAAAAAGTGGAGACTTAGTGCTAAAATATGATAGCAGGGCTGCAAAGCCAAGTCAGCACGGTAAGTTTGACATCCTATGGGAGGGACCTTTCAAAATCATTTGGTGCATACAACATAACGCTTTTGAGCTGGGAAATATGGAACACGAGCTGTTAGGAATCTCCGTCAATGGGATTCATCTTAAGCTATTCCATTAGGCAAAATGCCCTACCCTGTACAGTTGTAAATAACACTTTTATTTATTTTCTGTTTTTTGGCCTATTCTTTTGCTTAATCAGTTGTCTTGCTACGCATTTGCTCATCATCATTAGCAGGTAAAACACCGGAGTTTCTTAAACACAGAGTATACTCATAAATGGAGAAAGGGCACACAAAATTTGCAAACCCAGAAAATTTTAAAGCACAGAAGCAAAAAAGAGCATAGTTTTTCCTTAAAAAGAGAAGTATATATTTATATATATATGTTCCTAGGTTACAAAATGGCTGAGATGCCAATTTTCAAAATGTACAAGTATTAGAGTATACTATATATACATAGCCTTTGTTCGGGCTTATCCAGAGCAGGTGAGTTACATTATCAGGCAGGAAGGCAAATAAGTTATCTATCCAATGGAATGGCTGGTGCAGCAACTGACGCATTCACCACAGCCTCCGCTTCTTCCTCATCCACAGGCTCCTCGGTGGCACTGGTAGCATCGTTCAACGCAGCTGTCGTCGGTGGTGGATACACCAGGTCCCTGAAGTCAATATACCATTCTACGTCGTAGAAGGGTATCACGTTGTAGCTCTGGAACAGGAAGTGTAGGGCTTGAGTAACCCTTTGCTAGTGCTGGCCATGGGTCTGCAGGCAAAATCTGCTGAGAAATGGCAGCCAAACAACGATAGCTTCTTCTTCAATAAAGCGATGCAGGTCGTTAGCTGTTGGCAGACCTATCCCATATGCGGCGTGTGTAACAACCTCGCCGAGCCCATTCAAGTACTTCTTCGGGAAGATTTCTTTGACCAGCTTCAAGATAAGTGGCCAGGGAACGCAAATGTCCAGTATGGACGCTACAAAGTGCGAACACACATCAGTGTTCACCCTATGCTTATCTTCATATTCTACGCAATCCTTGCCTAGGACCCACTTAATGGCTACCAGAGCCAGTGTGTGCTTGTTTTTCGTCATCCTTTTCAGCCTTCTAGTGGAGATCTCACCTACAAATGCCGTCTATGATTTGAACAAGGTAAGGCAAATTGGGGTATCCATTCTCCTAACACTATCCCTAAGTCTGCTAAAAATGCCGAACCTGCTCACCACCTAACCTATGAAAGGACTTGCCGAGCAATCTGCTACTGACCTATCACTTCTTGAATGCTAAGTGTGTTTGTTTTCTATCTACTGGCCCTTTTATAGAAAATTTGACAAGACATATGCCAATCCTCCTGTAAGAAACATGATGTATACTGGCTGCAATCTCGAGGGCCGAGTCTGTGTTTGCTCACAATTTGGGCCGATACATGCACGATAGCACGACTCAAGGCGTGCTTAATTAAATGAAGTTAATTAATTAGGCCTTAAAAATGTGGCACTTGTTGGTGAAGGGATGTGTGGCCGTATGCTATGGTGTCATATCTCAAGCACATCCCAGAGCCCAAGGCGATACTCGTATCTTTTCAGGCCGTGATCGTTTGCTTGGCGTAATCATTTCGGCCAGAATATTAATTGCCAGTGCATGCTAACACAAGGTGAGAAGGCCAGTTGCAAGCTCAATTTCCAAGGAGATCAGGGCATATCACACGATCTCTTAAAAAATAATGATGAAAGCTGGCCGCCTCGAAATAGCAATCAGTTCATCTTGCACGAGTTGTAGAATTAACGGTACATGCCGAATTAAATGCAAAAGACTTGCTTTCACCTACCACTTTGGGACAAGTTGCTATTATTGCATGCAAAGGCTTAGTATTTCAAAGTCTTTTTACAAACACAGAGAAGGCACAAAGTGTTTTTTGTCTGTCTATCCAGTGCAAGCGTATTCGCAGGCCAGAAAACTTACAAGTTCTGCAGTGAAAGAAAAATGTCAAAATCTTCAGCTCAGCTGATGCAAAAGGAGATTAGCCAGGATCTGTATATGGCCATTCGTTCTTTGGATGAGGTATACGTGTACGAAGATGTAGTATATGCCACTCCTGGCATACCCGCAAAGATGAAAAGAGCCAACACAAAGGAGCTGGAAAGACCCAAGGAATGTAGTAACTCGAAAAAGGTTAAGGAAAAGTGGGTTAATATCCATGACTCAAAGCTGGCAAAGAACCCTAAATCTCTCAGAGAGGTGTCTTGTGCAAGGTTATCGGTGGCAAGGGCTGACCAATCCACCGCAGAAAGAGTCTGGTTTAGCGACCTCCCACAGTACATGGTCCCATTGGTGCACTATTGCCCAAAGGTGGTCGACACGGCTGTTCAACGCTATAACCCAGATACCCACTGCATTGAAGGTCACCATTTAAGGGTTCATATCAGCTGAGAAGCTATATGGCATATGTTATGTATCCCTGACCCAAGCAGAAGAAAGGAAACTATCGAGCAGTTCTGCCCAAGCAAGGGGGAGAAAATATGGAAGAGGATGAAGACCGGTTCCGATTTCTTATTAGAAGAGACTAATAAGAAAGGCCTCGCATCTGCTAAGGCACTAAGTATCCCATTATCGCGTGATTCATTCTGTGATGATCTCCGGGACCCCATGTCCATGCTGTCATTTGTTTGCGGCAAAGATTCCGATGAGAAGATCGAGGTTTTTCAGCTGGGACCTGCGATACAGTTTCGCAAGCAGCACGACCTCTTCTGGTATGATTTTGCTGAGTTCATGGTTGAAGAAATGATATAGCAAATAGAGAACTATCAGGTGGAGAAGAAATTTAGATTTATTTCCTATCTGGTCCACATGTTCCTGCATCAGAATCCAAATTTCTTCACTTGATTTGTTCCGCTATCAATTTTTGATGAACAGAACAAAAGAAAGCCGGTGTCTATATGGACACCTCTCCTTTCCGCAACATATGACTATTATGCCTTCGCGGACTATTTCATAGCCCCGGTCCTGAATGATTTGATCGGAGAAGGTGATATCCTCCATCTCAACATGGAGCAGACTGGATTTTTTCAAAGCTACACCCCCACTTGTGACTGGTTCTTAGGCAAGGATTTCACAATCCTTTGAATGCAGAGCTTTATTGGTAAGCCTTTCCTACTCCCGGCTTGCGTCACCGATAGAGTGCTCGCGCTAGAGGTTTTCTGAAAGGTGTGTATCATTGATTTTATGTTCTGTATCTGCGAAAGTGTCAAGAGGAAGAGATTCTTCACTTGCCCAAAGATTTTCAAGTCAATAACGCTTGTTAAAAAATAATCTCATGAACTGCTAAAGGAGAAGTCGGCGCATCTAGGGTTAGTATTGGTAAATGATAAGTGGGATTACAACCCTTTCAATGACCTACCAGAGCCCCACATGAAAGTCACACATGTTCCTCGACCATACTGGGAGAAGCGGTGTAATAAGCAGACTGATAAAGATGAGGATTTTGTTGAATTAGCACAAATCCCTACACCGGATACTAGAAGTCCATGGCACAAGTTCTACTTTCCAGTGGCCATGGCCCGGGACAACCTTCTGATAGAGCGCAACATGTATAACAAGTTGAAAGTAGGTGAGGAATGGAGTGATGAAAAAATAAAAGCTTTCTAGAGATATTGCCAGGAAACATCACAGTTGAACGCTCCTTATAATCAGTTGAAGGACGACCAGGAATTTGAAAGATGGTGGGATGAGGGCCATCCCAGCCCGATTTCTAGTGCTGACAGAAGCGAAGTAGAAAGATCTGAGGAGCAGGAGGAAGAAACGGCGGTATCATCCTCTTCAGCGCAAGGAGGCAATGTCTCTGAGCATGCCGCATATGTGGGCACTAATGTGCACTTTAATATATCAAGAGGCTCGCATACACGCACATAGGCTGTTAAACCGGTCAGGCTGATGCCTCAGCAGAGGGATCCAACAGCTGAAGTTAGTGAGCTGAGGCCTGCGAAAAGACAGCGTATGGAAAGTATTACCGGAACAATTTCACATGAACCCGCCGAAGGAGAAGTGCCCGCTGCTAGTCAAATGCCAGAGTTAACCAGCGAGTCAGGAACAATCTGAGAGCCACCACTGACTAGTCAGCAGGTACATTTCACTCCTTCCTCTCTCACATCTCATTCTTTCATATCCACCCCTGCTCTGTCAGCAACTCCTATCATCGGTCCGAGCCCTCCACCTTCTACTTCTGGTCCAGCTTATTCAGTTGGATTTGCCCAGTATTCGCAGGCCTCACCATTTATAATTACTCCTCCGAGTATGCTTACGCCTACTACTGCCGCTCAGACTATCCTCACCTCGCTTTCAGAAAATGTTCCTCCTATCGGCCCCCACTCTTTTTCCGCTATGCTTACCAATTATTTTCCATTGCAACGAGCCGATACCTAGGCAGCAACTCTTCTTCCCCAGCTAGTGGGCCTTACGACTGAACCTCCAACTAAGCCGCTACAAATATCTAGCCCTGCTGATAGTCCTCAGGCCAGGCTATGGAATGTGCCACATTTTTCTCTGCAAACGGTTACTCTCCAGAAGAAGCAAATGCGTGCGCCTATGAAAATTATCTATCCCTACGCCTTGCCTTCTGGTGTTCCTTTCGCAGGTGGGCTGGTTTCATCACCAGCTGAGTTCATAGAATAGATAGATTGCGGAAAGGAGGTGCGCGCAAATAGGATGAGGCGGTGCAAGGCGAAGGATGACAATGCCCCCGCCGAGCCAAGAGTACAGGCTTCGTATGATGAGGCCCGGTAAGAACTAAAATTTGCAACCATGTACCTAAGGATAAATAAGCCCCAGGGAGAAATGCAACTGGAGGACTATGAGATCTATGCTGTTGGGCTTGACATGAAGGTAGCCCAGCCGCAAGATAAAGTTGAAATCATGGAGACACAACGGGTGGTCACATCTGACTTCCTCAAAACTGGTCACCAGTTAAAGAAGAAGGATGAGCAGCTCAAGGCAGCCAAAGAAAGGGTGAGCTTTCTAGAGACAAAGGAGAAATCCTTAGAGGCAGATATTGCCCGAATGACAGAAAGAGCGCTAACAGCAAAAAATGAGAGAAATAGGCTTCAGGGCGAAATTGCCAAGACCCAGGTTCTTGACCCCGGCCTAGTAAAAGAATTGCAGAGTCAAAACCAAGCAGCGCAACAGAGCCTACGGTCACTAGAAGAAGAGCTTGAACACCTCCGTCTTGAATACAGTCAAAAAATGGCAGAGAAGGGTGAGGAGTTGGAACGCCTACAAGAGCAGCATCAACAGAAAGTATAGGAGAAGGAGGCCAAATTCAAAAGCCTGAAAGCTAAGCTAGAAGAGGAGCTCCAAGAGACAAAGGCTTCTCTAGAGGAGCAATCGGCCAACCACTCCCGAGATGAACAAAATTGGAATAAAAAAATGAGCAGCTATGCGGAGCAGTTAGCATCCGAGAAAAAGAAGAAGACAGAATTAGCCCAGGCCCTCATTTCAAGAGACGCGGAGATTTCTTCGCTTAAAGCCTCTCCACTACGTGCCTTTGCCCTGCCTGATGTCATCCCGATGGTCAAAAAATTATACGTTTCTCACTGGGAGAAGGTCAAGACCTTCTGCCTAACTCTGCAGCCTACTTTCCGATTCATTGACAAGGCATCAAGACTCAATCAGGAAGCCCACGACACAATGGAGCAGTTCCCGCGTTTCATCCTGGAAAAGGTTTCTAAGGAAAGGGACTTGCTAAACAAGCTATACTCTATCTCGGACGAAATTCTTGCTGAGGCATGTATTGAGGATCGGGACATTGCTGCTCAAATTGCCAATAAATTCATCCATTGTCACTCCACTTTCCAGCGCACTAAGGCAGCGGTGACTTTTCTAAGCAAGGCGCTTGATGGCATATGGGGGAGTTTCTTTGAGTTAGGTAAGCTGGGTTTGCCATCCCCGTTTCTCAAGGATGGCTCCATTGCCACAACTACTCAAATTGCGGAGGCTATCGAACAGAAAGAGAATGACCCGGAAGCATTCAGGGAATTCAGCAACTCCCCAACGGTAGCCAACATTGAGGCAATCATTCATCCCCTCTCCCAGCTGCTTTTCCATATCCAAGCGGGAGCCAACCTACCTGAGGTACTGCCTCACAAGGAAGCTATTGATCTCCGCAGAGCACAAGAGAATTTACGTAGCATGGCAAAGCCATCCGAAGGTGAATGGTAGCCTTTGCAGGCTGCACTTTCCAAACTCTAACTCCATTCACCCTATGGATGAAGGCTCTGGTCTGCAGAACTAGAGAGTTTTTGGGTTCTACGTTCCTTGTCAGAAACGCCCCTGTTAGTCGCCAAAAGCTGTTTAAATAAATATTGAAACAACTCCCTCTGGGTTCTTTTGAAGAATGTGCGCTGGCCTGTGCGTCGCCAAGGTCTAGTCTACTTTCCTTCAAGTTTTGATCTCTCACTGTTCACATCCTCTCATCGTAGCTTCGGGTGGTGGCTTCCCTTTCGGATCTTAAGAAGCTACGCTGGGTGTCCACGTGTCTCACTTGTGAAGGCTTTTATTTCCTTTTAGCCTTGAGGTCCCTTTGAGTTGCGAAAGCCTTCTGCTGAGGCTATCACTTCTAAAGATTGTCAGAGGGACCCACATCTTGGTACGTGGCGCCATATCGCAAAATTTTTATACATGGATGAAATAAGCAGCTACAAGCCGCGAAACACTTCCGTGGGCCTTCTTTATTTTTGGCAGGCCCAACCTTCAGCCACGTGTCAACTGTTCGCATCCTTTTCAAAGTGGCAAGGAGGTGAACACCGCGGGTTGCGAAACGCTGCCAAGCATCTTTCACGCCTAGTTCATATGGCTTTCCCTCTTTTCAGAGCGACCTCAGTCCCTTAAACACGTGTTGCATCTTCGTAAGCTCTCGGCAGTAGGGAGTAAGGTTTTCAGTCAGGCAGCGATAGGCTACCATGTGCCTTACTCTAATCCTTGAAGCAGGCAATAAGCTGATTGAGTGAAAATGTGCTATCAGGTGCCACTCTTTGCAATTTCTTCAAAGTGGTGGACGACACTCGTCGCCATGGATGCTGCACAGATCACTGCCATCATTACAAAGAGCACGCCTGCAACCGATCGACTAGATATTGTGTTCTAACTGGTTGCTATTTTAATGGCATTAGGAATATTCTGATTCAGGCATCATTATAGAAGATTATGCGATATTTTTTGTTACGGCCTTCCAAGCGGTGGGATTTTGCTCTTCGGCTATATATAATCTCTCTATCATGGAGAGAGGGGTCCAAGATTTTTGAATTTATACTGGTTTTAGCAAGAGACACCAGGCCTCTTTTGCATGTTTATTTGCAAGAAAATTTCAGACTGTGCCTATTGTTCAGCCTTTCTGTTTTTCATGTTTTGATTAAACTGTAAACTGTACTTTTTATTGTCTTAAGCATTTCATTTGAAGAGACTTCTATATATTGAATACAATCCTGCTTATATAAATCATGTCTAAATGACTCTTTTACTAGTAGGGATGTATGCAATACTATTTTATGTCAATAAATGAATTGTTCATGCTATAACTTTAAGTTTTTGATGTTTTAGAACATAACAACAACATTTAGGCCCTTAAATCTATGATTTATCGTGCTCCTCAGCAAGTTTTGGTGCATCGCCTTAGATTAGAATTTGCTTTATTATATCTGCTTCCTTTTCCCTTTCCAAAAACCCATTATAGAAGAAGTCAACTTCTTTAAAAACCCAGAGGTCACTCAGTTTGGCGCAAAGGGTCCCCCTTGAACTGAGTTTCCCATAAGGCACTGATACCTTGCCAAATTTTGGCGTCAACAGGTCCTTATGTCCCAAAATTCACTATCCCATCTCCTCTATTATCCCCACATTCTCCATCCATTAATCCTCTTATCCTTTCACATACACCACCACATGTCCCAATGTTGGTCCTGAACTCACTACCCCATCACACACCTACCCCATCATTCTATCCATACCCTTTCTAGCATCCCATCCATTATCCCACATATCTTCCCCATCAAATCCCTCTAATTCATCTTCTTGCATAATCCATTTATCCTAATAATGTTGTACCAACATCCAATAGTAATTTCAAACATGGGCTCTTGATACCTTGTATGGAACTTGATGCTTGAGTCCTTCATCCATCTCCTTTATCATAAGTCTTCTAAATCCGCTTATCCACATCCCTATCCTTACCCATCTCCATCCACATGCTATCCAAAAAGTCAAAAAAAAGCAAAGAGAAATAATTCTTCCAATGGTGAAAACTTGGCAAACAAGCACCTTGGATAAGTACCATAATGAAAACCTAGCAAATAGGCATCATACATAAATCCCCATCCATCCTTTTCCACACTTGGGGGCAGCTTCCTGATATGCATTCCCCCCATTTGCTATGCTTCTTGATTTGCTCCCAACTATGCACCCCTCTTCCTGCTATACATCCTCTTCATTCATCCCCTTCATCCCACCTATCGTCCACATCCTACCATCATATTTCATTTATCTCCAATCCCTCCATCCTTCTTGTGATCTTGATCAAGACAGGGGCACCTATTTATGCATGCTTTTAGACACCTCTTGGTATACATTCCCTTCACCCATACACTACTATATTCCTTTTTCACATCCATCAAACTCCCTCATCCACCCATCCTATCCTCCACTAGTTATCTCCTTTATCTTCCCATCTAGTCGTATATCATCCTGTAGACATGCAAAATGTACAAGTTGACATTGCGCATCTAACTTTGATCTGCTAACATCGTTTCTTCCTAAATCATCCCTCGGTCTAACTGTTTAATCAAATTCCCCTATCTGATTAAATTCATCAATATTCGTCTCTTAATTAAATAAATTATTTTGTCTAATTAAGTCACTTTCCCTTGTTAATTAAATCAATTCATCTGATCTAATTATCCCTATTTAATTAAATAATCAATTTATTTGATTAAATCTCTAAAGTCTATCTGTTAAATTAAATAAATTAAAACCTTATTTAATTTAATCTAGTACCATCCTTTTAATTAAATAAATCAAAATCTTTATTTAATTAGCCTCTTATCATATTCCTCTCTTTTTGATTTAAATTAATCCAAAAATCTAAATCAAATTGTCAAATCGACTAAATATCCTTAAATTAATCAAATCGATTAATTTAATCCTAATCCTCAAATCCTCTAGATTTTGCAACTTGCACAATTAAATCATTTATTTGATTTAATAATTCCCTATTTTCATTCAAAAGGCATCTAAGTGGGAATATTCCTCAAATTTGAAATCTCCCCCCAAAGGGACTTGTCCATCCAACAAAGCATTTAAAGCTCTTACATTGTCTCTTACATGTCTCCCACTTGGCATTTAACTCATTTTTTATCCCCCCTAAACATGTCATCTCATCAAATTCAAATTTCAAACTTGCACAATCCTCAAAACTTGCTCAACCTTCATCCTCTCACATGTTGACAAGTGGCATTATATCATTGGTTGAATCTTTGTCCCACATTGATCAAATTTGGACATCTCTTCAACTTATCATTCTATAAATACAATGCTTCACCATTCATTTTATCATCCACATTTCAAGCAAAGTTACCATGCTAAAATACTTAGCAATTCTCATCCATCTCATTGAATCATAGCTAGGTTTTTTTGCAGATTTTAAGCTTGGAGCACACATTCAAAGTCTTCATCAAGTGGATCAATCATCTTCAATCAACATTTGCATTCAAGGAGTTGGGAAAGGGAAAATCTGCACCAACTCCCTCAAGAGATCAAGAGTTTGCTTGCATTAGATAGGATTTAATTGTTTCATTTGTGTTCTTCATTTTCATTTCTCATCTTTTGCAAATTTCAAATGGATTTCTTGAGGAATCATTGGTTTCTAATCTTGTGTTTGATCTAATTGTTTGCATGTTTATTGTGTTTGTGCAAGGTATAGATTCAAATGGTTCACATATTGGCGCTAGAAGGAGGGCATACACCTCAAATCCAACACGTTTTTTTATAAAATTTCGCTGTTTTTTGACAGCACTATTCATTAACCCGCATATGATCACTATTTTAGTGTTTTTAGATTCAATTTTAAAATGACCATATCTTGGTCATACGTAGGTCTTTTTTGATGCTTTTTTTTTAAAATAGGGTAGAATTTCACAAGCTATCCAATGGTGTAGGTGTTTCTTAACTTTAAATTAGTTAAAATTTTCAAATTTACATTTAAAGTAAACACATGATAACTTGGCTAAGTTTTAGGGTGTTTTGGTAAATGGTTTATCTAACCCCTATATCCTTTTGTTTCTTTTGATCTCATCTAACATTTTGATCACTTTTGTAGGTTGGAAATTGAAATCGAAAGAAAGAGGAGCATGGAGATGATATTTTATCTAATCAAAGTGTTTTTTAACACTTAAGTGTTTGTTTAACACTTCTTCAAAGAATTTGTCATCCTTCTCCTTCTTAGGACACTAGTTTTCAATTGGGATTAAAAAGAACCTTTTTTCATTTCTTGCAAAGGTTAAAATGAACTTTAGGATCACAACTTACTAGATTTGGTTTTATTGGATTAACAATTGAACAAGGCAATTTCTCACACTTCATTTGGTGCTTTAAAATGAAATCATCATTGCATTTGAGGGTTTAAAAAGAACAAGTGTAGTTTTGTTTGTTTGTGAGGGCTTACTTAGACTAAAGCCATTGGAAAAGGACGTATGCGCTTCTCTCGCGCTTTATAGCGATCTTGAGAATCAAAAGGTTTTTTCCATGACTTTGGGTTGAGATAAAGCAGTCACCTCCACACTTCGATTTGGGCTTAAAATTGAACAAACTATTGTGCGAGTGTGAGTGGGGACTTTGTTGCGTACATTCTCTTTCCTTGTTGCCTACAAGGATTGATCGAGTTATGAATATTTTTCTTCATTCACTTTTGTTTATCTTAGAGGGCCCACCTTGTGGGAAAAAGTAATCACCCAAGGGAACAGCTCAACCGGTAACACTCTAAAGCCAAGAG